>CM037852.1:198137576-198809713 GCA_021234595.1 Delia radicum
GTCTACTGCAATGTCTTCTTTAACCAGTTCTATTATTTTTTTTTGCTGTTTCTTTATTAAAACGATATTTTTTTTTGAATTGGTCATCAGGAAGGGAGAATCCATCAGTCCTCGTCTTGTAAATTCTTGGCCGATAATAATTTCCGATTTGGATAATAGAATCTACTTATAAAAACAATACACAATTAACACTAATTTTTCCACAATCACAATTTATTTTACCAATTCTTCTTATAAAATTTACAGTATCCATTTCTCTCACAATTTATTATTTTAATTTTCAAACGCAAATAACGAAAAGAAAACAAACAATGACACTAACGTACGCTTAAAGTACGTTCCTTTCTACTTTAAAATGTTTCAAGTTACCAAACGGTTACCAAACAGTTACCATAGGTATGTTAAGCTAATAAACGTTTTTGGATACAACTTTAAGCAATTTTGCTTAACAATGGTTTACCAACCTTTGTTAATTTTTTTTGCATACGGGCCTTAGTATATAAAACAGCAATTTAACGAAAACGTTTTGCTAACTCGCTTAATTTTTTTTTTATTAGAAAACATTTATTTCAAGGGGCGGGTTTGCAAACAATATTTGTTATATTTGATCGAATAACAATGCTTAAAATGTCTTTCCTTCTCTAAGTCCAAAAAATATATGTTCAAAAATTCAAAATTTAAAACATTTAAATTTGCAATAGTGCACCCCGGTAGGCTAGTTGGTAGCGTGCTGGCTTATCAGCACGGGGGTCGTGAGTTCGATTCCCACCAGAGGCACTGGTCTGTTTTCGCTACAACGCGCCGAAGGCCATAGTAGCTAGTGCTCGGTTAGGGTAATATGTAGTATATAATTTGTAATTATATGATTATTAATTAATAAAAAAAAAAAAATTTGCAATTTTTATTTCTGAATTAATGAATTTTTAAAATACAATTAACTATTCAAGAAAAACAATACAATTGAACTTTATGAGAAACAATTGATAATTTTTCAAATGCAATTGATAAATTCTAAAATATAATTTTTAAATCTGAAATACAATTAATGATTTCTAGAAAACAATTAATAAATTCATTTGATAGTTTTTGAAATTCAATTGATATTAAAAATTCAAAATTCAATTGATCATTGTGAGAACCTCATTTAACAAATCTGAAATATGTATGGATGTATGTATGCATCTTTATTTACAAATATAAAATTTAAAAATAAAGAAAAAAGTTAATTAATTAACAATGGCATTAGTCGTCTGTTATAAACATATAAATATATATGAAGGACTTATTGTAAAAACTTGATAAGCCACATCTAATTTTTGGTTAGTTTCCGCCTTTAAAAAGGTGAATAAATTTAGGAAATATGACTACGGCAGGACTTTTATACTTTATATACTTGGAACAAGTGTTTAAGTAAGAATTCATTCAATATCTAATCAACGGATGTCTAGAAAACAGCGAAAACTAGAAAATTTTATATATGGCTTATCAAGTTTTTACAATAACTTCTTCATATGTAATTTAAATATTAAAATATTAAAAAGTATAAGCAAGTTTAAAAAATATTTATTAAATGTAGCAAAAGCTTTGGCTGTTAAAAAATAGAATTTATAAAAATTCATTCATTATTGATTTTCTATAGTTTAATGCAATTTTTGCATAACTATGGAGTATATTCCATCCGTTGAATATTTGGCCATTCAAAATATTTTTGAGTTCATCTTCATCTAGATTGGTTTTACCAAAATGTCTGTTACTGATTTCCCTAAAAATTGGACATCTTGCCATAAAATGTGGTAAAGTTTCGTCTTCACCTGTATTACATAATGTACATGTTTTACTTTGTGTTTTCTTGAAATTATTTGCATTTAGAGGTAACAAATCACACCTTGCTCTAAATACTTTTGAAATTTGCCATTGATTTTTTAAATTTTCTATATAGTTTATGTCCACTTTATGATCTAAGAATTTGTAAAAACGCGATTCACTGTTAATTGCTTGTTGTTTTAGTTGTTCAGAGGTTCTTGATTTTAGCTCTTGGGCTAAAATAGTTCCACTGTGAATCCATTTTTGCGCAGAAATATTTTCATACGCAAATTGGACTCCAAAATCTCTACTTAGATTATTAATCTCCTTTGCCCAAAATATATTATCACGTAATACAATTAATGACAGTTTATTTGGCAATCTGTTTTGGTTGTACTGAAATAGCGTTTTGTAAATATAATTCGTAATGTGTAAAATGACTGCACTCTGCATTTGTTTCCAAAAACAAAGTGTAGTTGGATGCAAAATCTGGAAGTTTTAAAATTCTCTTCATAAAATAACGCTGTAGTTTATCTACCTCTTCAAATAAACAGTATCCTCAGATCTGAGCCGCATATGATTGTATGGATCGACAAACTGCTTGAAAAATCTTCCATTTAGATTTTAAACTTATATTTGTTTTGTTTAGAAAACTGTTCCACGTTGAATTAATACTATTCTTGGAAGATATATTTCTCTTTTGAATATGTTTCTTAAAACTCATTTGCGGTGTCAAAATTACACCCAGATAGTTGTACTCATTTACAATTCTGACTTCTTGATTTTTATACCAAATCTTATCTCTTGATGGCAGTCTACCACCTTTTATAAATACCATCATTTCTGACTTCAGCATATTGACTTCCATGTTCCATTGCTCACAGTAATTTTCCAAGTTTATTACCATAATTTGTAGAGTTTGTATATCATCAGCTAATAAAACAATAACGTCTGCGTAAAGAAGCAAACGTACGTTAATATCATCTATTAATAGCCCACCACCTAGGTGTTCGTGAAGATCGTTTAAATATTGAGTGAAAAGAAGGTGTGACAAAAGGCACACTTGTTTAACACCTGTATAAGTTTCAAAGTACTCAAAAACCTCATTTCCGTTCCAAACTGCTGATTTTGTGTATCTGTAGACGTTTTCTATAAGATTTACTGCTTTCGTTGACATACCTAATGCATGTAATTTATAAATGGACGGTTTTCTTGGCACTCTGTCAAATGCAGCTCTAAAGTCAACGAAAAAAGCATAAGTTTTCTTCTTCTCATTCATTTTTGATTTAACTATAACCGATAGTTTATATATGGGTAATTTTCAAAATTTTTTCATATTGATGAAACTGACTTAATTTTGCAATAACTTTTGTATTTTTTAACTTAGAGCATAGCGGTTTACGGGTTTTTGTTAACGATTAAAAAAACATTCTTTTGGCAAATTTTCAGAACATTTGAGGCAACAGGCTCGTAGTTATGTACGCTCAAAGTTAAAATTTCTTAAAAAATCGTTTGAGTCAGCGTCAAAATTTGTCAGTCTAAAGGGTATATTATTTGCAGCTTATGACGTAGAAGTCTAAATCATGGAATATAAACTCACTACACTTGAAGTAATTTACACTATATGTAAGGAAGGTGTGCCACCAATATGTAAAAAGTTATATGGTGGTAATATTTTGAAACCAAATTTTTTCGATATTTACTTTTTTTGAAATGATTGGCCAGCAAATGCGCGGCCCTTTACGTATCGTATGTTAAGAAAGTGTTTATAAAAGACAACTAAAGTTTGGTGCATGTCGCGATAATGTGCCATTAACACAACCAGAGTTAGGGTTCCACAAACATGAAAAAAAAAACGTGATTTTTTTAAAAAACTGTTATTTTCGCGAGGCACATTCATAGTTTTAGTGTCAGATGGTCCGAATATGGTGTGATCGTAATATTATACCATTTTACACATATGTGCAAAAGGCCGCTCTGAAATGTTGCAGTTTTGTGTTTTTCGCATTTTTCCATAAATTGTGCAAAAACTGATTTTTTAATTAATTTGTTTTTAGCGGAATAAAGCATTAACGTTACCGTTTTTATCCATAAATATTTGTGTCGATAACTATTAAACAATTTAGTGTGCAAAAATTTTGATCAAATGTCATCGTAAGTGAATTACGCGATAATCTTAATTTAAGAGTTTTTGCCTGGGCACACTCAAACCGTTGATGACAATGCTGAAGTAAATAGAGAAATCTTAATAGCTTTAATAGTGTTACCAACAACCAAGAGGCCGCAAAAAAATTTTGAGGAATAAGGCGTATATGGATCTTTCAATATTTTATTGATCTTATTCAGCATCACTTAATAGAATAAATAATTAGTAAAACAAATAAGTGTTCTTTATGTCACATTCTATCAATTTGGTCGTGCTTATTTTAGTTATGCCATCAAAAATTGTTTATCTGCTATAGATTTCGCGAAAATCGCGATTTTCTTAAAAAAAAAAATAATATTTCAAAAGGACATGGAACACTAAGTTGACCAGTTAATAAATCCACTTAAAGATTAAAACGAAGTTTTGCATTTGGTTTTTAGCGAATTAAGTCATAAAACGATACCACTTCGTGGAAATGATTCTAATTCTAGTTTAAAAATTACTCATAAAAAATTTTAAACTGCTATAACTTTTGCGGCCCTTGATTAAAATGATGCACGTGAACAGATTTCAGTTTCTTATGTTGAGTATATCACGTGTACAACGCTTCATTGATGTGCCGTTAAAACAATGTAACTTTTTCATCACAAGTATTAAATATTTTCATACAAAATATTTACAATATGATATTAAACCACCATTATTTCTAAAGCAATAGAAAAAATTAAAAATATTCTGTATTGTTCTCAAAATGTGATGGATATTTTTAAAATTTTATCGAATTTGTATGTACTTTGTTATTTTTATAAACATTATATAATCAAGCCATTAAACAATTTTTGGATCCATTTACATTACTTAATTTGTTTTTTTTTTTTTTCAATTTTAAACGGAATTATTAATTATGGTAAATAGACTCAAATTTTAATCACCTGTGCATAGAAAACATTATGACATGTAACCCTTGTTCTTTGTTTAAAGAAATCATTTTTGACAGTTCACTAAATAATTTTAAAAAGTTTATAAACGTTTCAACTTTTAATCAGGAATATGGTATCTAATAAAGCTATAAAACTGCGGGAAAAGCGAAAAATTGCATCCGAACGTCAAAAGAAAAAAAATGAAATTAAACGAAATTTACGTAAAAGTAAACGTGTTAAGTCAGACAAAGTGATAGTTCGGGATAAACCAACAAAATTGAAAAGACTGCAACAAAAACATCAATTTGTAGATGTTACAAATGAAAATGTTGAGGAACTTTTAATCAAAAAAGTATTAGGAGCTAGTGATTTTGAATGCGAAGAAAGCCAACTTCATGAAAGCCTTTTGGATGAGCACAGCGGTACTGATGTCAGAAATAACATTGAAAATGAAAAGGAACAGCCAGAAATAAGTAACACTATCGATTTTGATGACTCCAATAACGAAGAGGATGATCAACAAACTTTAGAATGTAATACTTGTATATTAAATATTAGTGATGACTGTAAGGAAAAGGATTTGAATTCGTTTATGTCAATGGAAAAACAACTTAAATCCGCTCGAAAAAGAGAACAAGCTTTACGTAGAAAAGTTAAAAACCTTGAAGTGGCCATGGAAGAAAAGAAAAAGGAAGTTCGGTTTTGGAAGCAAAAATATTACAGAGCGATAAAAGCAGAGGAAACAACTCCAGAAAAAAAAGTAAAAAACACAATGCGACAAGGCCATGAGGCAGTCCGCAAACGGCTTATGTTTTGCGAAGTATTGGAAAGTCAATTAACGGAAAATCTTAAGAAAGTTGGCCAGCAGAAAGAAAAAGCTATATTTTCTAAAGTTGTGTCTGGAAGAATCATAAAAAAGCATAAACTCTCACAACGTGTATCAAATTTAGTCAGTCCATATTTGCAAAAGAAGCACTTAAACAGTACTAATCTAAAAGTAAGTAGATCAAACAAACCAAAAACAATTAAAAATGTAATAAAAGAGTTTCTGGAAAAGGATGAAAATTCTTCACTTGCCCCGGGAAAACGTGACTTTATTAAAAAATTTGGAAAGACCATGCGTAAGAGGTATTTGCAAGATACAGTTACAAATTTATACAAAAAGTTTCGTAGTGAAACTAGGTCGAAAATTTCATTAACAACATTTTTCAGATTTAAACCATTTTATATTATTTCTAAAAAAATGACAGCACGCGACACTTGCTTATGCAAACAACACGCTAATTTTAATTTCATGATACAGAAACTATCTAGATTAAAGATTTTTAGTTCAGCTAGCACAACTGCCTTTACAAATTCCGTAACTTGTAATTCAAGCTCAAAAGATTGTATGTACGGTGATTGTCAGATTTGTAAGGATAAACGTATACCTTTGCCAGATAATTATTCTATGTCAACCTTTTATTATCAATGGAGCCAAAAAACGGTAGATAGAATTGGAGCAAAAAATGTAAACTACCACGTAAAAATTACATCTAAGCATATAATCGAATGTAACGTAAAAGAATTGGTTGAGGAGTTGAACTCGAGAACTGCAGTTTATTTAAAACACGTATATGATACTGGCCATCAATATAAGTCTATTGATAACATTAAAATTAATTTGGATTGCAATGAAGCATTATTAGTTATAGATTTTTCAGAAAACTACTATTGCAAATGCGCAACTGAAATTCAAAGTGCTCATTTTGGAGCTTCCAAAAAACAAGTTTCTCTTCATACGGGAGCTTTTTTTTATAAAGACAAAATATCGAACACAATAAAATGTATTTCATTTTGCACAGCGTCAGAATGTTTGCGTCATGACGCTGCTGCTATATGGGCCCATTTGGGTCCTATTTTAAAACTTCTTAAAAGACATGTTCCACATTTAAAGACTCTTCATTTTCAAAGTGATGGCCCATCGACTCAATACAAAAACAAAAACAATTTCTTCCTTTTTGAATATCATTGTCAGCTTCTTAAGTTAAATTTTGCTTCGTGGAATTTCACAACATCTGGCCATGGTAAAAGTGTTGCTGATGGCGTTGGTGGTTCCGTGAAGGGTCTTTGTGATAGAGCAGTGTCTTTTGGAAAAGACGTAACATCTGCTCAAGATATGGTTAATATTATTTCTGCTAATAGCTCAAAAATAAATATGTCTGTAATTAATGAAAACGACATGCAAAACATCGATAAGCTGCTTATAAAAAATTCTCAACAAGCTCCAAATACAAAGAAAGTCCACCAGATTATTTGGACAAACAAAGAGAAAGGATCGCTGTATCTTAATTACTTAAGTTGTCCACAGTGCACTAAAAATCCACCTTGTATTCATTATGGCTTAACTCCAAACAAATATTCAGTTGTTGGAAAAGAAAAGAAAACAAACAAAAATAAATAAATACCTACTCGTTTTTTTGTAATTATGTATTGTTATAGTCGCTTAAACTTTAATAATATAAATAATTTAATTTATGCTAGTTTATACTAAAATCTTTATAAATTTTTTTTTATAAATTTTAATCCAAAATAAATTTAAAAAATAAATATAAAAAAAAAAAATTTAAAGGTATACTTTATTTTTTTTCCAGCTTGTTCCATTCCAGCATACCACATTCTTGAAAATAATTAAAATTCTCGTTTAAAAATGACCCCAAAAAATTTTAAAAACCGCTATAACTTTCGCGGCCCTTGCTCAAATTGATCCACGCTAACGGATTTAAAATTCTTATGTTTAGTATTTCAATTGTACAAAACATCATTGATGTGCTGTCACAAAAAAAAAAATAATTTTATCTCTTTCATACTAAAATTGTTTATAAAAATTATAAAAAATATTATATTCAAACCCCTATATTTTCTAAACCAATTAAGATATTACCTTAAAAAAAACTGCGAAAACTTTAGCATTGTTGGCAAAATGTGACGCATATTTTTGAAATTTTTTTCAATTATAATTTACTATGTTATTTTTAAAAATAGTGTAATTTAGGCATCAAAAAAAACTTTGGATCCCTATATCTCTTTACGCTGAAGAGATAAATCAAAAATTTAAACGCAGTTTTAAAGATGGTAATGATTTCAATACATACCGCCAACAACTTTTGAAATTTACAAGCAATTGTAATTTTGAAAATTTTTTTTAATTTGCATCTTTAAACCGCTATAACTTTCGCGGCCCTTGTCCAAATTGATGCACGCGAGCGGTTTTAAGTTTATTATGCCTACTGCTTCAAGTGCACAAAGTGTCATTAATGTGCCATCAAAAAAAATTTGATTTTTTTTTTTTTCATAAAATGAAAGGATTTTGAAAATTACCCATATATTATCGACAGTTGAATAGTGTGGCCTAAACCCCGCCTGAAACTCATTCAAAATATTGTATTGTTCTACACAATTAGTAAGTCTAGAGTTAACGATACCCATTAACAGCTTTTTAGGACAGTTCATAAAGAGATTCCTCTATAATTTTCAGCACTATTCATGTCTAGTTTTTTATAAATTGGGAATATAATACTGCGTGTAAACTCTTCTTCCACTTTTCCGGTTTCAAAAATTACATTAAATGCTTTATGCAAATCTGAAATACAATTGATAATATCGCAATTAAATTATAACTTATAAAAAACCATTGAAAATGGTGGTCCGAAACACTTCCGTAAATCTAATATATAAAACTTGTGGTACCTTGATTTCCGAAAAACTTTTTTCTGATTAATTGTAATTCTGTAGGAAGAAGAGTAATTTTTAACTCATTTTTAAACATTTTAAAACGTGACTTACAATTTTTATGAAAAATGTTACCATAATCGGTTTTAAGCAAACATTTTTGTATCTTTAAAAAATATTTAAAACTCTAATAATTATTTTAACAGAATTGTTGCTCTTTTATCTAATCAAATAGATTTTTTTTTTAATAAATAAGAAACTTCCCTGTGCCAACCAAAAGGACGCAAAATGACGAGTCATAGTATTGCCAGCCCTGTTATATGTAAACAAATAAAAACATATATAACATTTTTTATGTCTGCTTTAGAAGTACACTCAAACGTATACGTTATATTTTTAATAATAATTATCACTTATACGTCCAGGTGTCCCAATTCAAAATAATACTTACAAGGAGAGTTATACCTCATTAATACTACAACCAAAAACTAGTAGTTTTTAAAAACTACTTATTTTTATTTGTCAAATTCCTTATAAATAGGAAATCAAAAACTAGAAGTTTTCAAAAACTACTTCACAATTTGTTAAATAAGTTTTGGGACTTAAGCACATTTAATTACTATAAATGCAATTAATGTTTATCCCGATGAAAATAAATTTAAATAACAAATATGCAGGTGCTTGTGCAAATTTAAATGTAACTGACACTAATAGAAAACATATGATTTTCTATTGTTGATTTACTTGAATAAACGTCACTACATTGCTAGGTCTGTCAAAAAAACAGAGTAGTATTTGGAAGATGACAAAGCCAATTGTGACAATTTTTTGTTGTTGTTTTTGTTTTTTCTTTGATATTTTAAATTTTGAATCTCGCTCCTAGACGAGGACAAGAAATTCTCATTGAGTTTGTGATTTAACATAACAAATATCTCTAGAAATTCTAATAACAAAGTCCCCTGAAGATTTCCTTGGGCAGGAATGAAATCCTGATAGGGACACGCCTACATCAGATTGCTTTTCAAAATTTGTTAAATAAGTTTTGGGACTTTAGCACATTTAGTTACTATAAATACTAGTTTTTGGTTGTAGTATAAATATGGTATTAATGAAATGTGAATATGTGATAAAGAAAAAAAAAAAATAAGGAGACGTTATTTTTTTAGCAGCCCAACTTCACGTTTAAGATTTAAACGGTGGGGCAGTTTTTAATACATTTTTGTATGGAATCATGCCTGATACTAATGAAATTCAAATTGTATATTAAAATGTTGTCAATAATGAATTCATTCTTCTAACTGCATTAAATATAAAAAAAATCTTTTACGTTGCTTAATAGCAATAGTTTTATGCATTTACATATGCGATATCAAGTATTTTATTAAAATACTTATATTTACACACATTGTGTTTATAAATATTAGACACAATGTGTAAATTAGTTTTACATTTACAATAATGTTACAGTAATTTTACAGATATAAATAAAAATTTATTAAAGTGTACATATAGAATATATTAATTAGCATGACTTCATATATATATTCAGCCGACAAGCTTTTTAAAAAAATGGTTTTATATTGACAATATTTGTGACACATCACATGCAGTCAAAAATTATCCCAGTAAAATAGTAAAATCCAAATAACTGGTTGCAGAACAGCTGTATTATAACAGGTTCTAATTTCTGTTCTGCAACTGGTTCTTTTTATATGCAGTTTGTCCTATTTGCCTTTACCTCCAAACTAGAACAGGTTGCTTTAGAACCGGTTCTAGAACCAATTATATAACTGGTTCTTCGACAGTGACACCTTACATTTTGACTCCCAGGAACCTGTTCTAGAACCGGTTCCTTGTAACCGGTGGTAAAAGAAGTTATTCTAGAACAGGTTCAAAGGTAATCTGTTCTAAAAAAATTTGCTGGATGTATTGACAAAAATATACTCCACAAAAAGTGAGTGTAGGGTTTGAAAGCACTATACCTCCTATTTCAGAAAAGCCTAAATATTACAAAAAAAAAAAATGTAAACAAATTTCAAAGTTATGACTACACAGGCCTAAAATTTCCAAGGCCATAAAAAATATACTTTTGAGATCCGCTGAATCCGAATCTGACATCAGAATTGCTCCATTATATCAGGTATTCGAGATATCTTAACATAAAGTTTAAAAAAATCCACTTTTTTGTTGTATTCGGGCCTAGGGTCTTGACCTATCTCTAATTGTATAGGCCTGTGTAGCCAGAACTTTTAAATTTATCTACAGTTTTTTTTTTTATGAATATATACACAGAAAAAAAAATGTCCCTACTTTAAATTACAATTTACAATTAAATCGGTTTGTTCAGTTTTGCTCAAGCAGTGACAAAGTGCAGACGTATATTGTGTTCCATTTCTCTAATTTTGTGCAAATTAAAATCAATAACTTTTGTTATTGTATAAAAAAATACAATACAATATTTGTGTTAAAACTAACAACAAAATTTTTTACTTGTTTTAAAAAGTAAAAACAAAGGGATTAAGATTTGCTTACTAATCCTCTGCTTTTAGCAGAATGGATAGTGGCAGCGAAGTGACTGATGATGATGCCGCGACCTGGCAGACAGTATCAGCAAAAAACCCACCAAAACGACGACTAACAAAGTCACCAGAAATATTCAAACATAAAAACAAAAGTTCAAAGCATATTGATCTTCTAAGTACTAGCAACAACAATGATATATCAAGTTCTAGCAATAACAATTATTTGCCTAATACTAGCAACAACTCTTTTGCAGTCCTCGATCAAGATAATGATGATAATGAGAATGATCATTATGATAGAGATGATAATGAAAATAATAACGTAAATGCTAATGAGATTAAACCACCACCAATTATAATTCCAAATGTCTCTGATATTAGGAAAATGATAAATAACTTCTCGAAAATAGTTAATACTGATAATTTTTCTTATAAATCTATGCGGGATGGTCAGGTAAGACTGATGATTAAAGATACTAATTCATACAGGGTATTAGTTAAATATATGGATGACAAAAAAATAAACTTTCACACATACCAACTTAAACAAGAAAGGGCATATAGAGTGGTTGTCAAAAACCTACATTTTTCAACGCCTATATCTGCAATTAAGGATGAAATTCAAAGCCTCGGACATCAAGTTCGAAATATAATGAATATAAAAAGCAGAGTAACTAAAGTGCCCATGGCTATGTTTTTCATTGATTTGGAGCCAAATCAAAACAACAAAAGAATTTATGAAATAAAACATCTTTGCAATGCAATTGTTAAAATTGAACCCCCTTTGAAGACAAAGGAAATTATTCAGTGTTTTAGATGTCAAGAGTTTGGACACTCGAAAACTTATTGTAGAAAATCTTTTAACTGTGTAAAATGTGGTTTAAATCACCCTACTGACAATTGCCCTAAACCCGAAAACACACCACCAAAATGTGCTAATTGTCTCCAACATCACACCGCAAACTATAAAGGATGTCGTATTTATAGAGATCTCTGGAAAAGAAAGTATAATTTTCATAGACAAAATTCGAATATTTCCGGAACAAACTATGAGTTCAATGCGGAAAACTTTCCGTCTTTTAATAATAATAATTCTAATAATTCCTCAAACAATCGTTTTGAAAATAATCAGTTTTTATATGCCCAAACAGTTAGAAATAACAATAACCATCAGGAGCAAAACATACTTAAAACCTTAGAAACATTTATGGAAAAACAGAATGAATTAACGAATAAACTTTTAAGTATGATGCAACTAATAATTACAAAACTATGCGTTTAAATTTACGTTTAGCACTATGGAATGCAAACGGCATTACCAATCATACCAGAGAAATTGAATTATTCCTTAAAACAAATTATATTGATATACTTTTAATCTCAGAGACTCACTTCACCAGCCGTAGTTTCTTCAAAATAGATGGTTTTGACTTCATACATACTAACCATCCAGATAATAAAGCCCACGCAGGTTCAGGCATTTTAATAAAATCAACAATAAAATATGATACTCTAAATGGATTTCAACAAAATTTTCTTCAAGCGACATGTATAAAACTTAAATGTAATGATGGTGACTTAATTTTGTCCTCGATTTATTTTCCTCCCCGACACACCGTTAAGTGTCAAGATTACGAAGATTTTTTCAGCACACTCGGCGTACGCTTCCTTGTTGGTGGTGACTATAACGCCAAACATCCGTGGTGGGGTTCCAGGCTTGTAAATCCCAAAGGAACCGAACTTTTTAAATGTTTGACGAAGAAAAACTATTCAGTCTTATCCACTGGATCGCCAACGCACTGGCCCAGTGACCCACGTAAAATTCCAGATTTATTGGACTTCATTGTTTACAATGGCATTCCTAGACAAAAGCTGGAAGTAAGAAGTAGTAATGAACTAAGTTCAGATCACACCCCAGTCCTGGTAAATTTCAACATTTCAGTGCACTTGAAAGCTCCTAAGTATCACGTTTTGTCGGCAAACACAAATATTCAAATGTTTCAGCAATACTTAGACAGTAATATAAACTTGAATATTAGTCTTAAAACCGATATCGAACTAGATGAAGCAGTTGAAAACTTTACAAATGAAATACATAACGCAGCCTATGTTTCAACGCCAGTACTTGACGAAACAACACAACATAACTTTTCAAACTTTGACATATCTTTCGAAATTCGACAACTGATAAGGGAGAAAAGAAGATTACGAAAAAGGTGGCAGATAAGCAGAAATGTATATGATAAACGTTTATTTAATAAAGCTTCCAAAGATCTAAAAAATTTGCTAATTGAACATAAAAACGCTAAAACATCTCAATTCATCGAGGAAATAAATAATTCAAGATATGATGAGCACCTTCTGTGGAAAGCTACAAAGTTTCTCAAAAGACCAACCAAAAGAAATATTCTTTTGAAAAAAACAGATGGTTCATGGTGTAGAACTGATAAAGATACCGCAGAGGCGTTTGCGACTCATTTAAAAAACACATTCGTACCATTTTCTTTTACTTCAATAACCCAACAAGAGGAAATTTCGGATTTTTTAAATTGTCCTTTACAAATGGATCTACCTATAAAACTTTTCACACCGAATGAAGTCAAAAACGAGATAAAAATGCTCAACAAAAAGAAATCTCCAGGATATGACCTCATTAATGCAAATGTTGCTAGTAAGTTAACGCATAAATGCGTGGTATTTTTAACCCTAATCTTTAATTCGATTTTGCGGCTTAACCATTTTCCATCACAGTGGAAATGCGCTGAGATCATTATGATACAGAAACCTAACAAACCAGAAAATCATCTAACGTCATTTAGACCAATAAGCTTGCTTGTCGTTTTCTCTAAAATATTTGAGAAAATTTTTTTTAGAAGACTATCCCCAGTATTGGAAAATATGAATATAATTCCTGAACATCAATTTGGTTTCAGGCACAGACACGGCACCCCTGAACAGATTCACAGAATCGTCAATGTTATAACTGATGCTTTGGAGAAAAAAAGATACTGTTCTGCAGTATTTCTCGATATACAACAAGCTTTTGACAGAGTTTGGCATGAGGGGCTTCTCTACAAAATCAAAAAATTTCTACCTGCACCTTATTATCTATTTTTTAAAAGTTATTTATCTGACAGACATTTTTATGTAAAAATAAACGAGGAATGTTCCCAACTCTATGGAATAAATGCTGGCATACCACAGGGCAGTGTGTTAGGTCCTATTTTATATACTATTTACACGGCAGATATGCCAACACTTGAAAATGTTATGGTAGCCACATACGCTGATGACACAGCAATTATTGCGACAAGTGATTCTCCAGATGAAGCTTCTTCATTCGTACAAAACGAACTTAACGAACTTGATCAATGGTTAAATAAATGGAATATTAAAGTCAATTGTGATAAATCACAACACACTACTTTTACACTTAGAAAAAAAGATTGTCCTCCAGTTTCCATAAATGGTCATACAATTCCAAAAAGTGAAAAGGTGAAATATCTAGGTATTGTTCTTGATAGGCGTCTTACTTGGAAACATCACATTAAGAGTAAATTTGATCAACTAAAAATTAAGACAAAAAGACTTTATTGGCTTATAGGCCCAAATTCTCAACTAGATTTAAACAACAAGTTAAGAATTTACAAAATCATACTTAAACCAGTGTGGACTTATGGTATACAACTGTGGGGTACTGCTAGTAGATCAAATATTGATATACTTGAAAGATATCAATCCAAAACACTCAGGCTGATTACTAATGCACCATGGTTTGTAACAAACAAGGCCATTAGAAGAGATCTATCAATGCCAACAATTCAAGAGGAAATGAGAATTTCCAGCACGAGGTATCTGGAAAGGCTTAGCAATCATATTAATCCAGTGGCAATATCGTTATTAGACAGCACCAATGAAACAAGAAGATTAAAACGTTTTCATATATTAGATCTTCCATTTAGGAACTAACCATACTTTTATTTTTATAAATCTTTGTCAATTAACTTTGTATATTAAACATAATTAAAATATATATTATTATATTATGTTATGTATCTCATTGGAGTTACATAGCCCTGTGATGTACCATAAGTTTAACAAATTTGCTTATTATCTCCGGATAGATTGTAAATAAAGAATTATTAATAAAAAAAAAAAAAAAAAAAAAAAAAAAAAAAAATCGGTTTGTTGAAAATTTTAAAAGCTGTGA
Source organism: Delia radicum (assembly GCA_021234595.1). Lineage (NCBI taxonomy): Eukaryota > Metazoa > Arthropoda > Insecta > Diptera > Anthomyiidae > Delia > Delia radicum. The sequence continues at coordinate 198,152,889 of CM037852.1, forward strand.
ATTAAAAATTAATTGAAACAATTAAATATTTGCTCAAATTTGGAACTTGCTGGACATTTTTTTTATTATCGCTCAGAAGCAAACATCAACACATGGTTGTTGTTTTTTGTAGTAATTATGTAGTTGTGTTTTATAAATGTGTATATATTAGTAATAAATATTTAAAATTCATTTCAATTATATTATATATTAGTTTTTATTAGATATATAACTTAAATAAGTTAAAAAATTTAGTTTCAGTCGTTTCAATCTGAATATTTATTTATTCTAAAACATTATCATAAAATTGATAATGTAATTTTAAAGTTTAATTTCGTTTAATAAAAATTAAAATATTTTTTAAACAGAAAGAAAATGCAAAATATTAATTAAAAACTATTTCAAAAAAAAAAAAATGTACTCTCATTTCACCAAAAAGGCTAATTTCTGCAAAGAAAAAACTAATTTCCGTATTAATTTGTTCACATAAGTATAAATAAATCTGAGAATTGCATGGCGGCTTAAATTCAATGTTATAAAACTCAAGTTATAAAAAACATTTGGTATGGCAACAACACTTTTATAAAACAAAATTTGATATGACAAAGTGTCATTTAAATTACCGACAGCTTCGATTTCAGACAAAGACGTTGCAATATTTTTAAGAAAACCTTTAAAAACATTCTTATCATAACCAGGTTTAATAAAAACTGTTCTACAATGTAAATATTAAAAATATGATCGTCGTTGATTAAACTTCACTGCACATTCATTAATACATTAAAAAAAGGTGTTGGCTTAAAATCAATATTTCAAACTTGACAAAATGGTTTGAATTTCGATATTTTCGGTATTACCGAATTCTGTATTGGGAAGCCCACTTTTTAACAACTTGTTTTGTAATTTTTATTTAGCACTTCATACCATGGATCGTTCCAGGCAGTTTTTTCAAAGTTTTGCTCTACATGTTGTAAAAAAATAAATGTAAATTTCTATTTGGGATTCGATATCAGTTTTCAGATCTACTAATATGAAAAAATCAAATGATTCGCCGACAAGGTACAGTCAAAAATTTATGATAATTTCAATATCCTGTATGTCTAGGTATTACTTCTTCTCAGCCGTCGAAGTCTTTCAAATAGAAATAGCTCTCGAGCAAGCGAACTAGGATGAACAATGGAATTCCTCACTTACTTAACTAATTTGAGTACCTTTATATTTTTTCTCGAACAGTTGGAATGTTCAAGTCTTTGTGAATGTTATCATTTCTGATATATGTACCATGGCGTTGTTTTTGAATATTTGAAGCACAGGCCGTTCCCCATAGCTGAATGCCATATAAAATGGAATTAAATAAGAATATTACACATAGAAAAATAAAGTGACAACCGAATTGAAAAGTGTGTTTTGGTGGATACAACCAATAAATTAGGTTAGTTCGAATGTGATTTCTGAATATTATGTGTGTTGTAACTAAAATTCTGTTGTGTTTACCAAATTTTGTTGCGGTAACCAATATTCAGTTATACCAAACGATTTTATTCTTAGTTACAGAATTTTAGTTGGCAAATGGTTAAATTTAGTTCAGTGATCTTCATAGTTGAGACAGGTAAGTTAGATATCATAGTGGCGGTAAGACGGTCAATTCCTGTTGACTTTCTCGTATCAAGCTCTTCAATGGCCGATTTGATCTATTGGAATAGAATTTTCATTGGGCAAGAGATCCTGTGGACTGATACAAGAGTTTGTGACATTTGGATTGAATACCTTTTCCAACTGATTAGCAATGTGACTTACTTTCTCACTTGCATTTTTAGCCCAAGTGCAATTTTCAAGTTATATTGGAGACTCATATGCGATAGGAAATTGCATTTTCCTTACAGCTTTCCACAATCTGTAATCCGTTATCCCTGTTGGATATAAGTTACTGAGATAGTTTTTGATCATTATTATATTTCAATAAAGTTCGTAACCTCGTTGAACATAGATTTAGTTGGGCTTTTAGGGCCAGGAAACAGCATTCTCACCATTGAATCGTAAGTCTTATTTTTCCCCCGACAAGGGGAATTTAAAAGAATGACTTTATAAGATATGCCTGAAGAAGTTGTGGTCTTAGCCGCAGCATTCACAACATCTGTGAAGTGATTCGCAGCTGTTTGGATGTCATCAGAGTTGCTCAATGGGATATTTTGTAGAAAGTGAGAGTTCACATTCATTTTGTGTTTTAACCAGTTTGTGTTTCTATTTGGATAGAAACTTGGATTAACATTCGCACACACAGAAAATTAATCAGTTGGAAATCCACCAGAACTACACTTATTTTATTATTGCAATGTATTTTTGATTTCAGTTATATAAATAACTGAAATCAATAATATAATTGAAACTTATTTATGTTATTAAAATTAGCTTTCCCAACCAATTTATACCAAAAATTATATTTTAATCTAATTCGATAGTCACAACTTTTTTAAAATTCTTATATAGTGAATTTTGCACAATTAATTTATAATGACAACTATAATATAGTTGTAACCACCGATATTTAAAAGAAATAATGCCGTACTAACTATTTTCCACCGAATGATGGTTATAAAGGGTCGGCCATCTAACGTTTTTTTTTTTCAACTAGTGCTTATTTCGTGAATGGTAACACTTAGCTCATGTCTGATTTGACAGATAATTAGTTTTATCCTTCCGCTGAACGAATATGGCCCGTATGTTCGTTATCTTGTGAAAAAAGTGAAAGAAACTGGCATCCTCATCGATAAACCAAAGCGTGAAAAGCCAAAAACAGTGCGTACACCCGAGAATATTGCTGCTGTGCCAGAAAGTGTGCGTGAAGCGCCATCAACATCAATTCAATTGAACATTTCGGAGACATCATTGAGACGAATTTTGCATAAAGTCCTTGGTATGACGCCATACAAAGCCCAATTGGTTCAGGAGTTCAAAAAAAAAGTTATTTGGCGGACCCTTTATATACCGAATCGAAAAGGGTATATAAGGTTTATAATTTTTTTGATAGATTTTCAGTTGGGGCACCAAATGTGAAAAACGTATGTGTATTTATAAGTTAAATGTCGATAATTAAAAGAATAAAATATAAAGAAGTTAAAGATAATACAAATTCTCATAAATACATATTTATTATAGCGCTTAAAATATAATATAAGAATTAATAATTTAAGAATGCTGTAAAACTGGCCAAAAATAAAGCTGAGCTTAGTAAACGGATAATCATTTTCATTCATATTTTTTTTTTATCATTTGCTATTTTTCTATGTAAGATTAATTTGGTGAACGTAATATGACATTTTTAGAAAATCTAAAAACCACCAAGCAAGTAATGCTGTATCGCATGAAGAAAGTGGAATATATTTGGAATATGCAGAAGTTGATGAAGAACCAGAGACTTTTTAGAGAAAAAGTTTGCGTAATCCTCCGTAGGTAAAAGCATTTAAAGATCAAGAAATTTTTCGCATTAAAAGTAACCGTTTCGAAATATTTTTCTTAAAATTCAGAAGTTTTCTAGTACAGTGTTATTTTAACGTCAATTAATTTTTAATTAATATGCATTTGACTACATTTTTCTTTTTAAAAAATTTTTTAGTTCGGAACTTATTTCCCATGTATTTCCCATGTATTTTCAATGATTATTTATTTTAATAATACAATTTTTTAAAAAAATGGAAACAGTGTTTAAATGTAAAAAAATTAATGTAGTCGGGTTTACCAAATAAATTCGCTTGGAGCAACTTTCATATGTTTATGTACATTCAAATTATTCTATATCTGCAGCCGAATTAGGTGATAGATCATGCAACTACCAAAATTCAATTGGTGACAAATTCAGTTGACACAAGGAATCCGTTCTCTCTGTGTACTAGTAGGTCCACTGTACAACTTTAGGAATGTTGGCGAATGGTCTGATGACAGATCCAGTGAAGAGCTCGCTGAAAATTGATCACGTTTAATGTTTTTCATGACCGCAAAGTCAACTAGATCTAGATCTGACTTCTTATTGAAGTCAGTTTGCCACTAAGTGCGCTGGCCACTAGATATGACTGATATGACTGTTTACCCCTTGGTTTTAAAGATCAGCAACCCCAAAAGATTGTTTGGCATTATAGTCACTAGCTGCTAGGAATTTTGACCCCAGGGTAGCAAAAAATCCGAGAAATTAATTCTGATCAATATTGTGTCTTAGACGACAATATATCGAAGATATTATTAGCTTAAGATCAACGAGATGTAGGGTAGCAAAAAATCCGAGGGTAGCAAAAAATCCGAGAAATTAATTCTGATCAATATTGTGTCTTAGACGACAATATATCGAAGATATTATTAGCTTAAAATCAACGAGATGGATTGAGGTAGCCTTGATATAGTATTCCCTGAATTCCGACACTGGAAAATGCCGTAAACTTTTGTGTGCAATAGGGGTTGTACCAAAAACATGCCCTTCCACTTGGACGTTTAGTATCATACACAGAAAAAACTAAAACCGGGTTTCAATTAAAAAATTTATTGAATCAAATAATATTTTAATTGATTTTGCACCTATCACGGCAATGATAATATCAATTAGAACTTTTATTGAAAATTAAAAGAAAAAAAAATTATAAATAACTTCTACAAAAAAAATATGATACTGACAAAAAAAAGTGTGTGAACGATATATTGGTATGTGTGTATTTTTTTTAATGTTGCGCCTGTTTGTATGTTTGTGTGTGTGCTTGTTTTATTTGTTAACTTCAAAAGCATTTGGCATTTTATACTGAAAATTTGCTATTTAAGCTACAGTGTATGAAAAAATAATTTGAGAATTGCATCTAAAATAAAATATGTATTTATATATTTAAAAGACAACTAAAAAAAGTAATAAATTCAATTAAATATTTGTTTAGAAACAAATTTAATTCAAATCAAATCTTTAATTAGATATTTTATGTTGATATTTTTTCTGTGTATGTTAAGTATCCACTTATTATAAAACAGTTTTTCAAAGTGTATTGGGTTTTTGAAACCAAAAGTACATCAATTTCGTGCTCACGCAGGAAATGTTCTACCGCGTGTTTATGTTGGGAGAGCCCGTTACACACAGAAAATAAATTAGTTGAAAATCGGTTGAAAATATTAAAAATCATTTGCTCAATAAGATATTTTACACTGATTATTGAATTTTTTTAATTAGAACAGTAAAAATATTCTTCAGTTCAATAATTTTGTAATAGAACCAAATTTATTTTGCAATATTTCAATAATTGGTAAAACCAACCAACTCCTAATTGAAAAAATAATTGTGGTAATGATCGGTAGACCCAACCATTATCAAAAATAAATATTAGTATTTGGAATTACTAATGTTTAGTACGAACACATTTTCAATATTCACTTCTTAATAAAATGTCAGTTTATTTAGATATAAAAAAAATAATGACAATAATGTTAATCAGAACGGAGAAAGGCATTGTTCAGGTTAGTACCAATATAAAAATAAATATAATTCTAGTATTCTAACACAAATGTTGGTCTTCTTTGAAACAATCTATGCAGAAAACCCGTATGGAATTAAATATAGTCTGCAAGTAGAATATAATTCAGAGCTCGAAGATATTTGAAGGAATCCATGAGGAAATTCATTTAATGTACTCTTGAAATCTCAGTAGGAGTACTTTTTCAGAGGAAAATAAGAGAACATACAGCTGAAAATTTGAAGGCAGTTTATATAGCATGCTAATTAATTTTTTTGATTTTTGTTTTTGTATATTTTAACATTAATAATATTTTTATATACAGTATATGACAAAATAAAGTACGCACATATTACATTAAACTTTGTTGATCAATAAAATCCTAAGGTATTTGATATGGAGTAATGATGTCTTTTAATAAAGTGTTTATTAATATGTCAGATATAAGTGCACAAAAAAAAATTGCATCTGCAATAGTATCGTTTGTTTTTCCAAACAAATAAAATTTCTCCGTTTTTTGCTAAGACAAAAAAAAGTACGCATTTACCTTTTTTAAATTTAAAGGAAAAATAGTAGGCTGTGAAAAAATGTTCAATTATTTTAACGAAATTAAAACTTCAAAAAAATTTAAAGACGTATTGTTTGTATCGATTAAAGTTGGTTTTGTTGCAAAAAATGGTGTCGAAACAAATTTACCTACAAGTGAGGCAATTAATTGTTCAGGACAAATATAAAGGCATGTCCAATCGTGCAATTGCAAGGAAATATTGTGTTTCCGAAGGAGCTGTCCGAAAAATACTTAAAAAGTTTGTGGAAACTAAAACGGTAAACGACAAAAGTGGCCGTGGAAGGAAAAGAAAAACTACAACTTCGAAAGATCGTCAAGTTTTACGACAAGCTAAGAAAAATTCTGCGGTAACTAGTACCGAAATTCAAGAAAACCTTTCCCTTCAGGTTTCTACACGAACTATTTGTCGAAGACTGAACGAATTTGGCCTAAAAAACAGCTATGCACAACGTAGACCTCTAATCAGCAAGACCAATAAAATCAAACGTCTAGCTTTCGCCAGATCACACGTAGATAAACCAATCAGTTTCTGGAAAACGGTGTTATGGAGCGACGAGAGCAAATTCGAGCTATTTGGAAAGAAGCACAGGTCCAGAGTATGGACCAGACGAGGAGAAAAACTTCTTGACAAAAATATCCAAAAAACTGTGAAGCACGGTGGTGGAAACATCATGGTTTGGGGATGTTGTGCGTGGTCTGAAGTAGGAAACTTCGTAACAGTCGATGGAAGAATGACCGCAGATGCATATATTGATATAATTTCCGAAAATTTAGAGCAATCATTAGTTAAATGTGGCTTGGAAAATAAATTTATTTTTCAACAGGACAACGATCTTAAGCACAAGGCTCGTAAGACCATGAAATATTTTCGATCCCCGGACTTAAATCCAATAGAGAATTTGTGGTCCATTTTGGGCAATAAACTGGTCAAATCTGCAGTCACAAACAAAACTCAATTTTTCGAAATTCTGAAGAAAACGTGGGATGATATTGAGGATCAATATTTAAGAAACCTGGTGGAAAGTATGCCAAGACGTCTCCAAGAAGTCATCAAAGCGAAAGGAGTATCAACTAAATATTAATTTTTTAGATTTTAATATATATTATTAAGTGAGTACTTTTTTTTGTCTTGCAAGAAAGCTTGAATAAATTTGTTTTGCTGCCTTAAAAATTATATATGTCAATTATTCAAATTTTTTCTGCCAAAATAAGAAGACAGGCATCTTGTCAAGTGTTTTAATAAAAACCATGATAAGTCTAGCTCTTTTATTAAAGCCACTATTTAACAAAATTTACTACAATATTAAATGCGTACTTTATTTTGTCTTGTACTGTATATGTATATATAAATTTAATAAAACAGAAGTATATTGGAAACAGTGTATTATTTATTTTGTAAATAATTTTATAAAAGTCGAGTATACTGAATATACTGTACCAAGATGGTCGACATAACTGCAAATGACAATAGCTGTAACCGAATAATGTGATAGTACATGGGACTGCCTATCGGTTATCACAAGGAATTTGTTCTCTGTGTGTAGCGTTCTAGAAACTTATTTATTCATGAGCTTATTTTTACATTAATAGGAAACAGCTGGCTTGCAATTGGTACGATTACGAGTCCCATCACAATTTCTGTCAAACGTTTGCTTAAATATAAGAATTAGTCGGAATTTAACCCTAGAGTTAACTCATAGAGAGACCTGATGAATAGATTAGTATCTAGGAAAATACATTAGTGTTAACCACTAATTCTAGGTAGCTTCTTTTTCAAAGTTTTTCTTTATATGCAAAAAAAAGTACACACAGAGAAAACTTAAGCTATTTGCCAATTTAATTTCGGTTACTACGACACAAATTCGGTTATTACCAATTTCAGTCGGTTGGTAAAACCTTAGGTTTTACAACAAAGTTTGGTTAATTCAACTGAATTTTAGTTGCAACACCTAAACTTTACAGAAATCGAATGTAAATATTGTTGTACTAACTGAATTTATAAGTTGTTATCATTGATGTACACTTTTCAATTCGGCTGGCACTTTATTTTCCTGTATGCAATTATAAATTTCTATTTGGGATTTGGTAATATGATATTAAAACGAATAAAATTAACATTCATTTAAATATTTTGTAGCCTACATTAAATTTAAAAGTATAAAATTAAACATGTAAAATTTTCAACTTTCTTGCAATACCGGTAAGATATATTGAATCAAACACCGTCATGATTATGTGGATTTATATTTAAAAAAAAAAAATTTTTTTTACGATTTTGCTGTTAAGTTTTGAATAAAAAAGCAAAATGTACGAAAAATGGGGTGAATGATGTATTTAAAGGTTGAAATAACCAAAATTGAACAATTTTTAATCGTTCTTTTCTTCAAAACTACTTGACTGATAAGAATAAAATTTATGATTTAAGTAGGTCTCATGTTAGTTTAATAAAAAAGATTTTTGGAATTTAATATAGTTTTGTAAAAAATGGCTGCAGAGCTTAATCGAAGAAAACTTATTCTGCACGAATATAATAAAAAAAAAAAAAATTGTTTCCATAAGTTTGAAAGCAAATAAATGCTAAATTATCATATTCCACGGTAAGAAAAGTTATTAAAAACCTTAATGAACGCTTGTCAATTGAAAGAAAGCGTGGAAGTAGAGGTAAGCATTGCCAAAGGGATCTAAAAGCAGGGCAAAAGTAATAGAAGCTTTTAAAATGGATCCTACAATTTCAGCTGGATCAGTCGCGAGTAAAATCAAGAAATCGCAAAAAAAAATTTCAGAATGTTAAAGAGCGTAATGGACTCAAGTGTTATAAAGCTCAGGTCTTTCCGGAGAGGAATGCAAAACAAAATTTGTCAGCAAAAACACGCAGTCGACGTCTTTATGGATGATGAAACATATTGATTTGTAAACTGCTGCTACACTGCAGGACAAGACTTTTACACAGCATGTAGTCGTGATTATGCTACATATCAATGTAAATGGAAAATTAAGTAAACATTTTAAAAAAGTACCTGGCTTGGCAAGCAATTTGTTCTAGAGGGAGACAAATCAAGTCCTTTCTTTACAACTGGTACAAAGTTTGTTCGCTTACGCAGAAATGTGTACAAGTTTAAACTGGAATGTGTTCGTTTACACAAATACTCAGTAAAAAATAGTAAAAAAGTTGGAAAAACTATCAACGAAACGTTGAGTGAAAGATTATGTAAATTGGTTTTATTTATATCGATTTATTAAAAGACTGATCATCAACAGCCCGTAGAGAAATCTAAAATTCAACAATATATAAATGGAATTTATCAGCCAGAAAAGTCGATGAAAATATCATGCGAAAACTAATGAGACGAATTCAAATAGAAGTGAGATGGTTTGCTTACCAATCGACTTTTAATTATTTTTTTTTACATTGTGGTAGTTACTGTAATTATATATAATAAAATATAAAAAAAAAACTTAAAAATCTGTCTTGTATACTTTTTTATTTAAAAAACAAAGTGGTTCGATTTTGGTTATTTCAACCTTTATACGAGGGCGGGCCAATAAGTCCGTGACTTTTCGAACTTCCCTCGTAGTTATATGAAATGCAACACTGCTCCCATCAAGTACCACACGTGAATATACTACTGTCAAATTTTGAGCAAGTTCCGTCAGTTACTTTGCGTTTAACAGCTGTTCAAATCAAACAACCTCGTGGATTTTTTTAAAAATGGAAAAAAGTGAATTTCGAGTGCTCATTAAACATTATTTTTTGCGAAAAAAAACCGTCAATCAAAACAAGGAAAAGCTTGATAAATACTATGGGGACTCTGTACCATCAATTTCAATGGTAAAAAGGTGGTTTACTGACTTTCGTTGTGGTCACACAAGTACAAATGACGCTCAACGTTCTGGACGGCCAATTGATGTCAACACACGCGAAATGAGTTTTTGCGGTGTTTTGTAACTGTGGATGAAACATGGATCAATTACAACACTCCGGAGACCAATCAGCAGTCTAAACAATGGGTTTCTCCGGGTGCACCGGCTCCGAAGAAGGCCAAGGTAAGTTTGTCGGCCAATAAGGTGATGGAAACAGTTTTTTTGGGATGAAAAACAATAAACGACGAATATTATGCCAACTTATTGGACCGATTTAACGAGGATTAAAAAAAAAACGACCCCATATGGCCAAGAAAAAAGTTCTTTTTCATCAAGATAATGCACGTTGCACACGTGTGCAGTCTTAATGGCAATATTCCATGAATTGGGCTACGAATTGGTACCTCATCCGCCATATTCTCCGGAGTTAGCTCCCAGTGACTATTTCCTATTTACAAACCTAAAGAAATGGCTCGGTGGAAAGAGATTTATCTCCAACGATGAAATTATTGATCAAACAAATGACTATTTTAAGGACCTCGAAAAATACTGTTTTTTGGAAGGGATACAAAAATTTGGAGAAACGTTGGACTAAGTATTGAGCTAAAATGAGTTTATGTTGAAAAACAATTTTTTTTTTGCAAAAAAAAACTGTGTTTCATTCAAAAAGTCACGGACTTATTGATTCGCCCTCGTAAGAACCTCGATATTAAAAAACTGCAAATAAGAAAAAAATATTTTTTAAAGATTTTGAATTAGCATATCTAAGTCAATTTAAAAAATATGCATTTCAAAGACGGGCTCTGCAAAAAGTTGAAGTTCGTTGAGTAGTGATACAGAATCTCAGTAAAGCATCCTTGATTTATACATCCAACTTCGTATTTGAAGTTATAATAAAATCTAAATATGGCATCACTATTTTTATTTTTTAGAGACAGACATAATTATGAGTATTTTTGTTGTTGTTATTGTGGTTGTTGTTGTATTTTGGTGTCCATACTTATGCCAAGGACAGAAGAGCTCAAAGCTTTTCATTATAACAAATACAACTCTACAACCAGAGTAAATAACAAAGCAACTCATCATTAAAATGTTACTTTTTGTTGTCGTTGTTGTTGTTATTCATAAATGCATTTTTGTTGTTTTGTTGAATTAAATAATGCCAGCTGAACGAACACACAGAAAGCAAAAAAAAGTACATTGAAGAATCAAATACAAAGTGACCTGTTTTTTGTATGTGCCTCTGTGTGTGTGTGCATGTTTGAGAACAACTTTGCTTAAAATCGTTTAACATCGTTTTTCGAATATACGAACTTTGATTAATTAAGAAATCAAAAATGTAGAAAAAAACATTATACACTTTTATATAGTAAATAGGAATAAGGTGTCCTATTGTTCATTGATGTTTTTGTTAGATACTTTTGTTCTATTTTTGAGATGAATTTTTTTTTTTAGATATTCTACCAAAGTGTGTATTTAGCGGGACGTCTGAATTGTATTATGGTGTAAAACATTACTCATACTCATACTCTTATTGAAGATTTGAATTTGTAAAACGTAATTGAAATGTTGTATTGACAAACAAATGTGAAAACACTCGTTTTTTTTGCCATTCTAAGAAAAATCTATTAAATTAATTTACTTCCGAAGTGTATATTAAGAAATACATTTTTTTTTAATAAAATATAATAAAATGTAAATTAGGATTGCCAAATCTCTGGTTTAGAAGAGTTGTTATAAATTCTATCACTGTGAAACTCTCACTATATTAGGATTTGAGTTAATTAATTTTTAAAATCTTTTTATCGAAAATATTGACTATAATTAATAGAACAATATTTATTTCATTGGCTGTATTGGAATTAAAAAAAAATCTATATCGACTATTCAATGAGAAAACTTCAAAAACTCTAATTTCGACTTCACGCCATTTGATTCAATTTACATTTGGAATACATATATTACCCACTACTCTGAGAGAAATATTTACATGATATTTATGCATTCTTGTATTAAAACAATGAAATTACACTGGAATTCATCTAATGAAACGTATACACAATAAACTAGTTTCATTAAAAAATAACCTGATTCATTTATAGTAGAACGACTCACGAAAAAAACTTTCTTTTGTCCACACCTCAAAATGTACGTTGGTTTGTTTTATGATGAACCCCAAAATATTTCGTGTATAGCATTAAGATCCCGTGAGCTGGACCGTTTTCCAAAAAGATATTTTTTCAAGTTTTTCAAAGAATTTTGTACTTTAATTACAGACAACGTATAGAGTATTAGTATGACATGAAAGGTGTTTTTAAGGCGCTTCCAACGGTGTATAAAACATATCAACATATGTCCAGAGATATCCTGTTTGCAGGGATATTCTGTAAAAAAAATTAATTTTTTAGGGTTTCGTCATTTAAATGTCAAATTGACATTTTTTAATCCTTAGTCGATTTAAGTTAATAGATGTTTCAGTTTTTTTTGGAAATTATGGTGGGAAAACCATGTTTTAATTATATCAATATCCTTATAAAAACTTTTCTTTAGACAAGTGCTTATTGCAACATTTTGCAAAATTAATGCATTTTCCTTCGTGCTCTGAAAAAAATTTTGAAAACAAATTTTTATTTAATCCAATCTGGAAATTTATTCCGTTTCTAGTTTTGTAAGGATAAAAATATGGCTTAGAATACAAAATTCAATACGAGTTTTTTCGCGGCATAACTTTTCTCGCGAATTAAAAAAAATGTACGTAATTTTTTATTTTTATATATACTGAGCTTAAATGGTTGCATTTTTGCAACAAAAAAATTTATAAAATTTTGAGTCCGAGTAAAAAATTCTTTAAGCCTAATTGTCACTCTGACATCAACTAGAAATTCTGTCGGCTTGTAGACTGGACTCATTCAATATTTTTTCCAAAATTAAATTAAGACAACTGAGGAAAATGCATTCAATTTGCCAATTTTTAAATCATCTGCACACACACAGATTATGATGCACTTGACAAAAAAAAAAAAAAATTAATACAGAATAAATACAATTTTTAAAAACGGTCCTGCTTACGGAATCTTAATGCTAGACAAAAAACACTTTTTTGTTCTTCATGCTATAAACACATAGACGACTGCAGCAACACGACTGCAGCCTGTCAAAAATAAAATACACACGTTTATATGAAAACGATTATTTTGGCACCAACACAACTACACGGCTACCCGACTACTTTTGCCGCTGTAGTCAACTTAGGTTAATTTCTATTTTTGTTGGCTGCAAAACAAAAATAGTGTTGACAATAAAACAAAATATGTAACAAATTAGTGCTTAAAAATATTTTATTTTGTTAAACACAAAAAACGTCGCAACATCAAATGGTATAATTGCATTAATATTCAAGAGGGGTTATATAAATTTTTTTCTCGTTATAATAATGTATTATAAATAAGTAATTGTATTTTTAAGTGAACTTTATATACGTGTCTACAACCAAGCATGTTGTTCTATTTTAATAACGAAAAAAAAAGATGTAATTGGCACTACTGAAATAAAAATTCATTTGTATAAAAACAGCTTTTTATTATGTTGCTGTCGTTTCCAAAATAATAAGTAGCTGGCCACACGGCGACGATTGCAGTGAACGGCATTTGTAGTCGTGTAGCTCTGCAGTCTGCTGTGGTCTATGTGTTTATAGCATCATACAAGGTGAGTCGGTCCAATCGTATATAGTGCAAACCTCTAAACCACTTCCGAAAAATCCGATAAAATTCTCAAAAATACTTTACCTTATGAGTATCCAAATTAGGAAAGATCTTCCGAGAAAATCCAAATTTTTATTTTTTTTGGGACAACCTAGTGTATATCTCAAATTTTATTTATTATTTTTTTAATATTTCACAAGTTCTACAAAATAACTTTTAGCTTTATAATAAAAAATTTCATGGCACAGCTTATACAAATAAATAAAATTAGCAGAGCTAATAAAATTAAATGTAGCAAAGATCAAGCCATATTACCCTTTTGAGAAACCATATGCTTAAAATTTTTCTCTTAAACAAAAAATAGAGTAGTACACTCACAAGAACTTTTCCATAAAAAATCAACAGTTATTTAAAAGTTTAATCGGTAAAGTTGTTTCAATGGAATATACAGTTAAATTTACAAAGAAATATATTTCTTAATGTTCTGTCTGTTATTCAACAAAACAAAAAAACAGGCTTTCCGTAATAGTTAAAATTTTCAGTTAAAATTTTCTATTCAAAACAAAAAGTTTTTATATTATATTGAGTATTGAAATAAACGAAAGCAATCTATTGTTTTTATGGATTTTGTCAGTTAGTTTTTCAACAGTTGAAAATAAACTAAAAAATACAATTGTTTTAAACGAAAAGTAAGTAGTCCTGTTTTAACTGATTTTCAGTTGATTTAATGGTTATATTCAGTAGTCTTTACGGACAAAATATTGTGAGTGTATATTTGTGAAAAATCACTCCTTGGGCATATTTCTTTTTATGTCGTATATCGTAGTCACGGATATATTGAAGTTGAAAGCTTGTTATAAATAAATAAAGAATAAAAAAACATAATCTCCATGTATTTTAACAATAAACAAAGAAAACTTTAAAAAATATTACTTAAGCCAGAGTTAAACTAAATTGTTTTTATATAAATAGAGAATTTTTGGTCTTAAAAGTTTAGAAACCTCATGATGCTAGCCAAGAAGGCAAGAATGGAGCAAGATTAATGATTAATAAGTTTATATTAAAGCTCTGCCTATTTTGGAGGCTCTAGCTTTTCTAAGACGTCGGGTTCTGATGAGATCTTTAGCAAGATGGAAATACATGTATCAACCTAGCTAATATATTTAATTTGCTTTATTTTTGTAAATATACGGAGGCTAAAAGCTTTAGGTGACTTTAGTCTTATTCGAGTTTCTCTTAAACGAGTTTTTTTTTTTTTATTACTTCATCGTCATTTAGAAACATTTCATAAATAATTTTTGTTTGTTGAAGAATAGTAAAAGCTAAAATTGAACAGTGGGAGATAAACAAAAAAAAAAAAGGAAATAATTCGGCCAATAAAAATGGGTTGTTTGATTGCAATAAAATTTAGCACTGTGATAAACAAAGTACTAACAGGCTTAAGTTTATAAGATGGGCGTCACAGGCCGATCTGGAGCTGCATTAAGATAACTAACGTTAAATGTGATCCGATTTTCAAGATTGTAACATAATATTATTCTACTAGCAAATATCAACAAAAAATATGCGTTCACTCATGGTCTATCTCATATACCTTCTCAAATATGGAACGATTTATTTTGAAAATCTTAAGAAAATCTCATAACTAATTCTTAATTGGTTTAAAAACGGCAATTGGTTTATTAATTTCAAAGTATGCAAAACACATTTTACAAAATTTACCATAACTTTTAAACAGACAGTCAAAAAGTACAATGCGATGACTCAAATGAAAGACAATTTTATTTACTATTAAAAGAATCAAATATCAAGGTACCATTATTTTTTACTTAAATAAGAATCGTGTGTAAAGTTGGCTATTAAATTTGTTTTGCCTGTCTCAGCATATGCCGCAAACCCTGTTAACCGGTTAAAGTTAAAAAATTAACAACATCTATTTATTTGTTGTTAGTTTGCAATAAGTTACCAACATTCTTTAGCCTTCGGATTTAAGCTAATTTAAAAACATACAAAGTATTTATTCTTTTCCGAAATATACCGTTTTAAAGATGAGACTAATATAAAAAAGTCACCTATTTTTTAATAATTATAATCATATAATTACAAATTATATACTATTACCCTAACCGAGCACTAGCTTCCATGGCTTTCGGCGCGTTGTAGCGAAAACAGACCAGTGGCTCTGGTGGGAATCGAACCCACGACCCCCACACTGATAAGCCAGCACGCTACCAACTAGCCTACCTTGGCCCCGCCAACGCCCTCTGAATTCGAGATTTTTTTTTTCAAAAATATTATATCTAACAATAACACTGTGCAACTCGGAAAATAAAACAAGAGCACCAACCATTGATCGTAAATATTTAAGCTACGCTGATTTTTATGGCGTACCCAGTTTTTTTTACTTGTGGGTCAGATTTTTCGCAAAATTTAAATTCAAATTTTGCAGGTTTTAACGCAGTTTTTTATACAATCAAATATTTTTTTAACACGTAAATCCGCGTTTTTTTTGCGCAGTTTTTACTATATTTAACCATTTTTGCCCAATTTATAATCACATTTCGCAATCGATTAAATCATTTTCGTGCATAAGCAAAAAAACAAATCTGACCAATTATTTTGTGTAGAAATTAAAAAAAAAATGTTGCGGTTCATGGGAAAAAACACGAAATGTGCCTTAAATTTATATGACAGCAAAGCAAAAAAGGACGACATACGACGACCTAGTTTATCTTTTAGTACAATATGTAAATAGCTTAAAAAATTATGAGTGCCAAAATTCAGCCAAAAAAGATAATATTTGCGAAAGCTATTTTAACAAACACTCTTATTGCAGTGAATGTATACAAAATATTGTCAAATTTTATTCTAAAATTCATACAAATATGTGAACATTTTTAAAATATGAAAATATTTTGTATACATTCACTGCAATGAAAGTGTTTGTTAAAATGACTTTCGCAAACATTAACTGTTTTAGTTGAATTTTGCTAACTCATAATTTTTTACAGGTTTAGATTTGAGTTTTTGCTTATGCACAAAAATACTTTGATCTATAGTGAAATCGGATGATAAATTGTGCAAAAATGATAAAATATAGTAAAAACTGTGCAAAAAACGCGGATTTACTTGTTAATACTGCACATTTATTAACTAAATTTGAGACTAGAATGTTAATGTAGATAATAAAAAAACTAAGACAAAATATTTGATTTTTAAAATTTTATGATTTAAGACATGCAAAACTTTGATGCAAATTTACGAAAAATGTGGGACAAACTGGAAAAAACTGGGTACGCCATTGCAATCATCGTGGCCGAAATATTTAGGATTAATGGTTGGTACTCTTAGTTTCGATTTAAACGGTCAATTTTTGTAGAGCTGTGTTATTTTAATATCCTTTGTTAAACACAACTTAAATTTGGTTTCCAAAAAAAAAAAAAAAAATAATAAATCTTACATCTAAATCAATTTTTCTGACCTAAATAGTTAACTTAATAAAAATAAATATTTAAATAATTGTTGTTAGTTTTAAAACACTTACCCAAACGGACAAATATGACAAAAACGAATGTTTTAAACATTATCCTTTTGAGTGCTTAAAGACGACTTTTGATTTTTGCCTTTAGCCAGGACGTTTGTGAAAACGTCTTGGTTGTACGATGTTAAACAATTCCAATAAAATTTGTATAATCATGTAGTTGGTATATTCCTGAAGGATCGTCGTCTGCAGCAGTCTAGGGGTGTGTGTGTTGTTTGATTGTGTGGCAAATTTCAGCTATTTTTGTTGTTGTTTTTACTTTTGAATATGTGTGCGTGTGTGTATACGAGTATGATATATATATATATTTGATGAAAATTCAACGACTGCGTATACAGATGTGTGGGTGTTTTAAAATATATTATTTGTATTCTATTCGTATTTCTTTTTGCTTGTTCTTTTTCTTTTAGTTCTTCTTCTGTTTCTTTTGGGTTATAGTATTATTGTTGTTGTGGTTGTCGTTGGTACTGTTAATGTTGTATGTGTTGGTGGTTGACTGCTTGCTGAGTTGGTTGGGTTTTCAAAACTTTTTTATACTTTTTTCTTTTTTTTTTTTGTATAAGAAATATATTCAATTATACAATGTCACCAAAAAAGAAATTGCGTCTTCACTTTTTTTTTTTAAATTTTTAGTTGTATTTTTATATAACAAAATAAAGTAATTTTATTTTTGATTATATTTTTTTTTTATTAAATTTGTATTTAATTTTGTTAAATTATTCACTTTTTAAAATTTTATTAAATTTATTTTTTTTGGTTTTGTTTTTTTTAGGGTTTTGCCGATTTTTTAAAAATTTTTTTTTTTTGGTATCGGCATTTACCCCTTACGCCTTCTTTTATAACCACGTTGCGTCATTTTAAATTTTTTAAATATTCTTTAAATATTTTACACATTTTTGAAATTTTTTTCTTTGCTTTTTAATTTAACATTTTCAAACAAATTTTTCTTTTAGGATTGGTTTTGAGTTTTTCTCGTCTCTTCTTCAATACCCCGGATTAAATTTTAAATACACATCTACAACAAAAAAAAAAAAATAATATCTGTATATTGGTGTGTTTGTAAGGATGTAAATGTTACAAGTATGTGTGCAAGTAAAATTGTTAAAGCTTTTAAGGTTGCCAACTCTTTCAAATAAGTAAACAGAAATGCTTAGCTCAGCGAAGCCGGCTTTTAGCATACAATGGAGCGGCAAACTCTAAAAAAGCTCACCTGAAGGCCACTATATTTCTTCTAATAAAATATGATATATTTACAGAAATTTGTCTAATTGTGCTATCGAAATAAAGTAAAAAATATGATAAACCCACTAAGGCGTATGATTGATTTATTGATATATTATTAATATCAATTATACGTGCTAAAATATTTATTTTAGGTCCATTATATAAGTCATAACTTTAGTATTTTCACGAATATTGTTTTCGCCACTTAATCTTATACCGAATGCGAATTAAATCACGTATCTTTGTCCAATACACCTTCATCTACTTTCATATAAATTCCTCAAAAAATTCATTGTGGACTCATTACATATAAAACAATCAAGAAATATACAATTTTCGACCTCTACCCCATTTCATTTTAACCACGCTTGGTATGAAAAGTAAGTATAATATAAATACGCCATCGTACAAGTTTTGGGTTTTTAGCTCGAACGGTTGTTGAGATATGCCGAAGCAGTCGTCCATATCTTTTTAACGGGTGAAGCTAGACGATTAAGTGATACCTCATTTTAAAGCCACTGTTGTCGTGCTTTAAATAAATTTTTAAATGTATTTTTTTCCGTTGTATTTCAAAACACTGTTTTTTAAATTTTCAATTTATCTCTCAATGCCCTTGTCAAATTAATATGTGGAGCTCTTGCTGGATTCAAAGTAGAAAATAATATTTACATAACAAATACATAAATCATGGGTTTACTGGTACATAAAGATAAATCACTTCTTGACGGCAAAATATTTTTTTTTGTCAAAATCCGTGGTTCAAAACGTTGCATTTAAAATAAAAGGGTTTTTTGTTAAAATTTTTAAAAAAATTTTTGTAATTTATAATTTCTATACTGTTACCAAATCCCTATGTGGTACTCTTGCATGTTTCTGAGTTATCGGCGTTTTAGTTAAATTTTGTCACAATTTTATTCCTAACTCAGGATAGTTATAATAGTCCAAATAGGGGTTTCGACACGACTATGTAGTTATATATAATTAACATATATGGGCATTTCCTCCGAATGGTCAACCAGGATCGAAAAATAAAATGTTGAAATCATCGTGTTTTATTGTTTATAATTATAAAAAAAAGTCTATGTTTTTATAATAGAATGGTTTCATAGCATATCTCAGCTGTTTTACTTGAGGAAATTGGGCTGGAAACTGGAAAATTTTATATTTTCTTTTTAAGCTACTTCTAAGGACATTTTTATATTTAATTATTTTACATGCAAAAAATATGTTATGCTTGCACTCCTTCTTCAAAATATCTCTATTACAATCAATTAAGAAGAGAAAAGTGTAAGGAGAACAAAACTTTTGAATATTCCGTTTCATTTAGCAGATTTTTACATTTCATTACTGTCAGCCAAAGTTGAATTCTATTTTGCGTACGTTCGTGACCACATGTTTATAACTATCATTATGAAAACTTAAACTCGATGAAATCCATATTTTGCATTACACATAAAGCTACCAAAATGTTATCGAATCGCAAAAAAAAATTCTAGGAAAAGTTTTGTTTTCTATATTCTTTATACATCAAAAGCGTAGGAAATGCCCATATATATTTTTTTTAAATTAAAAAAAAAACAGTTTTTTTAAATACAACATTTTTAGCTGAGGCTTTTGAAAACAATGCATTTTGCCGTGGAGAAGTGAATAATTTATGTAAACCAGTAAAACCGCATTTTAAGTAGCTTTAAAACGAGGTATAAATGACTCTTGTAGCTTAAGACGCTATATAGATATGGAAGATTATGTGCTACTACTTTGTAAAATTTTCGAATATTTTTCATATTTTGAAACGCTATATTTCTAGAGCTCCGGGGATTAGCTGTCCTACATTTAGACGAGGTTATACCCCGCAAAAAAATAGTGCTTACCCAGAAGCGCTTCCGGAAGGCATTATTAAATTACGAAGCGCTTCCAAAGCAAATCCAGAAGTCATGATTTTTGTTCGCAATTCCCAACTTGGTATGTCTCTTTTAAGCAAATGAAAAGCGCTTCTTTCATGTGCTCGTAGAAGCAATAAATTCATGACTTCGTAGGTTGTAAGAAGCGCTTTTTTTGATAAGTTGACAACATTAATGCTTTATAGTATGCATTCTTTATTGCTTCATTGTAAATATTATTCACCGCTTCAAAGAAGGCATTTTGGGAAGCACAATAGAATGCCTTCCCAAATTGCTTTATTGTATACAAGCGGTGAAGCGCTATTTTGGAAGCATACAAATGTAGTTACTGCTTACCAAATCCAAGTTATTTTTTGCTAAGTAGTTACACGATGTACATCGTCTATATCAAATTTGGTTGAAATCAGCTGGAGTGGATCAGTCCAGAAAATGTTTATAGGTTGAAAAATCATATTAAACTAATATATACAACCGTGTTTAATGTTTTTTAAAAAATATTTTGTCAAAAACCAGATTTATTATTTTTTTCAAAAAAAGAGACAGACTTTTAACATATCTTCTTTTAAATAAATAGTTTAGCCTAATATTCTATTATTCGGTATACGAGATATAACTGATTGACTTTTTTCATCATTCTATTCAAATATCTTAAAAAACCCGCAATTAAAGTTCTCTTATTACTAAAAATTTTATGCGGTATTTTTCCCGGAATTGGCGTGAAATAGATTGAAAAAAAACTTGTTTAACCAATCACAGAAATATTTCGTATTTTTTCACCTAATGTTGTTGAACTAAAACAAAAATTTTCCCGGATATTTTTGTCCAGAATGAGCACTATTTGACTTATCCCAGTAAAACCGTAAAAACCAAAATTATGGGGTTTCAGTGCGAGAACTTAGAAAAAAAGATGCTTAACCCTTTGAGAAGTAGGCTCACGATTGTGATCTTTGATGTCTTCCCCTAAAGCTGCGAATATTTTCAATGGTAATAGATTTGTTGAGATGATAAAAGTCATATTATATTATATTTCATAAAAATATGGAAAGTGTCATACGTTTTAAATTTGTTTTGATTTAAAATATAAAAATTTAAGAACTCTTTTTGTTCAGCTTTTTATGAAATTATTCGTAATTTCTCAACACAATTTTCAACCTTAAAAATACTCAATACTGGGAGCAATGAACAAAAATGAAATCCGGGTATTTTTGCCTAAACCAACAAATAATCTGGGCGCTAATTCTCAAATTCGTAAGCGAGCGAAATCTTATTTGAACGTGCGATTTCTTTTACTTTTGAGAGTCTCTAATTTGATAACGAATAAAATGTATCACAATTCCTAATGATGGGATTCGATAACGAATGATCATTCGAACGCAACCTTGCGATATTTTACTCTAAAGCAAAAAGGCATTCGAAATATCGGTTTTCTGCTAAGAAGTGAAAAATGGTACATTTATAAAATTTATATTTATTTAAGAAAAAAAAAACAATAACTTTAGTAACTGTAGGTCAAAAATAACAAATATAAACTTTACCCAGAAGGAGATTCTGGGTAATTTTATGGCAAAATATGGAATTTAACTCTTAATATCTGCGGTTTTAGAAGGGTTAAATGTTTACATTATACCTTAAATTAAAGCTTAACGCCTTAGGTACAATTAAATAATACTTATTTTGTACGTTTAAAATGTTGAAATAATAACCGTTTTTCATAAAAAGTTCTTTTAAAAAACGGGCGATTTTTTATTATATGTTAAATGAAAGGTGATTCAAGTAGCTTAAAATTATATATATATATGTATTGTTTAGATCCGATAAAACATTTTGAAAATACAAATAATTATAAATCCCAATTTTGGATGTCTATAACTCGGGAACCAGGTGTCGCCGACAAAAAAAAAAAGTGTAGTTGTGAGATTAGCACTAAAATTTTTATCAATTGTAACAATTTGAAACAAATCCATATTATGCCAGCAAACTAGAGTTTAGCCGGCAAACACATGGTTTTCTATAACATTTAGATTCTGATTCTCATCAGAATCAGAAAACGAATCTGGAAACAAAATGCAATGCATATCTTTAATTTATATTTTATTTTTTTTTTAAAAAGTCTTGATTTTTAAATATTTTCTTTTTCAATTTTCGAATAAACATATGTTTTTTGTTTACGTTTAATACAGTGTTGTACAGCTTATTTATTTAAGTTGTTTACAACACAAAAACTATAAATCGTTTCGTCTCATAACGAGTAACAACATCAGTAAAATTTCCGCTATCAAAAAAAAAAATTCGATCACGATTGATGGAATTATGGATCTGATTTATGTAGAAAATTGTGGGTGTTGCAAGCTAGAAACATAAAACTAACTTTGTTGTTCTTAAAAACACTCAAAATCAAAATCTGGGAAAAATTAATACAAATTTGATATTGCCTCGAATAAGAATTATCTGATTCATTAAGGAAATTATGGAAGGCCTGTACAAGAAATTGAAGAAGACCAAAACAGTTTGTAAATTTTGCAATTCAGATTCACAGAAAAACTAAAAGCGAGTTTCAATTAAAATATTTGTTGATTCAGTTAAACTTTTAATTGAATTCGGTCCTATTAAGGAAATTGTAGTTTCAATTAAAGTTTTAATCATATCTATTAAATATTTAATTGAATATTGTTCTTAATTTTAAACAAAATTTTTAGTAGATACTATTAAAAATTTAATTAAGATTTGCAAAAAAAATCGCCAAAAATTGGGGAAAAAGGCGCTGAAATAAAAAAATTGTTAAAATAAAAAGAGCTAATATTTAAGAAATCATCAAAATTGAAAAATGTCAAAGTTGGTAAAAAATTGCTATCAATGGGAAATTTTTTCAATAAATCTCCGAAAAAATAGCTAATATATGAAAATATCAAAACTTTCGAAATAGAAATAAATTGGCAAATTTAAAAACTCCAAAATTGTAAAAATTAAATTAAAAAAAACATAAAAAATTAAAAAATATCTCTAAAGTAAAAAAACCGACAAAATTGAAAAAAATCTCTATAATTAAAAAAAAATCGCCTAAAATAAAAAAAATCACCTACATAAAATTCTAAAGGCCTATATCTCGAAAGCTGTTGTAATTTTTGTATTTTTTTGAATTCAGGTGATTTTTTTAAATTTTTTGTTGTCATTATCTGCTATGAAAACTTGAAATTTTGTGTGCACCAAATTCATTTTCAATTAAACATTTAATACATATTATTAAACTTTTAATTGAATGTGATTTTGAAATCAAACAAAAGTGTAATTGATATTTTTTTGATAATCATTTTTAATGTGCGATCTAAAAAACACTGAAAACTCAAAGTATGTGGGGAATTATTAAAAAAAATACCTTGGTATTTTTCCCGAAATGAGCACTATCTGATTTATAAGAAAAGTATGGAAGTCCCGGGCAGCAAATTGGAAAAAATAACAACTTAAAATCCTCATATAGGGGGAATTTTTATAATTTATGATTACTGAGGACGATTTTATCATCATCCAAAATCATAATATGATTATGAGGATCATACTATGGTTGTTACGTGTTTCAACCATAACATGATGTTCTTAAGCTATCATAACATGATGCTCTTTTTTCTGCGTCTGATGATAGATTTAATAAATCTTCCTTCGGTTACTTTTGAGTCTCATGGGAGCTTAACTAGCACACGTTGATCCTTTTTATGGTCGTATACAAAGGATTGTAATAAATGTAGAAAAATTTTAAAAACTATTCCTTGAGTCTCTAAAAAATAACATTTAAATGATTATATTCGAAGATCAGAGAGACCTGTTTGATTCTCATCGATTCTCATTGATTCTTTTTAATTTTTTTTTTTGAGTCTGAGAGATTTCATTAAATGCCACAATTAGAATTTTTTTTTGCCGATTTCTTAAAATTTTTAGTATAAGGGCTTAAGCAGAAGTTACTACATTCTCCTTGATTCTTTTTTCATCTTCCTCAAACAAAAAAAAAAAATCACCCTTAAACAAGTTAAATTGGCAACCTTGCTAGCTGTTGGTGTTGCTGTAGTTGTTGTTGTCGCTGTTATTATTGTTGTTGCTTAAAATATCCTGTACACACTAAGGGCGTGTGCTTTTTCTTTATACTTTTTTTCTACACTTTTTTTTTGCACTTCACATAAATCTATATTTAATTTTTCAATTAAAAATAAATATGTATTTATTTTTCTTAAAAAAAAAATTTTTTAAAATTAAAATTAGAAAATATTTTAATTATAACTAATTATTAAATAAAAAAAAAAAAAAAATTCTGTACACTTTAATTTTAACACAAAGGCATTTTTATACTTTATTCTGATTTTTTTTTTTGGGAGTAGGAGCAGCTGTTGTAAATTGAATTTTTATTATACTTCTTTTGTAATTTTCACTTTATTTTCTTAAATTATATTAATACTTCATTTAATCTTCAGTTGATTTTTATTTAATTTCTTTTTGTTAATAACTTTTAAATTTTTTTTTAAATTTGTTTCTAATTTTTGTGCAAAAATTTTCTTTATATTCATTAACATTTATATATTCCTTATATATGACTTTCTTTAGTAACTCACAGATAACAATTGATTCTTTTGTGAAAATTTTCTAGATACAGATGCTGTAACTTTTATACGCAGACATCGCGTATCTCTCAATTGTACATACAGTTTGGATGCTGGCTGCTGTATCACAATGAAAGTTTTTTTTTTTTTTTGTTTGATTTAATAAGTTTGTGTGTTAAGATAAAGCTTTCGAAATGTTAAAGCTTTAATTGAGAGTGCAGTGTTATCTCTCTTGTGATAATTTGTTCACTTAGAATTTGTTTAGAGCTGCCATGTTTGTTGGTAGAATACAATGATTTGAAGAATTTTTATTGTAAAAAGGAAGGTCGAAAGGAAAATGTTTAGAGCAGTAGTTTAGACAGCTCAGAACTGTTACGGCTTACGATAGCATTTGGATATGTAATATATGAAATTAAACCAGAGTCTCACCTCTCGGTTGATACTTATTCGGTTACCAGGAATCACTTTTAGGAGAATGAATGAAAAGACAATTGTTTCCCCAGCAAAATAAGAGCTAAGGAAGAAGTAGTAAATACACCACATCTACTGATCTGGATGTGGTGCAAACTTAGGTGAACCATGAATGATTTTAACATTCTCGTGTTCCTGGGCGGATGGAGTGAACATATAACTTCTTTAATAGCATTTTCAACAGTTCCTGAATGCGCTTTTTCAACAGTTCACGGATGGTTTTTTTCTCATATACATTTATTGACATTTTTAATTAATAAAAATGTGCTGCATACTCTAGGGGATGTTTCTTTAATTATATAAAAAAAAATTATTTTGGTACCAGCGTGTATTGAACACACGAATCTGCTCTATTGAAATAGACCGCTCTACCATTTGCACCAAAGTTACTTATGCAGTACAGCAAACTGAAAATGAACTTAAGTTGAAAATATTGATATATTTTTATGAAAACAAGAAAAATATGCTTCACAAATATATAATAAAAAGATAAAATAATGATTTTTAAAACATTATTATTAGGTGTTTTCGAAATAATAAAAAAAACTGATTTAACAATTTTAAATTCATTGTATTTTTAAAAAGTATTTTTTTAATCAAACCGAACCTAATTTTTCTGAATATTGCACACGCTTCAAGGCACACCTAAAAAGTATATCTTGAAGCAAATATGAAAAATTCATATTGCGATCGGTCAAATCTTAAAAGATTGCATGCAACCGATAAACTAATTTTAAGCAGTGAAGTACATCTTTGCATTTTCTTATCAACTTTTTACAAAAAGTTCCATTGCAACGGTCAAAAGTAGATTTTTATCAAATAATTATTTGTCAACTCCGGATAACAATTTTCTGAAAAAATTTCTTTGTGATAAAGTCGCTTCAATTTACCTAATTATACACAGAAAAAACTGAATTAAATAAAAAAAAATACTAAAAAATGAATAAGTGGTTTGATTTGCAACCTTCTGATTGCTAATCAAACCACTTACCACCTACTCTATATTTCTTTATTAGGATATTGTCTTAACAAATAATCTATAGAGTTTTTGTTTTCAAATTTATTAATTGACCACTTTAAGGAATGTGTTATAGAGCTGTTTAGTGAATCTTCAGAACACGTTTTGAAAGAAGTTATTCATATAACCTAGTTATCCCACTAAATGGGAACTAATATATAAGCTTGAAGTTAAAGATTACCACCACTGATCAAAAGTAAATTGAAAACTTGTTCGTACAAAACTTGTTTGCACAAAATAAAAAGTTTTGCTCAAGCTCTTGAGCAGCTCGGATCCTCTCTATGCTCGTTGGTCAAATATAAAATAATATTTTAAGTGCTTTTTTACGAAAAAATACAAAAAATCAATAAAAATATGCAAAATAAGTAAAAATATTCAATAAAAATTTAAAGAAAAATATGTATTTAAAGTACAAATATGCAATCAAAATATGCATTTATAGCTAATTATGCTAAAATATGCATTTATAGCAAAATATGCAAAAATATGTGCTAACAAATCGATGCTATTTGAACGCAAACTCTTTGATTCGCAAATATGTTTGGTTTACCTTGGTTTTGGACTTAAAGAACCAAAAAAAAAACATGAATTTGCATGCAATTCCGGTCACTGATCACAACATATTTAAAAAAAAATATAATTCACAAAAAAAAAAAAATAGTGGAAGCAGTAAGAAATATCAGAAAAGCGTCCTCTTGGCACGACTCGGCGAAACGAGCTTATGATAATAGTAATCTAGGTAGTCCATTATTTAAGGGTATTAGAAATCAATCCCTTTAGAAATCAATAAAAACGGCCATATTTAAGCCATTATAAAAAAAAAATAAAATAAATGGTTTATTCAACAAAATTCTTTTCTCGATAAATAGAAAAACACAATATTAGATATTATTCTAAAAAAATTATTATTTACTATTCGAGCTACCATGGCAACCCTAGTAGGCATTTCATTATATGCCCTTTTTTAAAGTCAAATCGGGTGCCATCGTGGAGCCTTGGGTACTCATATGAGAAACAAATTAATTTTGTTTCACACACGAATACATTCTTTAGTCCCTAACGAAGCCGGATTTTGAAGTTTTTAATTTGCATTAAAATGGTACGAATTTAAACTCAAAATTTAAAAAAACACCTGGAAATATCGTTGTAATTTATTTTTCAAAAACAAAAAATTTAAAAATGTATGCAAGTTATGGACTTCATTTTTTAGTTCTCTACAAAACAAAAATAAATACAAATCAGTCCACAAGTTAAGGCTGCACAGCGGTACCCGATTTTTAATATCTTTTTCTGAGAAAAAATCATTTAAAGTAAATATTGCTCATGTAAAATGTAGGGGTAGGAGTTTGTTTAACAAGCTGTAACTTTTATATTTCTTCGATTTTTTCTCCAAAATTTTTATAGCATATAAATCAAAGTTCAAACTATTGGAATATGAAAGAAAATAAAAAAAAAAATTCGAAAGCTAGTAAAACCCCTTAAAAAGGTTTTTGATTGAAAAAGTCGTAATATCAAATGGTAACAAATTTTGCGATGTTACATGCTTTAAAAGTGGCGCAAAATCACGGTTTTTTATACAAAGAGAAAATACAATTTTTATTTATTTCTACGAGTTTGTTACATATATGTAAAGAATAGTTATCCTTCAATAAAATAAAACAATAAATACGTAAAAGGTTAAAACACTCTAAAATTAATTTTGTTTGTCATGAACAATGGCGTGGAATAGTGTGTATTTCTAAAAACAGTTAAAATTACATTTACAATTTTTCTCAAAGCCCAATCATTCAGAAAATATTTAAATTTGTATTGGTTTTTTGATAAAGTTCCAAAGAAAAAGAAAATAAATATTATTTGGCAACAAATTTAAATTTTTTATAGATTTTTTAAAATTTGAAATTTAAGGACTTTTCAGGACTAAACTATTAAAGCTAATGGATATGGTTTTTAAAGTGAACAAAATTGCGCTATTGTGCTCTACCTCAAGATAAGCATTGGAAATTATCATGGACATAATTCCTTTGGATTTATATTTAAGATATGTTGCCAAAACCACTCTTACTAGACCAAAGCATACTGGGCATCTGAAAACCAGTAAAGTGGATATATAATATGAATAATAATGATAATATGGATCTTAACTGGATGTGATTGCTGGAACTGCCTACGTAATCCCCAACAGCATAACAAACTTATGATTTAATGTGGTGGTCCCAACTATAGATGATTGGTTAGTTGGCGAGGTAGATTGGTCACAAGTTAATGTATTTGCTTATGGGCCGAAAACATCTTTTGGTACGGGCAGTGGTTTTCACTGCAAAGAATTTCACACCGCTGCATTTTATCGCCTTAGAGATGAATGTAGTATTTTTCAAGCCGAGATCTACGCAATATATAAAGCTACTAGGCAAATTTCAATGATGCCAATATAAAAAAGAAATATCGGATTTATATATTGGCACAATTTTTTGTCAAGCATCTATTATGGCTCTAAATGAAGATGATATCAGGCCAAAGGTAGTCAGCCGCTGAGAGAGCTGAGAGCTGAGTTACACTATGCTGTGTACTTTAAGTAAGTATATACTAGGAAACGAACGGGCTAACGACCTTGCAAAAAACGGAGCAAGCCTTCCAATTGAGACAGCCGACTTGGACGTCAATCTTCCACTTTTTCTTCTCTATGAACGGATAAGGCAGGACACAAGCAGAAATTGGTTATATAGATAAACAACTTCAGATAGTATCATACCGACAAAACCTTTATGGGAAGAAAAATTTGTAAATAATAGTAATATTCTTCTGGATATGAAGAAATTACAACTCTGAATGATAATAAACCTTATTACGCAAAAAAATATTTTCCCACTTTTTTGTTCGTTAAAAATTTTAAAAGCTGTCAATTAACAATTAATTGAAATAATCAAATATTTGCTTAAATTCGGAAATTGCTTGACAGTTTTTTTATATTTTCGCTCAAGAGCAAACATCTACACATTGTTGTGGTTTTTTGAAATATTAATGTAGTTGTTTTTTATAAATATCTATGTTTAGTGGTATTAGTAATAAATATTTTAAATTCATATCAATGAAATTAGGCTTTAATTCTCATTAGATTTGTTACTTTATTAAGTTAAATAATTTAGTTTCAGTTGATTAAATCTGACTATTTATTTATTCTAAAACATTATCATAAAATTGATAATGTAATTTTTAACGTTTAATTTCCTTTAATAAATTTTTTTTAAACTGAAAGAAAATGCAAAAAATAAATTAAAAATTATTTCAAACAAAAAAAAAAAAATACTCTACTTTAAACAAAAGGGCAATTTCTGTAAAGAAGAACTAGAAAAAAGTTTTGCCAAAGCCCCTACCCTTCAATAGAAAGAAAATACTAATTTCTGTGTGAATTTGTTCACATAAGTATAAAGGAATTTTTTAACTAAATGAGAATTTCATGCCGGCTTATAAAAAATCATTTAGTATGGTAACGAAACATTTGGTATGGCAACAACAATTTTTTTGTTTTGTTTTTGGGAAGGTATACGATATTGATCACTTCTTAATCAAATGGGTTATTATTTAATTGAAAAAATTTCAATTAAAGAGCTATAAATATTTAATTGAATTAGTAATTTTCCTTGTTGGCGGAATTTCAGCAAGTAAAGTTTTTGAATCGGTGGTTTTCGTGATTGATATGGGTTTTTATTTTTTTGTGTGCGGGTCAAGACACCCTAGGTAAACATTTGCTTAATATTGGTAAATCAAATGACGATACATGCTGATTGTGCAGGGAAGCTGTGGAGCACTTTTTATATGAACTTTCTTTAAGGTGATTTAACATTTTAGGCTCTTACATCTTTTAGGACCTTTTTGATATTATCGGTAATAATGCTTGGACTTTGTTGATTTACAACAGGACATCAAATTAGAACGAGAGGTCGGTCACGACGCTCTGTGACACTATAATCCCCGACAGGGAACCATGGTTAAATGGGACCTTCTTGGGGAACCACCAGGGGATCCACTTTTGCACAGATGGATCGAAACTGGATGGGAAAACGGGTCTGGGCTTCTGTGACGCTGACTTAAATGTACGCAAATACTTCCGCCTTCCTGACCATAATACCGTACTACAGGCGGAGGCCACCGCGATTACGGAGTGCATTAAGCAGGTGAATATCATGGGCTTGACCGGTGATATTGTGATTTTCACGGATAGCCAAGCGGCTATCCGGGCTTTATCTACGGACTCTGTGAGATCAATGACGATACTCAGGTGTAAAGGGGAAATTAACGATTTCTCTGCACGGGGACGCATTGAGATTATATGGGTGCCGGGACCCTGTGGTATAGCGGGGAACGAAGTGGCTAATGATTTGGCTAGGGGAGGATCTTCCCTGGAATTAGTCTCTTTGGGGAACGCTAAACCTTTTAGAGCTCTCAAGGCGGAGCTGGTGGACTGGGCTGACACCATCCATAGGACCATCTGGGAAAATGCGGGTGTTGGCAGGACTACGAGTATTCTCTGGGGCAACCCGGACACGGACAAGACGAGGGAAATTCTGAATCTCAGTAGGAAGGAACTGAGTCTTTTGATGGAAATCCTCACGGGACACTCGACACTTAGGACCCATCTCCACCGTATTGGTAGGGCGGACTCGGAAGTGTGCAGGGCCTGTGGGGAGGACGAGGAGACCTTGGAACACTATCTCTGTGAATGCCCTGCATTTGCCGGGATCCGGGTCGAAATACTATCCAGTGACCCAATATCCACATTGGGGGATCTTAGGGGCATAGGATGGAAGAAGTTGAGTAGTTTCGTCAGAGCGATGGAGTTCCTGGTGTAGAAAGGTGACATGGGACCGATTGTTTAGAGCGCACAACAAGCCGACGTTCTGGCTTAAGTGTAAGTCCTCATGGACTTGAGTCGGATTACGGCCACATTTTCCCTTCTCCGAATCCTCTTTTCGACCAAACCTAATCTAACCTAAAACTAGAACGCGTGATTAGATGCCTTGTTATAATGAGGAAGACTGACATCGGGAATCATAATGGACCTTTCTGCGATGGTTTGGCATCATAACTGGAGCATCCCTATTAACCTAACCTAACCTTAAATACAATTTGAAAGCCTTTCCGCTTTATTTTATCATGAGGTACACGGAGAATTTTTTATTTTTAAATAAATTAAATAATAAATTTTTTTTGGTAGATAAACCAAAAAAAGTCATGACAAAAAAATAAAATTTTTATTTTTAAATTTAAATAACTTTTAAACTGTAGGAGATAACTTACCAGTTATCAGTTTTCTTTATCTTACAAAGTTTATTATTTCATGTTAAAAGAAATCCGTTTCAGAAATCCGTCCACATTTACTTAAGTTACACTAGTGGATATCTATCCACCTCAGTCTCTCTCAATCTGCCCACTTTTTATTTGTTCGTAAACTCGCACCGAGCAAATGAAAACATGTTGCAGCAAATTTTAATGTTAAAATTTATTTTTGTCATGTTTTTGAATAACATTTTTACTTATCTCAAATACTTACAATAAAATCTGCAAGAGAAATTTAAAATATATTAAATTTGATGTGAGCAAGATTATTCAAGTTCAAGATCATTTTGGTTTTAATTTTTTAAAATTTAAAAGTAAAACATATATATTAAATTTGAATAGAAAATAAAGAAATATAAGCAAAATAAACGTGAGCGTGTTTAGCAACAATTTTTTTTCAACATGTTGAAATTATTTTTTAGTATAAAAAAAATGTTTTCATTTGCTTACCCAAGTTCGGTATTTTGTTGCTGAGAGGCGTAGAAAGTATAGACTCTCTATATGTATATACTCTTTGGCGCTATAAGATTTCTTATGCACGAGGTAGTCAAATTTGACAGCCTTTAAGTACACCCTGTACTAAAACTGGTTGACCCAATGACAATATTACAAAAGATTAACATCTCTTTTACAATTTCCAATTCAATTCGTACCGATCGGGTTAGTAGTGTAGAAGGTTTATATTTATTACCATTATTTTATACCCCACTGTGCATCGCCTGGTATCATTTTTAAAATTGTTTTTCTTTCGATTTAAAAACTAAATGTTGGCTACCCTTAAGCTTAAGAAATTTTATGTTATTCTAAATTATAATTTAATATAACTATTTTTAGATTGAAACAAATGCAAATGTTGCTTATTTGTACTAAGCAACCAACAACTAACAGTCAAGCATACGAGTAGTAACTACAACTAAATGCACACAATTGACATACTAATTTAAAATTATTTTAAATTTGCATATTTTATTTTTGTATAAGATTATTAAAATTTATATTCACATGCTTAACAACAAACATTTTGCGAATTTATTTTAATATTTAAATTGAGAACTTAAGAAATTTATGAGAATGTGTCAGTTTTGAGGAAAATACTTAAAAAAACGTTATTTTAGGTTAGTTTTAATTTCCAATTAGCATTAGCAACTCTAAACCAGTGAAGATTTATTTTAAGCTTTTTTTTTCAAAGACCTGTAGGATGTTATCCTTTAAAAGAATTTTTCAAATTTGGGTTTTCTTTGGCGATTCAAAAAATAATATAAATACCAACCTCCATCTTCATCTATCGACTGAGAAATGCTTTCCTTTTTGGTTTTTTTTTTGTACATTTTTAACTAACATCTCACATTTCGCATTCGCTTTTGTGATAGAACGCCTACGCATTTATAAAATGTTATATATAGTACTTTTTTTCATTTCTTTTTATAAATTTTTTGAATGTTACTAAAATTAAAGAGAATAATATATTGTTTGTTGTACTTGTGTGTATAACAGTTTTTGAACATGATTTTAGATAAATTCCAACGACTGACTCTATATTTTATTTTTCAAGAAGGGTCAGTGTATAGAATAGAAAAAGCTTTTATTTTCATATTACATCGAAATAGAGAGAGAGAGCGAGAGAGAAACAAATCATTGAAGAATTGTTTTAGGGTAGTAAGTACCAGTAGTTGTATTGTGTGTGATTTTGTTGTTGTTATTGTTGTTGTGAAATATATAAACTAAAATAACATGTTGCTCCTTGATATTGTTTACATGTTGTATTGAATACAGAAATATTTGGAATATGTGAATGTGTGTGTATAAATGAACATAGTTTAACCTTATAGTAGTCACAAGTGTATTTTTTGAAAGTAGGGCGTCTGACTTTTATCAAAGGTTTTTTTTTTTTTAAAACCACTAAATCTGGTATATACAAAATTTTGTATAACTACATTAATTTAAACCAGTGCCTGCTAACATCACGTTTTCAGCTAAAATTTTAGTTAAACGCTTTTACCAAAAAACCAATTTTGAACTAAAGTTTAACTAATTTACGTTGCAACCAAAATTGTGCTAATAAACACATAAATAGCGTGGAGAACAAGTAAAAAGACTAGCAGCCTTATTTATAAGTTAAAGTTAGCAGTTACTTATACATCGCAACCAACGAGCTGCTTACTAGAATGCATTTTTTGCTTAGAAGCTTGTTAGCATTGAGTTATTCATAATACATTTTATTCTGTCAACTTAAATGAAAAAAATCAACGCTAAATTTCTATGATGCCAAAGGGTAATTCAATGGGTGGAGCCTTTTTTTACAAAGCAACTCTGATTTTTGACGTTTGCAATTGTGTTTTTGCCACAAAAAAAAAATTGTGCTTAAAATAATTAAAAAAAAAAAAAAACATTTTAAAACGAGTAAAAGCGGGAAAATCTGATAAGAAGTTATAAAAAGATCAGTCAACTAAGAACAAGATGAAAAGGAAATATAAGATATTAATTTTTATCATTATTTTACATTTATGTTATTTTTAACATGTATTTACAGGATTTGTTAAATATACTAGTTATGCCAGCCAAAATTGCTAAAATGTCGAAAAATTTCAATTTTTTCTATCTTTTGTCACCATTTTTGGCCAACAGCTGCCAAACTGTCGGAAATTCAGAAAAATTATCCCTTGTAATACATGGATGGTAAATATTCCTTATAATACAATATTACATGGATGGTAACCGTTTCGAATACGGGTATCGGTAAGGGTAATGCTATTTCCTTTTATTTCGGTAACGATATTTTAGTGGTAACGATATTTTAGTTATTTCGGTAACGGGTTTTTAGCGTTAGCGGTATTGTACTTATTTCGGTAACGATATTTTAGCGGTAACGGTATTTTAGTTATTTCGGTAACGTTATTTTAGGGATAACAGTTTTTTTTTAGTTATTTCGGTAACGATATTTTAAGGGTAAAGTTATTTTAGTTATTCAGGTAATGTTAATGCGCAGCGATATTTTTAGACCCATTATGCCCATGTTTTAGTGACTGGCTAGTTGATGATAAAACTTTAGGAAAATATATATATTTACAGCGATTATTTTTTCAGATCTTGTCAGATTATTTTGGTAACGTCATTTTAAGGATAACGGTATTTAAATTATTTCGGTAGCGGTATTTTAGCGAGAACGGTATTTTAGATATTTTAGTTATATCGGTAACGGTATTTTACGGATAACGATATTTCAATTATTTCGGTAACGCTATTTTAGGGATAACGATAGTCAGTAGAAAGGGTTTTGAATCTATAACGGTATTTTAGCGGTATTGCCTGCCATCCCTGTATTTTTATAAAAGTTTTTCTTCGTACAACAAAATGGTGCGCATTCACGTAGAAACAGATAACAGAAATGAGACTTGATTTCAGTTGACAGTTTTGACAAATTTATGCAACACGGAAAAAACGAATGGCTTACTTAAGCGAACAGCCCTTACAAATGCTTACTGTAAAACCGACCTCTCCTTCCATCAAGCTTAATAAACAAATTTTTAAGAAATCGATGCTTGATGAAAAATGTTCTTATTTGATTTTTAAATCTCATTAGTTTTTTATATAGATTACATAGATATCAAACTCTTTGACATTTGCTGTCGGGTTTTCTTTAATTTCTAATAGTTTTTGTATAGGTATGGGACGTATGTCCAACACATTATCATGCGTTAGATAATTCCTAGAAATTGTATAAAAAAATGTGATTCTTGTCAAAAGAAGAAGAAGAGTTGGATATCTATGTTATCTATGTTTGTACATTTCTTTTAGATACTAAAAATAAATTTCATTTTAATGGTTAAATTCGTAATTGATTTTTAATTTCTTATTTCACAGGATTTTGATATTGCTGGTTTTTATGATCCCATGTTGCCAGACGCAGAATGTGTTAAGATTGTGGCCGAAATCTTGGATACATTAGATATTGGTGATTTTGTGATTAAACTAAATCATCGTCAATTATTGGATGGCATGTTTGAAGCATGTGGTGTGCCAGCAGATAAATTTTGATCAATTTGTTCTGCTGTAGATAAATTCGATAAAGTAAATTGTTAATACTATTTCACTCCCATTAAGTTTTCACATTTTTTAACTAATGAATTATATCCTTTTTTTTTAGTCACCTTGGTCAGAAGTTCGTCGAGAAATGATTGATGAAAAAGGTTTAGATGCAGGTACTGCCGATCAAATTTTTGAATATGTCCAATTAAGTGGAGGTTCGGATTTGGTAGAAAAACTTTTAGCTGATACCAAGTTAAAAGCTGTTACAGCCGCAGTAAAAGGTCTTGAGGGAATGCAGCTGTTACTTAAATATTGCAATGCAATAGGTCTAGCGGATAAAATAAGTTTTGATCTTAGTTTGACACGTGGCTTAGACTATTATACCGGTGTTATTTATGAATGTGTCCTTAAGGCAAACCGAAAATTTTAGCTAATGGTTTCACAGAAGAACAAGGCACTGTTGGTTCTGTAGCTGATGGTGACCGTTATAATAATTTAGTTGGTATGTTTGATACCAAAGGCAAACAAGTACCTTGTGTTGGTGTTTCCATAGGTGTAGAAAGTATATTTTCGGTTTTGGAAGCTAAATCAGCGGCCACGGGGATTAAGCATCTGCCCACAAGGGTTTACATGAGTAGTTGACATTTTAATATATGTCCTGGCTCATTGAAAGTTGACTAAATCCATGAAAATCACCACAATCTTCTTGTACGTTGTTGCGGCCCCAACGCCTTAACGCTTATAGAAATTGCAGATAATGTGGAATGTATCCACCGTTCTTTTTTTCCTTTCAGGTCATTCTTGACCAAATCAATTAATTTTTTGGCATTTTCCTTTGTAAATGAATAATTTTTACCAAATTCACTGTCAGTATAAGGAAAAAATGGGGGGTTTTTTTAAATAAAATTTAACCCCCGAAAACGGGCTCTATTTCTTAAAAAGTGCAATGATTCTAAAATAACTAACAGTTCCCAGAATTAAGATATTAAAAAATATTTTTTGAGCACAAAAATGTATATTTATTTTTATAATTCTTAGCAGTCGCTTTGATAGAAAACAGCTGTTTTTTAAACTCTTAACAACAGTTTAGAAGCGTGTTAACATAAACTTAACAAGAGTATGACAAGTGTATTATGAATAGCATATATGTATGTTAACTTCTTGCTAACTTTTACTTATGAATTTGGGTGTATATTAGGGTGGTCCTTATTTTTCAACTTGCGATTTTTGGGGCTGCCCCCCTCTTAAAATATTTGTTTGGGTACAAAAATTCACATTGCAAAAAATTAGAGTGCTGGCATAACGGGAAGATGTCCCGCATCGCCCTTGAAAATCGGGCCCCTTGGAAAAATGGTCATAATTTAAAAAAAAATTCAAATTTTTTTTCTTCAAAATTAAAAAAATATAAAATAATTTTTGTGTTGGGTTTAATCATAACTACACAGGTAAAAAATATTACTTTCCCAGAAAATCGCTAACTTACCCTAACTTTGTGTCAAAAAAATTAATAAATATTTTGGGGGTACCTCAAAGTGACTTTTTTGCATTTTTGAAAATTTTATTCAACAAAAAACAAAAACCTGATGTTTGCTGTCAAGTATTTTATTAAACACATCTCAAGTATTAAATAAGCCAAGTATTACGGATATCCGTTGGCAAAAATTTTTGTTAGAGCATTTTGATTCTAGCGGATTTCAACGTTTTTTTAAATTTGTATAGACTTTTTTTTAATAAGATTTTTGTAATATTTCATCAAGGTTATTGTGTATGCTATTTGTATAATTGTAATATTTTTATTATAAAGTATAATTTTTCGTGTTCATAGTTAACCTGTGTTTTCATGGGGTCAAAATTGACCCTCGTATTTTAAAGAGTCAAAAATCACAAAGATGACATAAAATTAATTTTTTTTTATGTTTCTAATTGTAATTTATTTACATTTTAAAATTAATTAAAATTAATTATTTAGTATAAATTCAGACATTTGTATTCATATTAAAATTGATTTTTTTGTACATATTCAGGAGTATTTTCGAAAAACGTATTTTTAATTTAATAGTGTAAATTTTTTTTCCTCAAAATTATTATTATGGAAAAGTTCTAATTTTTACTTAATTGACCTCCTCGAAGACTAGAAACGGTTAACGAAATTTTTTTAAGAATAAATATAAATTGAATTATTCCTTTCTTTATTTTATTTATAAATTTTGCCACAAAGCTGCATTTTTCTTACGTGGGTCATATTTGACCCCAGGTTAACATGGGTTAACTATCAACAGAAAATATAGTATTTTAAAATAAGGTTATTACAATCATATAAAAAGGCATATACAAAAATATTGATGAAATATTATTAAAACCTTGTTTTAAAGTAAAAATGTATAAAAATAAAAAAAACCTTGAAATCCCCGAGAATCAAAATGCCCTAAAAAAAAAATTTGCCAACGGATATGCGTAATACCTGGCTTATTTAATACTTGAAATATGCTTAATGAAATACTTGACAACAAACACTAGGTTTTTGATTTTTGTTGAATAAAATTTTCAAAAATTCAAAAAAGTCACTTTGAGGTACCCCCAAAATATTTATTAATTTTTTTGACACAAAGTTAGGGTAAGTTAGCGATTTTCTGGGAAAGTAATATTTTTTATCTGAGTAGTTATGATTAAACCCAACACAAAAATTATTTTATATTTTTTAAATTTTGAAGAAAAAAAATTTGTAATTTTTTTTTTAATTATGCCCATTTTTCCAAGGGGCCCGATTTTCAAGGGCGATGCGGGACATCTTCCCGTTATGCTAGAACTCTAATTTTTTGCATGGTGAATTTTTGTACCCAAACAAATATTTTAAGAGGGGGGTACAGTCAAAATCTCGTTTTTATTTTTCGCCCATACAACGAAAGCCCACCCTAGTGTATATGTATATGTCGCAGCTTGTATATACGAAGTAGAGAAAAAGGAAAATATACAAACAAACACAACTATTATATCGTAATCCATACACAAAATAATTTCGTTTATTTAATTTTTTCTTTTGTATACTACACCTTAAACAAAGGCACGCATGTGCACATAAAAATTGTGAATATTAAAAAAATATTATTAAAACAATAAATAAATTAAATAAACTACCCAGCCAGAAAAATACGAACGGCAAAGCATTGGCCCAGTGCTTTCAACGGTGGTATGAGCGTTGGCAGAGCGTTGGATTTCTGAAGATTTAAGTGCTTTGCCAACACCAAAATGATAACACCGGGCAGGGCTTGGCCGTTCCTTTTTTAAAACGTTGGCAAAGCACTGGCAATGAGTGCTTCGCCAGTACCAAAATCATAATTATAAAACGTTGGCAAAGCATTGGTAAAACAACCAATAAAGTGCTTTTTTAATCATAAAATAAGTGCTTTACCAACCCCAAAATGATAACACCGGGCAGGGCTTGGCCGTTTCTTTTTTAAAACGTTGGCAAAGCACTGGCTATGAGTACTTCGCCAGTACCAAAATCATAGTTTTAAAACGTTGGCAAAGCATTGGTAAAACAACTAATCATATTATAATTTTTTTTATAAAATTTTGATTTTATTATTTAAAATAATAAAATTATGTAAAAAAATAAACATACAAATTAAATTTCTGCAATCTAAATTAAAATAAAGGTCAATTATAAACATCATTTGTAGTCAGAATACAAATGATTTTTGTATTTGAACTTGCAATTTTTCATAGAGAAAATTTAAATTTATAAAAAAAAAGATTTTCTTTAAATATTTCGTAAATTCAAATTTTTATATTAAAAATTGTGAAATTTCCAAAAAAAATTGATTTTATATATATGAAATTAAATTTAGTAAATCAAGCACAGGCAAAGTACTTTTGACCAGCGTTGGGAAAGCGTTGTGAACAAGCGCTGTAAATTTTGTAAAAAAGTACTGGCAACGCACTTTTTGACAATGTTGGGAAAACGTTCTAAGCCAGTGCTGTGATAGTGCTTTATTATTTTTACTGTTGTAAATTTTGTTAATTAAGTACTGGCAAAGCACTTTTGACTAGCATTGGCAGAGCGTTGTAAATCAGTGCTTTGCCAGGACTTTATTTGTTGGACCATTGGCAAACAGTGCTCTGCCAGTGCTTGATTTTTCAGACCATTGGCAATTTCTGGCTGGGTAAATGTTTTACTTTTAAATTTTAAAGAATTAAAACCAAAACTTTATTTTTCGGTCTTTTATCATAAATTATGATGTGAGCAAGATTATTCAAGTTCAAGATCATTTGTTTTTTGCTAAACAAAAAACCGTATTCTACCCCTTCTACATTGGTTCTCTGATGATTTTCGGTGATGCGAAATGAAACATGTAAGAACCTGTCAGTAGATAAAGTCTTCTTTAAGTTAGCGGACAGAAAACTTTTTTGATTAATAAATAAACATTGCACGGTTTTTTGTTTAACAAAAAAAAAAAACAAATGATCTTGAACTTGAATAATCTTGCTTAAATAAACTAATTTCAAAAAATTACTAAATTAATAATATTTTGATAAATTTTAAAATTGAAGGTGTAGGCTTTGGTGGCACTGTACAACACAATATTTTGAAAAATTGAGGATACAGGCAAAACTACTATATAAAATACGCTTTGGTGCGACTGTACAAAACAATAAATGCCAGTCTCAGTTAGGTGTTTTCAATAGATGAAAGGTTTTTATGATATTTAGCGATATTTTGAAAATTTTTTTTTGTATTTTAGAATTATATTCATTGGAAAAATGTAAAATTGCGTCTTGTATACATATACATTAGTGCACCCATAAAATATATGGTATGCCAAAAGTTTTATTTTTACCGTGCCCGCTCATTTTCCGGTACACTGATGATAAAAAATATTTTCCGTGCAAACATTTTTAGGTGTTAAAGTCGATTCTGACTGGCCTGTTAGCATTCGAGAGGAAAAATTTTTTAACGGAAGTTATTTTTTTTATCACTAATGCGCGGGGAACAGTAAAATTAAAACGTTTGCATGGCTGGTCTAATATAGATACTTTAGGACTTATAATTATAATTCCCAATTACTTACATGCATATATGTATATTAGACTACCCATATGTGCAAACGGTAAAAATAAAACGTTTCTACATATGGGTGCTCTAATATAATACATGCATGCAAGTAATTGGAAATTATAATCTTTTGTTCTTATTGCTATTAATAAATTATTTTGTTTATTTCCAGATGCAGCAAATTAAATGCACTGATATAAAATTTTGTATTAAGTTTTTTAGGTTTTTGCAATCTAATGAGGAAAACAGTTTGGTAAATTTACTTATTTTGCAATTTTTCTGCAAAAATTCTTCTGACTCAAATAACTTTTTTACTAACTGTACGGACTTTGTTGTGTGTGTACTCGCCAAGTACCTCGAGTACTGAAAGTGAGTATAAAAAATGTATACTTTCATAAAAATCAGATTAAAAGCAAAAAAAAAAAAATTGCGAGCACTCAAAATTGTTTTTGCAAAAAGTGGCCTACTTTAACTGCCCACTGGTGGTCTGCGACAAAGCAACAAAACTTAAACTCGATATTACGTCACTTATGACTGTTCCATATTTCGATGCAATCGGAAAGCTAAGTAAGAAATGGCCTGATCATTTCCAAAAACTTTGTGGTATATCACACTGTGCCTCCTTAGGCTTCTCCCATAACATTTTATGATTTTTGTATAACTTTTTTAGGTTAGTTAAAAAGAATATACATTTTTTTATTTCTATTATATTTTTTTTTACAAAGCGTATATTTAAAAAATGCAATTTGTATGGGAGCACCCCCTAAGGAGGGAGTGCTCCCATCTGACTTCAGATTCGGATTCAGCGACTTCGAAAACATTAAAAACCTTTAAGAAACCCTACGGGCTTTTCGGAAAAATTTAGCCCTTTGCCAACTGAAATTCGGTTACTACGACTCAAATTCGTTTACTATGACTAAAATCGGTTGGTGCAACTGAATATTGGTTTTCACAACAAAGTTCCGTTAATACAAATGAATTTTAGTTAAAACACCTAAAATATTGAGAAATTAAATTTGAATTTGGTTGTACTCCCAAAGAAAAAGCATAAATTTCACAATATGATGAAAAACTACATTGATTTTTGTCCAATGTAACACTTAATAAATATGATGAAGCTGTTTTATAAAAGTTCAAATTGCAGACAAGCTTCATCATATTTATGAAATGTTTTATAAAAATTAAGAAGTTTTATAGCTTTTCGTGACATGTTTCATAAATGTTATTAGACGATTTATTAAAATGGTGAATTAAATTAATAAATTTGTATGAAATGAAAAATTTTTTTGGTACACTCAAAAAAATAAGTTAGTAGAAAAGTTAGTAAAACGTCTTATAAATCAAGTATACTATTTCTCAGCAATTTTTTTTTTTTGCTGAAATTGTGTTTTAAGCTACAATTTTATTTATACTTATTCAGCACTTAATTGCTTTGAACTAATGTTTTACTAATATTTTACTAATGTTTTACTAAGGAGGGTGCTCCTGGCTAAAATTTTGCTGACTCAGCAAAACAACTTATCATCCCCTTTCGCAAACGATTAAAGCATTTTTGTGCATAAGCAAACAGACAAATCTGAACGACTATTTCGTGTAAAAAAGAAAAAAAAAAAACGAAGTGCGGTTAATGCGAAAACGCGAAATGTATCTAAAATTGTTATGACAACATAGCGAAAACGTACGACCTATGAGTTCATCTCTTAGCAAAATATGCAAATAGATTAACAAATGATGTGTCCCAAAATACAGCAAAAAAAAACTATATTTGCGAAAGTTATTTTAACTAACACTTTCATTACAGTGAATGTCTACAAAATATTTTCAAATTCATACAAATATGTGAACATTTTTTTGCGACTTACAAATTTTAATAGATTTTAGGACGTACACGCAGATAGAAAATATAGTTGCAATATGATTGCGGCCACAAAACTATATTTCCTACAGCCATAAATGGTTGTTTTCAATAAGTTATTGTTGCATCAATCATATTCCACCAATTGTATAGTTGCTGTCATCATGTTCTAGTAAAAATTTCTCTTTCTTTTCAGTTATCATATTATTGTATTATCTACAATCATAAAATAGCATTTATTATCATATTACTCTATATAACTGCAGTCATATTATAGTTGCGCCAACTAAAAGATGATCAGTCGGTATTTTTTATGAGCGTCTTCCCTCTTTTAGTTTTATTCTTGTTTGGGATTTTTGAAAAGAAGTTTTGAGAAACAGTCAGCCACAATAAATTAAATAAAATATATTACAAAAAGACAAACACGTAGTGGTGTTAATTACTTGATTCTGATTTGTTTTACGGAAGAAGGAATAAGTTTGTAGTCTCAACGCTGTCTACCCTGGAAGTCTAGGCAAAAGTTTAATTGTCGCGCACCTCTTAAATAAAGTTATTTTTATTATATTTATATAAAAGTGTTACAAATTAAGTATAAATTGATAAAAAAAAAGTGCTTTATTTTTTAATTGCTTGTAATTACGCAAAAAATTTTGTAAAGAAAAAAATATGAAAGTAAAATTTAAACAAAAAGCACGTGCTTCTCAGTCTGTAGTACGAAATAATCATAATATGTTTGCAATAATCATAATATGTTAATAAATGATGACGAAGTTATTGTCCATTATCATACTCTGATAACTAGGACTATACTATGGTTATAATGCAATTGTTATAATTACTGTAAACATGGTTTGACCATTATAATATATTATATGTATTGTGAAATTGTATTCTGATTAATATTTTTATGCGTGATTTATGCTGTAATCAGATGTATAGCTTGTATTGCTGACATAATATTTCACAAAGCTTTTTCTTCAGCGCAAAGACAATTTGATTATTTAAATTATATTAAACCTAAGTTTATTTAAATATGTGAATTATTAAATTTATATACTTTAAAAAAATGTATATTTTTTTAATCCAGCTTCAAAAGAATGCTGGGAGAATTCTGTGGGCTCATATTATGATAAATCTTACAAATTTCCATAACCATAATATGATAATATGTGCATCTATTTGGAACCATAACATGGTAATCTAATTATCATATTATAATGCAGAAGCAGATAAGAGTATGGTTGCCACAACCATAGTAACATGGTTGTCGCAAACATTAATCCAAAAATGTATGGTGCTCTTCGAATATTGTTCCATCAAACATTGCTGTCTTTGCGTGTAGATCACGAATGTGAACACCAAATTTTCATATTAGCTCTACTTTTCGAAATATTCGCGAATTTAACTTATCTTTTTTATAAAAAGTCCAGCTCACGGTTTCTCATTGCTAAATACAGACTATTTTGGTAGTCATTATAAAACAAACCAATTTATACTTGGAAAGGTAGACAAAAACACTTTTTTTTTATATATTTATAAAGACTCGGAACAAATAATTTTTTAATAAAATAAATCAAAATCTTCGATCAAATGCTTTTTGAAAAAATCTGTTTTAAATTTTCGAAAACTTTAATTTTCAAATTCTCTCGAACACAAATGGAATTGATATGACGTACTTTGAATTTCAATATTATAGATCTCAATAATAAAGAGTTGCCAATTTTAAATATATTGCATATTTAGTATAAAAAAGTTAACCGAATTGGCTTAAAAATTGTGCATTACAGCAAGTTGCATGCCATACAACTCAATTTTGTGTCAGTCACCCCCTAAAATAAAAGATAGGCGGAAGACGATTTCAGATTTTTTTGACACTCCCTTTTGGTGTTGCTTTTGTGTTTTCTATTTGGCTAGTTAAAGTCCGATCATAAAGTATCGCAGAAAAAAGTAGTGATTACCCAAAAGCTGTTCTAAATAACTTCCTATAAGGCATGACTTTTGTTTCGCGATGTCCCACTTGGTATGTATCTTTTTAGCAGGTGAAAAGCGCTTCTTTCATGTGCTCTAAGAAGTTATAAATTCATGCCTGCGGAGGAAATAAAAGCGCCTTTTT
This sequence comes from Delia radicum, assembly GCA_021234595.1. Lineage (NCBI taxonomy): Eukaryota > Metazoa > Arthropoda > Insecta > Diptera > Anthomyiidae > Delia > Delia radicum. Next base: position 198,197,594 of record CM037852.1, read on the forward strand.
TGTGTATTGACAACAATAATGCTTCTTTACTGCTTTATTGTGAGCATTGTTTACTGCTTAAAAAGAATGCATTTAGGAAAGCACAACAAATTGACTTCGCTAATTTCTTTATTGTATGCAAGACGGTTAAGTGCTATTTTAGGAGAATACAAATTTAGTTGCTGCTAACCAAATCGATTTTTTTTTTGCTGCTATAGGAGATTATTATTTTTAGTTTGACGTGGTTGATTATTTTTGACTCTGATGTTAAATTCGAGTATCGATTTTCAGAATCACTGTGTCTACAACCAAATAGTAAAAAAGACATTAAACGAAAATAATGGCGATTAAATTTATATTAAAGTTTTGCTTTTAAAGTAAAAAAAATTATATATGATCTTATGTTTTATCATCTTAAAATATATTATAATATGTGATTATATATGGTATCATGCATGGCCATATCTTATTATTTGTATCTTATGTGGTAACATATATAACGATATATTATTATATATTGACCTCTATTAAATTATATATTCAACATATATAATATACATAATAAGATATGATCTATTGTCATATGTAATAATATGTTATCATATATGGTAACATATAAGATATAATAATATATACTGTCTTATAAAAAATATTTTTGTGTGCGATATAAGATATACTTTTATATGGTGTCATATGCATAATGCAATTCAAGATATAACTATATATGTCATTAAATGATGTAAGATATGTTTATGTAAGATTCTATATAACAATTTAGTTTGAGATATGATTATATATGGTCAAACGTCTTTTATATTTTCCATGTGCATGATATATAATTATGTATTGCTATATAAGACCCCATACATAATAATATATGCTAATAATGACAAACAATTTTTTTAGAATTTTTTTTTAACATTACATATTACATGGGATTTAAGTAGGTTTAATTAAATATCAAAATATCTTATTCGGTCCACCTAAAATGTTTTATCTTTATAGAAAACCGTCTCAGTTGTGGCCACCGAATATGTTGCTAATTGTATTTTTTCGGTTACGGCAACTATCTTCATATTAAATTATATTTTTAAAAAAACTTTTTTGATTTTTCAAGTATTGAATCGTGGCCTGCAGATTAATATTCCACTGTCCTACTCATTGCATCAAAATTGCTTTTAATTAAAAATTTTATTTTTTAATTTTCATTATTTTTTTTTTGCTTTTTTCTTTTCCGGGATTTGAACTCGAAAACTAGGAGTAATTATCTGCAGCCATTATAACACAAACACTTAAAAATGCTGAAAGCTAAATTCGAATTTAAATTTGTTGTAAGGAAAACAAACACAGTCTATATTTCGTTTTTCTATACCAATCATTAGTTGCGTCTATAATCAATGCAATCCACAATTCGGTTGGTACTACTGAACCTCTAATTTAGTGGCATATTTGATTGCGAATACCGTATTTACAGTAACCACTTTTGATTATCGACAATTTTTTAAGAAATTTAATAGCTGGTAAGAATTTTCTTTTGCATTTTCACTAAATAAATGGTAACTTCTACCCTACACAATTACTAACCGAATTTTATTTGAAAAGTGGATTGGAAATACCAATAATTGCATAATGAATTGCTTTTAAGTTCCTGTGTCCTCTTTTTAATTGCCGGTACAGTATTTTTGCTTTATTAATCTATTACAGGTAATTTTTAATGAAATAACGCCCCATCAAAAAAATTCTAATGGTTTTGACCTAATTCCAACCAATCTTTTTTTTGTGAGTATGATTAACATGAATAATATATTTTTTTTATTACTTTGGTACTCGTATTTGAAGCACGTATCAAATCAATTCAACTATGAAGTTCTTTTTTAAATATTTCGTGGATTTGCAAGTTTAATACAAAAATTTGTTTATTGGAATGTCTAGTTTTTTTTAACATGCATTAAATTTATAAGGATAAAATTAAGAAAGAAAAATTTTCAACTTTCTTGCAATACCAGTGTGATATCCTTAAGCAAACACCAACAGGATAATACTCAAATAAAAAATAATTGTATGTACATTTAAATTCTTAAAATTTTGTGATCTTGCGATAAAATTTCGAAAAATGAAGCAAAATATACGGAAAAAATAAAGTGAACAACGCTATATTTAAAAAACTGCATTTAAGAAACAAAAAAAAAAAAATGTTGACAGATTTCGAATCAGCTTACATAGGTTTATTAAACAAAGATCTGTTTCAAAACGACGTGTTTTTGGTCGTCGGGTAGTGTTTTTGAAAATTTAGTATTTTGAAGGTAGTATGAGTTCATTCAGTAACAAAATTCCGAATCCCTTTATTTATTATTTTAAAAACAACGGGACTCATACCACTCTCAAAGTAAATGGTTCATATAGAAAAGTATAAAACAACGACTTCCAATTTCACATATTTTACATTTAATTCAATTTAATGGGTATTAATTATTCCTTTTTTTCATAAAAGTCAGATGATAACAGTTACTTTTTGATTTTTATTTTTTCGGACAAAAATAAAAGTTATTTTTGATTTTTATTTTTTTCGAGCAAAAACAAAAGTTATTTTTGGTTTTTATTTTTTCGAGCAAAAATAAAAGTTATTTTTTGATTTTTATTTTTTCGAGCAAAAAATAAAGTTCTTTTTTGATTTTTATTTTTTTTTGCAAGTATAAAAGTCATTTTTTGGTTTTTTTTTTTTTTTTTACCAAAAATAAAAGTTATTAATTAGCTTTGTTATTATGATTTTTCAGTGATGATAGATATACAGCAAATATTTTGCAATGTTATTTTTTGTGATAACTGTATTAATATATATTATTATACATTTTTTAAGCATCTAACTACAAGACGAACATTTATATTTGTACGAGCAGTGCTGCCAATTTTTGAAAACTAAAATTGTCATTTTTAAAACATGAATTCTTCAAAAAAAAAATCGTCATATTAAAAATAAGTTTCACTGTTTATAAAACTCGAAAATATTACAAAAGGCAACCAAATATATATTTCGTTCATACAAATATAACTAGGTTATTTGTTTTTTATTCGTTATAAAAATAAAAATTTATAACTTATGGAATTTCAACTCAAGAAATTGAAATAAATATCAAAAATAACTTTTATTTTTGCTCGAAAAAAAAAAAAATCAAAAAATAATTTTTATTTTTGCTCAAAAAAATAAAAATCAAAAAATAACTTTTACTTTTGCCCAAATAAATAAAAATCAAAAAATAACTTTTATTTTTGCTCGAAAAAATAAAAATCAAAAAATAACTTTTATTTTTGCTCGAAAAAATAAAAATCAAAAAATAATTTTTATTTTTGCTAAAAAAAAATAAAAATCAAATTTTTAAAAAGCAATGCATTTTATTATAGACTAGTTCATAAGGATCAAAATGGTATACTTGAAACAGTTTTCCGACATTTACTTCTAGTTGCTTTTTTTTGTTTAAAAATTTTAAAATAACTGTTATTTTCGGTCCTTGTTAATGGGTGAGTTCATCTTTTATTCCGGAGAGGAGATGATGTTAAATGAAATATCAAAGAGTATTTTTTTTTTAATAATTTATTTTCTTTATTCAAAGATTATACGTTTTTTGTTTTAGATTTTTTATTTTTTTTATTTTTCAATGAATACAGGAATTTATTTTTTTTTTTTTTTTTTGTATTTAAAATTGGATTTTGGATTTCCATTCTACTAACAAATGATACATATTTAATTGTTTTAAAAACTAATTTTTGTTTCTTATTTATTTAAATATCTACATATTAAAGACTTATAAATTTAATTAGGACTCTTGACTACATTTGATATTTCTTTGTTTGTGGTGGTTTTTATTTTTATAATTTTACTAATAAATTGGCTTTTTTTTAATATGTTTTTAACTTGTACTTTTACATTTCAGTTTTTAATTTAATTTTTCTTAGTTACTACACTAGCATTAATTGAATTTATTAATCATAAAGTGGGTTTAAAATTTGGTTTTTCAAATGAAAATTTTACTAGACTTAAGATTTAAAAGACTTGATTAAACAAATTTTTTCTAAAATTTTGTAAAAGGTTTATTAATGGAATTTTCGTTGGTGGGGAAAAAAAATAATAATAAAAAGAAAAACTGAGTTTTTCAAAAATTATTTTTTAATTTAGGATTTCGTTTCATTTCAAATATACAATTTTAATTTTGCAAAAATGTTTTTCTTTAAAAGTTTTGTTAAAAAATCTTGTTCTATTTTCACTTCAGGTATATATTAAAAATTTGGTATTTTTTCGAAAATATGTATTTGTCTTTGGCAGAGGTTTCTTCTAAAGCTTAAAATACAAAATTAAAAACTGTTTTATAAAACTTAATGAAACTAAATTGTTAAAAAGTAGAAGATAATTTTTACAAAACAGTTTTTAATTCTATGTAAATTATTAAGCGCATTTTATAGTTATTAATGAACTCGTCATTTCCAATGATCAAGGATATCAAATGGCGTTTATTCATTAATTTTTTTTTGATTTTTTGTAAAATGTTTATGATAAACACTACACACTATATGCTGGGTAGGAAGGAGCAGGGTTTTTGTTTCCTTATTATCCTTTTCACTATTTGGAAGTGTGAAGTGCCATAATTTGCTATCATTCTAAAATATAAAATAGCCAATAGCCCAGGTTAAAGGCTAAAAAGCTAACAGGAAATACCATACGCGAATATTTATCAATAATATTGACATCTTTGATTTTTGGTATGGTGTTTTTAATGGCAGATGCACCCTTTTTTAGGGCATGCAAGACACGAGGTTTATTGCCTAAAATTACAAAAGGAAATATAAAAATTAGGTTCAAGCAAGTTCATTAATTTCATAAAAAGAAATTCTCTTACCCCTTTGTCCTCTGTAACGTAAATTTGAACGACTTGTGGTACCATAGTTACGTGCAATTCGAAAACTCGGTGGAAATTTAGCTAAATCCAGAGTTTCTGCACCAAATTGATTCAGTGTTGCATTATAGTTACCCTTACGCAATGATGGTATAGGACTCATGCGTACATCTTGTAACTCAATAATATCTTCGGCAGTTGAACAGGTTTCTGATTTATCAGGTTTCCCTTAAAAGGGAAAATCGAATAGAATCTATTTGTAAAATTTTAACTTTAGCCCATCTCACCTGTTCTTTTATTATCACTATCTTTAACCTTTTTCACTTTCTTTTTGGCTCTTTTACCCCAGTAGGTATAATTGACAGCTGCATACTCTAACAGTGCAGCAAATACGAACACAAAACACATGACCAGATAAATATCAATGGCTTTGACATATGATATCCTGGGTAAGGAACTGCGTACACCCGTACTTATGGTAGTCATTGTAAGAACAGTGGTGATGCCTGAAAAAGAAATTTTAATTTTGGGATATAATTTTTAATCAAACTATACTATAATACATATATATAAAACATGCGCCTTTCCTCGGACTTATAAATAAAAAACAAAAAATGGTTTTACTAAAGCAGATGCTGATCCAGGAAAATGGGTGAGGGGGGGGGGGACTTAGAGTATTTTTAATTCATTTTTCAATCTTTTTTACTTTTTTACATTGAAAAATATAATTTTTGGGGGGGGGGGGGCTGGGAATTTCCCATTTTTAATTTTAACATTTATTTTTAAATTTTCTAATTATTTGAGTTAAGGTTTGTTTTTTATATAAAAGTTTTTTCTTATTTTCAATATTTCGCTACTCCTTTGTGTAGCATTTTCTACATTTATTTTTAGTATTTATGCACCTCGTTTAGTATTATGAACGCACTTTCTTATTTTTGGAGTCATCAGGGCGTATGATTAACATTCAAAATAATAAAACTAATACGCATAATAAGGCAGTAAAAGTAAGAAATCAATTTTGATATCATTTTTATTAAAATAAAAATTATGTTTTTTCGACCTTTAATTGTGCAATGAAATTGAAAATTATTCAAGTTCGAAGCCATACTCTATATTTATTTATTAGGATATTGTCCTAACAAATAATCTATAGAGTTTTTGTTTTCAAATTTATTAATTGAAAACTTTCAGGAATGTGTTGATAGATATATTTTGGGAATTTTCTAGGTTCCCATCATCAGAACACGTTTTGAAAGAAGTGACAATCCCATGCAAAACATCAAACATTCATATAACCTAGTTTTCCCACTAAATGAGAACTAATATATGAGCTCGAAGTTAAAGAGTATCACCATTGATCAAAAATAAATTAAAAACTTGTTCGTTATGTGCAAGTTCTACCTATGGTAGATATACAATCCATGCGTTTTGTTTTTATTCTCCTAATCTCCTAATATAATAATAAGACCGTACTTTGTCTTTTTACAAGTTTGATATAATTTTTATTAAAATAAAAATTATGTTTTTCGACCATTAATTGTGCAATGAAAATGAAAATTTTTTAAGTTCGAGGCCATACTCCATATTTCTTTATTAGGATATTATGGGATTGTCACTTCTTTCCAAACATGTTCTGATGATGGGAACCTAGAAACTTCCCAAAATAGATCTATCAACACATTCCTGAAAGTGGTCAATTAATAAATTTGAAAACAATAACTCTATAGATTATTTGTTAGGACAATATCCTAATAAAGAAACTTGAATAATTTTCATTTTCTTTAGTTAGTCTCTTTACAGGAAGGAGAAGAAGAAAACATTTTTATTGAAAAACTTTACGGACACAAGGGATACACCAGACTGCCGCAGTTTCGTCCCCCTCCTGGGACTCGTCAGTTATAAGAAGTCAATAGTATACGACCGAAGGAAGTTTTGTAAGTTGGAGGTGAAGCCGAACTTAGGCCAAATTATAGATTTTCAGCCGAAGCTGAACTTTTTGCTTAACTTTAAATTAAATACAAATTTTCGTTTAATTGTTAAGGGCAAAAATTGGTGAGAGTAAAGCAAAAATTAGTAAAACACAAATTTATAAGGGAATATTCACATAAACGAACCTAACTAAACATTGTGAAAATTTAATTTTTAAAATTTGTTTGTATTTAAGTTTTATATTCTTTTTATCCAGACCTGTTAACTTATCTCAGGGAAAAAAAGTTTCATTAATAGTTTGTCATCAATTATTCATCATATGTATGAAGCTGACATAATAATTTGTTTCATAACAATTGATAACAAATGTTTCATATATTCATTTAATCATAAAAAAGATTCATAAGCTTTGAAACTAAAGTTTTCTTTTTAAGGGAAAAATAGAGAAATTTAGTTAGAAACCATAAATTCAAATTTTTATTTTTGATTTGAAATATAGAAAATATCATTTGCAATTCAATTTTTTAAAAACTCAAATTCTGATAGAATTTATTTAATATTCTGAAACACCAATTAAATATTATTTGAGTTGTTCTTAATTTCAAATAGAATTAATATATATTTTAATTAGAATTAATATAATAGAATTAAACTTTGCTCTCTGGCAATTCTTCCCTAACTACGTAAGCGCCATCTATCGAATATACAAAGAATATATCATAGATGTGGCATCACTTACAACATATGGGAAAACAGTGGACATTAGAGTGAGGTAAGTTTCTAAAAATAGAACTGTTGTGTTGTTGGAGTTGTACTTCTGAGATTATGTATGCAAGAACAAAAAAAACACCGTGTATTGAATAAAAACTAGTTTTAATCACAACAAAACTCGACCTGACGATAGCTCAGTGCGCTAAAGCGCTCTGTCTTACGTGTAGTGCGGGTGCATGTGACATTAGAAATCAGTTTATCTATACCACGGTCAGTGATTGCACAAAAAATTTCATATAGACGCAATCGAACAAATTAAAACATAACAAATATTACATTATTCAAAAAAAACAGGGTCATTGACGAAAAAACAGGGTCACCAGAAACGGCGCAGTCTGATTCAGAAAATTGAAAAATTTACAATGTAGTTATGATTTTTAGAAAATACACTCATTCTTCTCTACCACGCCTTTCACAATTATAATTCATTGCTGTTTTTTAAAATAGAAAATTATATTTTTTAATTTCAAATGAAAATTTTTAACTAGAATTGCTGTTTGTAACTTTAATTGATGTATACAAATATTTATGAAACATTTCAAAAAAGCTTATGAATCAGTATCATCCGATTTAAAAAAGTTTCATAAATTTATTAAGCACTTGATAGAAAGTTATGAAACTTCATCATCATATTTACTAAGCATTTCATAAATATTAAGAAGTCGGTCATTAATATGCTCTTTTATGACAAAACTTCATCATATTTATGAAGTGCTATATTGGACGAAAATAAATAAGGGTTTTCTTCATATCTATGAAGTTTTTCATAAATATGATGAAGCTTTTTCCCTGAGTGTAGTTATGGACGTCAAATTTATATGGAAATATCTGTGGTTAAAGTTAAACTCTGGTTATCCTTGAAAAAGTTACTAAATATATATTTGTTAATTCTTGTTTGGTAGTTTCATATATTTTTAAACTAAAAATTTAAAGAAATTCTAAAAAATCTGTGAAAATTGTTAACAAATTAATGGCCCCTAAGAAAAAACTTTAAATTTGTTTATTGTATTTTAAAAAATCATATAAATTAAAAAAAAAAATCATAGATCAAGTATTTATTATGTATGAACACAAAACTCGTTATTTCTCGGATTTTAACGCACTTTTACCAAATCCTAGATATTATGTATGTTCGGGGTAATTTTTGGTAAAGACTGGTAAAATGAGAAATTCCTTTAAATAAGAAATGCCTTTAAATACTTTTAATGCACAAAACCACATTTCAAGCACAAAGATAAAGAACTGTAAAATCCCGGATCCCAAAAAGTTTTTTTTTTATTAATTAATAATCATATAATTACAAATTATATCCTATTACCCTAACCGAGCACTAGCTACTATGGCCTTCGGCGCGTTGTAACGAAAACAGACCTGTGCCTCTGGTGGGAATCGAACCCACGACCCCCCCACTGATAAACCAGCACGCTACCAACTAGCCTACCGGGGCGCACAAGTTGACAACATTAATGCTTCATAGTATGCATTCTTTATTGCTTTATTGTAAATATTATTCACGGCTTCAATAGAATGCCTTCCCAAATTGCTTTATTGTATACAAGTGGTGAAGCGCTATTTTGGAAGCAAACAAAAGTAGTTACTGCTTACCAAATCCAAGTTATTTTTTGCTGGGTAGTTATACGATGTACATCGTCTATATCAAATTTGGTTGAAATCAGAGGGGGTGGATAAAATCGAGTAGTTGATTTTATATGTTTTCAGTCAAGAAAATTTTTATAGGTTGAAAAATCATATTAAACTAATATATACAGCCGTGTTTAATGTTTTATAGAAAAATATTTTGTCAAAAACCAGATTTATTATTTTTTTCAAAAAAAGAGACAGACTTTTAATATAAAGGGTCCGCCAAATAACTTTATTTTTTTGAACTCCTGAACCAATTGGACTTTGTATGGCGTCATACCAATGTCTTTATGCAAAATTCGTCTCAATGATGTCTAAGAAATGTTCAATTGTTGAGGACGACGGTGAATTGATGTTGATGGCGCTTCACGCACACTTTCTGCCACAGCAGCAATATTCTCGGGTGTACGCACTGTTTTTGGCTTTTCACGCTTTGGTTATCGATGAGGATGCCAGTTTCTTTCACCTTTTTCACAAGATAACGAACATACGGAGCTGACGGTGCTTCTCTTCTTCCAAAATCCGTACGCAATTTTCGCACACATTCTGCAACATTACCATGATTTTCAAAGTAATGTCGCAATATTTCCCAGAGTTGTTCAAGCGTATACACAACCATATTCGTTCAGCGGAAGGATAAAACTAATTATCTGTCAAATCAGACATGAGCTAAGTGTTACCATTCACGAAATAAGCACTAGTTGAAAAAAAAAACGTTAGATGGCGGACCCTTTATATAATTATATAATAAGCTACTTGAATCACCTTTCATTTAACATATAATAAAAAATCGTCCGTTTTTTAAAAGAACTTTTTATGAAAACGGTTATTATTTCCACATTTTACTAATGTAAACGTACACTTTTTTTGCGTTTCGTTGTTTAACTACCCAGGTTTCTCATTATGACCGCGGTATTACGAAAACACTGCTTTTTTTCAATATGCCAGTACCACTCAAAAGGTGCATTACAAGTACTGTTTCCTGCAAATTTATGACGTTGCTTGAATTTCAAATTTCATTCAAATTTGATTATTTAATATGCAGTGGATTTTCCGTTTAAAGAGAAATGTTTTTAACACACTCTGATTTAACAAAAACCAAAGTTATAATTCTGAATTCATCAAATCGGGACAACTACATTTAGTTCTTCGTTATCGAGCAAAACATTAACAAATTAAATTTGAAAACGAAATTCAAGAAATAAAATAAGTTAAAAAAAAAAAATAATAATTAGTATATTAATTAATTAAGCACAAAATGTACATTTTTTTTAATTTTGCACTGATTTAAAGTCAGTGCAAAATTAAAAATCAAAATTTTTTCCAATTGCAATTTTTTAAATTATATTCCCAAATTTTACAGCCAGCAAAAATACCTCAGATCATTAGAAATTATAAATCCCGATTAAAAAAAAAAAAAAATAATATGGGGCTTTATGAAGTCATATCAATTTCTATGTGACGCTATATATAATCTTATTAAAGTTCATCCGACTGTTATCGCTTTTTGGAAGAAAATAGCAAAATTTGATTTTTTTTTTTAATTTATATTAAAAAGTAATTCTGTTTTTGAGTGGAACAAAATATTGTTGCATTCATTTTTTTTATTTATTCTAAAATTTATTTGGTTAAATTACCAAAAAATTAAAAAAAAATCGGAATTGATTTTTTCCCGTTATTAGCAAAAATCAAATTTGGAATTTTATATTTTCAAATGGAAATATCTCAGGAACTTTCAGAGATAACCCACAAGCGAAGGCATGATTTTCAGAGGGTTTTCTAGCAGATTTGAAATGTATTAATTTATGAAAATCGGATAAAAAAACAAAAAAATGGTGAGCACTCAAAATATTTGGTGTAAAAGGTACCTTTCTTTGGAAGAAAAGGAGAAATATAAAAAAAGTCGCATAAAGGAAAACCTCTAAGCTTTCTACAAAAAAAAATAAACTTTCCCACTTTGAAAAGAAATCAAGAAATATATTAACTTATGTTAATATGATTAAATATTGTTTTTCTCTTTTCTCAGCCCATTAAGATTTTTAAACAATTCTATCTGGCATTTAATAGAGAAAACAAAGCAAACACAACAAAGCAAGGATGATAGAAAAAAGTGAAAAATAAAACGATATTAAGTGAATTTATATAGTGTTTTAAAATGTGTAATTTATAAAAGAATAAAAGCAAATTAAAATTATTTTCTTTATTTTTGTAAATATACGGAGGTTGAAAGCTCGTTATAAATTTAAAATAACATAAAAATAATCTCGATGTATATAAAATTAAAAAACTAATAAAACTGTAAAAAATATTACTTGAGCCAGAGTAAACACTAAAGATTTTTTATATAAATAGAACATTTTTGGTCTTCAAAGTTTAGTCACGTCATGATGCTTGTTAGAAAAAGACCCTAACCACTTGCTTGATAACTAAGAAGACAGGAATGGAGCAAAATTGATTATTAATAGGTTTTTTGTTAAAGTTCTGCATCTTATGGAGGCTCTAGCTTTTCTAAAACTTCGGGTTCTGATGAGATCTTTAGCCAGATCGAAGTACTAGTATCAACCTAGCTAATATGTTTGATTTGCTATATTTTTGTAAATATACGGAGGTTGAATTTATTTTCATTAAAATTTATTTTTATTTAATAAGTAATTGGCAAAATTATAGTTATTTCAGCAGCATTTATTTTAAACAAAAATTCATTCTAAATTTTTGTATATTAACTTAATGTTTTTGCTTAGTTTTAACCAACGAACATTTAGCAGAAAACATGTGCTGATTTCAACTAATTAATTTCATTACCATTTAACCGTTTTTCTGCCAAATTATTGTACTTTAACTTACTTTTTACCTAAAATTTACTTCAACTAAATTTAACAGAACGTAATTCTCAACTTCATTGAAAATTAAGTTGGAGCATATTTAGGTACTTTTTTCAGTTGTTACAGCTAAATTTTCAACTATTAGTACTGGGTTTTTTTTTATGAGTATACAAAAGTAGGATAACTACTAATTTGCCATTTAGTTACTTGTTCAATAACAATTCTCAATATGTTAATGTGGTCAACACATGATCTCTTGGCCCGAAAGCCTGCTAGTTGCTTTCGTAAATTTGACTCTATAGTACTTTGGATTAGATTAAGCAAGATTTTGGTAATTGTCTTTGATGGAATATATAAGAGTGTAGTTCATCTCTAGTTTTTGCATTGTGTCAAACCTTTTTTCTGTATATTTATAAGAATGCCCTCTATCCAATATTGTGGTATTTTATCAAATCGCCATATTTTTTGAAATAGTGGATCGCGATTTCATTTAGAATTTCGGAAGTTTGGCACTCCCTCTAGCGCTGATTCTCACGAGATTTTTCCACCTTTCTCTTACTATTGTTAACAATTAGTATTTTTTGTTTGTAGTAATTACTAGGGTATTCAAATTAATCGGCTTTGATTTTGTTCGAGTAAACGAGTATTCGTTATTCGATTAAGCGAGTAAAATTTTAACATTACTCGAGTAACTCGAATAATGTCATTAGTTTTATTTATTTAATTTTTCCTTAAAAATTAATACCCAGCAAAAATTAGTGCTTCCAAGAAGCGCTTGTGGAAGGCCTTCTTTGAACCCGAAGCGCTTGCTGAAGGCCTTCCAGAAGGCATGATTTTTGTTCGCGATGTCCCACTTGGTAGGTCTCTTTTAAGCAGGTGAGAAGCGCTTCTATCATGTGATCTAAGATGCACATTATAGAAGCGCTTCCGGAAGAGCTACCAGAAGAGCTTCCCGAAGCGCTTCCAGAAAAGCTTCGAGAAGCGATTTTTCCTTCTTCACTGCTTATTTTCATGCCTTCTTTACTGCTTTAAAAGAATGCCTTCAGGGAAGCACAATATAATGCCTTCCAGAAGTGCTTCATAAAAGGCCTTCTATACTGCTTCATTGCATGAATTCTTCACTGCTTCCTTTCATGCCTTCTTTGCTGCTTCAAAAGAATGCCTTCAGGGAAGCACAATATAATACCTTCCAGAATTGCTTCATTGCATGCATGACGGCGAAGCGCTTCTTTGGAAGCACTGTAAAGAAGTTACTGCTTACCAAATCGAAAATATTTTTTTGCTGGGTAATAAAACACAAAATAAATACAAAATCGGTAGTTCCGAAATGTATTTTATCAAAACTAAAAAAAAGGTGGCAAAATTAATTTCAAATTAGAAAAAAATGTTCTAAAACAATATAAAATTGAGGGGTTTTAAATTACTTTCTTTCGTTTTGATAAAGTTCGACTTTAAGAAGACATTAGAGATATAACTTTTAGATTTTTTTGCAAATATCAAAAATAATATTGATCAATAATAGAATAATAGAAGAATAATTTATTATAATAATATAGGAATGATATAGATGAAAAATATAGAGACAAAATCTTATAAATTACTTTAACTTTTAATTTATTTGATTAAGTTGAATATAGATCCGAATTGAAGAAAAGAGTCAGCGGCCCAATTCGAGCTGTAACACCAAAAAATTATGATAAGTTATGTACAATTCGAATCTTTCAAGAAAATTTAACATAATCTTATGGTTTGCGATTGTTGTGATTTTGATTTTTTGTTAAATATTTGGATACTTAAACACTTCGCTTAATTTATGGAAATCGGAACTTTTGGCCTTAAACTCTTTTATATTTTCGAGAATATATTTGAGTGTAATAATGTCTGTAATTGTTCAAGGATATTTTGAAAATATCTTTAGAAATTGCTAAAAATGTAATATTTTAGGCACCGAGACTAATGTGCCGAAAGTCTTTTCTCCAAAATGACCAAAAACAAATATTTTTTATCAGTACAGAATTGCCGATATCGTGGTGGCACGTAAAAAATTGATAGCCCTACTACACATACAGTGGTGGCCTTATTATTAGAAACGATTTTTTAGCATATATATTTGGTAATATATTTTAAAATCTTAGATCGAGATATAAAAACTAAGAACTAGAAATAGTAAAGTAACAATTCATCATTGAGTTTAAAATAAAAAAATGTCACAGCATGAATAATATTTATAAGAAAATTACCTAAACACAAAAAAACAGCAATTTCAGTTTGGGCACAAAATTAGAAACAACAAAAAATATTTACATACAACTTAAAAGTATCTTTGGAAAGTTAAACAATATAGTCATATCCTTTAATATTTTGTTGGATACCCTTATTTTTACCCTTTTTGGTAAACTTTGAATTAAACGTTGGCATGTTTGAAGAGATATGTTTTCCCAGCTTTGCCGCAACAACTTAAACAATTCATAATTATTTCGTGGATTTTTGTCATTGAGATCTCATTTTACAATTGCAGATACGTTTTCAATTGGGTTGAGATCTGGATTTGGGTTGGCCAGTCCTGATAATCAATATTTTGATATGAAAGTCAGCATTTCACTACCGTTGAAGTGTGCTTTGGGTAATTTTCATGCTGGAAAATGTATTGGACGGGCATATTCTCAAAGGAATATGGTTCCATTACATTTTCCAAAATGCTCATATGTTGATGTTGATCCATTATTCCCTGAATTCGTACAATTTAACCCACACCACGTCAAGAAAAGGCTCCTCCGACCATAATAGACCAGCCACCATGTTTCCCCGTTTTCACAGTGTACCTGGGGTCTAAGGCTTTGCTTGGAGGACGTCTCACATATGTTTTTAAATCAGATTGAAATAAGTTAAACTTGGATTCGTCGCTCCAGAAAACTCTATGCCAGTAACGTGGATCTTTTCTAAGCATTTCCCTTTCAAAACGCAACCGATTCTTATTTTTTTTTTGCGAGACATGCGGTTTTTTTTTTTGCAATGCATTCGGGACTTCGTGGAATCTTGTAAGCGCCTTCTGCATTTATTTGCTGTCCAATTTCAGGCTTTATTTCTCGCGAAGACAATAATGGATTTCTCTTACTGGCCCTACAAATAATTCTATCTTCTGCTGGAGCGGACTTTCGTGCCCTAGGCTTCCTGGCTGGGGTTTCAAACTCCTTTGTCTTTTCATTCTGGTAACGCTGCAGAATTAACTTCCTCATTTGTGGAGTACATGACTTGTTCTTGCCCAATTTAGAAACTAAAACATATCAAAATTATTGCAAGATAATCTATTGCTTTTCAAGTTACACTCACCTTGTTCACTAAAACAACATCAACTACTTGGGAAATAATTTTATTTTTTTTTAACAAGCAAACTTTGAACTCCTAGTATTATTCATCGACAACAATGTTGATTGTTTACTCCTTGAGTCACGGTACTTATAATTAACAATGTAGGTCTTAAAAGAACTTGCACTGCGATTTAGTTTTCTTAAAACATCGATTCTAATTATGTGTTCACCACTGTATATATACTGTATATTAACACGGTAACAGACACATTGCTCTATATTTTATACTATGTTCATATTGAACCCCGAAATACGTTTTCGATTTAAAATAAAATTATTTATAAAAAATACGAAACAATTTAAGTTATTTAAATGAAATATAAACTGAAATAGAACATATTCTGATTTACTGGTTTAACTCGATTAATCGACCAAAATTGTTCGAGTTATTCATTACTCGAAATTGGCCATTTTAATTGACTCGAACAGTTGTTTGATTAAAATTCATCGATTAATCGAGTAACGGTTAACCGATTGAATACCCTAGTAATTACATTTAAAAGTTATGATCTAAAACCTGACAATTTAAAATAAAATTGCGAATATTTTAATAATTTCGTTTGACACTTAACAATCATAATTAAGCTTTATTGGCATTGTTTAAAATAATTTTAACAGAGTCGTGTAATTATTTGTCGCTAAATAAAAAGAGAGTGGGATAAAGTTAGCTTTAAAATTAGTACGAGTCGATTGAAAAGAGTCTCAAAACAACAGCAAATCCAATCGCAAATATGGCTGCTTTACTTAATGCATTATCGAACTGGAACATAATTGGAAACATGTTATTCCGAACTTCAATTGCATTTTTAGGTAATTGTACGAGCGTAACGGTTTTTGCTCTTTACAAATACATAATGTACATATTATATAGGTTCTGACAGCATAGTTTTATTTCCAATAAGTTCAATGTTTTATGACGTAGAGCGTATTTAGATTTAGATTAGATTAGATTTTTCTTTATTTCTTTTCAAAAAGTTTACAAAATTTTTCTTAAATTCAAAGATAATTTTATGAACAATAAAAATAATAAAGAAATGTACGGCTTGGTTGTAATTAACCGTCAGCCGGAAAATGGTGTAAAACATAAATAATTTGCGTTGGTAGCGTACTGGCTTATCAGAGCAGGGGTCGTGGGTTCGATTTCCACCAGAGGCACTGGTTTGTTTTCGTTACAACGCGCCGAAAGCCATGGTAGTGCGGGGTTAGGGCAATAGGATATTTTATGATGTGAGCAAGATTATTCAAGTTCAAGATCATTTGTTTTTTGTTAAAGCGGACAAAAACTTTTTTGAGGAATAAATAAACATTGCACGGTTTTTTGTTTAACAAAAAACAAATCATCTTGAACTTGAATAATCTTGCTCACATCATAATTTATGATAAAAGATCGAAAAATAAACTTTTGGTTTTAATTTTTTAAAATTTAAAAGTAAAACATTTAAAAAATTGCAGAGTACGGTTTATGGTCCTAATACTATAGTCAGAAAGTGTTGTTGTTTATTTAATAAACAATAAAAACACAGCGTATTATGACTAGAGATTCTAGCCTATACACGAACAATGTTTATTAGTTAAAAATGTTTTATTTTTGATTTGAATTAGTTCAACTCTTCCAATTTTGTTTTTTACTTCTCATCGGGTAAATAAAACAATACGGATAAAGCGTTGATCTTTTTCCCTCAAAATTTGGGTAAAAATATTCTACCCCTTCTACATTGGTTCTATGATGATTTTCGGTGACACGAAATGAAACATGTAAGGACCTGTCAGTAGATAAAGTCTACTTTAAGTAAGCGGACAAAAACTTTTTTGAGTAATAAATAAACATTGCACGGTTTTTTGTTTAACAAAAAACAAATGATCTTGAATTTGAATAATCTTGCTCACATCATAATTTATGATAAAAGATCTAAAAATAAACTATTGGTTTTAATTTTTTTAAATTTAAAAGTAAAACATTGTAATAGTGTATAATTTGTAATTATATGATTATTAATAAATAAAAAAAAATTTATAATTTAAAATTAAAACCTTCATATTTTTTTTTCGTTTTACTAATTTTTCTACTAACTTTTTTATTTGGGAGTAATAATTAATATTTCTTAAAGATTTATTTTTATTTGCGTTAATATTGCAGGGAAAACAAAAATTTAAATAGGAATTTTCTAAAGATAGCTTAAGTTTTTTTTTTAGGGTTTCAATAACTAATGATAATACTTTTTCAGACTTATCTTTCCCAATTTAGGATCTAAAAGGGTTAAGGAATAGTTTTTAATATTTGTTAATCTAATTTTCTTTAATCTGATATTTTATTGCCCCGCACAAACAACAAATTTTTTACATTACCATCCATATCATTTAATATATTTTCTCTCTTAGATGATCAGACATGGCGTATGAGTGATATTGCTTTAATACATGACATCAATATAAATCATACGCCTTCGATATGTTTATCTTTATTAATTCTTTAAATTCAGTTAGACGTAATTTAGTTACCATTTTTCAATTCGTTCTTACCTAATGCAACACGAGCACTAGTTGCTTCGTGATTAATCCAAAATGAAACCCATGACAGCATTACAATCAATATGCTGGGCAGGTATGTTTGAAAAATGAAATAACCAATATTACGCTGAAGTTTAAATGATAAAGACAAACGTTGATAGACGCCCGTAGCCAGGCGTTCCTTACGATCATTGGTTTCATAACCAATTATAGTAAATTGTGGCAGTTCAGCATCTTCTACACCACGCACAGGAGTGGGTTTCCAATACATTACCACATCGCTAACGGTGTAGCCATCTAGGAAAGAAGGGCAAAATTGTAAAAACGGGATATCTTTAAGAGTTTTAATTTTGTTATTAAAGTACTTACAACTTTCAATTTCCACCGTGCAATTTTGTGAATCTAATGGATAATAATGCAAGTCCATCATGCAGGCTAATGTTGTGGTAAAACGCATACCATATGTAACTGAACCATCTCCACCCAAACGTACCAATTTATTACGTTCCGTAACATCATGTAAAAAACTTAAAAAAATAGATTTTTTTTTTATTATTTTGCCTTAAATTTATCTTTTTCTTCGCCGCTCACCTGTTCTTATCATTGGCAAAAAATGTATCCGGTACCCAAATTTTTTCAGCAAAATCTCCTGAAAGCGTTAAAACATCATTGACACCATCATCATCAGCATCATCATCATAATATGGACCATATGCATTGAATGCTAAACGTTCATCACGCCAATACTGATTTAAATACATCGTTATGGTATAGTCCTGAAAGTATATTTATACACACAGGCATACATAAAACACTTGAAATAAACAAGTAACTGCAGACATATTTAAAGGAGTTTGTGTGACACATTTTTGTTTCTGTTTTATGTGTTTGTCTGTTAGAAAGGAAACCATTAAATTTGTAAATAACTTCCTTTTTAGTTGGCATAAAGACTTATATTTTATACACCGGGGTCTTGTGATACGGCTGGTTTATAATTTAAAAATCTCGAATTTAGCACATCAAAGTTTGGAGTAGTTTGTTAAGTTTTAAATTTAAAAAGATTATTGATTTTTAATTGATTTTTAATGTGATGAAAAAAATAAGAACTTGTGTTTTAAAATTTTTTTTTTAATTTTATAAATTGACAGTCGCACAATTCATTTTTAATTAATATGCATTTGACAAATTTAATTTAGAAATGTTAATGTTGTGAAGAAGAATAAACGTTTTTCTTTAAAAATTATAAACACTATTAATTTTTTTTAAATTGCTATTTAAAATAAATAAATTTTTTGAAACGCAAATATTTTCAAATATATTTTTTTGACTTAAAGGGCAGTACTTAAAAGGCAGTACACCGACAGTCAAATGTTTCTCAAGAGTAAGTATTTATGTCTTTTCTATTTTTGTAGGTGGCATTTTACCTTTTTTCTGTTACACTTTGATATATTGTACCTCATTATTAATAAAGCATGAGCTCATACATTTATCATATGTCTTGAAATTGTTTGTCTCTTAAAGATTTCAAATATTCACCTAATTTTCTTTTCAAAGCAAGAAATAATTTCAAACATACATATGTAGGTACATCTACTTTTAAATTTGGTTTTTTAAACGGATTCATTTAAAAATCTTTTTATGTGAAAATATAACAATTATGCCTTAAACAAAATAAAATTAAAATTCTATCACAGGCGACATACATGGGAATATGGACGTTTCGAAAATGGTCATAATAGCTAAAATTTTTGTTTGTATGTCCTCTTTTTTCTGAGGATTATGACCGAAAAGTTTTCCCAACTTCCGGTTTTGGGATTATGTCCGAAATTATTTCGGTCATAATCCCAATATCCAATACATTCGTGATCTCCCAGCAAAAAATAGCGCTTCAAAGAAGCGCTTCCGGAAGGCATTATTCAATTACGAAGCGCTTCCAGAAAGGTATTCCAGAAGGCATGATTTTTGTTCGCGATGTCCCACTTGGTATGTCTCTTTTAAGCAGTTGAAAAGCGCTTCTTTCATGTGCTCTTGGAAGCAATAAATTCATGCCTTCTTAAAAGCTTCGGGAAGAGCTTCGGGAAGAGTTTCGGGAAGAGCTTCTGGAAGAGCTTCGGGAAGAGCTTGTTTAAGGGCTTCTGAAAGAGCTTCTGAAGAAGCTTTTGAAGAAGCTTCTGGAAGAGCTTCTTTTAAGCGCTTTAACAATTACTTCTTTTAAATCAATATAGAATGAATTGAAAAGTGCACATATTAATGCGCATTTTAAATGCAAAAAATCAGTAATTTTTTTTATTTGTTTTTTTTTTTATTGGTATTAAATTAATTTAGAATGTTATGTACTCTTATACAAAGGTAAATAATGCTTACATAATAAAATTAATTTAAAAACAAAATAACTGTATGACCGTTGACTTTATTAATTTAAAGGAGAACAACAAGACGAAAATTATGCACACGGGCAAGACGAAATAAAACAGGTTTACTGTCGATCGAACGTTATAAACAAAACTGACTTAAATTTTATTAGAGATTTTGACTTTTATACACAAAAATAGTTCTAAAACTGTACCTATATACAAGGATAGACACAAATTACAAAAATTATTGGAAAACAAAGTACAGTGGGGAACAAAATTAACTTGACATGTTAAACCATTTAACCAATAAAATTTTAGAGAAAATCGAATTGAACTTCAAAGATAAAAAAATATAATTAGACAAAATATGGGTTCCAACAATAACTACTAACAATTAATTTTTTGAGCAAACGAAATATTTATGTTTATCTAACCTAAAAGAAGTATTTTTTTGTAAAAAACATTTTATTACTAAATCTATTACTATTATTTTTTTTTCCGAACACCTTCATTGTAAGATCCAAACTATTAATCAAATTTATCTAAACCACTTTTGTACCGAATATAAAATAAAATTTCTTACAAAAATGTACTTAACTAACAATTCAGTAATTTATATTTAATAAAAATAAAATGATTTAAATATTTTAATTACTTTCTAATATAAAACAAAAAGTCTATTCATTATAATATAGTTTTGTTAGGATTTTTTTAAAAAATTTTAAAAAAAATCTTTAATATTTTAAAATAAGAACTAAAAAACATAACTAAAGCTGGTTTTTATTAAAATTTTAATGTCAGGCTTGGAATATGGCAATTATAAAAGATGGACAAAATGAATAATATTTTTCTAAAAAAAATTAAAAAATTGCATTTTGCATTGCATTTTGCAAAATTTGTTTAAAAAATGTTTGGCGTGTCTATGACGTGCCTTTAATGAGTTAAACGAATTTCTTTGCATATTAGAACTTTGAATGTTCTTTTAAAGCATAAAAAAAAATCATTAATTTTTATGAAAAAAATTGACAAAAAATTTAATTTTCATACAGTTAATGACGTTTTTACTAAATAAATTAAATTGATTTATTGATACTTTATTGCTTCATTGTACGCATTATTCATTGCTTCATTATATGCATACTTTATTGCTTCATTGTATGCATACTTTATTGCTTCAAAGAAGGCATTTTGGGAAGCACTACAGAATGCCTTAAATAATTGCTTTATAGTATGCATGACGGTGAAGCGATATTTTGGAAGCATACAAATGCAGCAACTGCTTACCAAATCGAGTTTTTTTTTTGCTGGGCTACGTCTTAAAATCTATCACAATTGACATGTCGTATCTGCGATGTATTTTCTGTGTTTAACAGTGTTATTATTATTAATGTTAAAAATTTAAATGAATATCATTATAAATTATATCAATAATCAATTAATTAGATTAATCAATTAATTAGATTAATCAATTAGTTAGATTACTAAAGTTGATATAATTTATAATGAAATTCATTTAAATTTTTAACATTAATAATAATAACACTGTTAAACACAGAAAATACATCGCAGATACGACATGTCAATTGTGATAGATTTTAGGACGTAGATCACGAATGTATTGGATATTGGAAGTTGGGAAAACTTTTCGGTTATAGTCCTCAGAAATTTTTTTAGCGATTATGACCATTTTCGAAACGGTCATAATCCCCATTATGTGGACTATTATGCAATTATAGGCATAAAAGCAATTATAGGCATTATATACTCATTTTCTTCATTATCGCAAATAAATTAAACATTTCTTTCAGTAAGAAACATTTTCATGATCTTGAACCGAATGGAAAACATAACATATACACTTAGAATACTATGTAGGTAAAGGCCAACGCAAATGTAGTTAAAAACAAATTAAATTTCATTTAAAGAAAGGACAACTTACATTTCACTAAATTCAACTAACATTGTCATTTATTTTTTAATGTTGAAAAAATTACTAACAATTGTAGTAAAAATGAACTACATGTTAGTAAAAATACGCAAACATTTACTTGTTTTATTTTTTTAAATAACAAAAAACTACTGTAAAAAATGAATGTAAAATCATAAAACAGTCATTTGATGTGGTTTGTTTTTTTAAATGAACTACAAGGTTAGTAAAAATTTTTTTTTGTTCAAAAAAATGACTGACATTTACATTAAAAATAAAGAAACTGTATTACAACACAAACAACTACATATTTCTAAAGCAGAAGTTCCCTGAGTGCAAAATTCGAAACATGTACCTTATTATTTTAACCCAAATTAATAAATTGTTCGAAATGTTGACGCCAATGAAACATTTTCGATTCTTCCAACTTGCGGCTAGAAACAGCTTCTAATTATTTACTTTGGACAGTGCAATTTTTTTTTTTTTAATCACGCGATTTAAAAAAAATATATTTTCGATAATACACCGATTTAAAAAAAAATCAAAATTTAGAATTTAGATAATATTAAAGAGTCGCTGGTGATTTTTTTTTTGTTTTAAATAATAATGAGAGCGATGTTAGCAACAATTTTATTAAGTTAACTACGCGAATAGCAAACCAATTTGAATTTAGATTACATGTTGAATCCGCCGTAGGTTAACAATTTTAACAAAAAAAAAAAAATATTTTCGATAATGTACTCAAAGCGATGTAAGCGATATTTTTTTTTATATAATGTTAAAAGAAAAATCGTACAATTTGTTCTAAAAAATTAAAATTTTTGATAATATACCGAAGGCTCCATTGCCGAAAATTGCAAGTTTTGTAATGCATATTTGATTATTAAATTGAAACAATAATAAATACCAAAATAATTAACATTAATTGCCCGATAGAATTGAAAACATTTATTTAAGCCATATCAAATTATATATAATTAAATACGGAAATTGGTGGATGTAACTATATAATTATATACAATTTTATAAAATCTGATATAGTCAGATATAATAGTTAATAACTATATCCGAAAAATAGGTACATATAATTTTATATAATTATACATAACCAGATCTAATTATATAATGCAGATATAAGTATATATTGCAGCAGATATAATTATATCTTATTACATATGATGCCATATATGTATATATATTATTATATATAAATATATATAATTATATATAAGTTTTTTTACTCGGGCGTAGGGTGGGGCGATTTAAACATCTTAATGGGCGTTTCGCGTTTCGCGTTTCTGATTATTGGGATTGTACTGAGCAAAAAAGTCCACTAGACCATACGTCTACGGTGAAAATCGAGCTTCCACATTTTGACTTTTTAGCCGTATTTTGTGAAAGTAACAATGTGTGGGATGGACATATCTCAGGAAGTAGGAGGAGCTTATCCAAGATTATGGTATCAATCTCTTCTTTGGAAGATTCTCTAGCAGATAATGCATCAATCATATTTGTGGGTGGGGTTTAAGGGGTTAATTTTAAATTTCAAAATAGGGCTTTTTTGCCGTAAAGTCAAAATGTGGAAGCTCGATTTTCACCGTAGACGTATGGTCTAGTAGACTTTTTTGCTCAGTACAATCCTAAGAATCAGAAACGCGAAGCGCCCAATAAGATTTTTTTTCTTCCATACTAATCGCCCCACCCTAATATGTGTATTACAATTTTTAATATTTTTATACATTGCCGTAATGATGAAAAGTAATTGGGATTATAACCGGTCAGTTTTCGATCTCAACATTTTAAAAGGTCACAATCGCAATTGGAATTATGACCGTTTCGTTAACAGTCACATTCCCAAAATTCGTTTTGGGGATTATGGCCGAAAATCATTCTTACATAATCCCAATTTATATTATGGGGATTATGTTCGTTGTGGTTAAGTCCGGGCACATATGAAGACCAAATTTTAATATTAGTTACACTATTCGAAATATACTCGAATTTATCTTTTACCAAAAATCTAGTTTTCTATTTAAAATTTCTCATTTCATCATATACCTGACTAAACAACGAATAATTTTGAATATAGTTTTAAATTAATGATTTTGTGTATTAAAACCAATATAATTTAATTGCGATTGGGTAAAGGATGTATTATATAATTGCAATTAAAGTGTAAACTTCACTTATTTTTATTTTTTATGCATATTATAAAATTTCTTAATCGCATTTGCACCAGTTTAGCACATGATGTTAATTTATATTCCACTTAATTAATTCAAACAAAAGAACCATCATAACAAAATTTTCCGAAAATTTAATCTGAAATTCAAAATTTTTGACATTTCTTTTTTAAATTAATTTTGTATGCATTTATTATGGGGACCGATCAAAATAAATTTGAAGTGTGAGTTTATTGACTATTAACGCTCCCATCCCTGGCAAATAAAAATGTAATTATATCATACGGAAGGCGGTTTTATTAGCTTTCCAATGACATATAAGTAATTTATAGTAATTAAATGTGCTAAAGTCCCAAAACTTATTTAACAAATTGTGAAAAGCAATCTGATGTAGGCGTGTCCCTATCCGGATTTCATTCCTGCTTAAGGAAATCTTCAGGGGACTTTGTTATTAGAATTTCTAGAGATATTTGTTATGTTAAATCACAAACTCAATGAGAATTTCTTGTCCTCGTCTAGGAGCGAGATTCAAGATTTAAAATATTAAAGAAAAAACAAAAACAACAACAAAAAATTGTCACACACGCAAAGAAAAAACATGGTTGAGGTAACCATATTCGAAGAGCATCATACATTTTTGGATTTATGATTGCGACTACCATGTTACTATGGTTGTGACAACCATACTCTTATCTGCTTCTGTATCATGATATGATAATTAGATTGCCATATTATGGTTCCAAATATATCCCAGTATTATCATATTATGGTTCTGGAAATTTGTATGAATTATCATAATATGAGCCCTATAGTATTCTCCCAGCATTCTGTTGAAGCTAGATTAAAAGGATATGCGTGTTTTTTAATAGTATATTTATTTAATAATTCACCTATTTAAATAAACTTAGGTTTAAAATAATTTAAGTAATCCAATTGTCTTTGCGCAGAAGAATAAATTTTGTGAAATATTGTGTCAGCTACACTAGCTAGACATTTGATTACAGCATAAAGAATACAATTTCACAATACATTAATAATGATCAATCCATGTTTGCAGCAATCATAACAATTGCATTATAACCATAGTATATTCCTAGTTATAATAGTATGATCATGGCCAAGAATTTCGTCATCATTTATTACCATGTTATGATTATTGCAAACATATTATGATTATTTCGTACTACATACTTCAAACACGTGCATTTTGTTTAAATTTTTCTTGCACATTTTTTTTTCTTTAACAATATTTTTTTGTGTAATTATAAACAATTAAATAATAAAGCACTTTTTTTATCACTTTTTTATAATAAACAATAACTTTATTTAACGGCTGCGCGACAATTAAACTTTTAAATAGACTTCCAGGGCAGACCGAGTTGAGAATACAATTTATTCCTTCCTTATTTAATTTGTTGGAGCTGACTGTTTCTCACAACTTCTTTTCACAAAATCTCAAACAAGAATGAGACTAAAAGAACGAAGACGCTCATAAGAAAAACCAACTGATCATCTTATAGTTGGTGCAACTCTAATATGGCTGCAGTTAGATAGAGGAATATGATAATAAATACTATAGTATTATTGTAGACAACGCAATAATATGATAACTGAACAAAGAGAGAAATTTTTACTAGAACATGATAAAAGCAACCATATTATTGGTGAATTATGATTGATACAATAATAGTTTAATTGAAACAACCATTTATTGCTATAGAAAACATAGCTTTGTGGCCGCAATCATATTGCAACCACATTTTTTCTCTGCGTGCAATTGGCTTTGTCATCTTCCAAATACTACTCTGTTTTTTTGACAGGCCTAGCAATGTAGTGATGTTTATTCAAGTAAATCAACAATAGAAAATCATATGTTTTCTATTAGTGTCAGTTACATTTAAATTTGCACAAGCACCTGCATATTTGTTATTTAAATTTATTTTCATCGGGATAAACATTAATTGCATTTATAGTAATTAAATGTGCTTAAGTCCCAAAACTTATTTAACAAATTGTGAAAAGCAATCTGATGTAGGCGTGTCCCTATCCGGATTTCATTCCTGCCTAAGGAAATCTTCAGGGGACTTTGTTATTAGAATTTCTAGAGATATTTGTTATATTAAATCACAAACTCAATGAGATTTTTTTTTTTATCCCGAACAGTTAAGTCATTTTTGAGAAAATTTAAATTAAAAAAAAGTTTTACTGTTTACCATTGCCGTCTCCAAATGCGAAGTGTCTGAAAAAAATAAAAATTCTCCACTCAGCTCTACTATCTGAATCGTTTCTACATTTTTTTTTATTAAAATCGGTGAGGTGCCCCTAAAATCAAGACAGGTCAAATTTTGAAAATTTTTATTCGCCACGTAGTTTTATTTCGTTTTCGTTGGAAAATAGTTTTTAAGCCATCCGGAAACAGAATCCGCTTTCTGATTGGAGTAACATGCTTATTTTATTTAAATCGACTCAGGCGTACCGTGTGGCAACTAGGCTATAAAATTTAACGAAAATGCTTAATGGGAAACCATCCTGTATTCTTACCAATTTTTGTAAAAAATAATCGCTAGCAATCTATGCTTGGTAAAATATGGCTTAGAAGTACAACAGGTCGTATGATTAATAAATCAAAAAACTACTTATTTTTCATAAGTCCAAATTTGCTCTAATTTTAAAAGTGCTTTTGGACATGATGTTATGTTCAATTGTCTCTCCTACACACAGAGAAATAAAATGCCAACCGAATGAAAAAGTGTATATTAAGGCTTACAACTTATAAATTAAGTTAGTACAATGATATTAACATTCGATTTCTGAAAATTTTGGGTGTTGCAACTAAAATTCTATTGATTTAACCGAACTTTGTTGTGAAAACTAATATAAAGATGTGCCAACTGTCAGAAATTCGTAATAACCGAATTCGATTCGTAGTAACCGAATTTCAGTTGGCAAACAGCTTAATTTTTTTCTGTGTGTACAAATATTTTTTAAACAATATAATAACTTATATAAAACTTACCATGTTAACTTCTGATATGGCATCAAAACTAGCAATAGTCAAGTCCATGCCAACATGTAAAGGATCAGCTGTTGAAATGAAAAAAAAAACAATTTTCAATGTATCATTTTTTTTTTTTTAAATCAATTATAAAACCTTAAATGAAAATTACCTCCAAAATTTGGCCTTAATCTGATATCATAACCTTTTAATATTTTCGATATAGTTTGTGTAACATTCTCTAAACGGCCGGCCATCATTTCTTTTCTTTGCATTTGACGGGTGTTGTATGGAACACCAGAACCATTACTATTACTAAACTGCAGGCCACTTGAAAGCCAACAGTTTTGAGCATTTTGTAAAATGTTTTGTATTAAAAAACACAAAAAGCAACTACTCAAATATTTAAGATTTTCATAGCTGGTGTTGATTGATGCTGCCTTTCTATTATTTAGATGTATTCTCAAGATTTTATTTTATTCTCTCTATTGTTTGTAATTACTGTAAATATAACAAAAACCAAAATAAAAAAACGTTATTACTATTATTGTTTTAAAAAAATAATATTGGTACTAGAAAATATGCATTCTGTTGTATAAAGTAGTTAATAAAACAAAAGTTTATTCAACTTTTTGTTTGTCTTACTTACATTGTCATAAACATTTTAAGGGCATCTATATATACAATACATGTGTATTACTATTAATACAGTGGAAACTCGATTACCTCACTCAACGACCAAAAGAAAAAAAAAACCCGGCTTTGAAACTTATTTTTTTTAATAAACCTAGGTACAGGGATTATCTATCGATTGAAAATTATTCGATTTGTTGAACGAACAAAAAGAAAATTGGAATGAACATTAAAAAAACTGATTTGTGAATAACGAGTAATTCGAATGAATTTTGGAGATTAATCGAACAAAACGAATAATTTTTAAACACTATTGGGTACATGCAAAGAAAAAACTTGGTTGAGGGAACCATATTCGAAGAGCATCATACATTTTTGGATTTATGATTGCAACAACCACGTTAATATGGTTGTGACAACCATACTCTTATTTGCTTCTGTATCATAATATGATAATAAGATTGTCATATTATGTTTCCAAATATATCCCAATATTATCATATTATGGTTCTGAAAATTTGTATGAATTATCATTATATGAGCCCACAGTATTCTCCCAGCATTTTGTTGAAGCTGGATTAAAAAGATAAGCGTGTGTTTTAATATTATATTTATTTAATAATTCACACATTTAAATAAACTTAGGTTTAAAATAATTTAAGTAATAAATTGTCTTGGCGCTGAAGAATAAGCTTTGTAAAATATTGTATCAGCTATTCAAGCTATACATGTGATTACAGAATAAAGCACGCATACAAATATTGTTAATAATAAAATTTCACAATACATTTATAATGATCAAACCGTATTTGCAGCAATCATAATAATTGCATTATAACAATATTATAGTCCTAGCTTTCATATTATGATCATGGACACGAATTTCGTCATCATTTATTACCATGTTATGATTATTGCAACCATGTTATGATTATTTCGTACTACATATTTAAAAGAACGTGCATTTTATTTACAATTTTCTTTTAATTTTTTTTATTTAAAAATATTTTTTTGCTTAATTACAAACCATTAAATATAAAGCACTTTTTTATCATTTTTTTATAATAAACAATAACTTTATTTAAGGGGTGCACGACAAGTAAACTTTTGACTAGACTTTCAAGGCAGACCGAGTTGAGGCTACGATGTATTCCTTCTTCCACAAAACAAATCACAATTACCACCACTATGTTGTTTGTCAATTTTTAATGTATTTTTGTTTAATATTATTTAATTTGTTGGTGCTGGCTGTTTCTCACAACTTCTTTTCACAAAATCTCAAACAAGAATGAAACTAAAAGAGCGAAGACTCTCATAAAAATAAACCGACTGATCATCTTATAGTTGGCGCAACTCTAATATGGCTACATTTAGATACAGGAATATGATAACAAATACTATAGTATGATTGTAGACAATACAATAATATGATAACTGAAAAAAGGAGCAACTTTTACTAGAACATGATAAAAGCAACCATATCATTGGTGAAATATAATTGATACAATAATAGTTTAATTGAAAAAACCATTTATTGCTGTAGGAAACATAGTTTTGTGGCCGCAATTGTGTTGCAACCATAATTTTTCTCTGCGTGTATACAAGTTAATAATTCCGATTTTTTTGCTTGAAAAAATGCATTTATTATAATAACAAAATGAATTGATACATTATTCAAAGTATTGCCCATCGTTAGCCACTACTTTTTCCCATCTTTCTGGTAGCATATGGATTCCGCTCCAAAATAACTGCTCCGGTTTTGAGGTAAAGAATGAATCAAACCAGTTTCTAAAACCCTGTTCTGAAGTGAAGAGTATTTCAGCAAGGGCGTTCTGCATCGATCGAAGCAAATGGTAGTCAGAAGGGGCAAGGTCTGGGCTATAAGGCGGGTCAGCCAAAACTTTCCATCCACTGTTTTCCAAATAGTTATTGACCTGTCTTGCAACATTTGGCCGAGCGTTGTCATGGTGGAATATTATGGCCTCGTGTCTGGTAGTGTTTGGTTGATTGCTCTCTTCAAACGAATCAATTGTGTTCGATACAGGTCTCCTGTGATCGTCTGACACGATTTCAACAGCTCATAATAAAAAACACCCTTCTGATCCCACCAAATACACAGCATTACCTTGTCGCCATGGATATTCGGCTTCGGCTTGGGGTTAT
Source organism: Delia radicum (assembly GCA_021234595.1). NCBI lineage: Eukaryota > Metazoa > Arthropoda > Insecta > Diptera > Anthomyiidae > Delia > Delia radicum. The sequence goes on from CM037852.1 coordinate 198,227,753, forward strand.
CGTATTGTATCCATTTTCATCACCAGTAATAATAGGATACAAAAATTACTTCTTTTGGTAGCGTTCAAGCAGCATTTGCAACATGCAAAATCGCCTTTTAAAGTCTCTCGGCTTCAATTCATATGGAACCCAATTTCTTTGCTTTTGAATGAATTCCAATGCTTTTAAACGTAGGGAAATTGCTGTTTGTGTGACTCCCAATGATAATGCAAGCTCTTCTTGCGTTTGACAACAATCTTAGTGGAGTAATGCTTCCAATTCCTCATCTTCAAACTTTTTCGGCTGACCAGGCCTTTCCTTGTCTTCTGTGCCGAAATCACCACTTTTGAATGGCGCAAACCATCGTTCACAAGTTTTTTGAGTTGGTGCATGTTGACCGTAAGCTTCTACCAACAATCGATAACTTTCAGCAGCCGTTTTCTTCAAATGAAAGAAGGTTATCAGAATTCCTCGCAAAACATCTTTTTTAGGCTCAAAATTCGACTTTATTATAGCGATTGAAAAAACTGTGTGTTTACACTTTGGCGTCTATCGAATACTGAATTATAATGACATATGTTTACCCTCCACCATACAACACCATATTTGTTATTATTGACACAAACCATATGTGATAGTTATGCCATATGTTGTCCAAATCGACATTATTAACTTGTATATTCAATCCTTATTTTATTAGAGCTTTCTCAAAAATTTACCAGTTTTAGGAAAATTTGTAAGGGAATATACCCAATTGTGACCGGTTCCTTAAAGTGGACTTTTCGTTTGTTTCATGTTGTTTCATGAATATGACAAAATTGTAAACTGTCATTGAGTTTATTACGCTATCACTATTTTAATATAGTTTCATCTAGAATGCACACCTTGTTCTTGGTTTCATTTTGTCATTTATAAAAAACGCAATATTAAGTGTAATTTTTCGTAAACATAAAAAGTGAATAACAAACAAGTTTTCAAAAAATTTCCAAATCGGATTTTTGTAAACGCTAAGAATTTTATTCCCAATTTTAATAAAACTAATTGATTCCATAAACAAATATAATAATTAATATAGAAATGTGCAAAATAAAATTTTCACTTGTGCGCCCCGGTAGGCTAGTTGGGCGCACAATGCGGGGGTCGTGGGTTCGATTCCCAACAGAGGCACAGGTCTGTTTTCGCTACAACGCGCAGAAGGCAATAGTAGCTAGTGCTCGGTTAGGGTAATAGGATATAATTTGTAATTATGTGATTATTAATTAATAACAAAAAAAAAAATTTAATAATGGACCTTTGATATATTTTCTTATTTTTTGATTTTTTTTTCCAAGTTTTAGTCTTTTCTAAATTGTTTCCAATTTTTCAACGTGTATCACAAGCCTATTATATAGGCTCAAACTTTTCTAAAACTTCGGGTTCTGATGAGATCTTTAGCCAGATCGAAATACTAGTATCAACCTAGCTAATATGTTTGATTTGCTTTATTTTTGTAAATATACGGAGGTTGAAAGCTCGTTATAAATTGAAAAAAAAAAAAAAAAACAAATATCATTTGTTTACCGGAATGGTAATCCCTTAAGCAGCTTTTAAAGATACATACCACGATCTAATAAAGAAAATTAAAATAATTTTAAATTTAAATACAAATTTCAGTGTATTGTACTTCATTTTCTAATTATTTTATATGCTTTCAGAGAGGTTGTTAATTTAGGCATACTTTAGGACCTTCTGAGTTGTTTTGAAAATTGCTATATAAGTTTTTTAAATGAGTTGCCACAAGAAAATGATCTATAGCCGAAAAACGCATGCATTTTGCATTGCGTAGATTGTAATGAACTTTGGATATGCTGTAAAGTAGGAAAAAAAAAGATACACGTACTTAGCTGTCCAATCTTACGTTTAAGGATTAAATGGTGACGTTGAAAATTCATTAGTTTTTGTATGAAAACTTGTCTTTAGTTTGTGAAAACTAGATTTATTTGTACACAGTCAACTTTATTTATACACAGGGTACTCAAGAAAACAAAAAACTTTCATACCCATATTGCCTATATAGTGGACCTAGAATTGCCACATTTTTGAATTATCTGAAATTCAGGGGAAAAAGGCTCTTCGGGAAAAGTCGCATAAAAGCCAAACGTTTTTGGATATCGAAAAAAGCTCAGACATGTGCTCGATTAAAGTAAATAGGCATTACTATGCATTATTTTAAGCTTAATATAACTATAATTCCTTAATAAAAACCAAAGTCGCCATATGTTCTTAAGTAAAAGCACAAAAAGGATAATTTTTGCATTGTAATTATATCTTGGTAAGAGAAAACATTTATGCCTAAACTTATTAATTTTTGTGGTTTAGTTTTTTAGATTCGCTCTAAACAAACAAATTTTGGTAGAAGAACAAATTGTTTATTTTTCGTGCCGAAAAAGTGGTATAAATTTAATTGCAAAAACGGCTTAGGTTGGAGAGTTAATAATCGGTCCATAACATCTTGCCCCCTGTATTCAAAGTTATTCAAATTTATTTTCACTGGATTGAATCGCATCAGATTATATCAAACTCAATGTAATATAATCCATTATACAATACAATCCACCATTTTCGGATCAAATTGATAAATTTCTTTGTTGCATCATATTAATTTTTTTTAATCGGTAAGTTTTTCAAAATTTAATTGAAAAGTCATGAAATTCTTTTACGGATATAAATCTACCCAAAAAAATCCTTAATTTAAATACAGCAATCATGTCCTCGTTTGTATCAGGATATCGAACTGATATTGCAAGAAAGATAAAAATTATACTTTTTAGATTTATTTTTATAAATATTTTGTATGTTTAAAACTATTATAATTTTGTCTCTACTTCAAATAAAAAAGCACAAAAAAGTTTTATTCATATAAAAATCTTTTCTTTTCTTGTGTTAGTAACTGAACTCCTCCTTAACGGCTGGGCCGATTTCGATGAAATTTTTTGTATGTATTTGAGTTGGTCCCTGGATGGTTTAGATTTACAATTGACCTATATAGGTACAATGGGCGTGGCACCTCCCATACGAAGTAAAAATTTATTATTGCATATCTGGAGTACTATTATAGTGGGAGTCTTCAAACTTTGTGTGAGCTACTTTGATAATAATGTGCATAATCTTGCAAAGCGTGGCCGGGATCCAAGCAATGGGCGTGGCACCTCCCATACGAAGTAAGAATTTATCATCGTATATCTCCAGTACTATTACAGCGGGAGTCTTCAAACTTTGTGTGAGCTATTTTGATAATAATATGCATAGTTTTGCAAAAAGTGGGCGGGATCCAAGCAATGGGCGTGGCACCTCCCATACGAAGTAAAAATTTATAACTGCATATCTGAAGGACTATTACAGCGGGAGTCTTCAAACTTTGTGTGAGCTGTTTTGATAATAATATGCATAGTTTTGCAAAAAGTGGGCGGGATCCCAGCAATGGGCGTGGCACCTCCCATACGAAGTAAAAATTTATTATTGCATATCTGGAGTACTATTACATTTTGGGAGGACTACGTCTGTTGGGTCAGAGCGAGCGAGCCTTTTCAAACCCTGGTTACACATTTCAATTATCATTTTCTTAATTTTAAAAACTATCACAAACAAATTAAAGCCAGCTAACTTATCTCAATGTAACCAAAATTTAGTGATAACCATAGTAATGTATGTTAAATTTATATAAAAAATCTGTGGTTAATTAAACTCTGCTATTTGTTGAAAAGTCATTAGCCTTAAATACAATTTTAGGCAGGACAACGTCTGCCGGGTCAGCTAGTATATATATATATTTTTAACAATAACCAGTGTGGAAATGGTAATGACATATGTTTATTTGTTGGACTATCAGTAACTGCACCATCTTACTCTCTGCAGTACTTTAATACAAATAACAACGATTTCACGAATACAAAAAATATTGCGTTAACTATATAAATACTTATTTTTATAATTATTTTAAATATATGCAAATGATTTCAAAATTTTTGAAAATCTACTTGTAGACTCATTTATTTTCAACTCCTGAAGTTACATATGTTGTTTTCCAAGCCAACTATACAGTTAAAAAAAGTATATTGCAACAATGCCAATGTCTCCTATAAGAGACAGCAAATAAATGTAACAAATTTTTAAACATTCCCACAAAATGGGTGAAGTAGGCGTGGCTAAATATTGAAAAATTTTGCTGTAATTTTTAGTTTATTGTACTCATTTCATTTATAAAAACCTCTTTATTTACAGTACTTATTAATATATTTACATTTTTCGAGATTTTATCTTAAGATATTTCAACGATTTAGATCTTTAATCAAAGGTATTGAATATTGTTATATTATATTATACTAATATTATTTAAAGGAAAAATAGGAAAACCTTTACATGACAAAAGAAAGAAATAATCTCAAATATTACTGGAAAATATATATGTATGTAATTGAATTATCAACAGATAATACATTACATACATATGATTTTCGATTTGGTGATTTTTGTTTTAAAGCTGCATTTAGGGCGATTCTCTACAATCTCTTATCAGCTGATAAGAAGAATGAAGACGTCTATTCGCTCATAACCGGTTTCGCTGTGGAGGCGCTGTGTAGAGTATCTCCAGTGCTTGTTGTTTATGATCTTAAGGCATTTGTTTTGTATTATCTGAAGTTTCCTCAGATGTGTTTTTGCAGCTTTATACCAAATTGGACTTGCGTATGTCAATGTTGGTCTTACAACGATTTTGTATAATAAATTTTTATTTTTTGGATTGAGTAACGAGCGTTTATTTAACATTGGCCACAAAGCTCTAATCGTTTAAGTGATTTTTTGCAAGCTTCGTCAATGTGATTTGCAAAGTTCAGTTTTCTTGTCCAGGTGCGTACCCAGGTACTTTACGTCATTCTGTATTACAAGACTCTCATTTTCAAAATTTAATTGACGGCTTGGTAAACGTTTTGGGGATTTATTGTAGGGAAATATGATAGTTTGGGTTTTGTTGGGGTTAATTTTAATTTTCCACTTATAAAAGTATTTTCTGCAGGCTGAAAATCCCTTTTTCATTTTTTTCAGTAGCGCCTTCGTGAGTTTGCTTGATGTAATGAGGGCAGTGTCATCTGCATAGTATGCAACCTTCAAATAAGGGGGAGGAGAAAAGTCCGAAGTATAAATAGAGTACAGTAATGGTGACAATATAGAACCTTGGGGTAACCCAGTTTCAATAAGTTTTGGAGAAGATAGTGTGTTATTAACTGCTACTACAAATGTTCTATCGTTAAGAAAGTTTGCAACAAGTCTGCACAGATATTTTGGTATATCAGCCTGAAGCAGTTTATATACCAGCCCGTTGTGCCAAATTGTGTCAAATGCCTTTTCTACGTCCAAAATTATAAGGCCTGTAGATTGTTTTATACGTTTATTAGCTTTGATTATATTAGTGATACGATTGCCTTGATGTACAGCACTGTGTTGTTTTTTGAAACCAAACTGTTCGTTAGCTATTATCGACGTATTTTCGACAACATCACATACTCGATTTTGAATTATTTTTTCGAACAGTTTTCCTAAATTACTCAATAAACTAATAGGTCTATAACTGCTTGGAATATTCCTAGGCTTATTAGCTTTTGGAATTGCAATGACTTTTGCTTTTTTGAAATGTTTAGGAAAATATTGTATTTTTAGGCAGCTATTAAAAATAATCATTAGTAATTGCACTGCCTTATGAGGTAGATTTTTAATTAAAACGTTTGAGATATCGTCTAGACCAGGTGATTTTGATGGTTTAAGAGATGTAATTACAAAATTTATTTCATCTAATGATGTGAGAGCCAAGTCATCAACGTTGATGACAGTTGACTTTAATCGATTAACTATTGAGTTAACAATTTTATCATTTGAATGTTTATAAGAAGACGTAAGGTTATTTGAAGCAGAAAATGTTTCACACAGTAGTTTCGCCTTCTCGTCATCAGTTATAATTTTTGTATTGCCTTGGTTGAAGTGCGGTATTTGTTTGTTGTTTTTACCTCTTAAGCTTCTACTGATTCTCCAGAACGATTTGTCACCCGGCCTTAATTTTGAGAGCATTTTGTTCCATTTATCATTACGGTGTTTATTAATTTTGTTGTTGATCATAATAGTAATCAGTTTGATACTCTGTTTATAAAAATTTAATTCAAATGAGTTTGACGTCCGTTGGCGTTTCCTTATTAAAGTTTTACGGGTCTTTATTAAATTTATAATATCCATAGGTAAATTCGTTTTGCCAGAGAAACTAAATTTTGGGGTACATTGATTTCGCGCTTCTAAAATCATGTGTATAAACTTTTCAATTTCATGGTCAATTGCGGTTTCAGTGCTGTAAGTTTCTGTGTTTATAATGATACCGTTGTTAATTATGTTTCTAAACGTCACCCAGTCTGTTAGTTTGTAATTATATTGACTTGTGTCTAATTCGAATGCCGTCGCATTTCCAATTTTACAGACAACAGGTCTATGGTCTGATGGAATGCCGGGTTCAATTACTTCCACATTGATATCTAGTGTGCTGTTGCTTAGTGCCAAGTCAATAACTGACGTATTACGGTTTCTTTGGTATGGATAAAATGTTGGGCTATTAGGATAATATATAAAGAAGTTATGTATCTGTTGAAGATTGTACAGTATGTTACCCGCAGTGTTGTTTTTAAGGCAATGCCATGAAGAATGTTTAGCATTAAAATCACCTAAAATAATAAATTCTTTATGCAATGAAGTTAATTTAATAATATCATCTGCAAAACTAGCTGCATATCTTGGCGAGTAAGCAGTGGAGATGATAAGTGATTTGTTGTTAAGTAAAATTTCAATTGAAAGGTTTTCGATTTTCGTTGTATTTATAATTGGTAGTAGTTTATGTTTGACAGACCTGCGAACAACCAAAGCTACTCCTCCCCCTCTTGAATCTTGTCTATCGTTACGATATATTAAATAGTTTTTGAAATATGTTTTGTGGTTTTCATTAAGATGTGTTTCGTTTAAAGAGGCAATATGAATATTTTGCTCTTCAATTAAATTTTCGAATTGAATTAAATGAGCAATAGAAGAAATGCCATTAGCATTCCAGTGAAGAATATTTAAGCCATGAGAATTATCGAAGACCATATGCATACTCTACCATTGACATCACGACTTGAATTTGCTGTATTTTTGTCGTGCATTGTTGTAGATCACCTAATGCTGTGGTGAAAATATTGAAGAGTTCATCTACGTTAAACAGATCGTTACTTCCTCTCATACAATCGGCATACGATAATGTACTACGATGAGTGTAATTGTTGGTTTGATTACTATTGGGAAGATCAGTATTATTATATTGAGGTGTGTTTTGTTGTCTGTTGTTGTTGTATTTGCGTGATTTATTTGAAGTTGCTTTGCTCTGGTCTCTAAGTAAAGGGAGCGCTAAAGGGCAATTAATATCATTTGCAGAGTGGTCTGTGCGTTCTTTACCATGCTATTTGCAGTTAAAGCAAGAAAATACAGCTGGTATTTTGTCTTGATTCCTGAGTGGGCAATCATTGGTGTGGTGTCGGTTAGCGCATATCATGCACGCTGGGAGACGGTTGCAATGTTCACCACCGTGACCATACATAAGGCAGTTCCAACATTGCGTTGGATTTTCTGACTTTCTTGGTTTATACTTTTTCCAAGATACAATAATGTTGCATATTGCAGTTACATTACCTAATGATTTTGGGTTAAAATTTTTTCTTACGAATTGTACTTTGTATACTGCATTGTCGACAGAACTGAATTTTGTATTTATTTCAGTAATGGATGAAGGTGTTAAATTGTAACCTTGGATATCTTTTTTGATATCATCGGTACTAATTTTTGGGAGTCCATACAGAAATACAGTGTACAGACGATTTTCTTTGGAGTTGAAAGTATGGAATTCAATATCTTTTTCCAATAAAATCTTTTTGCACTTTTCGTAACACTCAGTATCTTTTGGAAAAACTTTTGTTCCAATGGATGTACGTTTATATATTGGATCTTTACCCATTAAATTTTGAAGATCTTTAAGAGGAATTTTATCATCAACTACAAGTGGTGGAGGTTTAACCTTTTTAACCTCAGTTATGTTGGACATTGGGTCCAATTCCATATCGTTGGCATCGGCTAGAGCACTAAACCGGTTTCTGGAAGTTATTGGTAAGTCCGAAAACATACTTAAATTCAGGGGTCGAGACCATTTTTGTTGTTTTGTCGTTGACTTTTTAAAAGTTAAGGTATTTGATTTGGCCCCCGGGGCCATAGTAGGTTTGCTATCACTACTGTTAATGTAAATTGTCACACGTGTGAGTTCAAATAAAAACAACAGATGACAATTACAAAATAAAGAAATTGTTTGCACTTTTAAACTTTGATACTTTTGTCAATAACAACTATCCGCTACTTTACAATAGGCGACCGTTCTCTACGAATTTTAGTATCGAACTGTGTTTATTGTACAATATTTTTATTATTTAACTGAATTTTTCAAATAATAGAAATTTCACCACACTTTAACTTTTCCATAAAAGTTCAACAGTTATTTAAAAAGTTAATCCGTAATTCAACTTGTTAGACTTTAACAATCTACTTACCAATGACCTTCATCATATATGATTTCGTTTTTAATTTTAGAAAGGATAATAGATATCCTTGCAGTTGAACTTAAATTTTGACTATTTTTTGTTCTTTGCTAATATTTAAGTTATTTATAAACAAAAATGTTGTCTCAAATAAAAGGACATTCCACAGAAATACATTCATGCAAAAAAAAAAAAAAATTTTACAGCGGTCAATATATGAAAACTTTTTGATTAAAGATGACCACTTATTTTATGAAACTTTGCACTTTTTCGAAATCCGCCACATCGATTTTAATTTAGATAACATATTTGTTACATACTCCTAAAAATATATTCGATTTCATGCGTCGCGATCATAATTATTATTATTTAATTTTTCTAATTTTTTCTCATTTCTTATATAAAAAAAATTATAGAACAAGTTCAACTATGAAACTTAAATATTGACCAGCGACCTCTAGCCAATAAGGGAATGTTCCCAATTGTAGCCTGTTCCCTAAATTGTTTAACCGTTCTTGTCTATTTTTTAAAATTTTTCAAAAATGCTCACAAAAAATAGCGTTTGTTTACCGCAATTAAAAAAGTTAACATTATATATGGTAACGTCTCAAGCAACTTTAAGCGATATCTAAAACGTTTTCATAAAAAAAATTAAAATAAATTTAAATTTAATTATACATTTTTGTCGGTTTTACTTCATTTTCTAACACTTTTATATGCTAGTAGACAGTTTTCTAATTTAGGTCCACTTTAGGGTGCATGTGCCCCAATGTGGTACATTTAAGTTTTTCTGAACATTTTGATATAAGATATAACGATATTAAATTAGTTGACATTTAAAAATTATTTATAGCCGAAAATAGACCATCGAGCTACCCTACAAGCTGGTGTACTTGGATTTGAAATAGTTCACTTAGTTTAAAACACAATAGTCCAAAATACAATGTTTACCTACATTGGGATGTATTACATTCCTTATTTTTGAGTTTTTGTTTTTTTGCCAGACCATATTTATTTTCACAAATGGCATATTTTGAGGGTTGTAGATCTCGCGAATTTCAACTTTTTTTTGAACATTTAGTTTAGTTTAAGTTTTTCCATTGCTATTTAAATATATTTATTTAAATTCACCTTTATAATCGAGATTCTACTGTTTATGTAAACATATGTAATATTTTTCTTATTTACTGTGCATAGAAATGAACATCGGACAACAAAGAAACGTATAAAATAAGATGAGAGAACCTTCACGTAAGTGCATAATTGCGTTAAACCTTTTTGAAAAAATAAAAAAAAAAAATAAAAATGCAACACACACTACAATGTAGGACACTGATTTGAAAATGAGCTTACACGAGCACAATTAATGTCACTGCTTGTGTGTGTGTGTGAACGTGTGTGAATGTATATGCAGTAAGTAGTGGTGATGTATTTTATACAACTGTTACTTCCGGTGGTTGAATTTTTTTTCGAATCTAACCATTATTTTTGGAGGGGAATGAATTAAATGTTCATGAATTCACTGAACTTGACTTATTTTTTATTTTTTTTAATTAATGTAACCCATGAGTGCCATAGTTAGTGTTCCCAATTTGGCCACTCTATGGCTAGATTTAGCCAATTTTGAGCACGCTTAGTCCCCATTTAGACGAGGAAACATTTGGAAGGGAAACATTTAGTTTGGTAGCAAATTACGAGTGGGGAAGAGAGTATCAATTTTGTCTCCGGTACTCGGACACTCGCTTTGTTGCCGTTTTCTTAATTTGCTTTTTGACATTTGCTTTATTACTTTTTTCTGGCATTCTTTTGTGCAATTTAAAAGAAGTTCGCAGTAAAACAAATTTTGATTTATTTTTATTATTTTTTTTTATTTAAAATAACAAAACACTTATTAATGATAAAAAACACAGCACAAATAAGACAAATGTCAAAAAAGCAAATAATAATAATGGAATGTTGCCGGCAACATGTTCGACTGTGTGAACGCGAAAGAAAAAACAAAAGAGAATTCCAAATGTTTTCCTTCCAAATGTTCGCACGTCTAAATGGGGACTTAGCCGGAAAAATTTGTTTTTGGCCATTAGACATTTTTTTTGAAATTTTTTAGCCATTTCTTTTAGCCTTTTTTGCATTTTTCTACAAAATATAATTTTTGATTCGAAAATTATAACAAAATTGAATGAATTTTTTGATTCTGATAAATAAAATTCAAGTAATAATAAGTGTCAATACAATATTTAAAAGCTTTGTATGCTTTATGTAATGACGGTGAAAAAATAAACGTGTAAACTTAACCCACTTGGCGCAACCGTCCTTTTAAAAGAACATCTGGCAAATGAGAGAAAAGCGCCGTTATGCACGTGCATTTCTGTACATATTTTTATATTATTATTGTTTCTGCTTTGTTACTTAGTTTCGCAGCTCGAAAGCGTCAGTTGGTGAAAGCAGTTCCGGGTATTTTAATTGCTTATTGAGTGCTTTGCGAATAGGGATTTTTTCTAATAGTGCGTAATAGAAAAAAAAAACATGTAAGTAAATCATTTACATCCATTTAATTGTTATTTTTTGTTTAAAAATTAATAAGAGTAACATCTTAGTTAAACAATAAAAAAATGGAAAGCTTGCATAAAGCTGTAGTGCAGCGCAAAGTGTTACTGTTTTGGACAGTACCTTTAAAAGGACACCCGATTCCGGGAAATCTAAAGTTTAAAAAAAAGTTATTTGATAAAAAATGTTAAGAACCCCATTAAGATTTAAGTTTCAAAATAAAAATTTAAGTTTCCAAAAAAAAAAAAAATTCCGGCGCTATCTGGGTTAAAAGGACATTAAAAAACAGTTAATGTAAATATGTATTAAATTTTTATTTATTGGCTATAACAAATATCATTATATAATTGTAAAACATACTGAAATATTATTAACAGAGCAAGGAGTATCGTGAAACTAAAAATTGGAAAATATATGCTTATACTTTGCACATAAAAACGAAAAATATGCACAAAAAACATGAAAAATATGCACTCAAAAGAACAAATAATATCAAATAATGATTGATGGATTATTTTAAAGGCTCTTCTTTTGTATTTACATATCTATTTTGCCACATATTAAATAAAAGTTTTTTTATTTAGTAATGAAAATGAAAATTATTCAAGTTCAAGGCCATACTCTACATTTCTTTATTAAGATATTGTCCTAAAAAATAATCTATAGAGTTTTTTTGTTAGGACAATATCCTAATAAAGAAATATAGAGTATGGCCTCGAACTTGAATAATTTTCATTTTCATTGCACAATTAAAGGTCGAAAAAAAAAATTTTATTTTTAATAAAAATTATATCAAAAATTGTATTAAAGACAAAGTACAGTCAAGTTAACTCCCCCTGTTTTTGATTATTAACGAAACAAAAAAGAAAAAGGAGGAAAAAACAAAAAACGTATATTGAATATCCACCAGAGGTGGACCTTGCACATAACAAACAAGTTTTCAATTTAGTGATTATCTTTAACTTCGAGCTTATATATTAGTGCTCATGTAGTGAGTAATCTAGTTTATGCGAATGTTTGATGTTTGTCATGGTATTGTTATCTCTTTCAAAACGTGTTCTGATGATGGGAACCCAGAAAATTCCCGAAATAGATCTATCAACACATTCCTGAAAGGGTCAAATAATAAATTTGAAAACAAAAAAACTCTATAGATTATTTGTTTGGACAATATCCTAATAAAGAAATATAGAGTATGGAATAGAACTTGAATAATGTTCATTTTTATTGCACAATCAAAGGTCGAAAAAAACATTATTTTTATTTTTAATAAAAATTATATCAAACCTGTTTTTTTTAGTTTTTTTTAACACTTTCAACCCCCCCTACAAATAAATAAAAATAAAAAATTGGTCGGCATCTGATAACACTTCTACTAAATAATCACTGAAATTTTCAGTTTGATGGCAGTGGATTATATTTTCTTTAACGAATTTTTTCAAAAAAAAAAAAAAAAATAACACAAAAATTTTGACATATTGATTTGCTTCACACATTTTAAAGTATTTTAAAATATTTTCGATCAAAATTAAAAAATTCTTAACTAATTCTTGTAAAAAATTCTCAACACATATAACTCATCGCCGCCTTCACCACCTTTCATCTCTCCACTATCCCCTTTCCAAAGAAAGCAACACATTAATTAATAGGAAGAATATCCTGAGTGTTGCTTCTCCTTTTTTAAAAAAAAAAAAACATTAATATTTAAAAACATTTAGAAAAAAAATTACATTAAAAAAAGCCATTAGCCATTAAAATCGGCCTACTAATTTTTAAAAGATATAAATTTTAAATATCAACACATCGGAATATTTTTTATGTATTTTTTTTTTTAAGTTTGAAACACCAACAACTCCTTAAGACGTTTTTTTTAATTTTTTCAAAAAAAAAAAAATTTTTAAAAATTTCTGAAACGTCTGAAATACGTCTTTCAAATTTCAAGCAAACAAAAATCGTGATGTAAAAAATCGTTGGATTTGATATGGAATGACTCTTATGTGGATAGAAAAACTAGTTTTTGAGCAAGTTAAAAAATTTGAAACCTTTGTCTGCTGGTCACCATTTTAATTAACGGGTTCAACATCTAGTGCATATTTATTTCATTAGTCGTATAATTTTATTTTGCAAATACGTGCTTTTACGTTTTATCTGCTAAATAATTGTAAAAGTTTGAAGTAGACGACAGTAAACTTTTTAGCTAGTTTTGAAAATGAATATATATATATATGAAAATATATTACGTAGATTCGTAAAATGTTATAAATTATAGCTTTAAACCAACACAATTTTAAAATGGGGCGGAGGGGGGAAAGTGGATTATCATCGACGTCAACAATGGGAATAAAGGGCAAACATCCACATAACTTCCCCAGAGTCGTGCCTAGAGGGATAAAATGTAAAACTGATCCAAATTAGTTTCTCCCCCCAACCATACCCACCACCAATCACTACTCCCTAAGGAGGCCCCAATACAAAAATTTAATTTTTATAAAATTTTGCTCTCACTGCTCTAACTATCCTCATGGTGCACCTATCGGAGTCAAATGTATGACCGACCCAAATTCATATTTTATTAAAATGTAAATAAACAAACCAAAATACAGAAGAACCCAATTATGCTGATCTCCAAGAGACCATAAAATTAATTAGTTATAAGGAAGGCTGGAATAAAAATTCCTACTGGAATAAAATTTCTTTACTATTTTTTATTGCCCAAAAAATGTTAATACAAAATCATGTTGTTGATACTTATAAACAAAATTTGTTGTTGTTTTACATGACTTGATTTCATAAATAAATAATTTTCGATACATTTGAAACAAATTTGTATGTGTTCGGTTAAAATTTGATAAAAATTCAAAGAAATTTAAAAAAAAAATCCAAAATTTTGGGTATGTCGTATTAAAAATTATATTATTATATATTTGTTTTAAATTCGTTTTAAATATTTGAACATAATTCATCGTCATCTTTTACTCTGTGTTTTTGATGTCAGTTAAACTTGGTTTAGTTAAACCGATAACGAGTTTTGACTGCCATTTCCAAGTATATTAACAAAAAATTGACGGAACCACTTCATCTTTTTTATAGTTTTTCTCTATATTATAATAAAACAAACTAAAGCAAAATTATAATTGCAAACTCCGATAATCTTAGTTTAAAGATTATCTACATCCTAAAAACTCGACCTTAGTGTTACAGTTATGATTGGGAAAAGAGTGAACCTTTTATTTCATTCCGATCCATATTTTTATTAGTCATATAAATTAAAAATCTTCCAAACAATTGTTTAAAGACGGTGAAAAAGTAATATAATTAGTCTTTATATTCCAAGGGATATACAGCTAAGGATTTCTAAAGTCGAACTTTATAAAAAGAAACATAAATTGACTACTTTAAATTTAAAATCAATTACCTGACGTATATACGTAATTTTGATAATATAACTACATTGCGGATATCCTGACTTTGTATATATTTATTGTGTTCTTATGTATTTGTAATGGAATAAAATGATTGAAATCATTCGTGTTATTCGAGTGATTTTAAAATCTTAATCGATTAATTGAGTAAGTTTAAACCATAAAAATCGAGTTACTCGCAACATGTCACACAGCTCGAGCTACAATTGATTTATTTAAGGAAACGTTTGGTAACCTCATTGGCCTCCGAGATCGTGCGATTTAACGCAGCTGGACTATTTTCTGTGGGGATATGTGAAGTCGCTAGTCTACGCCGATAAGCCCGAAACGATTGACCACTTGGAGGACAACACTCTCCGCGTTATTGCCAATTATACGGTAAATTTCATATCAATTTAAAAAATTCATCTTTGTTTTATTCCATTTAAAAGTTATATACCACTTAAAAACACCCTTTATAAAATAATAAGTAGTCAATAACATGTTTTTGCTGTGTAGGTTGTTTTTGAAACTACCGATAAACATGTTAAATAAAATATTTCTAAGGATTTTATTTGATTCTTCATTGGGACAACAATTTTGTGAAACTATAAATTAACTTAAACCGGTAATAGAAAATATGTTGTGAGTGCAGATTTAGCAAGCTGTCATTATGCCAAAAAGACGTTAGAATGGCTTAATGCAAAAAACATAAATTTTGTACCGAAATATCCAAATCCTTCAAACGTGCCAAAAGAACGTCCAATTTAGGATTTTTGGGGTCTTTTATGCCAAAAAGTGTATGTAAATTTTTGCAAAGCGAAATGCACTGAAGAAAATTAAAAGCAGTGTAAAAAATTGACATGAATGTCGCCTTAAGCATGATTTGAGGTATCAAACATAAAATACGCCAACTAGAAGATCGCTGTCCGTTGGCTCTCTACAAAAAGTGAATTAATAATTTATAGTCTACCCTGTGTTGTAAATAAAAATACTTTTTCAAAAAAAAAAAAAAATTATTTGTTAAACTACAAGCGTTTTAAAATTGCCCAACTACTAAATTGGCATAGGTTATGATGAAAAACAGCAATAAAATTTCAAAAATTAAATTTTGGTTTCTCAGTTTTTTGATAGCGTTTATTGAAGGTGTTAACGAGTTGTAAGAGTATTTTTTAAATCAAATTTCGAATCAATAAAATTGTATGTGACTGCAACAAAAAATACTTAGGAAAAAATCATGTACTTCATTTAACAGTGTTAATGACATGCAAACACTTGCAATCAATATTGATTTATGCCAATGGGAACTTGCTAATATTTAATAAAATATTTGCACAAAAAAAAATTTCTAAAAATATCCATATCTGAAAAGGTCATGTTTTCAAAACGGGTTGAAGATTTAAAATATAAAAAATACAAGTATTAATGTTTTAGCATGTCATGTATTAACATTAAAAAAAAAAATTTAGTCATATAGAGAAATAATATTGGATATGAGAATAATGATTTTGTTTGTATTGCAATTTATAAAATTTCTATAGAAAAAGACAAAAAAAAAAAAAAATAAAATGAGCAACAGCAACTGCTTGGTAAACAGACATTAACAAAAAAGCTGCAGCATCAGCAGCAACAACAGCAGCGTTTCAAATGAATGTTACCACATAAACCCACACTAAGAACATGTTAAGCATACACTCCAAAAAAAGTCCATAAAGTTAGCAAAACATACAATCCAAGAAAAAACCCATAAAGTTAGCAAAACAGTTAGTTGAGTCAGCAAAATTTTTGCTATAAGGATCCTTGCAGAAAAACTTTTAATATCTGCAAAAGTGTTTTGCTGAACATCATTGAGCTGATTTTTAGTAAAAAATTAGTAAAAAAATTTTGTAAAAAATTAGATAATTCAGCAAAAAATTTTGCTGACATTTAGTTCAATGCAATTAAAATCAAAATATCATTCGTTTAGTAATTTTTTTTTTAAATTAGTTTATTTATACTTTTTTAATATTCATAATTTTTATGTGCACATGCGTGAAAAAATTAAATGAACGAAATCAATCTCGCATGCATTTTGTGTAAGTCTTATGTGGTTGTGTTTGTTTGTATCTTTTCTTTTTTCTCTACTTTGTCCATACAAGCTGCGACATCTATATCTAGTTATTGTACTTGTTCTCTCAGCACAATTTTGGAAGCAATGTCAATTTGTTAAACATTAGTTCAAAGTAAGTTTTTTGGTAAAAGCGCTTTACTAAAATTTTTTATTTTAAATAGACGTTTAACAAAATTTTCAAAAAAATTTTTTTTTGAGTGTATGATTATATTTATGAGGGTGAGATTTATTTGTTCAAAAGTTAAGAGAAAAACTTTAATTAAAAAATATCGCATTAGGAAAACATTTAAATGTTTCGGTCGAATAAGGGTATGAAATGCATTTTCGAAACTTTGCTGGAGAAGAGAAAAACGTTAGGAACTCTTATAGGATCACATATTTTATTACTTTTGATTACAGTTCGATAACCCAAGTCTTATTGTATCCGTGAAGAAAATTTCATTCAAATATTGTACATGCCAGTTTCTAAATTTTACATTTAAATGTGCCCAGGAAAATTTTGGTAATGGATGCGATAAAGTAATGCATTACCTTGTAACGTATACATCTTACATGTATCATTATTTTCCAACAACAAGTAATGAGTTACCAATAATGGGTTACGTAATGAATTGCTTTGTAATGAGTACTCCTTACATTCATCGTTATTTCAAAACATAAAGTAACGCATTACCAATAATTGGACAGTCATGGGTTGCCTTGTAATGACACATCATTATCTTTTACATTATTTAAAAACATAAAGTAGTGACTTACCGACCATCACTTACATAATGCATGAAATATAAATATATAATATTTAAAATATTTTCTTGAAAATCTATATTTAGACACATTACGTTGTCATTTTCTGTAAGCATGTCGAAGCACAACAATTCATTTACATTTTAAGCAACGCATTATTATATGTGACAATAGCTCAGTACTCGTCTAACAACGAGAGACCCCAGGGTCGAATCTCAGCGAGACCACGTTATTTATTTAATTAAAAAAACATATTTGTAATAATTTTTCTTTTATGAAAATCTATTTATAGACACATTACTTTTCCCAACCGGTAACCAAGTAAGTAACCAGTTACTTTATCCCCTACTAGGTAATGAGCCCACACATTACTTGGGTCATCGCCTGTTAAATTCATCAGTGAAGTAAGGTGTAATGTAATGCATGGAGATATATGACGATACATTACTTACGCATTAAATGGTAATGTGTGGTTTTGCTGGGTGTCAAAATTTATCTAATTTTTCAAGGTTTTTTTATTTATTGCTTATTAGATATTTGAATGAATTATTTGCGATTAATAACCCATATGCAAAGTATAAAAAACACTTAATTTTTTGTCACCCCCGGCCACTAAGGGTTATTTTCTGAATAAAAGTGAATATAATTATAGTCTAATCAAATTTAAATGATATTTTTCCCCAAGCCACTAATGGTTAAAGATTTTTTAAATAAAAGTATGTATAGATAATTGTATAGAACTGAATATAATTGATAATAATTTTAAATTTACAATTTTTTCAAAAAAAATTTAATTAAAGGGATTGTAATAAACATTGTTCAAAATGTTGTGGAATAGAAGCAACATGTCTCTAATTTTATGATTTAATTGTAAAACTCATTAAATTATATTAGTTTTTTTTTTTTTAAATTGGGTGGTTTTTCTTATAAAATTGCTTAGCCAGTATTTTTTTTTGCTATTTTTTAGCCTTTTTTTTAGCAATTGTTTGACAAAAAATTGTCCATTTTTGAAAACCAAGTTCTTGTAATACTGGGTATAAGGACCATTCCGCAAAATCCAATTTTCGTATTATAGAAAAAAAAAGATTTTCCCAGGGTTTAAGTTTAAATGGAGTAAAGCTAGCGATCTGGAAATTTTCGCTTTTTTGACTTCAGATTCATTGTTTTTTTTCTGAATTATATTTTCGAATTCTGATCTTTAGTAACGTTTACTTCTTTATTCATTAATATCACTGTGCTCGAATCGGACACTTTTTTTTTGTAACAAACAGGGCACCCGGTGGGCAAACCTAATTCGAGTACGCTGAATCCTGTGGTGCTAACCGTTTTTTTAGGTTAGCTCTTGTTTAAAAGATAATTAAGATTGAAAATTATGGTTCCCTCCCATACAAAGTAAATATTTAATATCATATATCTACAGTACTATAATAGTCTTAGTCTTAGAAATTTGTGCACGTTGATTATTTGATAGTGTTAATAGTCATGGGAAAAATGGGCGTCTTCGGACCAGTGGGCGTGTCAGCTCCCATACAAAGTAAATATTTAATATCATATATCTACAGTTCTATAATAGCCAGAGTCTTAGAAATTTGTGCACGTTGATTATATTATGAATAGTCATGGGAAAATTGGGCGGGATCATACCAGTGGGCGTGGCAGCTCCCATACAAAGTGAATATTAAGCTCATACACAAAATTAATATTAATATTAAATATCTAGGGTTCTATATTAGCTACATAGCCTTCAAATTTTGTACGAGTCCATCAATTACAAATATTGGTAGTCGAACTGAAAATGGACGGAATGCGATAAATGGGCGTGGTACCAAAAGCAAAAAACAAATAAGCATTAAAATAAATCATCACACTCAAGACTTTTTGCAAGGTTATTTAATAATGTTGTTCAAAAATTGTTTTAGCGTTCCTCATAGTCCTAGAATATATAAAAAAGGTAAAGAAGTAAATAAATTTTATGATATGATTTTAAGTAACAATTCATGTTTAACAAGTACACTTAACATGAAAAATATATTTTATTGCTATGGTAATCACATGCGGTTTAATTTCCATCATTACAGAATTTAACAAGTGAACGTTTTCATCAAGTGACTGCAAGGCTCGAACATTGGTATAGTGGCAAAAAGCTACATTCACTGTTAGGTGACATTTGTTGGAATTTGCAAGAGGAAGATAATGATATAGAAGAATCAGGAAATGAAAATTGAAAAAATCATGAAAAATTTATTTATTAAAAAAAAAAAAAATTATAAATCACTTTAAAATTGTTGTAGTCAATTAAATTTTGTTGCAAATAGTTTATTGTTGATGTTGTTCTCAATTTCATACATTTAAAATCAATAAATGGTAAAAAAAACTTAAAAAAATTGTTTGTTTTAGGTACTTCGAAACATAATTTTCAATCTTAATTATTTTTTAAACGAGAGCTAACCTAAAAAAACGGTTAGCACCACTGGATTCAGCGTACTCGAATTAGCTTTACCCGCCGGGTGCCCCGCTTGTTACGTTTTTGAACTAGCACAGTGTATTTATTTCTTTTATTAAAGTTTTCGCTAATTGAATTCAAATTTAATTATTCAAATTTAATTGGATTAAATTTTTCAAATTAATTAGAACACTCCGAAAACTGAAGACAAGGGTAACAAAATTGTATTGTCTATCTTAAAAATGATCAAACTTTTTGAAAAGCAACAATTAAAATCTAATGAGTCACTCTAGAAATGTTCGATACGGTCTTCGGATATGTAACTACGGATATCGCTGAAAATAAACACATCGATATTCAACGTTCCCATGATATATGTGCTGTATTAAGATTTTAAAAATTCGGTGCAGTTCGCGTTGAATAGCTGTTAAAAGTTCTGTATTTTTTTATCAAAACTAAGATAAATACTTCATGTTTAAAGAGCTCTATCATTTTAATTTTATTTATCTTACTGAACTGAATTAACTGAATTACTTAACTGAATTATAAATCTTACTGAATCTTCTACTTTTAGATATTTAGTTGTTAGATAATCATACACCCATAGCAATATACCTGTAAAAATAGCAAAAAAAGCTACTAAAAGTTAGTTAACAATTACATTGCATTGCATTCTATTCTTATATTACTAAATATTAGTAATATAAGAATAGAAAAAATAAATCTGTTGAATTTATAAATATTTAGTTATTTGAGTTAAATTTTAGTTATATGAGTTAAATTTTAGTTAACTGAAAGTAGCAAAGTAATCTGCTAAAATCAGCAAAAACATTTACTAAATATTAGTAGACAAAAAGCTCTTTAAAAAAATGTGAAATTTTAAAGTTTTTTAAATTTTTTTTTATGCGAATAAAAGTTTGTCCTTATTAAATCAGCAATCTACAATTTTTTAGCAAAAATTTCTGTTGTTTTTAGCAAAATCAACTGCTATTTGCATTCTACCAAATTTAAGTAAATATAGTAAAAATTTTTGTTAATATTACTATTTTTGTTTGCTATTTTGAGTCTACAAATATTTAGTAAAAATTCAAATCAAATATAACTAAAATTGTGTAAAGTTAACACATTTATTTTTTCTGTGCCAATTTTATTAATATTTAGCAAAATAATCTGCTATATTTATCAGTTTTTCTGCAACGCCATTTTGAACTAATTTTTAAATTTTCCTGCTATTTCTCCAGGTTAATTTCTATGAGTGTGCAGTCTCTTTGGAGAAAGTGTGCATAAATGGAAAATCAGAATTTTTTCTCGCGTATTTCAAAACGTCTTTTAGTTTTCTTAAAAAATGTGTAGTGATAGATCATATTGTCTTGTATAACATATCCAAAATTAAGAGCAGATTCTCCACTTTCTTAAAAAAAAATTTTCAATTTTGCTCAATATACACGAATTTTAAAGTTCGCAAAACTCACGATCCATAGACCAAAGTAAACTTTTTAAATTGTGTTTGGTGCTCTGAACCCGAATTTGTACTCATTCCTCCGAGTTATTAAGTTTTTGAAACATTTTAACCTTCAAATGCAAAAATAATATGAGACTTTGTTACTCAAATCTACATATATTTTGATCCCATGAAGAACCTACTCTGAATTTTTTATATGTTATACAAGACAATATGGTCTATCACTACAAATTGTTTAAGAAAAACAAAGATGTATATATTTAAATATTCGCGAAAAACAACCTTTTTTAATTTTTGCAAACTTTATATAATTTTCTAACATGCTTCTAAAACTAGAACATCCAGTCTTTTATATGAGATTATTTGTTTTTAAATCGTATAAAAACTTAAAAAGTTAGAGTAGTTTAAAGACTAGGTAGTTTTCTTAGTTTTATCTAACATGTCTAACTTTGAGATGGGATAGAACGTGAACTACATCGAATTTCGAAAAACCTAATATAGCACATATATAATAGAAACTTTGGATACCGATTTGCTCACTTTCCATGAAATCGAAACACATCCATTCCAAAAATGACTAAAATCGAATTGAAGTTTTTGGGATTGTCCCTAATATGACAATATCGTATTAGATTTTGGACTTGTTCTAACTAAATATATGAAAGTAAAGAAAGTCAGAAAAAACCATTTTTATATTTTTAATGCAAAACTAAAAAAAAAAAAATAATATTAAAAAAATAAAAAATAGTTAAAAAAAACCCGGTTATTAGACAAAAAAAAACAATTTATTCGATAAGTGAAAAAAACCACTAAAATGAAGTTTTTACGGGAAAAAGTGTAGAAAATTAGAATGTAATTATTATCGATATTGAAAAATTTTTAGAAAAAACCGACAACACACAAAAAACCGGTTGAAACCAGTTTTGAAAAACCAATTCGATCACAGTAGAAGCAACCAAAGTTATTGAAAAGTATACCATGGCGTATGATGAATATTTATTTAATTCTTATATGATGGATTCTGAGGCAGAAGCAACACAAGTAACTATCATAATTTACTAATACATACATAGATATTCGTCATCGTTAACATTTTGAAATAAAATTAACCCATTTTTCTGTTCTGTTCTGTTACAGTTTCTTTTTTTTTTTAAATATTCATTGAAATAACTGAGAGCGAACCAATGTGTGTCATATGTGATGGAATGCTGCTACAATGCATGGCATGTATGATAGAAAAAATACAGACACTAGACCGTGTAAAATGTTATACATTATAACATTTGTATTCTTTGATGTGCACTTGAAGGCTATAAGGATGTCTTTAGTATTGTGTAATTTTTTTTTTTGTGTTTGTTACTTGCATTTTTTTTTGTCTTTTCAAATTTATTTATTTTTATCTAGCAGCAGCCAAAATAATTTTCTTATTTTAAGCCACCAGACAGGAAAAGCTTAAGATTTAAAAAGAAATTCTTATTTCTATATTTCTATATTTTAAAATTTTCTTCGTAAAACTGAGCTACACCCAGAAAACAGTCTCAGTTGTATCCAATCGAATTCTGGCGGTTACTACAACTTTCGCAACGTTAAATTACATTTTTAGTCTAAAATAGCTAATATTCAGTTGCCAAACCCAATATAACATTTCAAATAAATATTATTACGTACCACAAAATATTATTGAAATTACATCGTGTTTTTAAACAAAACAAACCAAGTGTGAAAATAAAAAGGAGGAAAAAAACAAAAAGCATGTATTATATATCGACCAAAGGTAGATGGTGCACATTACAAACAAGTTTTAAATTTATTTTTGATCAATGGTGATAATCTTTTACTTCGAGCTTGTATATATATTAGTTATCATTTAGTGAGATAACTAGTTTATATGAATGTTTGATGTTTTGCATGGGATTGTCACTTCTTTCAAAACGTGTTCTGATGATGGGAACCTAGAAAATTCCCGAATAGATATATCAACACATTCCTGAAAGTGGTCAATTATAAATTTAAAAACAAAATCTCTATAGATTTTTTGTTAGGACAATATTCAAATAAAGAAATATAGAGTATGGCCTTGAATAATTTTCATTTTCATTGCACAATTAAAGGTCGAAAACACATAATTTTTATTTTTAATAAAAATTTTATCAAACTTAAATTTAAAAACCTTTTTTAATTTTTCTGGTATTGAAACGTAACCTTCAGATTAATAGTCCTCTGTGCTACTGATTGCTTTTTGTGTTTGTCTTTTCCGAGATTTGAACTCGGAAGTTCGGAGTACAAGTCAAACTCTCTACCCACTACACCACAAACACATAAAGTGTTGAGTGATAAATTTGAATTTAAATAGTTTGTTAGAAAACGAAACATAGTCTCAAGTGCGTTTACCAATATCAATCATTAGTTGCTTCTATAGGCAATGCAATCCACAATTCGGTTGGTACTACTGATCCTCTAATTTAGTGGCATATTTTATTGCGAATACCGCATTTGCGTAACCACTTTTGATTATCCACTATTTTTTAAAAAAATTAATAGAAGGTACCAATTCTCACAAAATAAATGGTCGCTTCTACTGCACACAACTACTAACCGAATTTTATTTGAAAAGTTGATTGGAAAGTTTTTAGTTCATTTTCCCTGTTTTAATTATACAGTAAAGTATTTTTGCTTTATTAATCGATTATTGGTAGTTCCAAATAAAATAACGTCCTATCAAATAAACTTTAATGGTTTCGACCGAATTCCAACCAATCCTTTTGTATACACACAAGAAAATAAAAACTCATTTCAATCAAATATTAAGAAATTTGCGACGTGTCATTACTGTTTTTTTTTTTTTTTTTTTTTTTTTTTTTTAATGTAACCAATACTCAGGGGATGCCCCCTACTTATGCAGTGCATTGTATTGATCAGGAAAATAGGGTATGGGAAGGAGGAAAGAGGGAGTAGTGCTTGTGGATATTTGATTTAAATTTTTCTAAATTGTAAATAACGGGAAAGACTTTTGGGGGAAGTTTGTTCCACATACGAATCGTTCGACTAAAAAACGAATTTTCTCTGTAATGCGTTGAGCGAAACACAGGACAATCAACTACAAACGGATGTGCTCTACTAGATAAGCGAGTATTACGAATAAAAATAAGTTCACTTATCTCAGATGAGCACCTCCCATGGTAATATCGATAGAAAAGAGTCACACAACCCACATTCCGACGATGCTCCAATGAATCAATAGAGTTGGATACACTACTGTCATTGATAAGCTTCACCGCCCTCCCCTGAACACGGTCCAGAAGCTTCAGAATAGACACTGAAGCCCCTGCCCATATATGAGAGTTGTATTCCACTTCACAGTAAAATCTTCCTTACTGCTTTGTAAAATGCATAGCTTCTTAAAAGCTGTAAATACGTGCCCCATATATTTTTCTACTTTATCATATATGCGATTTTAAGAAAGATCGGAAAGAACCCATTGGGAGACTCCCCTAGTGAGTATTTTTATTTTTCTGTTAAATGAGAATAACTAAAATCTTAGATTAAAATAATGTTTTAACAAAAACTAAAAATTAGTCTAATCGAATTCAATACATTTGGCCGTTTTTTAAGTTACATATTATTTATCAAGAGGCTAACCAAAAATCTAAACAAAACAAGTGTAGAAATGTTCTACGCAAAGGAAACATATTAAGAGGACCGATTTTTTATTATATATTGTGCCAACAGATATTAAAATCTCAAAATTTCGGATGGAGCTATATTTTTTAATTGGCTTTTAAATATATTTAATTGTGACAACCAAATAACCGAGTAGCTGCAACCGAAATTCGATTATCATAACGAATACAATGTATATAACAAATGTTAATAAAAAAACTAGGAAAAAATAAAGTTTTCTTGTTTAGAAAACCCAAAAGATAAGCCGGGCATATAAAAAGATTAGTTGGTCTTATTTCCCATTAATTTTGTTTCTATTACTTGTGCTGTTGTTCTCTGTAAGACAGTTATGTTCAATCACAGACACTTTGTGGTTGAACTAAAAAAAAAAACACAAAAAAAAAACGAATCGAAAATAAGAAAACTGCATAATCTGATAAAAACAGCAATAAGTTTTTTTTTGTTAGCTTTTCCTATCTTTGTTTGTATTTGTAGCAGAGAATTGTTATTATATTCAGTTCTCTGCTGCTGATGTTTGGTTTGTATGTTGTATTGTTGGAAACACTTAATGCAAATGTCATGTAATTTGGTCAAATACAGATAACCTCGTAAAAACAGTTTTTCTTCTCGCTACGTTTTAAATCTTCAGGGGATTAGTGGAAACCCCCCAGTCAAACAGCCACCATATTAATAAGTTTTAGACAGGATATGAAACTACTGCCAACAGGGAACTTAAATGTTGGGGATACTGTAATGGTGTCATTCAAAATGCTATTAACGCTACTTTTTTCATTCCATAAGAAAAAAAAAAGATTATATAAATCTTGTGTTTCGATATATAATTGTTTAAATTTATCTTTATATCTTTTTTTATCGACCTTTTGTTTTACTTTCCTTTGAAAAATTATATATCTTTTCATAAACTTTCAATTTCAATTGCATTCACTTTCACTTTAATTTTATTAAATTTCTTTTATTCATGATTTTATTTTTTTTTATATTTTTCTTGTTCTCTTTTATTTATTTTTTTTCTGGCCAAATCTCTACGGTTTATATATATTTTTTTCTTCAATCTTCATAAATACCCGAACATTTTGCGCCTTCTTTCTAATCTAGACGTGCTTTACTGTCAACCGTTTCTAACCAACAAAAAAGCTTTGGTTTTTCTTCAATGATTTTGGGAGTCTGTAAATTATGTTTGTTGTTTTTTTTTTTTTTTTAAATGCAAAGGATGCTGCAGGAGAGTAGTGAGTATACGAGAGTAAAGGTATTTTTTAAGAATGACATTATTTGCGCATTGTTTTGACATTTATTACGCAGGATACTCAAATCCTTTAAAGCAGCTTTTTATGTTTTGAAAACAAGTTTTAAAAAAGTGACAATATGTTTGTCAATGAAATAAAGTGGCTCCATCTGAAGTTTATACTTAATAATAGCAAAACGAACATATGTTTTTATATGTTGTCGTAAAGTGTAATATAATAACACATGTGTTATTTGATAGTTTGTATTGCAAGAGTCGTTAATTTAAAAAAAAATATTCCTCTGTTATATCTTCATACACTCACAATATTATTACCAGGGAAAGGAAGTTCATGTAAACGCATGTTTTTTCAATAAGTCTGAGATCAGGGTAAACAAAATATCTTTTCGAATCAAAGAGTTTGTGTTAAAATGGCATCGATTTGTTATTGCATATTTTGCTATAAATGTATATTTTAGCTTATTTCGCTTTAAATGCATATTTTTTCTTATTTTGCATTAAATGCATATTTTATTGCATATTTTTACTTACACTCACAATATTTTTTCCGTAAAGACTACTGAATATACACATTAAATTAACTGAAAATCGGTTAAAAACAGGACTACTTACTTTTCGTTTAAAACAATTGTATTTTTTAGTTTATTTTCAACTGTTGAAAAATTAATTGACAAAATCCAAAAAAACAATAGATTTTCGTTTATTTCAATACTCAATATAACATAACAACTTTTTGTTTTAAATAGAATATTTTAACTGAATATTTTAACTACTACGGAAAGTCCGTTTTTTGTTTATTGAATAACAGACAGGAAGTTAAAAAATATATTTCTTTGTTAATTTAACTGTATATTCCATTGAAACAACTTTACCAATTAAACTTTTAAATAACTGTCGATTTTTTATGGAAAAGTTTTTGAGAGTGTAGACTAAATAACACACAAGCTGCTCAAACCATTTTAAATGTTATCTTCAATTTTATTTGCAACTTGGGCTTACAAGTTTTAGTGCTTTTTTAAATGCGTATTTTTCAATACAAATAATTAAAATTTTGTGTTAATTGTGCAGAACGGGTGCAAAGAATATATTAAACAATACAAATTAACTTTAAAATTTAATTAAAATAGCTTAAAAGCATAAACATTATTAATTTATAAAAATTAAAGTACATATATTTCAGTTTTTAGTGCATATTTTAAGATTTTTCATGCATATTCTAGCCCAGCAAAATTTTTTAGAACATATTACCTCTGAACCTATTCTAGAACAACTTCTTTTACCTCCGGTTACATAAACTGCTTCCTGGGAGTCGAACTGTAAGGTGTCACTGTCACAGAACCAGTTCTATGACTGGTTCTAGAACCGATTTTAAAGCAACCTGTTCTTGTTTGGAGGTAAAGAACCTATTGCAAATAGGACAAACTCCATATGAAAAAAACCAGTTGCAGAACAGAAATTAGAACCTGTTATAATAGAGTATAAGTTGTTCTACAACCAGTTATTTGAATTTTACTATTTTACTGGGAGGCACCTAAAACACTATTTATTAGTAAATGTAGTTCATGTAGCTGATTATTAAGTTAAAAACTACATAAGTACATAAGTTTAAATAACCGATAAATGTAGTAAAGAAAAGAACAACAGAAAGCCTATTAAAACAACCTTTAACATTTAAAGGACAAAACGTCAGAAAAAAAGATTTGTTTTGGATGTTTTTGAGTTTTAAATGATTCTTTTTTGTAATTAGGACATTTACAAAAAACGACATTTACGACATTTACGACATTTTCAATTTTAGCTCTTCTGAAAAAACTGTAATTGTTGCACTTTTTTTTTTTGTTGCTTATATTAGGCCAGCAGATCATTTTGCTTATTTTAGCAAACCGCGTCTGTAATTTGTTAGTAAAGTAAAAGTAGTGAACAAATTAGTAACAGTTACAAAAATTTAGTAAAATTTTAATAGACATCGATTTGCTAAAATACTAAATATTAGTAAAATTTTTGGTACATACAAATTTAATTAAAACTGCTTATCAGACATTATAGTACATACAGACATTATTGTAAATATTATAAATTTCAATAAAAATTTATTAAAGTGCACATATAATTATATATATTGGGTATACAAGTTAATAATGTCGATTTGGACAACATATGGCATAACTATCACTTATGGTTTGTGCCAATAATAACAAATATGGTATTTTGGAGGGTAAACATCTGTCATTATAATTCAGTATTCAATAGACGCCAAAGTGTAAGTAAACACACATTTTTTTCAATAGCTATAATAATGTCGAATTTTGTGCCTAAAAGTTATATGTAAAGCCCGGCCAACCAGCCAAATCAACACCGAAGCCGAATATCCATGGCGCCAAGGTAATGCTCTGTGTTTGGTGGTATCATAAGCGTGTTTTTTATTATGAGCTGTTGAAATCGGGTCAGACGAACACAGGGAGGGGACCTCTACCGAACACAATTGATTCGTTTGAGAGCAATCAAAGAGAGCAATCAACGAAAAACTATTCGACCAGACATGAGGCCATAATCTTCCATCATGACAACGCTCGGCCACATGTTGCAAGACAGGTCAAAAACTATTTAGAAAATAGTGGATGTGAAGTTTTGGCTTACCCTCCTTATAGCCCAAGCCTTGCCCCTTCTGACTTCCACATGTTTTGATCGATGCAGAACGCCTTTACTGGAATACGCTTCACTTCAGAACAGGGTATCAGAAACTGGCTTGATTCATTCTTTACCTCAAAACCGGAGCAGTTCCTTTGACGCGGATTCCATAAGCTACCCGAGAGATGGAAAAAAGTAGTGGCTAACGATGGACAATACTTTGTTTTTATGATAAACTCATTTTCCAAGCAAAATAATCGACATTATTAACTTGTATACCCAATAATTATAAGCACTTTTTTTCTTCTTTGTTTGAAAATAAAAATGGTTTTAAACTTTGGGAAAATATTAATGCCCATATTTTGTATTTCCCCTACGTTCAACGCTTCACCTACGCCAACGCAAACGCTAAGTAAAAAACATGTTATTTTATAAATTACTACGTCACCGCGTTGGTTCAACACTGAACTAATACGTTATCACTTCAATTGTCAAACCATCGCGTTATTATGGTTTCCTACATACAGGACAGTACTGAACTAAAAAAACAAAAAGTTGAGAAAACCAGGTTTTTTATGATCTGGTAACTCCATTAGCTGTGATTGTAAATACAAATGTAAATACAGCTGATGAAAATTTAAAACCAAATTCAAATTTGTGTTTATAGCTTTTTTTTCATTTGTTTTATTTAAAATTAACATACAGTTGTGTGAAAAATAATAGAGCCACCCCCAAACCTCAATTTCAATACTTAAAAATTTATGCTGATAATAATTTTCTTTAAACTTTTTTGTTGTTTTTTATTAGGTATTATTGTAATATAAAAAAAAAAACATAAATTAAATATTTGAATTCATTGCTCTAAAAATTAAAATAACAAAAATTCGGTATATACAATTATTTTCTGTGAAATATTTGTTTTTTTTTTCCTGATAACAATTTAAATTTATAATTTTTAGTCTTAACTCAACTGTGATCTTTACACTAGAAAAAGAATTTACTGTGATATTTTAATATATTTATACATATGAGTCATTCCATGTCAGACCGCACGATTTTTTCTAAAAATTGACTTTGATGTCTCCGATGTCTTTAAAAAGTATTAGTACGTATTCTTCATTAAAAAATATTTTTCACGTGTTTCCAGAAAAAACTTAAACATTTTTTTTTTTAAAATTTATGTGCATTTGAAAAGCGTCAAAATCGTGAAAAATCTTCTGACTTGACAACTTTTAAACTAATGTTTTTCTAAAATCCATTCGATTTTAAAGTTTAATAACTTATTTTAAAGGTATTTGAACCTGTTTTTAAAAATATTTTTTTTTTTTTAATTTATTTTTTTATTTTTAAAATATGTTTTTTTTTTATTAATTTCTGTTTTCCACCATCAAGTCGAAAAATCTGAAAAAAATATTTTCTTAAATTTCAATATAACCTTAATATTCCCTGTAAATTTGAGAATGGAAGTTGAATGGATTCCGTTTTTTCCGATTTTTTCCATTTTAGTACCACGAAAAATTACATTTTGTATGTGAACATTATATTTTAGAGCGTGTTAACGAAAATGTTAATGCATACATGTATGAAAAAACACACGGCTAAAAAATTCTTATTGTTCTTGAGCATTATTTGTTTTGCTTTGTATGTTTTACTTTTTAGTACTTTACTACAATTTAAAAAAATCGGGAAAAAATAGAATCCATTCGACTTCCATTCTGAAATTTACAGGGAACATTAAGGTTATATTGAGCTGTACGAAAATATATTGTTCAGATTTTTCGGCTTGTTCGAAGATGGTAGAAAACAGAAATTTAGAAAAAAAAACAAATTTTAAAAATAAAAAAAAAAAAAAAATTAAAACAAAAAAAAAGAAGGTTCAAATACCTTAAAAAAAAGGTATTAAACTTTAAAATCCAGTCACTAGTTTTAGAAAAACATCAGTTTAAAAGTTGTCATGTCGGATATCTTTTCACGATTTTTGCAATTGGATTATTTGCATGTTCGTTTTTCTAATTAACATTTTGCAATCTATTTAGGTATATAATATTCCTTGGAATTTGTTTTTATGCAATATAAATGTTATAATATGAAACTTAAAAACGAATTCCAAGGAAATTTATTTGTCTAAATACTCGTAGCTTTGAAAAAAGTTATTCGTGATAATGAACATCCAAAGAATCAAATCCGAATGCTTCCCTATGACAAGCCTACACTCAAAAAAATAAGTTAGTACAAAAGTTAGTAAAACGTCTTGTATATCATGTATACTATCTTTACGCAATTTTCGTGTTTTCAGCTAAAATTTTTGTTATACTTATTCAGCACTTAACTGTTTTATACTAATGCTTTACTAATATACTAATGTTTTACTAATTAATTTTGCTAAAAAAAATTGTGCTGATAAGCACATTAATAGTGTGGACGACAACCAGATTGAAAGATATACGCAGAATGAAGCAGATGTCGCGGCATGTCAAGATGTAGTAGAGAAGATTAAAATGATACTAAAAAGTACAACTCTAATAAGACATATAAAAAAAATCAACCATGGAAGACTTTTGTATCTGTTTTTCATACATAAAACAAAATTGAGGATTAAAACAACTTAAATTTTGCGTTGTCACCGGCTTGTGAAAATAATTGTCTATTTATAAAATACATATACAGACATGTAGACAGAGTAAAGCCAAAGACAAAGGCATACATCATAGGTAGATTTGTATGGTTCCTTTTTCTTATTGCAAAAATAGGGTTGTTTTTTTTTGTTTCGTTTGTTTTTGTTTATTTTTTCGTTTCGTTTCTATAATTATTTTCGGCAGTTGCGTCCTTTAAAAGAAAGCATCATTTAGACTACCATTGATGTAAGTAGTTGAAAGAAAATTTTTGTTATGGTATATATAAATATTTATTTGTATATATTTTCAGATATTAAATTAATTCATGACATCAATGTGGGAAAATGAAAATTTTTATATTTCGTAATTATTGTAAATTATTTTTAAAATAATCACAAAAATATGTTTTATGATTTTCAGCAAATAAATTAACTAAATTACAATTTTTTTTACAATTTTTTTGCGTTTTTTTCAGTCTACTAAAATTCAGCAAAAAATTTATTAATTTTTACCAACTCTTTTTTATTTCTAATCTAGTAAGTGTTAGCAAAACTTTTGCTGAATCTACTAATTTTGTTGCTAAAAATCAGCTCGCTGATTTTCAGCAAAAGCTTTTGCTGACATTAGCAATTTTTTTGCTAGCACCCTCCTGACTAAAATTTTGCTGACTTTACAAACTTTTTTTTTTTGAGTGTATTTTAAATTCCTTGATGAAAATGCTTAATTAGAAGCACTTTTGAATCCAATTATTTTTGCTGGGTATGTGAAGGTGAATACATTATTTACACTTATCCATCTTATTTGTATGTAAATATTCAGATAGCTGATGTGCGCTATAATAAACTACAAATAAAGGTGTCAGGTTATAATTTTGAGACAACAATCATTTACTTACTTACTTACTTGGTTACACTTCCAATCACAGACTTGTGATAAAGTTAAACAATAATAAAAGAGTTAGTTAAATACTTGTTAACAATCATTTGTTTTTATTTATTCATAACAACAATAGCAATAAACAATGGATAAATATGTACGTAAGAATAACAAAAGCATCATAAAATTGGAATCATCATATGTTGGTAATACTACTTGTACTATTTATGTTTGTATGTGTTACTATGTGTCACTACACAAGGATATGTTTATGAATATGGCAATTTTTTTTTTTTTTTTTTTTTTGTGTGTTAGTAAGCAAGTTTAATTTTTAAATTCGTTTAACCTTTAAAGTTAGACCAAGAAAAATCCTTTTTGAACATGGTATAAGCCAGCCAATACAAAAGATTAAAAAGAGCAAATGACATGGGAAAAGCGACACGCGAAACACGATCAATTAACGAAACACTGTTGACATAGCGGCCACCTGTAAAGAAAATAATATTAAAAAATTATCATCTATCATTCTTTTTGTATTTCCTACATTCAAATAAAAAAGTCAGAGTTATAGAAAAATTAGCTATTTTTGGACATTATGTTTTACTTCTAAATACTGTGTTTTATATGAAATTTACTTTTGAACCCAAAATTTCAAAAAAAAACCAATATTTTATAAAGCAAAATAACATTAAACTTTTCTGAATATACCCAGTAGCAAAAAATGCTTGTACAGAACCAGTTTTGTACTAGTTTACTTGAATCAGGCAACGAGTTCGAATTTTACCGCCTCTATGACTATGTCATAGGGAGGTTGGAACTAGTTGAGAACTAGTTTGAAAACTACAATTTAAAGACGAAAAATAGCAGGCAAAACTGGTACTAATGTGAACTTGTTCTCAACTAACTCTTTGGCACCAGTACTGTACCAATTGGTTTTGAACTTAATTATATAAATACAAACCAAATGTTTTCTTTTGATGAAAGAAAGGTTGAACCAATAGTTTCATCTTATTGAGATAAATAGGTTCATGTACTTAATACTATTTAAAATATTTTGTATTTATGATTTCTATTCAGAATAAAAAATGTATATGTTTGTTTGCCAACTCGGAATATATTATTCAAAACAATTCGTCAGCTTATTGTTCGTTTGACCTATACACCAAAAACTTGAGTTCGAGAAAAACGATAAAGAACGATTACACTAATTTTTCTTAAAATCTACATGATTAATTGCGGCAAACCACAAATTCGTATAGTTTTATATTATAAATTTTTTTTTTTTGCTCCACGTCCACTTTTTTTTAATATGATTTTCTATGCTTCACACTTTACATTTTGACGTCTAACAGCGGTTCTCTTCTTTCTTTTGATTTTACGTTCGTTATTTTAGTAGTGCAACCAAAAAAATAATTAAATCAGTTTTTAAACATTTGCATGCAGTGTGTCAATTGCAGCAAAACAATAATGAAGTATTTTTTAGTTTTTGTACAGAAAATTTACTATATATGTCAAACAGTGGACTATGCATCAGACAAGTTTTTATTAAACGTAAAAACTGTGAACATAATGCAAAGTCGATGCTGAGTATCTCAAACGTAATACAAGATATCGAGAAACTAGGTTCGGGATTAGATAGAAGAAAATTGCATAATATTTAAAAAATGGCCAATGGTTTATTGACTAATTTTTTTTTTAAGTTTTAAGATATTTCCTATTGAAGTAGTACATATCTGGGTAAAAATTATTGTTTTGGAAATCAAAATAGGAAACAAAATACACAAACTAGTTCTGTAGTGACCCTTTGGCACCAATAATTTGCACCTCAGTTCAATTCACAATAAAAAATTTAAATGTTTTTAATTCAGATTATGTTTTTAAAAACAAATATAGTAAGCAAAACGTAAAGTTCAAAAACACGTAAGTTTACGTAATATTTTCAAACAGTCACAACATAAATTTATTTACACTAGTACACAACTGGTTTAAAATTACTGTTGGAGAACTAGTTTGTTTTTACTTGTCTGAAAATTAGTACTTTTCGGAACTAGTTCAACCATTTTCTACTGATTTTTATAAATCACTTTTACCCAGCAAAATCTCAGTTGGTAGTTTTCCCTCATATTTTTTAATCAAAACTTGATTCCATTATGAAAATTAAATTTTTGTTTGGCAGACAAATTAAAGATATATGTATGCAACCGGAAAATTTTTTTAATTTTCAAAGTTAACCTGTCAAAACAAAAATAAATCAAAATCAAAAACAATGAAAATGAAAATTATTCAAGTTCGAGGCCATACTCTATATTTCTTTGTTAGGATATTGTCCTAACAAATAATCTATAGAGTTTTTGTTTTCAAATTTATTATTTGACCCTTTCAGGAATGTTTTGATAGATCTAATTCGGGAATTTTCTAGGTTCCCATCATCAGAACACGTTTTGAAAGAAGTGACAAACCAATGCAAAACATTAAACATTCATATAACCTAGTTTTCCCACTAAATAAGAACTAATATATGAGCTCGAAGTTAAGGATTATCCCCATTGATTAAAAATAATTTGAAAACTTGTTTGTTATGTGCAAGCCCTACCTTTGGTAGATATACAATACACGCTGTTTTTTTTCTCCTTTTTATTTTCACACTTGTTTTGTTTAAAAACAAGATGTAAAGGGGGAGTAAACAAAGTTGTACCTGTCTTTTTTACAAGTTTAAATAGTTTTAATTTTCATTGCACAATTAAACATCGAAAAAACATAATTTCTATTTTAAATAAAAATTATATCAAACATATAAATCAAAAACTTTTATAGGAAAGGGAAACTATACACAGTGCAACACGAAAAAAAAATAACCATATACGGACACCACTACGTGATAAAAGACTAAAAAAAAAGACCCGTGTCTCCCAATTTTTCCCAAAGTCATATCCTCTTTTGTTTATGGGCCGCCAAAGATTTGGGGCCTCGGTATCATTTTCGCAAAAAAGTGATCATTTTCTCAGGCTCATATCTTGCAAACCGTTCAGAATTTCGATTTACTCTCTATGGCAAAGTTGTAGCTCTTGTCATAAAGAACAAAAATTGCGAATATATAAAATCTAAAACACTTCACCTTCCAGATCAAAATCGCAAAAAACTTAAAAAAATTCGATTTGTTTTACCTTTTTTCCCGTGTACAGGTCCATAGGTAGCAAACCGTTCAAAATTCAAGGAAACAATCAACTACAAAAATTTACCTAAGATCTCAATAAACAAATTTCTAGAACATATAAACTTCCTGGGAATTGGGTTTGCTACCTATGCACCTGAACAGGAGAAAAAAGGAAAAAAAAATTAAATTAAAAAATTTTTCACTTTTGCGCGCTACCTAAACAGTGTTAAGAATCATCTCTAGGAAGTTTATATGTTCTAGAAATTTGTTTACTGAGATCTTAGGTAAATTTTTGTAGTTGATTGTTTCCTTGAATTTTGAACGGTTTGCTACCTATGGACCTGAACACGGGAAAAAAGGTAAAAAAAATCGAATTTTTTTAAGTTTTTTGCGATTTTGATCTGGAAGGTGAAGTTTTTTGATTTTATATGTTCGCAATTTTTGTTCTTTATGACAAGAGCTACAACTTTGCCATAGAGAGTAAATCGAAATTCTGAACGGTTTGCAAGATATGAGCCTGAGAAAATGATCACTTTTTTGCGAAAATGATACCGAGGCCCCAAATCTTTGGCGGCCCATAAACAAAAGAGGATATAACTTTGGGAAAAATTGGGAGACACGGGTCTTTTTTTTTAGTCTTTTATCACGTAGTGGTGTCCGTATATGGTTATTTTGCCATGACTTAAAAAATTACACACAGTGTTAGCTAATTAAAATCACCAAAATGATCGTCTATTATTGATATAAGTAAGGTTTGTTATAAGTTTTGTTTTCAATTTTTATAATGTTTGTTTCCAATTTTTCATTTCGGACATCCAAATATTTCATGGAAAAAAATAAACAATGTTCCTTGCAGAAAATATAAAAATAGTCCAACGTTTTATTTGAAATTAAACTGAATTGCTCTTAACCAATGTTATAAATCAAGATCGAAATACTGGAAAGTAATTGGAAAGCCTTTATAACAACTAAGACTCTGACACTTTATATTGTTATGGAAATTGTCTTAAACATTTTTCACCATGACATTATTATACCGTTCACAAATCTATTGTATGTTGCCATAATTTTTGACTGATGTTTAAAGATTCCTAAAAAAGAAAAAGTTCCCAGTTCGTGTTTGTGTACTTTTGTATAATGCTGCGTTTTGACTTAAAATGTTAAAATGAGACATGATTTTCCTGATTGTAGTCAAATTCTTTGTGTTTTTTAATTTCCTTTTTAAATAAATTATATTTAAAACATTTCATAGATTCTAAAAATTTTCGACACCTATTGAAACTGAGTTTAGATGCCTCTTATATCTTAAGGTGTTTTAAATTGAGAGAAACAATGGACAGAGTTAGGTACCTAAAAAATATTTCATGTAAAGTTTCACGTTGAAAGTTCTTCACCTAAAGAATTGATGGCCTTGGAAATTACAACACTTTTTCATTAATTTTATTTTTTTGCTCATAGTTTTTAACGTTCAGATCTAAGCCAATACAAAATGGATTCACTAGACATGAGATATACATTCACCAAAAAATTGCTTCCATATCATTGCTTGGTGAAAAGTTGTATGGTGTTTTACCAGTGAAACAAACCAAAATTTCCAGATTTTAAAACTTCAGCTGTTTTTTTTTTTTTTAATTTTGCGAAATTTATGGCAAAAGAACACAGTTAGGTATCTTCACTACGGATTTAATTAATAAACTGAAAAAACAAATCATTTCTAGCAGGTACAGCAGCAGTTTTTTCGAAACACGTTTCGCTTTGTGACAACTAAACTTTCATCAAATTTTTGGTCAATTAAGTTTTCGCATTATGTCCCTAATTGAATATCAAACTTAAATTGCATTTATGTTTAGCTGTTGAGTAATATTTTCTCAAAATTTAAAAATTTGCAGCAAAAACTAGATAACATTTTTTTTATGATAATAACAACAAAAAACTAATATTTTATGGCAAGTGTTGTTTTTAAAATATTGAAATACTAAAAAACTGGGCTTCCCGTTCTTCCATTCAACTCGAAAAATTAATAAATACTAGTGAACATTTTAGCATCCCATATTTAAAAGAAATGCAAAAATATTTTGCGACAAATTAGCAACGAAAATTAGTGAAAAATAACATAATTAGTAAATTTCGATTACGAAATAATTGTGTTTTACTTAAAATTTGCCCAAAAACTGTAAATTGGGATATAAAATGTTTTACTTACTTTTCTGCTAACTTTTGTATTTAAGTGAATAATTTAGTTTTTACCTTGTTTATTATTAGCTGCATCTCTTTCCCTCTGCTTTCGAAACTTAACATCACTTATAAAACATAACCACAACTGTTTTGCTTTCGAAATCACTGGTGGTTCCGTTTGTGTTGTCCTCTCCATTGTTGAAGCATGCGAAGAGGGACATTGAAAAATATGCGTTGGATCATCATCATAGATGGGACATATCATGGCATTACGCTTACGAAATCCGCCTGGCAAATTTTGATTATATTCGGAATTTTGTGATAACTCTGCTGCTAAAGATTCACTGCTTACACACATGGATGGCAATACTTGTCCAATTTCATCATCTATCGGTTCTTCTTCCATATCTTCCCATTCATCTTCACTGATTGCATTTATTTCACCACTACCCACCTTAGTAAAATAGTGTACACCGGCAAATTCCAACAGGGTGGCTATGCAATACAAAAAACTCATGAGTAGAAACCAATCCAAGGCAGTTGCATATTTAACTTTTGGCAAATCTATGCGGGAATCTAAGCTAATTGTGGATAGTGTGAGCACAGCTGTAACACATAATCCAACCCGATCACTGGTAGCTTCTCGGTGTATCCAAAATGAGACCCAAGATAAAACGACTATGAGGATACAAGGTACATAAACCTATAATTAAATAAAATCGTAATCTTATAAAAGTCATTTAAAAGATTTATTCATAGCCGATCGAAAATTTGAAAGTTTATTTTCATAATTATTAGAAATTTCTAAAGTCGGATATATTATATACGACTTATTGTAAAACTTGCTTCTGACCGAAGAAAGTTGTTGAATAATGTAAATATGGAGAGTCAAATGCATCAACAATTTCGTCTTATAAGAAAAAAACAATGGATAATATGAAAGAGTGTTTATATGAAATTTAAAAAAACGCAATTTTTATTTTCCAAATTTTTGGCAACACAAGTAATATCAGCAAGAGACAGTCAATATAAAATTTTTATAGAAAAAAAAAATGTAACAATAAGTCTGTTCGATTACTTAAAGTTAGTCAAAATTACTCAGTAACAATATTACACAAATCTTCAAAAAAGTAAACGAACGGAAAATTTGTAAGATTTAGTAAAATAGATCAAACAGCTGATTGTAAATCCCAAATATAAACAAAAAAACTAACTGGTCATTATGGGAAGTATAAAAGTTAATTGAAAATGCTGACGTTTTAAAATTCTTTTTAACGCTTTCACTACCGACTTTTTGTTTATGGATATATTTCTTTTTTGACATCACATTCTTATGAAGGGTCCTTAAGATAAATACAAAAGGATTCACAAATATGGCCCCTCACCCTCATACCAATCATAAAATGGGTCTGAAAATCGAATTTTTAAAAGTTCTCAGCCCAGTTTTAGAACTAAAATATCAGAATAAACAAAAATGCGCTATTTTATTTTGTTCTGGTCATTAGATGAAGCTACCCAGTAAAAAATTGTTGTGTTTTTAGAAGCAGGATACAACAAATGCCCTGATGTAAGTGCTTACTATTACTTAATACTGAGAAGAAGCAAAAGAAACGAATAATTTTCGTATACAAATAAACAAACAAAAATTTTGAGCTTACTTTTTTCCCTTACAAGGATGCAGGTTGTAAGCAGCTTATGCTAAGGATGCAGTTTGCAACGCAGAAAGTTTAATATCGTGTATTAAAAACGATCTGTACCAATTTTCCCGAGCGATTTCCGATTGTGTTTGGTATTTTCTAGTATGTAATAAAAAATAATTAGCACGTGGAGCGGTAAGAAAAATAAAATGATTATATTATATGTCAAAAATTTCAACAACAAATTAATATCTGTAGAATCTTATGTAAAATAAATTATGTATGTATATTTATATTATTACTTTCAGTCGTAACAATGTTGACATGAAATATGATTTTACTGCAAGCCATGAAATACAGCTTTTTATAAGCGCTAAAATCAGCGCTTATTTTTCTCAAAAGTAATGCTTGCAAGTGAGAATTCGCCATATAAAAATCTTGGCATATGTAAGCAGGTTTGTAGGGGATTCTTTTTGGGTTACTCCCTTACAAGCCTGCTTGCATGTAAGCAGCGTTTTTTTACTGGTTACGTTCCAAATTTCAATTTAATTTGCAATATAAGCTGTCTTTAAAATTGTACGAAATCATAATTTTTTTTTCTCAATTTCATGTAAAAAATGTATTTATATTTTTTTTCTTGAATGCATTGGACATATGTATGTATCTTTAAGCTATTTTAACAACCACTTTAAAAAAATTTCATTGCGGTATCTTTAGAGTAAAGTGCATTTTGATTAATTATCTTTATCCTGAATCATTAGAAAGCTTCAATCCTATGAAAACGCTTCAAAAAGAGCCAACATTGCAATTTTTAGCAGCTTTAACCGCGGTTTTCTCAAAAATGTGACGTGATGGAAAAATAGGGATGCCGGATATGGAATAAGGTCATCAAAGAGTATATAAATCACATATCGGCATTGAAACCAAGGAAGCTTGTCGAGGTGTGGTATGTGATGTATTGGTATCCAGAAACAAATAAGCTCTCATCTTCCGATAGAGAAGATGAAGATTTTAGTATTTTATGTTTATTGTCGAAGCGAAAAAAATTTAAAGATCCGGTTAAAAATTTATTAATATTTTAGTATATCCTCTTATACAATTTGATATGATTATGAATGTACCATATACAGTTTTATATTGTAGCATATATTATTTGATATTCCTTATATGGCTTATATGGATCAGCATATAAACATATGTGACCATATCAAATTATGTCAATTTCTTTAAGATTGGATTAATGAGATAAAACTAGATGAGACCAAAACTCCGATACAATTGATTCAAATAATTTATGTTTATATATAATTTTATTTTATTTAATCCAATTACACAGAACCAATTTCAGCATATAATTATATCTGATTCAAACAATGATTTTTAACCGGGAATGCAAATTCAATTACTTGTTATTTATGAATACGACTTTAGGACGCAGATCGCGGATAATGCCTTAGAATTTAAGATGTAAGCTATCTTTAAAGAAATATTTACAAAAAAGTTTTTATATTAAATTTAAAGTTTCTGAAAATTTTTTGGAAAAAAGTACAAAATTGAAAATAAAAACGCTACTTTTTTACAACATTCAAATTGTATGAACTATGCTCTTTCATTTAATATATTACACGTTTCAAATGGCACTATAATTATCCGTACACATGTATTTAAAATTTCACTTTTTTCACGATATCCTTGATAAAAAATCTACAACAAAATTTTAATATGAATCTCTAGAATACATCACTGGGTACACTAAGGAAACAAGTCTGTAATGGCTACGAGAGATTTTGCTGTTATTACGGAAAATTTTACTATTCGGGGCCTTACTCTATTTTTTGCTAAATTTAACAAAACATGTCTGCTGAACTGTAATGTAAAGAAATTAATAGAGATAATTAGTAACAACTACTAAATTTTAGTAAAATTGTTGTAAAATGCAATTCAAAACCGATTTGCTAAAATCAAACAAAAAAAAAAATTACTAAATTTTAGTAATATTAGTACAATGAAATTAGTAGAAAAAATTAGTAAGTGCTACTAAATTTAAGTAAAATTTTTGTAACTATCACTTTTAGCAACTATTTTTTTAATAAGCACAAATTATAAATATTTTTCATTTTACTTTATTCTGTTAGGTATTTATACACATTTCGGGAACAATATAAAAATACGCTTAATATCATTTTAATTATTCTGGAACGTTGTTGTCTGTGTGCATGATATATGCATTATCTATTCATTATTGATTAAATTCAGATAATATGAAAGAGCTGAAAGAAGAAAACAAACAACATTTAATTATATAATACATCATGTAAATATATTTTTTATTATTAAACCAACCTTATTTTTATATTAATTTAAAGCTGCCAAATTTTATCTTCTTTGTAATTCCACGTTCAACATTTTCTTGTTTATAATTCCACGCTCAATATGCAACTGGACTTGATTTTGTCCGCAAATTCCTTAACAAGCACTGGTTGTTGTTTTTGTGTAAAAACAGATGCAACGATACAATCTTGAGAAAACCCACCACCATCTACAATATTATTATTGTTTTTGTATCATTATTGTTTTCTTAATGGAATTTTTACTGAATTTTACTAATTTATTTATTATTCATTTATTTATTTACTTATTTGTGTTGTCAAAAAAATAAGAAAACATATTTATTTGTTAGAAAGAAAATACACTAAAATTAAGACTGTTTTCCATCATTCTACGGCATTCTCGAGAACAATTAGAAATTAAAAATAATATAAAATTAACAGAATAAATGTATTTGCTGATCTGTTTTAGTACTTTTTTTAATATTTGTTCTTTCTCTATTCTCCATAAGATTTATTTTGAATGCAATATCCTTTATCAACCACATTAAGGTTGACTTATTCAAAATGTATTATTGCTACATATATTAAACGAAGTTGTAGGCAATTAACTCACAATGATGGATTTACAAAAAATATTCAACATATTCATAAACTAGGTGTTAAGGAGCTGTGTCCCACAGGCCATGCCGGAGCAGCGACATAGGGCCCCAAAGTAAGGCACCTCGTGTATAAGTAAAGTTTTCAAACTAACTAATGTGATCCGATTTTAATGATTGTAACATTTTATTATTCTACTAGAAAATCACCTGAGTCGATTTAAATCTGAGTTCTGAGTCGATTTAAATAAAATTTGCGTGTTACTCCAATTTTGAAGCTGATTCTGTTTCTAGATGGTCTGCAAACTATTTTCCAATGAAAACGAAAAAAACCTACGTGGCACTTTTTTTTCGCGGCCAATCAAAATTTTCAAAATTTGGCATGTCTTTAGAGTTTGGTCAATATGTTGAATAAACGCCTAAATTTTTAGTCAACAATTATATTTTTGAAACCGATAAAATTCCCAAAATGAAGGGAAATTAACTAAATGCTTTTAAAATAAAGTAAACAACATTTGTTCACTTTTGTTTTTAAAACTTTAACAAATAAAAGTTTTAGGAGGATTTATAATATTCAAAGGTCGAGAAAATTATGTTCTATATACAGTCTCTCTCTTTTACAAATAATGCCGTACTGGAAGGACTCAAAGACAAAGGGTTCGAGGAGATTTAAAAAATATTTTCTAAGAAAGTCTTTCTGGCGTTCTTTGCATTTGTGTGTAGACTAACTGTCTGTTTATCTATAACGAACGTAAAGAATTATTAGTAAAAATAACGAAAATTAGTTTTTGTTTCTTTTTTTTTGACGAAAGTAAATGTCAATTTCTATAGTTTCGTAATAGATAAACAAGCTCTATGCTTTTTGAATTCTACAGAGTACTGTATAAAAGATTATAAGGAAGCAACAAATACAATTACTGCACCAAGCTGCGATAAATGCATTGGAAGCGTTTTTATCTGCCGTGCCACACCGGTCGAGACACGCTTCGTTACACCTGGTCCCAGCGCTTTCAGTACGTTAATTGCACATTAATCACATACCTTTTGCAAACATTTTTAAAAACTTTTTGTATTCCGCTTGAAGCATCATTATCACTAAGCAGTACTGTTGGGCTTCTACATTGATTCTTCATACGAGGGCGGATCAATAAGTCAGTGACTTTTCGAACTTCCCTCGTAGTTATATGAAATGCAACACTGATCCCATCAAGTACCACCTGTTAGTAGACTACTGTCAAATTTTGATCAAGTTCCGTCATTTACTTTGCGTTTAACAGCTGTTCAAAACATATAACCTCGGGGATTTTTTTAAAAATGGAAAAAAATTGAATTTCGAGTGCTCATTAAACATTATTTTTTGTGAAAAAAAAAACCGTCAATCAAGCCAATGAAAAGCTTAATAAAAACTGTGGGGACTATGCACTATCGATTTCAATGGTAAAAAAAAGTGGTTTACTGACTTTCGTTGTGTTCGCACAAGTACAAATGACGCTGAACGTTCTGGACTGCCAATTTA
Organism: Delia radicum; assembly: GCA_021234595.1. Lineage (NCBI taxonomy): Eukaryota > Metazoa > Arthropoda > Insecta > Diptera > Anthomyiidae > Delia > Delia radicum. The sequence continues at coordinate 198,271,514 of CM037852.1, forward strand.
GATCAATACACCCGAAAATGTCGAAAATATCCACGATATGGTGTTGGTCGATCGAAGAGTAAATGTGTGTGAGATTGTTGATGCCTTTTAGGCATTTCATATGGCAATGTGGTTTCGATTTGAAATGATCAATTGGGTTTAAGAAAGCTGCCTGCAAGATGGGTGCCGCGTTTGCTCTCAATTGACCATAAACGTAATCGTGGCCAATAAGGTGATGGCATCAGTTCTTTGGGATGCACGCGGGATAATACACATATATTACCTTCAAAAGGGAAAAACAATAAATGGCGAATATCATGCCAACTTATTGGACCGATTTAACGAGGATTAAAACAAAAACGAGCCCATATGGCCAAGAAATGCCTATTTTATGGACCTCGAAAAATCCTGTTTTTTGGAAGGGATACAAAAATTGGCGAAACGTTGCACTTAGTGTATTGAGCTAAAAGGAGATTATGTTGAAAAACATTTTTTTTTTTGCAAAAAAAAACTGTGTTTCATTAAAAAAGTCACGGACTTATTGATCCGCCCTCGTATTCTAAATTGCTTTTATAAAATTTCTTGAGTTGGATAATTGGAATACCACTCAAGTTTGCTATCATATACCATAGATTATATAGATATCTAACTCTTTGACATTTGCTGACAGAGGACGTAACTCTAGAGAATGTGTTGGACATATATCCTATACCTATACAAAATTTGCTGAACAAATACTCTTTAATGCTTACCTGTATCAAAAAATACCCCGTATGCCTTTTTAGATTAAATGCCAACTGCAATGTTGAAAAATCTCCTTCTCTTCTTGTATACGTCATGTTACGATGTCGCATGCTAATTAAATCAAACTGATTTAAGGTCATACCGGGTACAAATGAAACAGCATCATCACCACCCTTCCATTCATAAACCAATTGACGACCAGTGTAACCATCTGCAATTTGAAGTAATGTTAACATTTCTTACTACAGATAAAATTTCCAATATAACTGAAATACTTACAACTTCCAATTATAAGTGGACAGGATTGATGGTCCATAGGAAAATTTTTTAACTCCATGGGACAAGTGGCCTTAATAGTTAAACTAAATTAAAGTTAAAAAAGAATTTTTTTAACTTTAATCTAAAGATGAATTATTTTAATATAAAGCACTTACCGCATTGAATATAATATACCACCATCTTGATCCAAACGTAATAATTTATTCGGTACCGTTATGGTGTGTATATGAGAATGTTTGCCATTGTAGAAATATGTATCGGGTCGCCATATTTTATCCAACATCTCAAAATATAATGAAATAAAAATGACCAATTATTAAATAAACACTCAGAAAAAAGTCTCAGTTGTGGCCACCGAATTTGTCGCCAATCAAATTCCGGCGGTTACTACTACAATCTTCATAGTAAATTATTTTTATTCGTGAGAACTAATATTTAGTTGTTCCATTCAATATTATATTCCACATAAATATTATTACGTTCCACAAAATTTGATTGAAATTAAAAAATAATTTTGATTTTTCTGATATTGAACCGTGGCCGTCAAATTAATAGTCCTCTGTCCAACTGATTGCGCTAAAATCACTTTTAATTTTTGTTTGCCTTATTTGCTTTTTAAACATTTAAATTTTTTATTTTAATTTAAACAAAACTTTTCGTGTTTATCTTTTCCGACATTTGAACCGGGAAGTTCGGAGTACAAGGGTACCTCTCTACCCACTACACCACAAACAATTATAAATGTTGAGTATTAAATTTAAATTTAAATATTTTGTTAGGAAAGCAAACATAGTTTAAAATTCAACAATTAATGAAAATGAAAAATTATTCAAGTTCGAGGTCATACTCTATATTTCCTTATTAGGAACACGTTTTGAAAGAAGTGACAATCCCATGCAAAACATCAAGCATTCATATAAACTAACTTCATTAATTAACTAATCATTAATTGCTTCTATAAACAATGCAATCCACAATTCGGTTGGTTCTACCGAAACCCTAATTTAGTGCCATATTTGATTGGAAAACCCGTATTTGCAGTTAATACTTTTGATCATCGACAATTTTTAAAAACATTGATAGATGGTATCACTTTTCCTGTATTATCACTAAATAAATGGTTGCTTCTACCGTACACAATTACTAACCGAATTTTATCTGTATCGTACCAATAGTAGGATAATAGGACTGTTTGTCTGTTCCTTTTTGCTTTATTAATTGATTATAGGTAATTCCAAATAAAATAACGTCCTATCAAATAAATTTTAACGATTTGAACAGATTTATAACCAATCTCTTTTCTGTGTGTAGTAATTCAAATTTAATTGAAAATTACCTTTATGCTCAATGATAAACTCTTAATAGGTCCCTGAAAACTTAAGCGTTTATCTCTCCAATATTGGCGAAAATAACAATCCATAGAATAATCCATTTCTAGCTCAGAAACCGGACCCATGCTGCGTATTAAAATATTTGTACGAACAACTGTGGGAACACCTAAAAAAAAAAAAACGAATACAATTTTGATATATTTACAAACTTAAACTTTAGGCCAAATATTTTACCCACCTTGACCATGTGTTGGTAATTGAGACTGTTCATAACTTTTTAAAAGATTTTCCAATATTATGGATATATTACGACTTAACATATCAGCCGAAGCTGTGCGTTTACGCATAGTGCTGGGATCAGCTGTTACATTATAAATATTTTGTGGAAATGTTGAAGTTTCAGAAGTTGATGTGTAATCCGTAAATCGTTTCGAACGATGTTTTGTAGAAGGTGTATGCTCATCGCCATCTGAAGTGGTAGTAAACGATTCGTAAATACGAGAAGCTTTAAAGTCTTTACTTATGTTCGGTGTTAAAACACGTACAGATTCTTCAAATGATCTAAGAAGAAAAGAAAAACTAGTTAAATCATTAACTCATGGCATATCAACTAGGGTTTTAACCCGCAAATTCCCGGAAATTTTGCAGACCTAAAACAACCATGTTTGCTAACTTAATTCCGTAAAGAAGCTATAAAATCAGCTAATCCTAAACATTTTTACATATTTTTAAAAAAGCTGGTTTTGAAATATATCTTTTTTTAATAGGCCTATGTACTCTGAATCCAAATCTGGCAAAATAAATCCCATTTTTTCATATATTTTGCTTAGAATTGCTGAAGCCTTAAAATCATGAATTTTTCAAGAATTTAGATCTACACAATAATCATGTCGGTGCAATTTTGCCAGACGTAGGAGAAAATACTTACATGTGCATTAGGGTGGGAAGATTTAGCAATCGACATTGTGCCATCGATTTTTCGATAACTTTTGGCATGAGGAAAAAAAATTTCCACTAGGACATATCAAAAAAATCATTTTGAGGCGCCCAAATTAAAGTTATCGAAATATCGATGGCACAGTATCGACAAATTTTTGCCCTTCGGCCCACCCTAATGTGCATGATTTTTGCTTTAATAACAACGGCGTAGTGGAAAAGGGACAGATATTTTAAATTAGTCAAAATGTAGCTACTTTTTCCAAATAATGCAAATCTTCTCAAAAACAGCTATTTCTACATTTTTATGTACAACAAAGAAAGAGAAAAATTTAGTTTCTTTTAATCTGGTATTTAATCGATGAATTTAAAAAGGAAGCATTCCAAAAATTACTCTTTGGACGTTTATTAACTAACAATATTTTTGGAGTTGTTTAGGTATATAATATCGCTTGGAAGTGATTTTGCAGCATTGTATGAAAAGCTTCCTATACAATATTTACTGGGTTATAATATATGTGATACAATATTTACTGGGTTGTGTAAAAAAACAAAAATTACAATCATAGAAAAAAGTTAGTAAAGTCGTTAGTAATCCAAGCTGTAAACAAATTTTTAGTTAAAATTGAGATTTTAGTTAAAAATTTAGTTATTTTGACTTGATGAAATACACAATTATTACGTAATTAATTAAAGTCTAAAAATATTATTTTGATAATCAATGCGTTATTTGCGTTTTAGCATTTTTGTATTTTTCTATAATTTTTCGGTATAAAATAGACAAGTGGAGAGAACTCGTCGTATTAAAAAAATATTTAGGAACATTCATGCTAAACTACCCAGCAAAACTTTGGTAATGGGTGCGATAAAGTAATGCATTACCTTGTAATGTGTACTCCTTACTTGTATCTTTATTTTCCAACAAGAAGTAATTAGTTACCTATAATTGAACACTCATGGAATACCTTGTAATGAGACATTCCTTCAAAACATAAAATAATTACTTACCGATCATCAATTACGTAATGAAAATCTATTTATAGACACATTACTTTGTGATTTTTTGTAAGCATAATGGTAAGGTGTATATTTTTGATATCACGAACGAAAACACGAAGCACAACAACTCTTCTACATTTTAAGCAATAAAATATTGTATGTATCGATAGCTCAGTTGGTAGAGTTCTCGGCTAACTAATTGTTAAATACCAGAGACCTCAGGTTCGAATCCCATCATGACCAAGTTATTTATTAAATAAAAAAAAAGTTATTTATTTAATTAAAAAATTAATTAAAAAAATCTATTTATAGACACATTACTTTTTCCCACCATGTAACCATATAAGTAACCAGTTACTTTACCCCCTAGAAGGTAATGAGTTACTTTGAGGCTCATCGCCTGTAAAATTCATCAGTGAAGTCACGTGTAAAGTAATGCATGAAGCCCTATGGCGATACATTACTTTACCTATGATTTGGTAATGTGTGGTTTTGCTGGTTAATAAAAAAAAAATTGCTATACAAAACATTCAAAAGTTTAAAAAAAAAAATAAAAATGGGAATGATTTTTTTTTTTTTTAAATTAAATTGAACCATAATAAATGGTTCTTGGGGTTATAAAATAATTTATAATGTTTTAATTTTTGTATAAAAAATACAAAAAACTGTTTTTCAGACTTTTTATATTTTCATATATTTAGTTAGACTTTTTGGACTTGAGGTAGAACATTGCTTTAACTAAATATATGTATGAAAATATAGGAAGTCTGCAAAAACCAATTTTGTATTTTAATACAAAAATAAAAACATTTTTGAACAATTAGCATACCACGGCTCTTCTCAACAAACGCTGTTTGCTGGGATATATGTTGCTTTTACCAATATAACAAACACACATACATATACTGACATAACAATTATATCGACATGTAAAATTGTTGTTTTTCAAATAGTTTTGATTTTATAGTTAGGGTTACCAGATCAGGCAGTTTATACACTAAGGCAGACAAGAAAATTTTCAGAGTTTAGTTTATTTTGTGTTTTTTTTTTTTTTTTTTTTTTTTTTTTAAAGAGAAGCAACACTCAGGCAATGAAAGGTGGTGAAAGATGAAGGGCACCAAATATGACAACACTGTGATTGCGCGAGGTGATAAGTCTTAGAACAGTTGTTGCTCACCACCTGCTGTAGAGTTGGCGAATTTATTGAAGCTTTTTGTTTCATAGCCCTGATTCATTATTTTACTTCGGTGGGATTCATTGCTATTGGAACATCGAAGGTGGGTGCTGCTATACATATAAGTTTTAAAAAACTCATACATATTATTTTTCTAAATTGATGTTATCGTCACCGGGAATCGAACCCGGGACCATATGTGTAACAGTCCAACGCGCTAACCATTACACCACAACGCCCACAAAACAATTGTATTGTCTAGCATTAAAATGATCAAACTTTTAGAAAAGCAGCAAATAAAATCTAATATGACAATATCATATTAGATTTTTGGACTTGAGGCAGAAAAATATTCTAAATGTATGATAATTTAATGTATTTATATCATATCTCATATAATTTGATCCACCATTTTTCGGATCATAATATATCTTCCGTTATATCAAATGAGATATATTTACATATGACATTATATTATTTTTTTTACTCTGGTATGCAATCTATCCTTTTCAATAGTTCCTTGCAACTGTAGGATATCGCGAAACAAACGCCGTCATGATTATACTCAAATGGAAAAATATAGTGTATAGATTTATATTATTGAAGAAAAAATCATGACTGCCGTCTAATTTTGAAAAATGAAGCGAAATATACGAAACAATGGTATGGATAATGTAAATTTAAAAGCCGCGATATGTTAAAACTACAAACTACAAAAACAGGTTCTGCAAAAACTTGAAAAATCTTTTTCGAAATTTAAATTTTAGACGCTCATATAAAAAAATAAAATGTCGTCGAAAAATTCTGTGAAATCCAAAATCGGGATTCGGCGGGCGAAAATAGGAGATTTTGGTGCAAAAGACGGAATATTTTAATTTTAGTGCAAAAATCCGAATGTGGAACAAGTGGAACAAAATATTGCATTATTTTTATTACTTAATCAAGAATATACTTGGGTAAATAACCAATATTTTTTTTTTAAAATGGCCTTGATTTGGTCCCGCTTAACGCAAAAAACTAGACTTGAGTCGGAATATTAAATTTAGAAATATCTCGGGAACTATAAGAAATAGCCCACACATGTAAGGCCTCTGCACTGATAAAAAAAATTAGTAAATTTTTTGCTAAAACTACACACAAAGAAACATTTTGCTATTTACCAACTAAAATTCGGTTACTACGAATCAAATTCGGTTATTACGAATTTCAGTTGGTTGATACAACTGAACATTAGTTTTAACAACAAAGTTCGGTTAATTCAACTGAATTTTAGTCGCAACGCCCAAAATAGTCAGAAATCTAATGTAAATATCGTCCTACTAACTTAATTTATAAGTGGTTACCATTAATATACACTTTTCAATTCGGTTCGCACTTTATTTCTCTGTGTGTACTAAAAATTAGTTAAAAATCACATTGCAGAAATTTTGCTAAACATTAGTAGACAAAAAAGGGAAATTTTTAAAGTTTTTATTAGATTTTTTTTTAAAGCATATAAAAATCTGCTGAAATCATCAAACTACAATATTTTATCAAAAATTTATGCCGATTTTAACATTCTACTAAATTTAATATAAATACACCAATAATTTGGCTGATATTACAGTTCTTTTTTTTTTTGCTGTTTTCGGTCTACACATAGTAAGAGTATTGGCCAATTTTAGCAGAGTAAATTTCTATTTACAATTATCTAAAACTCAACTCGAATATAACAAAATTTTTGTAAAGTTAAAAGTTATATTATTTGATCTTATTTTATTAATATATAGCAAAAAAAAATCTGCTAAATTTAGCAGTTATTTCTGCAACGTCATTTTTAACAAACTTTTAGTAGATCTGTGCGGTTCAGCTTCGTTATTACGTCGCTTATGCCTATTTCAAATATCATCGCAATCGGAACACTAAGTAAGAAAAGACCGAATCATTTCCAAAAATTTTGTGATATATTCTACTGTAAAGCGTTTGCAAAACAAGAGTTAATTTTTGAAATATGAAATATTTCGGTGACGATTTTTTAGCATTAACGGTATTTTTCTTATTTCGGTAAAGGTATTTAAGTTATTTTAGGTATTTCGTTAATGTTATTTTACAAATAACGGTTTTTCAGTTATATCGTTAACGGTATTTTAACGTTATAACTTTAACCTTAGTTATTCAGATAATGACAATGCCCATCAAATTTTTATTCCCATTAAGTCCGACTTCAAATGACTGGCGGGTGTATGATCAAGCTTTGGGAAAATATGTATATTTACAGTGATTTTTCTTTTAAGATCTTGTTAGATTATTTCGGTAACGTTATTATAAGGATAACGCTGTTTCAATTATTTCGGTAACGCTATTTTAGCGATAATGGTATTTTAGTTATTTCTGTAACGGTATTTTAAAGATATTGATATTTAAATTATTTCGGTAGCGGTATTTTACGGATAACGGTATTCCAACTATTTCGTTAACGAAGTTTAAGGGATAAAAATATTCAGTTGAAAGGGTTTTGAATCATTAACTGTATTTTAGCGATATTGCCTGCCATCCCCGATAAGTATATAAATTCTAATTTTTTGATTTCAGTGGTGTTAATTTTGAACTCTATGGTGCAGTTTTTAGGTCAAACGATTTTAAAGTTTGGCATATTTATATGCATTTTTTACATGTTGGATTCATCAACCCTTTTATTTGGATTATACGAACTCGACTGTAGCCATAGTTGTGAGACAATATAGATTCACAAAAATTAAATTAACCTTTTAACTGGTGTTGCCACTTATAGAAGCAACAAAAAAAAAAATGCCTTCAAAAGTTTTGGTCACATTTGTGAAATTAGTTGTGCGTTTTCAATTAAAAGTGTTACTTTTACTATTCTTTTTTTTTAATTTTATAAAATATTTGTGCGGAGTTTATATTTTTTGTAAATTACTTACACATTTTTTGATTTTTCCATATATTCTTCATACGTTTTTATTGATCCATTATTAGGCCAAACCTTTTCAAATTCATCCCATGAGCTCATTGGTATGCCTTGACAATGAAGTTTTAAAATTCCCAGCAGCAAGATGACACTATTAAAATACAAAAGAATAATGAAGTAAGTGTATTCTGCAGCTAATTACTCAAATTTCATTTAAACACACACCCCTGAAAGAAAAAAAAAAATCTCAAAAATCTAATTTACAAAAGCCAGTTAGACGGGAAAAAGAAAATTTGATACTCTTGTTAAGACATGACCAAATATATATTAGGGAAGTACACATTTTCTTTTGTTTAGTTTAAAGACTACATGGCAACAGATTTGGAAATAGTTTTTGTACCAAAGTAAAGAAGTAAAATTGGGCTTAAATATAACCAACAATGTTTTTATCCAAAATTGCAGATACGTTGATTATACACTCATAAAAAAGCCCGTACAAGTAGTTGAAAATTGAGCTACGACAACAGAAAATAGCACCTGAATTTCCGTCAACAGAATTTTCAATGAAGTTGAGAATTACACTCTGCTAAATTTAGGTGACCTAGTTGTAGTTAAATTAACTAAAAAATTAGCTAAATCAACAGAATTTTTAAGCTAAATCAGCAGAAAACTTCTGCTGAAAAGTTATTTCCGGATCTGTCTGATATTTATTATCAGGAATATAAGTAGTTAATAACTAGTACTTATGAGTACTTAGAGTACCAATTTTTGGTCCATTTTGCTATATCTCACTTAGTTTCTGAGATATAGCTATTTTACGATTATATAACAAAAATATGAGAAACGCCATCTACAAGTGGCAATTATAGCTGAGACCAGGCACGTAGATAGGAATTTGTTTCGGGGGGGGGGGGGGGGGGGGCTTTTTGATTTTTTATTTTGATTATATATTTTTTTTTGCACACTAGAGTAACAGCTTTTTTTTTTTTTTTTTTTGTTTGCTAAATTTTTACCTACACGTAATGGGCAATCATGTATTGATAATAGAAATCACTTTCTCAGGTCATTTTGCAACAAAAACCTCCCGCATAAAGTGCATTTCCTTAAAATGCATTTTTTCATTTTTTACTTATTGTGTTCATTATTTTGCGAATTTTTATGTCTATATCGCGAAACAACGCTTTAATCTGTTTGATCACATTCCGCGAAACACGTCAAATTTGAAAACGTTTGTGTACTTTAAGTTGGATATGCATCGTTATTGTCTAATTACGTTAAATTTTTAGCTAAATATTAATTTTTAGTTTAATTAAATAAAAAAAGGATTATGCGGAAAACTTTTTGAAAACCGCGAAGAATAAAATTGCGTTACTTTATATTTTTATGTGCTAATATACGTCTAGGGTAGCTAAAACTTGATAAATGTAAAAAAAGTAAAAAAGTTTCAACTTCTAATAACCCGATTAAAATTAATATGATGCTTTATATAATTATACGAAATTTAATATGAGTCTTAATACAGTTTTATCCGTGAAATGGGCATACTAATTAAATAACATCCGAATAATGACGCGATACAATTTAATACGATTTTATATAGCGGTATAAATTTATATCTGAACTGATACTGATATGTACAAAATAAGCTATAGTTGTATCCGGTTTTTGATTTTAAAACGTCATGAAAATCCGAAATATCTATTAATCCTTTTAGACTTTAGCTAAATTTGTAACAAATTCCATAGCATTTTGATATTTTATTATATTCAAAAATAAAAAATAATATAATGAAAATGAAGATTTTGTGGAATTTATTAACTAACACAATTGAATAACAATCACGGAAAAAACGTTGAAACTAAATTTAGAGTTTTAGATTGAAAAAAATCTTAGACTAAATTAAGAACTCATAATGTTACAAATGAAACAAATTCTTTTTTTAGGGTTAAGAACCAGAAAGAATTTAATTCAAAAGACAAACATTGGCGTAAATTTTGTGTATAAAATTATACACAAAATGTTGCAATTAAATGTACTATTGTATTGTTGTAATACATATTTATATCCAAAATATGATTGACAAATTTTCTAGTGTGACTCTGCATGGGGTAATATACAATTTTATCTAAAATAAAATTGTGTTTTTTAAAATATGATATAATATCAAAATATATATTATTTTGCAATGTCTAAGTATATAAATATAACGTAATTATTAATTGCATTAGTTTTAGCGTATTCTAAATGCAATATACAATTATACGCAACTATATATGACATCATATTAATTTTTTTCTACGAAATTAATTGTATATTTATATAGTTATCTCCGTTTTAACTCGGGAAATTAAAGATTTATAACCGTCCAAAAAACAATTAAATTTAAAAGGCAAATATCCTATATAAATTGCCTGCCTGACACTTACAAGGAAGCTTTTCCTTTAAATTAATGAAATTCGGATAGGTGACAATGAAATTCGGATAGGTGATAAAGCAGCAAAAATATATGAAAAACGTATTTGTTTTTAAAATTGTTTTAGCACAAAGACTGGTTTAGCTGCTTGATTTTAAAATGTCGCATTTCTAGGAGCGCCGATAGAAATTTGTTTACATTTGGTCTAAAAAAAAATTGAGAAAATTTGAGTCACATTGAACCACGTTAACACATTATGTATATCGATCAATGTTTGAGGCTTAAATTTGTTTCAAAAAATTAAAAAAATATATCGGAATATATATCGTAAAAAAAAATACTGAAAACTATGTTACCAGATGCGTGCGTAGCAAACCAAATTTAAATAAAAAGATTGCACTGTAAGTAAAGTAACGACTTTTACGGCACAAGTAAACTTAATTTTGAGTCTTAGTGGTATCTCCATTTTAAAAGATTATGTCAAAATAGACAGAAAAAATCATTGTCAAAAAAATTTCAATTAAACTGTTGTTCGATGAATGAATTTGGTATAAAAAAAATTTTCAGTTTTTATAACGTATAATAACAGCATTGAAACAAATGCAAAAATTTTAAAAAGTCGCCAAAATTAAAAAAAAAAATCGTTTAAAGTTGAAAATACGCGTTTCTTTAATTTTGGTGATTTTTTTTATTTTTTTTTTCGAATTTTGGCGTTTATTTTGGGAGTTTTTTAAATTTCTGCAATTTCGAGGATTGTTTTTAAATTTTGGCAATTTTTTTTTTCAAATTTTGCGATTTTTTCAAATGGTCTCGATTTTTTTTAATTTTGGCGATTTTTTCATAATTTTGGTGATTTTTTTAAATTTTGTAATTTTTCCCAATAGTAAACAATATTCAATTAAATTCTTAATAGATGTGAATAAAACTATATGTAATTGAAAATAATATTAATTAAATAGATACAAATTATTTTAGTTTTTACTACAATTGCATCAACACGACCGAATTCAGTTTAACTTTTCTGAATCAACAAATATTTTAATTAAAACTCAATTTTAGTTTTTCTGTGTAGACATATTTAATTTTTAGTTTGCATAGTCTCAAACAATTTTTTGATTATGTTTTAAGTCAAAGACTTCGAAATCTCTTATGAAATGATTTTATTTATTGTTTTTTGACGAAAATCGACTCTAACAATGATAGCCGCCCATTTGCAGGCGATGTTATGTAACGAAATTTTAAGATTCGAATCATATAAAACTATTTCCTATTATATTCAAGTCAAAAATAAATATTTTCATATTAAATTTATCAATAACATTGTTACTTTCTAACGAATTGTATTAAGTTTTTAAATTTGTCAAATCATTTCGGGGGGGGGGGGGGGGCTCTAGCCCCCAAGCCCCCCCGCCTAGCTACGTGCCTGGCTGAGACACAAGAAAATAATGGGTTGACAACAAAATAAACTGGCAATTAAGAGAGAAAAAATTGAGAATCACGAATTAATAAATTTTAGATCTAAAAATTAGTTCAACTACGAATGAAATTTGTTCTTTAGGTAAATTGACATACCTAATAACTTTAGCTAAATAACTAATTTAAACGATAACAACAGAAAAAACTAGCTCAACTGAATTTTTATTATGAGTGTACGTTATATGACACCCTAATATTTCTTTATATGCATTGATATTTATTGGTTTAAGTATTTGTATGTCACACAAACACTTTCATATATATTGGTGTCAATTCTAATATCAACTAAAAGACTTGATCTCGTTTATCGTCATTACCAACACTTTTTAACAATCAGCACAAAAAGCTAAATAGTTGTACAAGAAAAAAAAAGAAAAAACTAATAAAAACTGTAAGTGAAAATGTTTTAAGTAGAAAACTTAAAAGAATACAATATAGAAAAAAAAATGTAGAAAGTCTCAAGAGACTCGTAAAAATTTCGTTAAAAGAAAACGAAAAATAAGACTAACAATACTTGCCTAATTTGAACCCACTTTAACTACAAAAGTAAATGCCAGTTTATGGTACTTACAAATATTTAACACGAAAATTTCTTTATTTCACTTATATTCAATACAATTGAATGTCAAAAGCAGGGACAGGAACTTCATGCTCTAAAATAGTGAGTTTGAGGCGCCTACAATATGCATAACAAATTATAATATATCCACTAAAATCTATAAAAATGTGCACTTAATATTTTTTTAATGTTAATTTTTTTCGAAATTTTTTTCTACAATACTTAAGTGATATTATGATAAATTGATTGAATAATTTTTTTTTTACTTTAAAATATGTTTTTGCATATTTGAATATTTTGTCGGCATCATTATTCTATTTATCAAGCTTCAACACAGATAGAATTTTGGTGGACGAAAAATAATAAAAATTTTCCGTGAACTAATAAAACTCTTCTTCACAAAGTGATGGATACTTTTCTGAAACTAGTTTTTTAAACAAAATTTTTCAGTGAGTGTATGAAACTTTTAATAAATAAAATGCTATTTTTCATAAAATTTTATGAAAATTTGATTTAGTTTAGTGAAAAGTTTCAATAGAAGCGTACTCTACACAGAGGAAATTTTAGTGGAAGGAAAATAATGAAAAATACACTCATAGAAAAGAACGTGTAAAAATAGCAGAACAAGCAAAAAAAAAATTAGTTAAAAATTACTTTGCAGAAAAAACTGGTGAATTTAGCAGATTTTTTTTTTTTGCTAAATATTAACTCATTAAGGACTAATGGGTATTAAAATACCCAAAAAGGGAGCCATCGTAGAGAAAATCTGACTAAATCCTGGTAAGAGGTATCGCAAAATAATTTTTAGAGAAAGGTAGAGAAAGGATAAAACTTCTTTAAAAAAAATATGGTAAAATTTAACCCCCTTCCAGGGGGTAGTTAGCGGTTCAAAAGTCTGTTAATTTACCCAGTCGGAAAAACTGCTCGAAAAATATTTGCCTATTTCGGACCACTCACCTGGGTTACAGGTATGATTTTGTGAAATGTGCAATAAAATTACAGTTTTATCAAATACCGTTACTTGAAATATCGATTCTTTTCAACTAAAAATGAAGAGTTTTATGTAGAAGATCATTTAAAAAATATTTTATTCAAAAAACATGGAGAAATTATTTAATATCAGAGATTAATGCGTAAGTCCCAGGTATGGAGAAAAATATATACGATATCAATACAAACACCTGATATATTGTATATGTGAAGTTTCATCGATATTGGACAAAGGAATCGAGGTTCAGTCTTTAATGGGTTAATAAAATAAGAACAGCAAACATAAATCTGTTCACTTTGCAAAATTTTAGTTATATTCGATGTGAATTTTAGTTAATTGAAAGTAGCGTTTTACTCTGTAAAATTAGCAAATGTTTGGTACTATTAACGAATTTTTTGCCACAAAAATCGCTTTTGTCACGTCCCTCAGTTCACGGACTAATACCAAAAAATGCGGCAACATATAAAAAATTATCGTTATTTTAACTAATGTATTTCAGTTTTTTTTACATCATATGGCAGTTCTTTAAGAGATAAAACACCAATTAGAAACTTAAAAAGCCCGAGAAACTATGAAATCATTCTAACACATCCACACACCGAGTAGAAATCAGGCTTAATTAGATTATGTGACGCATGAATATGTCAAACTTCATACTTTTAAATCAACAGATAGCGTAAAGACAAACACACACACACATTTGTTTATTATACAAAACCTTAACATTCTAAACAGACGCCTAAGGAATAAATTACATCGCATTAGAAAGTTTTCAAAAATGGTATATTGTAATTTTTTTTTTTGCTACGGGAACTGGAACTGTTTTGAAAAAAATCATAAAAATATGATTCCTATTTTGCATATGATGAGGGTAGTAGATTTGGATAAAATGTCATAATAGTATGTAGAGTAACCATATATGATTTCACAATGTTAAGAAGTATTTGTCAAAAAAAAAAAATTATTGAAATCCAGTTGGCATGGAACAATCTATTTTTATGTAGTGATTTTGTTTTGTTTATCGCTGATTTTTCTTAAAGTTCAGAGCCAAATGCTAAGAGCCGGCAAAGGAAATGATTCATCAAATATATGAATGAAACATTTTATAAAAAAAACATAATCAATTTCATCATATTTATCAAATGTTTCACTCTATATTAGTGGCCCCGAATAATAAAATACCATTTAATCGATACGTATTAAAGAGCTAAATATGCGAAAAATAAGTAAAACAATTTTGAAGTGGATCTTTATTTCCCAACGAGCGGTTGAAGTTACCGGTTGTGGTGCATTTTGACCGAAAAAAAGTTTTGGATTTTTGTGCGAAATAGGGCTCAAAAATTTCTTAATTTTTGGCTGATTACTCGAAAAATATTTTTTATTTTTCTGTAGAGTAATTTTAGTACACCAGAGCATTTTTTTTAGTTATAAGCAAGTACACTCATAAGAACTTTTCCATAAAATTTCAACAGTAATTTAAAAAGTTTATCGGTAAAGTTGTTTCAATGGAATATGCAGTCAAATTGTCAAAGAAATATATTTTTTAACTTTCTGTCTGATATTCAATAAACAAAATAAGCAAAAACAAAAACGGACTTTAGTTAAAATATTCAGTAAAAATTTTCTATTCAAAACAAAAAGTTGTTATATTATATTGTGTATGGAAAAAACCAAAACAATCTATTGTTTTTATCGATTTTGTCAGTTAATTTTCCAACAGTTGAAAATAAACTAAAAAATATTATTGTTTTAAATGAAAAGTAAGAAGTCCTGTTTTTAACTGATTTTTAGTTAATTTAATGTACACTCAAAAAAAAAAGTTTGTAAAGTCAGCAAAAAATTTTGCTGAGTCAGCAAAATTTTAGTCAGGAGGGTGCTTGCAAAAATATTGCTAATGTCAGCAAAATCTTTTGCTGAAAATCAGCGAGCTGCTTTTTAGCAACAAAATTAGTAGATTCAGCAAAAGTTTTGGTAACACTAAGCACTAAGCTGAATTTTAGTAGACTTAAAAAAACGCAACAAATTTGTAGAAAAATTGTAATTTAGTTAATTTTTTTGCTGAAAATCATAAAACATATTTTTGTGATTCTTTTAAAAATAATTTGCTATAATAACGAAATATAAAAATTTTCATTTTCCCACATGAAGTAATTTAATATCTGAAAATATATAGAAATAAATATATATAACATAACAAAAATTTTCTTTCAACTACTTACATCAGTGGTTGTCTAAATGATGCTATCTTTTAAAGGACGCAACTGCCGAAGATAATTATAGAAACGAAACGAAAAAACAACGCTTTTTTTTGCAATAAGAAAAAGGAACCATAAACATCTACCAAAGATGTGTGTCTTTGTCTTTCGCTTTACTCTGTCTACATGTCTGTATATGTTTGTTTGCAATTTGACCACACTAGATTATTAATCTATAAACATTTAGTTTAGAAATACATTTTAAATTTAAATATTTTATTTTGTCTTTTATTTAATTATTAGACAACGGTGACAACGCAAAATTTAAGTTGTGTTAATCCTCAATTTTGTTTTATGTATGAAAAACTGATACAAAAATCTTCCATGGTTGATTTTTTTATATGTCTTATTAGAGTTGTACTTTTTAGTATCATTTTCCTCTTTTCTACTACATCTTGACATACCGCGACATCTGCTTCATTCTGCGCATATCTTTCAATCTGGTTGTCGTCCACACTATTAATGTGCTTATCAGCGCAATTTTTTTTTAGCAAAATTAATTAGTAGAACATTAGTATAATATTAGTAAAGCATTAGTATAAAACATTTAAGTGCTGAATAAGTATAACAAAAATTTTAGCTGAAACACGATTTTAACAAAAAATTTGCTAAAAATAGTATACCTGATTTACAAGACGTTTTACTAACTTTTCTACTAACTTATTTTTTTGAGTGTATATTCAGTAGTCTTTACGGAAAAAATATTGTGAGTGTACAAATGTTTTATGTACAAATTTAAAAAATTATAAAGTACAGAAATTTTACTTGGTCTATCCTCTGATAGACCAAAATAACGCTACCGAAAACTAAGCCAACAATTTTGAAACTTTGAGCCCTGTTTAGAAAAAAGAATTTAAACTTTTTTTTGTTAAAATGCACCACAACCGAAGGGAAATCAATATCCACTTAAAAATATTTTTTTCTCATATTCAGCTCTTTAATATTCATCGATGGCGAGGTATTCCTTCAACCATTTCGAAAAAGTTACCTATTCGGGATACCCTACTATATATATAAAGTATATTTTGTATTAGAAAGCATTTAATTTTTTTGTGTAGAAATAATTCATAGTCGTTAAAATTCTTTTTGTTTATGAAATATTTCATAAGTATTGATTCAATTTTTACACTATACGAAAATTTATGGAACTTATTCCTGCTTTTCACTGGGTGCACAAAGGATAACTAAGTATTATATTAAACAGACATGTGCGACGTCAATTACATTTCACAAACATTCACTAATGAAATTTGTCATATAACTAATAATCTCAGACCTATGCTCACACTTGTTGGCTTAAACGCTTCCTTAAAAAGTTTTCTATTTTGCCAATACCAGACATGGGACATAATACCAATATTTGTTCATTAAATTACTGACCAATTACTTTTTTACGTCTAATTACATGTAATTCGGTGATATGTAATACGGTGTAATTGAGTAATTGCCCTGTTATTAAATACTCTGATATTGTTACTAATCCCCATGTTTGGCATTTAAAATTTTACAAATTTTATATAGGATAGTTTTAGCCCATAATTGAGAGCGTACGTCCGAAATTATTAATGATATTGAAAAATTTTACATGTCAATAATTGTGAAATGTAATTGACACAGCCCATGTCTGCTATTTAAAATAACTAAGTTTTTAACTATTTTGCTAAAAAACTATTATTTTTTTTAATAGTTTTGGTTAATTTTTTTAAAAAAAGGGTTTTATAAGCATACATTTCAAACTTTTTAAACGATATTTTGGCACATTTTGGTCTAAAACTGCATTTTAAGAATATACATTTTAACAATTATTCTGATCAGATAAATTTCGGAATTTTGTTACTTTTAAACTAAAAATGTATTTCATTGTCCCATATATTTATTAATAGCAAAAAAGTTCAGTTTTTGTTAATCGGAGTCTTGGTGCTAGAGTGATCCAATGACCTTCTCCTATACAATTTGAGATTGTAGAAGATATAGGGGGGCAAAATTTGGACATCTATGAATATGAAGAGAACACATAATTATTATACCTAAATGGCATAATTTTTCAAAAAAGATTTGACAAATACATACATTTTGCGTTTTAGTTTCGAAACATTGGCTCATTTTTGCGCCACATTATATATAGATTTTAAACATTTGTCCCACTTTAAAAATTAACTGTTTAAATTAGGGCATACAAATATTTATTTTATTTAAAATTCCTTTTTATTTTTATTTACTATATTAAATTTGTAATAAACTATGGTGTACAAATTACAACATCTTTTTGCGTGGAGGCCATGCTACATTGTTGCGTTTTCATTTCATACCGTTATTAAATACTTGACAAAACCATTTTGTATAAAAGATTTTATTTTATTATTTATAAAAAAAAAAAAACTGGATATTCATCACTTATTACGAGGCATGAATGCATGTAATTCATGCATGCAATTTTGTTTTGTTCATGCATTTTTTTGCATATGTATTAAAATAAAAGAAAGTGCGTTTAAATACATTTTGTTTTCATAAAAAAAAAAATTATTTAAAACAAAATGTACTAACAAGAACCGCTGCACGCACATTGGATTGAATCGTAGTTAAACTGGCGGTTAACTCGGGGAACCTTTAAAATTATGGTGTTAGATTTTTTTTTTGGAATGAAAAAAATATATTTTTGAAGTATTTGAACAAAACCTTAATTTTTTAATGTTTCTGCAAAAAAAAAAAAAAAAATATTTTTGAACGAAAATAAATTTTAAACTAATTTTTTATTTAATAAATTGTGCATTGGCGAATAAAAGCATTACTTATACAATTTTAAGCTAGACTTTATATTTTTTTTTTTTAAGAAAAACAAATATATACAAATATTTTATTTTGCGAATAATTTTTAAAATTATGACAATAAATAAGCTTTATTTTACAAAAAAAAAAAAATAATAATATTATGGTAACTGTTCGGATTTGATGGCCTCATGTATATTTTGGACCAACATTTGATTTTTCCGAAGAACATGCAATTTTTCTCACTGCTATATCTCGGAAACCAATTGGAATTTTGCTTTCCTATCCGAATAAACTGCTTCTAGTGCCTCAAAAGTGCTGAAATGTCGAAAAATTTTAATTTTTTCTATCTTTTTTCCATGTTTTTGGGCCATAGCTGACAAACTGTGTTAAATTTAGTAAAGTAATCTTCACGCAGATATAATATCTTGGACGAGTCTTAACGAAACTTTTTCACTAAACTAATATAGTTTTCTTCACAATGCGAATGAAAAATTTCTTAAACTTCATGAAAAAGCTTCATAGTTTTAATGAAACAGTGTTAATGAAACTTAGGCATATGAAATTTTTAATAAATAACACAGGCCTACAAAAAAAAATTTTTTGTTTGGTGCCGCTAATTCTATGTTATAATTTGGTTAATTAGTCCGCAAGACGTCATGGTTAGCTGTCAAAATCGCGAAGCTACGTTCAGGTTTGTATCGATCGGTCATAACCTAAAAAATGTATTTTATTATGCTTAATGTCATAATAGTCAATTAATTTCTTTGATTAAATGATAATATCGATATGCCGTCGTCGAGAAGGTGTTGTGTAAATAATCCAAATACATTTTGTTATATTTGTGGTGAATATGTAGTAAAAAAGTTTAGAAAACCTATAACAGATGCAGTGAAGAAGACATACGTTGATTACTTTAATATCCTTGCGAAATCTCGAAAACTACACGTAGCATTAAAAAAGTAAGTATCAATTTTTTATCAGGGTACCGAACGTACTTGAAATCTGTTTTACTTTTAGCGGCACCAAAATCATTGTAGGCCTGTGTAATTTGAAGTTTTTCATTAAATTTTATGAAAAACTGTATTAACTTAATGAATAGTTTTAATGGACGAGTTCCAGCAACAATTCATAAATCTAGTGCAAAAATTCATTCATATCATGCAGACAATTCTCTCAGTACAAAAAAAAAATATTCCTTATAATATAATTCATAATTCTTCAGAAGATTATGATACTGGAAAATGCTTTTTTTATAGTTTCCAGCTATATTTTACATCGAAAATCCGAGTAATGTAGGAAAAAATGTACACCGAAAATAATCCATGCAACATTTTACGAAAAAAACTTTCGTAGCTACTTCATTCGTAAAATACAAGAAAGTTTCGTTTATTTTACGAAAATAATTTAGTGAGAACTTTTATTTTTTTACGAATCTTACGAAATCGTTCGTAGCTACTTTTTTCGTAATATATACGAAAATAAACATTTTAAGGGCTTTTGTAATTTTACGAAACTAACGAAATAAATTCGTAAATATATTTGTTCGTAAAATATAAGAATTTCTGCCTAGTTTTACGAAATAAAATGTAACATCTCTGTTGATCAAAATGACAAAGCATTATTTAGCAACTCTGTTTAAAGTTTTTCTTGAGAATTTTATTAAATTTGTCTGCAACAGCGTGGTACAAAGTAAAAATTTAATAAAAAGTTATTTTGTTAAAATAAAAAGTAAAACAATAAAAAACAACAGAATTAATTAAATATTATATAGAAGCACATGCTTATTAAAATATATATAAATTTAAAAAGGGTAAACAATTGTGGAAGAATGGAGTGCTTTAAATGTGGTATGCATTTAAGTGATACAAAATATATTTCAAAGCATTTTTTGTGGGCACACGCCTCAGAAAACATTGTTAAGTACATTTGCAAATATGGAGCCTGTGAAGTGGAATGTAGCAGTTTGCGTTCATTTACTAAACATTTTGGAAGCCATATGCTTATTTTTTATGATCAACCGTCAACAAGTGGTAAAAGACACAAAGATGACACAGGTTTTACACAATTTTCAGTTCAGAATTGCAGTGACGGCATAATTGTTCCAAAAAATATATTTGAAAACGACAAAATAACAAAATATTTTAATTGTTTTTAGAGCAACAACTTTATGTTGATATCCTACAAAATCTTACTCCTAAAATGGCATTACGCATTTTTTCTCACACCGAGAGAAAAATTAGACAGTTTTCGCATATTTTAAGACAAATAGGTTATAGCCTTATTTCGCGAAAGTGTATCAAAATTCGCAGAACAACGAGCACATTACGTAAAAAGTATTTTATAAAATGTTGTGCAGTTAATTTTGGTCTATTAATAGTAAAAACGTAAAATAATGCATTTTTAAAAATTACACTTTATGCGGGAGGTTATAAAATTGCCCGAAAACGATTTTTTTGTTAATAATAGTATTGCCTATCACGTGATTGTAGGTAAAAATGTTCCAAACAAAATGTTCTAAGCCTAACTTACATATTTAAAGCAAAAAAAATATCGGAAAAAAGCACAAATGCCACAAAAAAGCATAAAAGAAACAAAGCTAATTTGTCTTCTCAGAAGTTTTTTTTATTTAAAACTGAGAGAAAGTTCTGAAATTTTTAAAAAAATATTCGAAAACGCCGAATTATTTGCGACGAAAACACAAATTTCTCGAACAATTTGAAAATCGCCTTTCTCCAAAACCGTTTTTTAAAAACCGGAAAAATAGTAATAACCCGCTTTATAGAAAAATTCGGAAACTGGCTTTGACAAATCTAATACTGATACAAAACCTACATTTATATTCTTAAAAAAAAACCATGAGCGATACAATTTCGAAAAAACTAAGCAAAATATATAAAAAATTGGGGTGAATGATGAAAATATAAAAACCGCGACATATCAAAAACTGCAAAAGAAAAACAAAATGTATGCCCGATTTTGATTTAGCGTACATAGATGAGCTTTAAGCCATTTTTATGCCCGTCGAGTAGCGTAATTCTTCAATAAAATCTTATTAAAAAGATAATAAATTGTAGAAATTTGAGATTTTTGGATAATTTTATAAATTTTTTTATTATCATAAGTTGCTTCTAATAAATTTTTGCATTTCTACAAACGTGGCAACGTACTCTTTACAAGACATTGCAAAAAATTTGTTTTAAATTTATTGTAAAAGATTTTAAATTCATTGTAAAAAAAATTTTCTTTAGGAGTTCAAATCAACTTCTTTATAAAGTGGAGCGAATGGAAAAAAACACTGGATAAGACTGCAACTTCAAGCAAAGAATCTGAAGTATTGTCCGAAGTAATTATTTTAGGCGCTATTTTAAATTCTAATCCATATGAAAAAAGTGTAAAGCATGTATTTGAAAAGGAACAACAACTAAATGAAAACACCCGAAAACTGCTTTGTGAAGCCATCTTACATTTTTGCATTGACAATGAACACTCATTAATAGTAAAAGATTCAGAAAACCTAGCTAAACAAATTGTTGAAACATTTCCCAACGAAGAAATGGTAAGTAGTTGGCATAAACATATAATCATTAAATTCTTATAATTTGTTTTCCCTTAGGCTTATTATTATATCCATAGACATAATGCTGCTCCCAAAAATATAGAAACTGGAAGTGCAGCCTTTCGCGGAAAACGAAGAATTCAAGTCATGACGAATCAATGTCTAGCTTACCTGGAGAAAAAGAAAATATAAGAATTATTAAACACGAGTTTTTTTCCAAATGTACGAAAATCTTTTTTTCAAAACACGAAGTACTTTCGTAAAGTACCGAAAATAATTTGTAATATGCAGTTAACAATTAACCAAAAACACGAAATCATTTTGTAAAATATACACAAGTTCTTAAACATTTTACAAAATTCTATCGTAACATGTAAGAAAAGCTTTTGTAAATCAAAATAAATATTTCGTGAAATTTACAAAAGACTTTTGTACGCATTCGTATATTTTACACCAACCTTTCGTGGTGCGAAACCACGAAATATTTTGTATAATGTACGTCGGTTTTCGTATATATAACGCATGGATTATTTTCGGTGTAGTAAAAAGTAAAATAAAAATGAAATAATCAATATCCACTGAAGTTGATGCTCTCGTTGAATATGAAGAAGTTGATGCTCATCGTCATCATCTGAGATTGATAGCACATCCAATGGCATATCTCTTTCGGTGTGTCCGTTAAATCCATCGTCTTTCGCTATTTCGGTGCCAGCATTTTCATATTTGGATAGATTATGACTCCACAAAAAAACTTCTGCAATCAATGCATTCAGATTTTTTCCATTCTATCGTTTTTCCATTGGCATGTTGACCTGATGGAAACACTCTCCTTGTTTTCTGCGCTTCAAAAATGAAGTCAACAATTCTGAGTTCCGTTGCGAAAAAATCCAACTTAACAATGTAATCCATTTCGATTTGTGTTAGCGGTTTTGGTTCATCATCTTCTACATTGGGCGCATAAACGGGATCTTGAAAATTGGATGGCAAGGAGAAAACACCTTCGAGTGCCCATGTTCTTCACCATCACAGCGTGGCACTAGAGCTGCAACATATGCTTTTGTCTTCAACTTCCTCTTATTTGTTCCAACTGCATAGTTAATGCATGCGTAGCACCTGGTTTCATCAAGTCAGTTTGGGTCTTTTACCCAGATTACCGGCTTAGCAAAATACAAGTATCCTTTTCGTCGATGAAACCAATTCAAAATAGTTTCTATAGCTTTTACTGCACACTGTATTCGGTGTGAATCTTCACCACTTGTATCCACTTCATCGAAGTATTGCGTACATGCAAATTTAAATTCCGGATTTAACAAATATTTTCGCTCCTTCTTTCCAACTTTGGGCACTATACGAACACAAACGTAACAAACTTCATTTATTTTTTTTCACTTGTTATTTGCCATATTGAACCATATAATGTTTTGCAAGAGCTAGTTCAAGCTTTTTATGCAATTGCAACAAGTTGATAAACTAAAATAACCAATTTCGATGTAAAATACAGCTGGAAAATGTGGAATAAGCATTTCCCAGTATAAGGAATACTTTTTTTTTAAAGATAAAATAACTGATTTTCCCACAATTTGCAAACTATGGGCCAAAAATGTGGAAAAAAGATAGAAAACATTTAAATTTTTCGACATTTTAAACATTTTGAGGCACTAACTTTTTTTGGTTTAGTTTGTTTTACACTTTTTGCTCCTAGTCTATAGCTACGATTGTGTAGAAGACTGGAAAACAGAATTCCAAAAACAAATTCCAATCAAGTTTTAGTCAAAATATACATGGGGCCATAAAATCCGAACATCAGCTAAACTATCAAAACCGAAATTAATGTTTATCCCGATGAAAATAAATTTAAAATAACAAATATGCAGGTGCTTGTGCAAATTTAAATGTAACTGACACTAATAGAAAACATATGATTTTGCTATTGTTGATTTACTTGAATAAACGTCACTACATTGCTAGGTTTGTCAAAAAAACAGAGTAGTATTTGGAAGATGACAAAGCCAATTGTGATAATATTTTGTTGTTGTTTTTGTTTTTTCTTTGATATTTTAAATTTTGAATCTCGCTCCTAGACGAGGACAAGAAATTCTCATTGAGTTTGTGATTTAACATAACAAATATCTCTATCCCCTGAAGATTTCCTTGGGCAGGAATGAAATCCGGATAGGGACACGCCTACATCAGATTGTTTTTCACAATTTGTTAAATAAGTTTTGGGACTTTAGCACATTTAATTACTATAAATGCGAAATTGGTTTTTATTAGTTTCGATAAGTATTTCGAGAAATTCTACTCCAGAAGGAGTTTGCAATCGATGACATCAAATTATTTTTTTTTCAGAAATACAAAATTTTGAATTTTTTTTAACTAATTTTTATTATTATCACCCCAAAATATTATTTATCTTAATTATTTCCTTTTAACCGAATAATTCGGACGAATAGTGTTGGTATTTAGTGTTCCGCCGAATAGTAAAAACATTCCGAATATGACAAACACCGATTAGTTACCGAATATTCGTGTTATCTGTAATAACTTAGTTGTGTGTATGTTACACTCAGCGAACTTTTGCTGTAAATACTTGTAGTTGTTTGAGTTGTAATACAGTATCTTTTGTTTTAAGTGAAAAAACAGTTATTTGTAGAATAAAATTCAGTTTTGACTACAATTGTAGTTCATTTAGAAAATAAACCACATTAAATTACTGTATTATGATTTAACATTAATTTTATACGGTAGTTTTTTTTTTTTTTTATTTAAAAAAATAAATGTTTGTTTATTTTTAAATTGCATATGTGGTTCATTTCAACTACAATTGTGATTAATTTTTTAAACAGTAAAAAACAACTAACAATGTTAGTTGAATTTACTGAAATGTAAGTCGTCCTTCTTTAAAATGAAATTTCATTTGTTTTTAACTGCATTTGCATTGGTCTTTACTTACATAATTTACTGAAATGTAAGTTGTTATTTTTTCAAATGAAGTTTCATTTGTTTTTAACTACATTTGCATTGGTATTTTTACACATTATTAACAACTAACAACGAGGAAGTGTGGGTGGAACAATCTTTTTTTATCGATCACGCGAGATCGTTAGAGCTAATAAAGGGTGTCCCAAGAAGAGCGCAATTTTTAAATTTTAAAGAAAACACAGATATTTAAAAAAAAATCGTGAAACTTTATTATATCGTAAAGTAGACAGAATGAGGTTATGTATGGAACAATATATCGTGCAGATGGCTGCCGCGGCTTTGCTGGCATGCACGCGATCTTTTAATGAAATTTTCAATGACCGTTTTGCATGAATGCTGCGGTATTTCATTAATGCATCGTCCAATTTCCTCTTTTAAGGCTTGAGTCGTCGTCGGCTTATTCGCGTAAACCATCGACTTCATAAAACCCCAAAGAAAAAAATCTAATGGTGTTAAATCGCACGATCTAGGCGGCCAATTCTGATCTCCAAAACGCGAAATAACACGACCGGGAAATGACTGATGCAGCAATTGAATTGTTTCTCTGGCTGTATGACATGTGGCGCCGTCTTGTTGGAACCACATGCCCTCCACATTCATTCCTTCAATTCTAGGCAAGAAAAAACTGGTTATCATTTCACGATACCGAACACCATTGACTGTTTGCGCTTGACCTGCCTCATTTTCATAAAATAAAGGTCCAATGATTCCTCCTGCCCAAAAACCACACCACACAGTGACACGTTGAGGATGCATTTGCTTCTCGTGAATCACTCGAGGATTTTCCTCACCCCAAATGCGACAATTCTGCCTATTGACGAAGCCATCAAGATGAAAATGGGCCTCGTCACTGAAGATGATTTTATCGGCAAAATCAGCATTTTCATGTTGTCTCCCAATACCCAATTAACGAACTCCCTTCGCTGTCCATGGTCAGCTGGCTTCAGTTCCTGAGTCAATTGAACTTTGTATGCATGAAGATGCAAATCTTTCGTCAAAATTCGCAGCAAAGTGGATTTGGAGACCCCAATTTGCTGAGCTCGGTGTCGAATTGAGGTGGATGGATTTTGAGCGACACCATCACGTACAGCTGCGACATTTTCGGTCGATCGACCTGGTCGATGGCGCGTTGTTGTCTTTACATCACTAACAGACCCAGTTTCGGCAAATTTATCCATTAATCTCTTTACAGTTGACTCTTTTGGAGCATTATTGTGATCCCAAATTGATCGCAATTTGCGAACTGTAGCCGCAAAACTTTCACCATTTTGGTAAAACAATTTCACAATGAGAATGAGTTGTTCATTCGTGTAGCGCTCCATTTTTACTAACCTCGTACCTTCTACTAGCAAACAATAACAATTGTTCAAATGTCAAACAATAACACTTCGAATGTTGCCAGATTTAAAAATTGCGTTCTTCTTGGGACACCCTTTATAAGTAAATTAATATTAATAAAAACACATTTACTTCATTCTTTTGTGCGCCCCGGTAGGCTAGTTGGTAGCGTGGTGGCTTATGTGTGCGGGGGTCGTGGGTTCGATTCCCACCAGAGGCACTGGTCTGTTTTTCGCTACAACGCGCCGAAGGCCATGGTAGCTAGTGCTCGGTTAGGGTAATATGATATAATTTGTAATTATATGATTATTAATTAATAAATAAAAAAAAAAAAAAAAAACATTTACTTCAGTTTTCATGTGTAGTTCAAACTTATTTCTAGTTATTGTATATAAATCTTATTGAACAGAATTTAATATACAATTAAAGTGACTATTAAACATTTTTGAGTTAGTAAACGTGTCTTCATATCACTCACGCGACCGTATCTTACAAAGTTAAACACATTAACAATAATAATAATGGCGAAAATAGAAAGAAAATTAACATCAAAATATTGTTTTTACAAGAATTTTAAGCTACAAGAGTTTTTTGATAAAATCTAACATATTAAAAAAACGGCAGTAAATGCGGAATGTTTTTTTCCTGAATATGAAAACTGAAATTGTGTGTTCAATTAAAAAAAAATATTAGAACAAACAACGTGTAACAATTTAAGTTCTTTTCCATCAAATACTTAAAATACTTTACATTTAGAACATTTTAAAAACAACAACAAAAAAACAAACAAAAAAAATTAAAAAAAAAAACTGGAAATGTGGTAAATTTTAATTTAAGCATGTTAAGGAAAAACACGAAAAATTATTCTACTTTGATATAACAGTACAGAAAAAGCATTTAACTTAAAAGAACGGTTTTGATTAACATTGATGTACAATTTTGTCTTTTTTCACCCGGTACCAAATATTATAACAAAACCTCAATTCTAAAATATCAATTAAGAGGCATTTTTGACCCAACGTGCGCTGATGGGATCCATTTGATTGCGATAAAATTTGAATATATTATAGAGAACCAAAAATCAGACAGCAAAAGCAATTGTTCATTTTATTTTTATATTTGTTTAAAAATCTCAAAAAAAATGTCTAATAAATCTTACATTTAAATAATGCCCTGATATTAACAAAGATATTGCATACCAATATTATGCATTATTGCAAATAAGTTTTTAACATTGCATCTCTTTTTTGATACTCTCAACATTCCAGTTATAAGTCATTTCATGTCAAACGATTTTTTAAATCAGAATTTTTATTTGCTTTGAAATTTGGCAGACGTATTTGTTTTTTCAAAAAAATATTTAACACGTACACTCCCATAAAAACTTGAAAATTTCATCCAATCGAATTAATTCGGTAGCTGAATTCGGAATTTTCATGTAATGCCAGATGCACGCCAAAAGTGGTTTTTCATTTTTTTTTTCCAACTTAAGCAAATGTAGCATAATTTTATAATTTTACTTATTTATAGCTCTACTTGAGAAAAATATACTACCTCAGCAAATTTTGGATATAAAGTCAGTGTGCTGAGAGCCGTGGATACATAGTTTTGTGACGTAATATCACTTTTAAAATCTTAAAAATGGAGTTTTATGGTTTATGGTGATATAAAAATAAGAAAGACCAAAACGAAGCTGGCTTTGAAATACATATTTTTAATAGACGTATTTACATTTTTTTTTTCATTTTTAGTTTTTTGAAGTTTCGCGGTTTTTATATTTTTATCATTCACTCCATTTTGCTTATATTTTCGAGTTGGAACGTAAAATCAAAAATTTTTTTTAAGAATATAAATCTACACAAATTTAACTTTAATTTTGATTACAGTAATGTCGGTGTTTGTATCAGGACATCTTTCTGGTATTGCAAGGAAGTTAAAAATTTAACTTTTTCAGTGTTATCCTTATAAATTTTGTCTGATTTAGATTCAGCGTTCCTAAGTCTGTTTAAAAAATATGTGTTTTAAAGACAGGTTTTGTAAAAAGTTTAAAATTGTAGAGTAGTGTAATCACTAGGCACATATGAATAATGCCAAATTGTTTACTACTGGAATCAAAATACTTTAGTTGTATAAATTTAACATTTAGTCATTCTACGTCTTATGTTCATATTTTATTATGACTAACCATTTTTAAAAAATTTTGACTACATAAAAGTAAAACTGGAATATCCCAAAAAAAAAACTATTTGACGAACTCAGATAATATTGCATAAAGCTTTTGAATTCTAATCTGCAAATCAAATTTTTGCAATACTTACTTATTTCAAAGTATAATCGATTGAAATTTCAAAATCCCAAATAAGCTAAATTTTTATATTTACGTTTCTACCATTTCTCCTATTTTGAAAACCCGGAAAATCTAACAGTTTAGAATATCAATATCCAAAAAAACTTAATGTAATATAATTTTTCCAATATCGAAATATATAACATAGAAATCTTTTTCAGGAGCCAAAAAGCAAACAAAGATCGTGTTTTGGAGTGGACCAGTAAAATTAATAAAATCTCGTGCTCCCCGGTAGTCTAGTTGGTAGCGTGCTGGCTTATCTGTGCGGGGGTCGTGGGTTCGATTCCCAACAGGGGTACTGGTCTCAACGTGCCGAAGGCCATAGTAGCTAGTGCTCGGTTAGGGTAATAGTATATAATTTGTAATTATATGATTATTAATTAATAAAAAAAAAAAATAATAAAATCTCATTTGCATTTATGTCGATGTTTCCACATATAAATGTTGTTATAAAAACTCGCAGTTTATAAATTGCTAAAACTTTTATTTAAACTCCCTATTGCCAAAGATAGATAACACTTTTAATGGGACATTTGTTTTTTATGACCGAATTTATAGCATAAGGCAAAAAAAAAAACATGGAATATTTTAAGTTAAATTTTAAGATTAAGATAAGACCGTATGATACTCGCAGTTTTTTAATTCATTATTCCCAATAACAGAAGTCTGAATTACAAATTGTGATATTTCGATAGAAAATTTTATTTCTTATTCGCACTTGATTCTTGTTTTAGTGTACGGCATAAAAATAAGAAAGATTCAAAGTAAAAATTTCTTAAAATTCTGAATTAATGTTAAAATATGTTTGATTTTGAGACTTTGAATTATGGAATGGTAGGCTTTTCAAATAGTGTGGGTTAAAAAGCTCTTCTGGAAAAGTCGTGTTACATATAGTTTTTAAGAAATGCTCAAATTATGTCCTTATTTACCCCAATTTTTTTTATTCCATACACAGAAAAGATAATTGCCAAAATCACTTCAATTAAACTTTTGTGTGATTTCAAACTCACTTTCAATCAATAGTTTAATAATATATATTAAACTATTTATTAATTAAACATGAATTTAGTGCACACAAAATTTCAAGTTTTTATAACCCATAATGACAACTAGTGTCCGACCGAACAGTTCTTCCAGAAAATGCATTTGATCTGTATTCGGTATTTTAAAGCATTATGAACAATTTTGGCGGATGGAAAAATGTTTATTGGGCTGATTAGATGCTATTTTGAGTGTCAAATTTTAAGAAAAGTCTGTAGTTAAGCAATGAATTCACTGCTCGGCCCCAGAAAGTTCGGCCAAATTGAAAATAGTTCGGCGGCCGAACTTTTAACTTTATAGCTAAACTTCGGCTTTTCTCTTAAATTTTATACACTAAATCGAATTAAATCGGATCAACAATCATGTTTCCAATACCAAAATTTGTCATCATTGCCTCTAGATATTTAAAAACCTACAAAATATAGTTTTTTGGCCGAACTGTTCGGTCGGACACTAATGACAGCAAATAAAAAAAATCTCAAAATTTAAAAATCACCATAATTAAAAAAATCGATTAAATGAATAAATTCGCTATAGACGTTTGAAATGATTTTTTAAGTTTTAGCAATTTTTTGTAAGCATTAACGAGTTTTTAAATTTTGTAATTTTTCCAATTTGATTTTTTTTATTTTAATTTTGATAATTGATTTAATTTTGATTTTTGAATTTTTTCTGCCAATTTTAGCTTTTCTTTATTTTGGTAAATTTGTTTTCAAATTCGAGTATTTTTTCCGTTTGGCAGTTTTTTGACGATTTTTTTCAAGTTTATCGATTTTTTCAAATATTAGCGATTTTTAGAATTTAGCATTCTACTCCTAGTTCAATTCGTTTATTTGCATTAATTGAACGAAATGAACTATGAAATATAATTCCCAACTCTAGCAAAAATTTATTTTTTGCGATTTTTTAAATTTTGAAAATATATTTTTTTGAGTTTTTTTTTAATTTTAATGCTATTTTCAATTTGGCGCTTTTTTTTTAACATTTTTACATTTTTTTTACAATTTGGGTGATTTGTTAAATTATGTAATTTTGGATATATTTTTTTTTCAATTTTAGCGATTTTTCCTAAATTTTTTTCGTTTTTATTTATGCAAATTTTAATTAAAAGTTTCTATCTAATAAAAATTTGTTTGCATTTAACAACAATATTCAATTGAGCTTTTAATAGATTAAAACCTTAATTGAAAATAAAATCAATTAAATAGTTACAAATTATTGTAATTGATACTACAATATCTTTAATATTTTAAACTTTTAACATAATTTTAATTTAATTGAAACTTGATTTTAGTTTTTTTGTGCAACATATCAAAGTTTCACCAATGTATAGTTTCCTTGCTAGTATGAAATATAAAAACCTTAAATAATTACTTGTAACAAAATTCTGTAAAAAAGTAAATATTTGAGAAAGTTATTTTAACAAAAGCTTTCATATTATAATTTGAAATTTTACATTTAAGAAGGTTCATATATTTGTATGAGGATAGCGGCTTCGAAATCTAAAAAAACTTATATTTTCATGCAAAAATTAAAAAAAAAAATCTGAGCCTTGACCTTAAATTAATCTATAAGTACAAAATCGATTTTAATGAAACTAAATCTAGAGAAAAGTATAAGAAATAATCTGTTTGTTAAAAAAAATGTGTGCCTATTAAAAATGAATCTGAGCCATTGTGTGACGGACAATTTAATATACATACAATTTCACCCTATGTTAAAGTGACTTAAATTTTAAGAAAACACATATAATTTGGCTTCACAACGTTTTATATTTTCTTAAGTGTTCGCTATAATTTTAACTTGCCGTTAGCGTATATACTACACATGTAGAGTACTTAGACGTATGAGTGTTATTATTTTTTTTTAAATAATCAAGTATACGTCCCATTAACCACGAACTTAACTTAATGCAAATACTTTGTACATACTCCAATGAAATTTACGAATAATAATGAAAAACAAACTATGTATGAACTTATTTTTAAGATAAATTTAGTTCTATTGGAATGTAAATTTAAAGGAAGTTTAATTTGATGAGAAATATTAGAGAATGTGTTAATAAATAAAATGTATTGTAGTTAAGTTTTGGTATTCCTTAAAATATACAGTTTTCACAACTTTTCACTAAACCGTTTAAAAAAATTTAAGAGTTTCGGACAAACAACGAAAAATAGCAGGATATTAAAGTCCGTATAAGTTGATTGCTTAATGCCTTAAAGGTGCAAACAATGTTTACGACGCAATGCAACATAGCTTTATTCATTTCGTAAGGTAAACCGAGTTAGAAACGTTGGTCAACGTATATTACACATAGGAAAAAATTTAACAACTTGTTACTTATACTTTGGCATGACAACGTTGATATAAAAAAATTTTTTAAACCTAAACTTAACCCTTAAACAACTAAGACCGTCTACAGACGGTCATCAGTAAAACCTATTTTAATCAAAACCAGCATACTTTACGCTCTTATAACCTAAAGAGTTTAAATGAGTATAAAATTCTGAAAATAATCATTCTAGTCAGAACTTTTGTGAAAAGTGGCAAACAAATTGCTTGTGATTTTTGTAAAATTTAAAATTAAAAAATTAAATTATCAGAGCAAACCGATTTCCCAACTGCAAACTTCCGAAGGACAAGGCCGATGAACTCAAGAAAGAGTCAAGAGGTTCTTCTACGGAATTCGTTGGATCTGCTTATGGTGTAGATATCACATTAGTTTTATGGAAAGACACAAAAAATGTTAGGTTATGTGCAACCTATGTTGGCATAAAGCATTTCCAAAGAAACAATTTAGTCGACCAGCCCTCTAAAATCGGACGTTACAAGCGAAAGCAAAAAACCCACGATGAAATTGACTGTCCGCAGATAATCCGTGAGTATAATGCGCACATGGGGAGAGTAGACTTAATGGATTCCTATATGGGTCGCAATGGACTAAAAATAAAAACACAGGACATGACAACTACAATATTTTATCATCAACTTGATATGGCCATAACAAACCCCTTTGTGCTATATCGCAGAGCTAACGTCAAAAAGAATCAAAGCTGTGATAACGATGAGAAAGAAAACAACATGAACATGTATGAATTTCGCTTGATCATTGCAAAAGAGCTCTGCGCTTCTGTTGAAAAACGTTTATTTGGTCGTCCGTCGTTTGCTGAAGATGCTCTCATGTTGGGAAAAAATCAATTCATTCTGTGGCTAGTATAAGGTTCAACAAGATAAATCATTTTCCACAATGGGGTTCAAAAAAATCTTGTAAACTGTGTAAAAAATCAGATACACACACGTTTTGTACTAAGTGCAACGTCCACCTATGTTTTTCAAAGACTGTTTTACAGTATACCATTTAGAACATGTAATTTATTTCTATATCAACAGATGAAAATAAAACTGATCATAAAACTCCATCATATTTTATTTATTTTATTTACCCTAAACCACTAAGACCGTCCACAGGCGGTCTTCCTTATTTTTGTCCTGGAGCTTTCCAGGTGCATTTTTTTTAGCAATTGGAGCTCAAATTCGTAATTTTCAGGAGAAAGATATACTAGAACAAAAATTATTGCCGCAGTTCAATTCGTATTTCAAATTCAGACATTTAAGGGTTAATGTGACCAACTTTAATTTTTACAAAAATTTTACTGATCGCTTTTAAGGCAAATATTCGTCGAAATATGTTGGCTATGTGAAAGTCAAAAAATGCACACTGACAGAATAATCAGCATGACATCAATGAATTTTTGCATTAGATCTATGAAGTGTCGCTGGAATTCGTCCATTGAAACTTTTCCTAAAAATAATGGAGTTTTTCATAAAATTTAATGAAACATTTCATTTAAATTATTAAAAATTTCATGCGACTTTCATTAAAAATAGTTTCATTAAATTTAAAAAATTTTCGTATAGCCCAGCAAAACTTTGGTAATGGGTGCGATAAAATAATGCATTACCTTGTGATGTATACTCCTTACCTCTATCATTATTTTCCAACAAAAAGTAATGAGGTACCGTAATGGGCTACATAATGTATTACTTTGTAATGGACATTCCATACCTTTAGCATTATTTCGAAACATAAATTAATGAGTTACCCATAATTGTGTACTCAGGGATTACCTTGTAATGATTCATCATTACCTTTTCCATTATTTCGAAACATAAAATAATGACTTACCGATCGTCATATAAACGTAAAGCAATATTTTAAATATTTTTTGGAAAATCTATATTTAGACACATTACTTTGTGGTTTTTTGTAAGCATGAGGGTAAGGTATATATTTTTAACATCACAAACTACAACTCTAAGTACAGCAATGCATTTACATTTTAAGCAACTTATAGACCCCAAGTTCGAATTCCAACGAGATTAAAAAAAAATGGTTGTAATAATTTTTTTTTTATAAAAATCAATTTATAGATCCATTACTTTTTCGAACCTGGTTACCATATAAGTAACCAGTTACTTGACCACCTATTAGGTAGTGTATCCACACATTACTTTTAGGCTCATCTGCTGTAAAATTCATCAGTGAAGTAAGGTGTACTGTAATTTGTGAAGCCCTATGGCGATACACTACTTTACCCATTATTTAGTAATGTGTGGTTTTGATGGGAGTTTAAGAAATTTTTCGTTCACATTGTGAAGGAAACTCCATTAGTTTAGTGAAGAAATGTAATTGAAACTCCTCCAAGAAATTCTCTCTGTGCAGCTTGTCGAAATATGATGAATTGAATTTTGTATAAAAAATACCTCAAGATTTACACATATTTCTCTGTATATAAAGACAAAATATTTGTTAGCACTTTTTTGTTGCTTGTACATAGTTTCCCTCGTCTTTTTGAAGGATATCAAACAAAGCTTAAACAAAATGAAAAGTATTTAGCCGGCAGCAAAAATACAACGCCAATGTCATATTCCAAACACATTATTTGATGTGTCAAATGTTATAGGATTTAAAAAGTGCACACATACTTGTGCATATTTACTACTTAATGCACACATAATTCTAGTAGGCAACATCACAAAAATAAACTTTACATTAGGGTTATAACTTATTATTTGTAAAATGTTTACCTATCACCAAGTGATAGACAATCGACGGCATAGATAGAACTTTCTGGGGGGCTAACTTTTTACAATCGAAATTTTTGTTACTAAAAGTCTCTACCCAGAAAAGATGCGCATTAGTGCACAAGGGATTCAAGTGACTAATGTTTTATATTTAAAAAAAGCTTAAAGTTAAATTTCAACAAAAAATGGTGGATGCTATTTGGAATATAACTTTTTTAAAAGGAGATATCCTAAGATATATTTTAATCGAACAAGCTAAAAAAATATGAGCTTCTATACACAAAAATACCTAAAAATAACCTTTGAAATAAGGAAAGTCGCAAGTTATACCACTTGTGCTCTAAATTTGTTTTTAAAAAATTTCGAAATAAATTTACTTGTACTTCAAAAGAGTCTTTGTAATGCCTAATAAGAGAACCTCATAGACGATTTTTTTTAAATAATTGCTAACTGCGTACTTTTAATTAAATAATTTTCAAGTTTTTAAGTCGTTTTAATTAAGTTTTAAAGTTAATTTGTGCTTTTCAATATATTCTCTGTATTATTACCAAAATACGTCTTAGTTCACGAATATCTCAATTAACTCAAAGTATCACCTACAACATAGAAAAATCTTAAGTTGAGAATGCAAGGGGTTTAACAATAAGCGGAACTTTTCCATGAATAGATTTGATATTTGATATAATTCCGTTGTTAGCCCTTCAATATACATCATTTGAGTGCTATCTGTGGGTATCTATCCACCTCAGTATCTCTCACTCTGCCCTCTTTTTAGTTGTTCGTAAACTCGTACCGATCGAATGAAATTATTTTTTACTAGTGTAAAAATTTTTTTTTCATTTGCTTACCTGATTTCGGTATTTTGTTGCTGAGAGCCGTAGGAAGTGTAGTCTCCCTATTTGTACATACTCTTTGGTGCTATTATTAAAGCACACTATGGATCGTATAAAAAAATTAGAAAAGCCAAATTTAAAGCATGTTACCTGTTTTATGTACTTTACGGCTAGGATAGGTAAAATTTGATATTTGCAAGAAAAGATCAAAAGTTATAACCCTACTGCGCATACATTATAATATGCAGAGGCTGTAAATGTATTTTGACTTTTCCGTTTTACTAGAGAGGTATGTGTTCATAACTAAATATTCATAGATACTTTTGTATTTTGTATGTGATAGTATATTTTGAGCCCTTAGCTATTTAAACTATTTCGTGGCTATGCAAAAAAAAAAATTATAATAAAGTATTATGAAAATTATGATATTTTAAATCCTTAAAGTAAATTTGTGTGTAACAAATTTGTATAAATTTTCTTAATAATATGCGTTCATGCATATAAGCACTTGCATATAAGTATTATATATTATGGTACAATAATTATAATAAGTTAACCCGCATTTTTTCAGTTTGGCAACAAATCTTATCTTTAAAATGCTAAGAATTTTTTTTTTTTAAGTTGATATAACCAGCAAATTGTGTTAATATTTAAATCAAACAAGATGATACACAGTGTTGTTAGCGTGGCCAAAAATAGTTTATTGCAATGTTTTGAATCAATTAAATTTTGGAAAGTTTTTAATAATACACAACTTAACTAAAAAGGAGCAGAAATATTGGGCCGAAAATTTGCACTTTGTAAATCACTTCTGTTATTTTTACAGAAATATTCAAAATTGGCATGAACTGTCAAGGGGTACCGATATAAATGTGGTCTTCAAAGTTTAGTAACGTCATGATGCTTGTTAGGAAAAGACCATAAACACGTGTTTGATTACTAAGAAGACAAGAATGGAGCAAAATTGATGATTAATAGGTTTTTTGTTAAAGCTCTGCCTATTATGGAGGCTCCAGCTTTTCTAAAACTTCGGGTTTTGATAAGATCTTTAGCCGAATCGAAATACTAGTATCAACCTAGCTAATATGTTTGATTTGCTTCATTTTTGCAAGCTAATGACATAAAAGTTGTCATAAAAACAATAATTTTTAGCAAAATGCACTTTAAAAATGCAAACATCGCGGTATTTTTTGCGAAACAGAATTATTTATATTATTTTTAATACTTCTTATTTAAGTGTCATTAACATAAAACAATAGTGAACAAATTTCAGAGAAAATTAATTTTTTTTGAATATATTTGAGCAGTATCAAAAAATTTGAAAAAAAAAAAAATCTAAAACAAACTTTGTGTAAAAAGTTTAAAACTAATTTATAAACAGCATTTTAATAATATTTTCAACAAAGTTATAGTAAATTTATAGTAAAATTAGAATTTTAGCTTTTTCTATTTAAGGATATATGGGAGCTAGGTGCGTTAATTTCCAGGGTGTATAAAATGCGTATTATTACACAAAAGGATATATGGAAAAATAAACTTTGCATCATCTTGAACTTGAATAATCTTGCTGCCATCATAATGGTCACATAAATTTATATGCTGATCCATATACATATAGTATAGAATAGTACGTAGTTTACTTTTTGTATTTGAATAAAAAAATTCAGTTGAGTTAAAAATAAACTAACATACATTTATTTTTCAAATGAATATTTTTTTAATTTTTTTTATACATTTGTTCAAAATAATTTACTACCATTTACCGATTTTCTTAGTTTCAATTATTATTTTTATTTATTTAAAGTTTCATACAAATTTAACCACAAAAACGTAGTATTTGTCATTTATATGTTTCCGTTACAGTTATAATAAATTTAAATTATATTTTTCAAAAAAAAAATTCGAAGAATTCGTGTTTCTTTTTCATTAAAATGGTTTGTTTATATGCAAAATTATGTCAATTCAAATTACAAGATCCCAATGCGCACAAAAACGGATGCGGATCCGTTACGGACCCGTTCCGGATCCGTAATAGAGTTAAAAAAACGGAATCAGTGGGTTAGGCCATTAATTTATTTTTTTGTAAACAAACTTTTTTTAATATTCTATGAATTGTTTTTATGTTTTTAATGTATTTTACTTTTATATGTTAATTTTAAATGAACTAACTGAATTGTTTTTACTTTACTATCAAATGACTGTGAATTTAATAATAATAATAAAAAAAAATTAAAACAAAAAATTCATCACAATATTAAATCTTTTTTATTAAAACCACGCAGTGGATTCCGTTTTATTAAAATACACGGGTCCGCAACGGATCCTAATATGATGTCCGTAACGAGTCCGTAACGGATCCAGAAAACGGACATAAAATCCGTTTTTGGATCCGTTTTTTTAAAGAATTTCTCCCGCTTGCGGATCCAAAACTGATGCGTAACGGATTCCGCTACGGATCCGTTTTATGAAAACAAACGGGTCCGTAACGGATCCTAATATGATGTCCGTAACGAGTCCGTAACGGATCCAAAACGGACGAAAAAGTTTTCACAAATGTGTGTGTGTATACACTTTGTAGAAATAAAAACAAAAAACTTAAATAATTTTACATAACTGAATATAAATTTTATTTTTCTGATCTGTAGTTAGAATTTGAACATTTATTTTGAACTTGCTATTCTTTTGTTTTTACGGATTTATTTGTTATTTAAACGATATTCAAAAATAAATAACAAGAAATATTTGCTTTAAATGAAAAGTAAGCTGATTATCATTTAAATTAAATTACATTTTCATTAAATTCAAACTAGAAACTATTTTCAGTGTACAAAACTGTACAAAACTGATCAATAACTCCGTGACTTTTTGAATGAAACACAATTGTTTTTGAAAAAAAAAAAATATTTTTCAACATAATCTCCTTTTAGCTCAATATACACTTATTCGAACGTTTCTCCAATTTTTGTATCCCTTCCAAAAAGTAGGATTTTTCGATTTCCATAAAATAGGCATTTCGTAGCCATATTGGGGTTTTTTTTTTTTTTTTTAAATCCTAGTTAAATTGGTCCAATAAGTTGGCAAAATATTCGCCGTTTATTGTTTTTCCCTTTTGAAGGTAATCGATGTGGATTATCCGCGTACATCCCAAAAAACTGTTGCCATCACCTTATTTTTTTTTTTTTTAAAGAAGCAACACTCAGGAAATTCTTCCTATTAATTAATGTGTTGCTTTCTTTGGAAATGGGATAGTGGAGAGATGAGAGGTGGTGAAAGATGAAGGGCTTCAAGCATGGCAACACTGTAATTGCGCGAGATGATAAGTCTTAGAACAGTTGTTGCTCGCCACCTGGTGTAGAGTTGGCAAATTTATTGAAGCTTTTTGTTTCATAGCCCTGATTCATTATATTACACCGAAGGTGGGCGCAGCGATACATATAAGTAATATAAAGCGCATACATATTATTTTTCTAAATTGATGTTGTCGTCACCGGGAATCGAACCCGGGACCATTTGTGTAGCAGTCCAACGCGCTAACCATTACACCACAACCATTAGCCGACAAACTTACCTTGGCCTTCTTCGGAGCCGGTTTACCCGGAGAAACCCATTGTGAAGACTGCTGCTTGGTCTCCGGAGTGTTGCAATGGATCCATGTTTCATCCACAGTTACAAAACGCCGCAAAAACTCATTCGAATTGCGGTTAAACAACTTCAAATAATCCTTTGAAGTTGTCACACGATTACGTTTACGGCCAATTGAGAGCAAACGCGGCACCCATCTTGCAGACAGTTTTCTTAAACCCAACTGAAATGCCTATAGCATCAACAATCTCACGCACTTTTACTCTTCGAGCGGCCAACAACATATCGACATTTTTTTTGTATTGACATTTTCGGTGTATTGACCTCAATTGGGCGTCCAGAACGTTCAGCATCATTTGTACTTGTGCGATCACAACGAAAGTAAGTACACCACTTTTTACCATTGAAATCGATATTGTAGAGTCCCAATAGTATTTATCAAGCTTTTCCTTGGTTTGATTGACGGTTTTTTTTCGCAAAAAATAATGTTTAATGAGCACTGGAAATTTACTTTTTTCCATTATCACGGACTTATTGATCGTATGTGGAACATACATAATCATATCAAATTGTATAAGTCGTTATACTAAAATATAAATTAATTTTTAATCCGGTTATTAGTTTTTTGAACAACTTGTCAACACCATGCAAACCACTTACTTAAAAACAAAATGCACTTGTATAAACAACTTTTTACCTCATCTAATACATCAAACAATTTATTTTTATATAAAGAAATTGATAAGAGTTTTTAATAAATTTATTAAGAAAACTAAACTATGCACTTTGTATGATGCGTTAAAGAAAATCCTTTATGGTCTGTAACATTTTTACACATACCAAGTACAAGTAGGTGATAATTTAGGTGGCATGAAGTAACCCCAACGGACATTAGCCAAAAATGCAGTTCTAAGATTGTGTCCACAATAACCTGCTTCTTTGTCAAGTAACAGTTGTGTGTGTGTGTGTGTTTGGCATGGCCTTTGTCTGGATTACACCAGTTGAGAAAAACTGTATTTAGATGTGACAAATTTAGCAGAACTTACAAGGAGAGCCTCCCGATAGGGTTTCTCTAATCTTAATGAAATTTGGATATGAGATATAGAGCAAAAAATAAGAGACACGTTTTCTTGCGGCCAAATATCTCGTTATGTGTTAAAAGGAGGCGATATTATTATATATTTTTTGTATGGAAACATTTCTGAAATTTAAGAAATTTAGATTTACTTGTATGCAGCGTGGAATTACACGAAAAAAAAACAAAAATTTTGATATCCATATTGCCGATGTAGTAACTTAGGGTTGCCATTTATTTAAAATATTTTTAAAATTTGTTAAAAAACTCTTACTGAAAAGTCACATAAAAAATGAATAGTTACGAATATCGAAAAAAGCTCAGACACCCCGTCGATTAAATTAAATAGGCATCTAAAGGGTCCGCCAAATAACTTTTTTTTTTTTGAAAATGCTATAAAAAAAACTACTGAATATTTTCTCAAATTTCTTATTTTATTTGAAAGTACAATCCTTCCGGTTAATAATGGAAAATAATTTCATTCAAATGGCTGCCTCGGCTGGCCATGCAGTAGCCTACACGATCGGTCCAATTTTTAAGCACATTATCGATTGTGTGCAGCTGTATTTCCTCCTCTTCAATTTTTGTGAACAAAAATTCGTTCAACATGGCCCCATAACGATCGCCATTGACGGCCACTCCTTGCTCATTTTCGAAGAAAAATGGCCCAATTATGCCTCTGGACCAAAATCCGCACCAAACAGTGATTCGTTTTGGGTGTATCGGCACACATTCTGCAACATTACCATGGTTTTCAAAGTAATGTCGCAATATTTCCCAGCGTTGTTCAAGTGTATACACAACCATATTCGTTCAGCGGAAGGATAAAACTAATTATCTGTCAAATCAGACATGAGCTAAGTGTTACCATTCACGAAATAAGCACTAGTTGAAAAAAAACGTTGGATGGCGGACCCTTTATATACATAATTTTTGGCTTAAAACAATTGTAATTCCTAACATAACGTCAGTTTAATATCACTTGAAATACATTTTTTTTTAATAACAAAAATACTGGATAATTGTCGGATACGTCTCATATACCAGTTACTGCTTCTTCAAAACCTCTTTCACTTGGTACCATATTTGTCTAAAATTTCGTTGCACCAATACGAAACAAACCAAAAAAAAAAAAACGAGAAATGGATTAGTTTTTGACTTTACTTTTTTACACCTGAACATGATATTGGGCAGCTAAGAGAAAATATGACTTCTTGTTGCTATCGTTGACATTACCCAAGGATAACCGCGTGTAGGTGGCAGTAAAAAATTTATTGGCTTAAGGGTTTTCTCCTCCAGTCCGTCCAAAACGCGGCTTCGCTGAGGAAATCATAGTTTGGATTTCACATTCATTATGTACTCTCAAAAATATATTATATTTTATGTTTCGCCATCATAATTATTATATTTTATATTTGCCCAAATAATATAATATTAATACACGTACAACCTGGAAACTTCAATTTTTATCTGCGACCTCTAAGACCAGGTTTATTTTCATAAATGCATATTTTAAGGGTTGTGGAGTTCGCGAATTCCAACTTCTTTTTTTACCACCTTACTCTTGTTAATATTTTGAAACCGACCCAGTCAGAAACTGAGAGTGGTACAAAAAATCAGGCACTGGCATACAACTGGCCAACCGAGAAATTGTAAATATATTGCTGGCAGAACACTTGTTAAAGACATTTTATCAGATTTCCCAAAAAGCGTTTTGTTTTTTTGTTTTACAATAATTGCAGGGGTCCACCAAACAAAAAAAAACATTGGCAAAGAATTGATTGAGACCACTGGGCCAACGTTGACAAAAAGTGTCTTTCCAGTGATATTTAGTGAGAAATTGCCAAAGCCTCAAGAGTCTCACAACTGGCAAAGCATTTTTTTTTATAAAAATTATGATGCTTTGCTTAAAAAATTTTGTAGTCGGAATGTTCCGAGTTTAATCTCGGTTCCAGGCATACACTTTTTTGTGATTTTTTTATGCTGTTTAATGTTTTTTAAATCTTGATTCATATGCCATCTACCCCTATCCACCCATATGTACTATTTCCCTTTAGTTTTTCATTTTCAAAAGAGAATTAACAATAATTTGATAGTTCGTATCACAAATTATGGGAAATAGTAGATATGGATGGATAGCGTGTGAATTGTCTTAATATAAAATTGATTTTTATGTTTCTGGAAAAGCTCTTTTAAGACCAATTTTTTTTTGTTATCCCAATGATGGCATATTGATTCCAACAAACCTGACATATTTGCTGAACATGCCCAACAGTTAACATTCCCTTACGCTTTAAGCTATCAAGTATTATATGTTTCGTTAGCTCAGTATTTAGAGCTGTCGGTTATACATCTGGTTATAATCCTGGCCGGACCAAAAAAAATTATAAATTAACTTTTTTTAATTTTATTTTTGGAAAATATGTTTTTAGACGACATATTTCATGGTTTTCCCAACATTTTGCCAACGTTGGAAATTTTGTTTCCCCAGTGCTTGTCCGACACTTTTTGAACAGACGGACATTCTGTCTAATGAAGTTATCATTTTAGGGTTGCGAAAGCAGTTGTTGCAGCACTTGTACTACCAGTTGAAGTGCTTTGCCATCCGTAGTCCGATTGTCTTTTTCTGACTGTAGGTCTATGATAGACGTGTTTTCATTTAAATGTGTCTTTCGGTTTGAGATTTCAGTCCCCCTTTATTGTTTATATACAAAGATGTTACTAAATACATGATGATTATATTATTATGTGTGTATGAGTGAGAGTATGCAATATTGTTTATTTTGTTATAGTTATTACGGAAAAATGCACTTGAATTCGTTTTTTTTTCTCTTTGCACTTAACCTAAACTGTTTGCTAGTAGTACGACAGCTTAAGCAATTTTGCTATATTTGCAAAAAAATATATTTTCTAGATTTACTTTGCTTTTTTAAAAACAAAACCCCTCGTTCTTTTTTGTATTATATATATACATGTAAGTTTAGAAATACACAAGCGGGCTAAAGCCCGGGCCTGCCCGGAGTCCCCAGTTGATCCACGAATATAAATTAGGTAATTATTAAGGCTACAAAATATATGACTGAACATAATTGCCGACATAAAATGTTCATATTATGATCATAACAATCATAAACATGATTCCGCTTGATCATATTATGATCATTGGGAACGATCTAGAATTATAATATGATTATGAGAATCATGTTATGATTCTTGCATTTTTCAATCATAACATGCTGCTCTTAAACTATCATAACATGATACTCTGTTTTCTGCTCGTATTAAGGAATGAGATCAGTCAAACTATGCACTTATTTTATCTTGTAAGTTCGTTTGCATACTTCAAACGAAATATTTTTTATCAAATGGATAATCAAAAAAAAGTAAGAAAAAAATAATTGAAGTTAGAAAAGAAAAACCAGATCGTACTCTTACAGCAATTGCTAAAAAATTAAAGGTTTTACGAAATACGGGTTTTTAAAAATTATGATGGTACTCTTATTGTTAACAGAAGTCCGCGAACTGATATTTTAAGGGTTATTTCTGATCCAAATAATGCTAAGAGAAATAGGCCCGTTAAAGAAAAATATGCTAGCTTTTCAAAGAGAAAATCAGCTTTAAAGCCAACTATTCAGAGTTTTTGGTCAGAAAAGTTAAAATAGTGAACATGTAAAGTGCAAAAAATGCCGACCCGAAATTCCAGGAAGAATGAGGAGGTCAAAAAACTGTCTCGTAATTTTGTTACAAAATATGATTGTTGTATAATGTATGACGAAACCCACGTACTTGGTAACTTTTCCCAGCTTCCAGAGCAATTTGGACAAAAAAAAAAAAAACAAAGCTTACAATAACATTTTTAATTTGGCAAACAATTTGGGCTTGCTTCAAAATAAGTACTTTTTACATTACCACAAGCACTATAAACACCAATTTGTAGAGAGCGTTTGAAAAATGGCATTAGTAATTCATTCGGGTACATGAGGTATCTACTTTCTTAAGGCCATGCATCTTGCCATTATATCAAAACAACGGTAAAGTAGGACCAAAGGCATAATGTGATTTTGGTACCAAGAGTTGCGAATGCTCTCAACTGCCCAGAACTGAGGCCAATACAAAGATATATTATGATGAACACAGAAAAATTCGCCAAAGATGTTAAAACTTTTGAAACTTAATCGTAATTTCACGACAAAAAGGTCACCGAAGAAACAAAGAAACCATACACACAGAGAAATAAAGTGGCAAC
The DNA here is from genome assembly GCA_021234595.1 of Delia radicum. Taxonomy (NCBI): domain Eukaryota; kingdom Metazoa; phylum Arthropoda; class Insecta; order Diptera; family Anthomyiidae; genus Delia; species Delia radicum. The sequence continues at coordinate 198,316,412 of CM037852.1, forward strand.
CGAATTGAAAAGTGTATTTTAATGGTAACAACTAATAAATTCAGTTAGTGCAACGATTTTTACATTTAATTTCTGAATATTTTGGGTGTTGCATCTAAAATTCAGTTGAATTAGCCGAATTTTGTTGTGAAAACTAAAGTTCAGTTGTACCAACCGACTGAAATTCGTAATAACCAAAATTGAATTGTAGTAACCGAATTTCAGTTGGCAAATAGCAAAATTTTTCTCTGTGTGTATGGCTTTAATATATTTAGTTAAATTTTTCTCTGTGTGTATAAACTACCAATTAACAAACCGTTATATTAATTAAAATTGATTGACTACATCAAAAGTTATATTCGTGTACTAGTTTATCAATTTTAGAAAAAATGGTTTATAAAGCTTTATTGCAAAGTAAATATTAAAGTGGAATGTATTTTACATGTCCCAATTTATACACACAAGGACAACAAATTAGCCGGTTACGCAGTGTGACTGTCTGTGAGTGTCTGATAGTAAAGGTCTTATGTTCAACTCACAAATTCACAATTTCTTAAATTTTTATTTTTTTATTGAAAAAAACTAAAAAGACACAATTGATATTCTTTTGTACATACAATTCTATTTTAGACAAATATATCAAAGTTTAAAACCTAAAAACGATAGCTCAGAGGGCTAAAGCGCTCTGTCTAACGTGTAGTGCGAGTGCATGTGGCATTAGAAATCAGTTTATCTATACCACGGTCAGTGATTCCACAGAAAAATTTCATATAGACGCAATCGAACTAATAAAAACATAACAAATATTATTATTCAAAAAAAAAATCAAAAAAACAGGGTCACTGACGAAGGTTCAATACCAGAAACTGCGCAGTCTGATTCCGAAAAAATTGAAAATTAGCAATGTAGTTATGATTTTTAGAAAATACACTCATTCTGCTCTACCACGCCTTTCACAACTAAAACACGTTTTCTTTAATAAATTTTGTCGAACTTAATATTGCATGAATAAAGTTAGAAATTCATTAAAATTTGAATAATATTTAAAAATCGAATAAACAAATTATGTTTTTTTAAGGTCTGCTCATAAAGGAAATACCAAGCAGATAACTACTGTTTTGCCAAATATGACAAAATTTTTATTTATTTATTTTCAGAAAACAATAAAAAAAAATATTTTTTTTTGCCTTTATTCATTCAATTCACGCTACAAAATTTTGATTTGAAAACCCATACATATAGTTTCATAATTGCTCTGAAAACTAAAAAGATTAATACGAAATTAAAATTTAAAGGAGTTTTCTTAAATATCGAATTATTCAATAGGTGGTAAGAGTAAAATAAACTTATTTATTATTCAAAATGACAATTTCTAAAATTAAGGCTGAAGTTTGCGAAGTAACTATTTGATTCTACAAAAAAGTTAAGCATATAATTTTTTGTTCATTTGTGTTTTTTAAATACAAGGACGATTACTGTTAAACCCAAAAGAAGTAAGTCTTTTTTTTTTTTGTAAAAGTAAATTTTTTTTGATAAAGAAATTTTTTTGGAAAAAGTACTATTTTGAACAAAGAATATTTTTTTTTGAAAATGTACTATTTTGTGAAAAGTGTTTTAGTACTTTTTTTTGGAAAGTGCATCTTTTATGAAAAAAGGAGTCTTTTTTTGAAAAACTACTTTTTTCACAAAAGGCACTTTTTGAAAAAAGAATTTTTATTTTAAGAAAAAAGTATTTATTTTTGAAAAACTTATTATTCAAATAAAAAACTTTCACAGGTTTCCTTAGCATTAAACCGTATTCATTGTGTTTTCTGTTTATCGTCAGCGTTTGTGTAATTTTTTTTGAAAAAGGTACTTTTTGGAAAAAGTACTTTTATTTAAAGAAACACGCATTTATTTTTGGAAAACCTATTATTAAAAAAAGCGTTCTCCGTTTTCTGGAGCATTATCTCGAATTCATTGTGTTTTCCGTTTATCGGCAGCGTTTGTGTACCTCTTCTTGGATCTTTTTTTGGAAAAGGTATTTTTGTTTTGAAAAAAAAAAAAACAGGTACGAAATTATAAAATTGTGGGGTGTTTATAAAGTTCCATTCCCCATTATACTAGTTCGCCCACTGTGACATACGCTGTGGAATATTTAGCTTTAATGTCATTTGGTGGAGCCTACCTAAAGTAATACAACAGTTTGGGATGTATGGAACGCGCCACGCCTCTCGTGCTATCCCTCACACATTTAAAGCCTTCATTTGATGAATTATGTTTGGCCTAAGCCAAAGAGAAGCAATTTTAAAATTTGGGTTTTGTGTGAAGTTACACACCCTCTTCTTCTATTCTGCCCACTTTTTGCACAGTTTTTAAAGTTTAATTTTAAAAGGCCAAAATTTGCTCATATATGATCAATACGAGCCTAGGTAAACGCAATTTAAATTTCGGTTTGTATGGGAGGTGCCACCCCCACTTTTATTTTCCCGTCCACTTGTGGAACGTTACTTAAAAATTTTATTATAGAAAGCAATGCCAAGTTTTGTTCATATAACTTTAACAAGAGCTGTAGTTCAACAATTTAAAATGACGGTATGTATGGGAGGTGCTACGCCCTCTCTGCCTATGCAGTAAATGCCGTGACAAGTTTTGCTTATATTAGTTTAACAGTATCCAAGGTAAATAAATTTTAACTTTTGGACCGTATGGTAGGAGACACACCCCTTGTCGCATCTCGCCCACTTTTGGAACTCTACTCAAAAATTTTAAACTTCATTTATGTTTAACTAGAGCGGAGGTAAAACAATTTTAAAAGCCAGTTTGTGTAGGAGGTGCACGCCCCCTTGTGCTATACAGCCTACTTTTGGCACAATACAAACATTTTTTTTTATATAGCGCTGTGCCAAGCTTTGCTCTTATTGGTTCAACAGGAGCAAGGTAAATCAATATATATTTTCGAGCTATATGAGAGGTTCCACTTCTACTTCACCTATTCCGCCCACTTACATAAATTTTATTTAAAGAAAACATTGTGCATGGTTTTGTTCAAATATGTTCCGCAGAAGCCAGTGTAAACCAATTTAAAATTGTGGATTATACGGGAGGTGCCACGCCCTTTGTCCGATCAAGGGCTAATATGGCCTAGAGTCATTTCCGTGTACGCGATATCTGTTTGGTCCATCTTTTAAGAAGATCGGTTCAGGTGTTTGGGCCTGATGGTGTAACAAACATTCCGACAGACAAATAAAAGGATTTATAATATTAATTAGGATAATTCTCGTATGAGCATCATGTATAAAAATGAAATAGTGATGAACGTGTAGGTGCATTCTCTTCGTCATATTCGTCTTCATTACCCTTTCGATCATGAAGTTTTTTAAATGATGACGATTTTTTTTCAATTATGCTTATATATTTTGTAGTAAGTGTGTAATGTAGTGGTTTTAAGTCCCTTAGGTATTGCGTACGTGTGTCTGCATGTAATATGTTTGTTTAAATGTATTTGTGCCATTTAAATCCATAATTTTGTATTGCAAAATATAATAAGGATGTTATTGTGCAAGTGTTTGTTATAAACATTTTAAAATAATTGTTTTTCTATAGTTTTGATATAATTTCCAATTATCGAAAATTAATTATCGATTACCAAACCTAATAACACAAATTACAACAATAGTGTAAATGTTGAAAAAGTGTCTAGCATAAAAAATTCAAATACTTATTAGTTTAAGTATACCAATGACCATAAATGTTGGTTTTTTTTGTTGTTCCTTTATTTTCAAGCCAAAAGCATTTTTAGATAGGCAAATTTATTCTGCTGTTGTAAATTTCAAAATGACAAATAGATTCAAATTAGGGATTTAATTTAAAACAATTGTTTACGCATTTATACATTGATAATAAAAAAAAAAACAACAATAAAATTAATGTCGTTAAGGACCGACTTTATAATACCCTGCAATAAATTCCACAATACTGTGCACTGTGGCGTAGAATCCATTAATGTTGGTCAAAGCTAGAATACAGAGGATAGAAGCTAACGGGTCCGCCAAATAACTTTTTTTTTTTGAACTCCTGAACCAATTGGACTTTGTATGGCGTCATACCAAGGTCTTTATGCAAAATTCGTCTCAATGATGTCTCCGAAATGTTCAATTGTTGAGAACGACGGTGAATTGATGTTGATGGCGCTTCACGTACACTTTCTGCCACAGCAGCAATATTCTCGGGTGTACTCACTGTTTCTGGCTTTTCACGCTTTGGTTTATCGATGAGGATGCCAGTTTCATTCACTTTTTTCACAAGATAACGAACATACGGACCATATTCGTTCAGCGGAAGGATAAAACTAATTATCTGTCAAATCAGACATGAGCTAAGTGTTACCATTCACGAAATAAGCACTAGTTGAAAAAAAAACGTTAGATGGCGGACCCTTTAGTATAGTAAAGGAGATTTAGGCAGTCGCTGATCACAAATATGGAATCAGAATTCTTAAAATCAAAATGGTGGATTTATTATTTATTTATAAAGAATATGGAATCGTTGATTACAAATATAATAATAATAAAAAAATTAAATATTTAAAATGGCGGTTTCAATTGAGAATAGAAAATTAAAAATTTAAAATAGCGGTTTCAATAGGGCTACAACTTCTGTATGTATATTTTTTTAGTCTCTGATTTTGCTTAAGTCTAGACAGTAACTATCCTTTTGGAGGTTTACGCAGTCGCTAATCACAAATCTGGAATCAGAGTTTTAAAATTCAAAATGGGGACCATAAATTATTTTTTTTTGTATATATTGAACTTTAATTATTTGATTACAAAGAATATGGCGTCGCTGATTCCTAATATTGAATCAACATTTTAAAATTCAAATATTAAAACTCAAATAAATAAAAAAGTTGTCGTCATATTGACCACTTTTTTTAATTTTATTTTTTTTATTTTCTGATTTTGTTGTATTTGTTATTATAGGAATATTTGTGGTTGCTAAGCATCTGTAATCAAACACAAAAAAGGGCGGATACAAAATGGCCGCCATTTATTTTAAAATTTAAATATATTGTACTTTAATTTATTGTTTATGAATTATATGGGTTCTCTGATTACCAATCTGAAATCAGAACATAACAATTCAAAATGGTGGATCCTTTATAGCGACCATAAATTTAAAAGAAAAATTAATCTAAAATTAAAATTGTAAATGGATCGTTCTTAAGATTATTGCTTACTTCTGATTTTTCCCTCCTCTTAGTACGTTCAGACATATCTTGGTGGTATAGTTAAAAACGACCTGGTAAATCCGACCTAAAATTAAATTCTGGAACGAGATCATTAGCCAGATCGAAATATCAACCTAACTAATATATATAGTTTGCTTTATTTTTGGAAATATACATAGGTTGAAAGTTCGTTATAAATAAATCAAAATAACAAAAAAATGATCTCGATGTATATAAAAACAAAAAACAAAGAAAAGTGTAAAAAATATTATATTTTATTAATATTGCCATGTATGGTTCATTAGGGTCGTCTTTCGTTGTATGGGCGAAAAATAAAAACGAGATTTTGAATGTACACCCCTCTTAAAATATTTGTTTGTGTACAGAAATTCACCATGCAAAAAATTAGAGTTCTAGCATAACGGGAAGATGTCCCGCATCCCCCTTGAAGATCGGGCCCCTTGGAAAAATGGGCATAATTAAAAAAAATTACAAATTTTTTTTCTTCAAAATTTAAAAAATATAAAATAATTTTTGTGTTGGGTTTAATCATAACTACTCAGATAAAAAATATTACTTTCCCAGAAAATCGCTAACTTACCCTAACTTTGTGTCAAAAAAATTAATAAATATTTTGGGGGTACCTCAAAGTGACTTTTTTGCATTTTTGAAAATTTTATTCAACAAAAATCAAAAACCTAGTGTTTGCTGTCAAGTATTTCATTAAGCACATTTCAAGTATTAAATAAGCCAGGTATTACGCATATCCGTTGGCAAATTATTTTTTTAGGGCATTTTGATTCTAGGGGATTTCAAGTTTTTTTTTTATTTTTATACATTTTTATTTTAAAACAAGGTTTTAATAATATTTCATCAATATTTTTGTATATGCCTTTTTATATGATTGTAATAACTTTATTTAAAAATACTATATTTTCTGTTGATAGTTAACCCATGTTAACCTGGGGTCAAATATGACCCACGTAAGAAAAATGCAGCTTTGTGGCAAAATTTATAAATAAAATAAAGAAAGGAATAATTCAATTAAATTTATTCTAAAAAAAATTTCGTTAACCGTTTCTAGTATTCGAGTAGGTCAATTAAGTAAAAATTAGAACTTAAAACTTTTCCATAATAATAATTTTGAGGGAAAAAAATTTACACTATTAAATTAAAAATACGTTTTTCGAAGATACTCCTGAATATGTACAAAAAAAATCAATTTTAATATGAATACAAATGTCTGAATTTATACTAAATAATTAATTTTAATTAATTTTAAAATGTAAATAAATTACAATTAGAAACATAAAAAAAATTTATTTTATGTCATCTTTGTGATTTATGACTCTTTAAAATACGAGGGTCAATTGTGACCCCATGAAAACACAGGTTAACTATGAACACGAAAAATTATACTTTATAATAAAGTTATTACAATTATATAAAATAGCATACACAATAACATTGATAAAATATTACAAAAATCTTATTAAAAAAAAAGTCTATACAAATTTAAAAAAACGTTGAAATCCGCTAGAATCAAAATGCTCTAACAAAAATTTTTGACAACGGATATCCGTAATACTTGGCTTATTTAATACTTGAGATGTGTTTAATAAAATACTTGACAGCAAACATCAGGTTTTTGATTTTTGTTGAATAAAATTTTCAAAAATGCAAAAAAGTCACTTTGAGGTACCCCCAAAATATTTATTAATTTTTTTGACACAAAGTTAGGGTAAGTTAGCGATTTTCTGGGAAAGTAATATTTTTTATCTGAGTAGTTATGATTAAACCCAACACAAAAACTATTTTATATTTTTTTAATTTTGAAGAAAAAAAATTAGAATTTTTTTTTTAATTATGACCATTTTTCCAAGGGTCCCGATTTTCAAGGGCGATGCGGGACATCTTCCCGTTATGCTAGAACTCTAATTTTTTGCATGGTGAATTTTTGTACACAAACAAATATTTTAAGAGGGGGGCAGCCCCAAAAATCGCAAGTTGAAAAATAAGGACCACCCTAATGGTTCATACATGACCATAATATTTTAGGTCATATACGATCATATTTTAATATTTCACGGGAGTCCCATGAATTTCCGCGAAATTTTTTTATTTAAAACAAGTAATTTGTTGAGATCATTTTAAATGAAATTTAAATATCATATAATATTCAACGAAAAATACTTCAGTGTGTTAAGAAAATTTATTTTTTAATACTATTGAAGCTTTTAGTAATTCGCTTGACATCCAATTTAAAATTTTTGTGGTAAAGTTTTCAGCAACGGAGAAAACCCGTTCACTATCTAATTTGTTCTTTAACAAATTCGCTTGATTTTGTCTTTTTTGGATTGGCTTTTACATTATCCATAAGTAGTGTTTCTAAGTTTCATTTTGGAACATTAATCGTCTTGGGAACATTACTCGCCTTAGACATTTCAGAAATAGATTGATCAAACAGGCACAAACACCAATTTTTTTTGGTGTTTTATAATTGGCACATAAATTACACACTGTCACAAAATTAGAAAAAGTCGATTTGGTTAGAATCTCGATACATATTTTTAATAGGTTTTGTCCAAATCTGTTTTGTAATTTTGAGAAAACCGTGATTAAAAGCCCGAAAATAGCGTTTTTAACCATTTATCAAGTTGTCCACATCCGAACAGCTTAAGCATTTATATTACTATGGTAAATGGTAAATATATTAAACTTTTTTTCTATAATTAGTTAACAAACTTTTAAAATTTTTATACACATAGAAAACTGTTTTGTAGTTGCAACCGAATTTTTGTGGTTCCACGTACTATCACTGTTATTAAATTTTAATGCCATTATAACAACCAACATTTATTTACAAATTTCGAATTTTTATTGTAACAATTGAATATTTATAATATTATTAATATTATAATAATAATTATATTCTATAAATAAATTCACATGCGTTAAACAAATTTTATTTGATTGATGAGTTTACTAGCTTTAGAAATTAATAAAAAAAGACAATAGTTAAGCAATTATAAAAAAATTAATAAATGATTTATCCAAAAAATTGTTTTTCCAATAGAAAAACACAATATTAGATATTATTCTAAAATTATAATTTAGAATTCGGACTACCATGTCAACCCTGATAAGTATTTTATTATAAACCCTTCGTTTAAAGGCAAAATCTGGTACTTTAATCGGGCACAGGAATAAATTATTTAGTCGCTAACTTCTCCTGTATGTACGTTAGCGACATAGTTCTTTAGTCCTCTACAAAACAAAAAAATTTCTCCAAAATTTTCATAGCATATTGTGCAAACTATTAAATTTTGAAAAAAGTACATATAAAACAAAATATAAATCTAAAGCTAGTAAACCATTTAATAAAAAATTATTATGCCGCGAACTAGGCTATAACCGGCGACCTCCCGCTGGTCAGGCATTTACTTCAACTCTAGCGTAATCCCAATTTCAATTTAATGTTTCAAATTTCAACCTTAAAAATTTTTTGTTTTAAGTATGTATGTCTAAAAAAAGATTTGTATGTGCACCAGAAATTCGGTTGCTAATTTCAATATTTTATTGGGGGTACCAACACTATAAACATACTTTATATTCCCGATCAAAAAAAAAATTAATACATATATTTCTTAAATATAATATCATATCTCTTTATAAATAGATCTATATTTAATCTTTTCTAAGTTAATCTCAAAATTGGGGTATTCAGTTAATATACAATTATATCCTTCAAACATATTCATGGATTAAATTAGATCAAAATTGATCTGAAAATTGGGATATTCAATAATATGTAACTTAAGATCCTGATAGAACCTAAAATATTTCATTGTATCTCTTTGAATCTAATTAGATCCAAAGTTACAAGTAGTGTTTGGTGGATCGAACAAGACATTTTGAGATTTAATTGTTTATCACATGAAATATTTAATTTAAATATCCCATGAAATATATAATTTTGAATAAAATTAAAAAAATATATTGTCATTAGACGCATATATAATTATGCATGGAGTTATATATAATTATTCATGGTAGTAGTAGTTTTTCTTTATTTCATATATTATAATGTATAAAGTTTACAAAGAATATGTTTAATATTAGTACATTATTATTAAGTAAAAAAAAAGAACTTACGACTTTGACATTAGTCGTCAGTCGGATGAGTGATTTTTAGTTTTCCATTAATACTTTTTTCATATTCATATATATATATTTGATTTATAATTATATAATTAAAGTTTGTTTTTCTCATTAGTTTAATAATTAAATTCTTCAATTAAACTTTTTCGATATTTAAGAGCATTGATAATATATTTTACCAAACAATCCCAATCCGAATATTCCCCATTAAGGATTGCTATTATTAAATCATCTGATAACCATATATATCCAAAGTATTGGTATCTGAATGATTTTAATATTGGACATCGTCCGATAAAATGTTGTATATTCTCTATTTCTTTGAGGTTGCATAAAGAGCATAGCTTTGATCTAGTTGAAAATCTTGTTCCATTTAATTCTATTAAATCACATCGTGATTTAAAGATCCACATAATCTGGTTTTGATTGTATTTTTCTACCATATAGTTTTGACCTTTTGCGAAGTCCAGTTGTTTATAAAATCTATCAGTTTCGAATGCTCTTTGAATGTATTTTAACTTGTTTGATATTCTTAATTTTGTCAGTAGCTGATTACATTTTTCGTCCCATTGATATTTTGAACAGCTTTCGAATTCCCAATTCATATTTGATTGTTCACATAGTGATTTCAAGTGCGCAACCCATGACAGATTCCTCTGCATTAAACTTAGCGTCAGCTTATGGGGTAATCTATTTCTTCCATATTCAAAAATGGTTCGACCAATGTATCTTAGATGTAAATCAAGCGTATATAGATGAGCATCTTGCATATGAGTTTCTAACATAAGAACATATGTTGGAGTAAACGATGGTATATTTAATATCTTTTTAACAAAAAACCGTTGAAGTTTGTCAACTTCTTCAAAGAGTGAATGTCCCCATACTTGAGCTCCATAGGTTTGAATAGACCTGCAAACCGCTTGAAAAAGTTGCCACTTAGAAAGTAAGGAAATATCTCTTTTGCTTAAGTATGTATTCCAAGTGGCGTTAATATTGTTCTTGGCAGCATTATTTCGATTTTCAATGTGTTGTTTGAATAACATTTTTGGAGTAAGGGTAATTCCTAAGTAGCAGAAGCTAGACGCAATCTTAATATTGTTGCCATTAAAAACCCACTTTTCTTCATAAGAATTTCTGCCACCATTTCTGAATACCATAACTTCTGATTTAGACAGATTCACCTCAAGGTTCCATGCTTTACAATATGTTTCTAATTTGTTTATCATAGTTTGAAGTATTTTTATATCATCTGCCATTATAACTATGTCATCTGCATATAGTAATAATCTTATATTAATTCCGGCTACATTTAAGCCTCCACCTAGAACTTCATGTAATATATATATAAAAATGCATAACTATATCTTCTGCGCATGGAAAATATTAATTATGTTGGACCATATATAATTATATCTCAAACTATATTCATAATGTTGTGTCATATATGGTATCTTACAAAATTTTATCTTATATAAATATATAGCTTATATTAAGGTGAAAAAACATAAGATAATATACATATTTTTTTTACTCGGGTTATTTTAAAATTGATAACGGAAACTAATATTTTAGATAGAGTGATAGGCGATACTTGTATTCGATTTTAACTGCAAACATTTTATTTAAGTGACAAAATCTTCGATAAGTTGTTGGTTGGTTGGTGGTATTGAAAGTAATATCGAATATAATATTTTTTAAATATTGATTAGAAACCATAATATTTTGGATGCTGTTACTGCGTTTTGGTTAATTTTATATATTTTCTGTTCACAATATAGTTTAATTATTCTGATGATGAACTTTAAGTACTTACAATTAAAATTATTGAATAATGATTAAATGGAATTCCAAACAATTTATTCTCTGTGTTTATTATCATAGAAAAAAATGCATTTGATAAGTACTCGATCAAAAAAAATTACAAAATATTGCATTTTTGAAAGTAGCTAGTAGGCCATGTATTCGACCAGCTTAAATTTATTTTAATATCACGATATAACTTTCCTTTTTTTAATGTAGGCGAAAAGCGTTAAAACTATTACACCAAATTTGTTTAAATTGCATTTTATCTTTTAAATTATGTAAAATAATAATTATTTTTCATATCATATTAAAAACTTATTTATATTTTTTTATTGAAGACATTTGATAAATGTGTCATTACGCTATTTTAACAATTAATTTTAGAAAATATCACTGCGATATCATCAAGAGTATTCTAAATACATAAATTTATTTTGAATCATTAAAAAGCTTCATTAAAAAGCTTATTTTGAATCATTAAAAAGCTTCAATAAATGACGTCAAAAAGCACAGAAATAACTATCTTTAGCAATTTTAACAGCGATTTTTTCACATATCGGAATACAAACCAAGAAAGTTTGTTGAGGTGTATTATCGGGAGTTTTAAAATAATTTATTAATGTTAACATTTAATAATTTCACCTTTAGTTACATTTTTCTTTAAAGCTGATCAAACAATGTATTTATTAAAATAGCATCAGCAGCAAAAAGATTATAATCTCGTTGACTACAACTGGGTCTTTTATGGGGTTGAAAACTTCCACTAACATCTAAAGGACTGGGACATGATCATTTCATAGATTGGCAAAGTCAAAGTCAATTAATGTTTTTTATAAAAATGAATAAAAATGCTGGGAAATAAAATATTACTACATTAATCAATTATTTAAATTTATCCCGTTTTCCCGGACATTTGAGAATTTTTCTCGGGAATTCCCTGAAAAATTGCTTAGGAAATTTTCTCCCGGGAATTTCCGTACCCCAAACCCTAATTGTCAAACATGTTGAAAAGTTGTCCAAAATAGACAAGAACAGTTTAAGTATGCTTAAGTCATTTAAAAAGACTAAAACTTGGGAAAACATCCAAAAAGGAATAAAATATATCAGAGATTATGAAAATTTAATTTTTCACATTTTTGGTATATTTATTCTATTTGTTTTTGGAATCAATTAGTTTTATTAAAATTGTGAATAAAATTCTTACCATTTACAGAAATCCGACTTAGAAAATTCGTTAAAACTTTTTGCTATTCACTTTTTATATTTACAAAATATTACACTTTATATGGCGTTTTTTTTTTTGAAAAGGTACAATTGAACCAACAAAAACATTAGTATTCAAGTCGAAACTTTATTAAAATAGCGACAACTGAAATTAAACTCGATGACAGTTGACCATTTTGACAAATTCATGCAACAACACGAAAATAGTGAAAGCGAATAGGCCAGAATAGGGAACATTCCCTTATAATATGTAAATAGCTAACAAAAATTACATGAAACAAAATTAAGCCAAAAAAATGTAATATTTGTGAAAGTTAGCTTAACAAAAACTTTCACTACAGTGAAAACATATTAAATATTTTAAAATTTTATTTAAAAATTTTTCACATATTTGTGTGACGATATTGTAATAGTTGAGAAAAATCGAGGATTTTCTTATTCATGCTACATAGTAAAAAAAAAAAACAATGTTATACCCAAATGTTGCTGAAGGTCTTATCATTATTTATTTAAAAATTTAAGATAAAATATCTTATTTTTAAAATTGTATGTAAAAATAACTTCTTTTAAACATGCTAAATTTTGATGAAATTTTCCGAAAAATCTGGCCCATAAGTGAAATAAACTGTAAAACTATGACATTAAAATCAGAGTGACCGACATATTTATGCCATTGATCATAACTCATACACTCAGGGAAAAGACTTTCACCATATTGATGATAGTGTTTCATAAATCGTTTCTCGTCAATTATTCATCATATTTATGAAGTTTTCATAAATATGATAAAGAGTTTCATAAAAATGTATGACAATTGTTTCATATACCTTCATCATTTCATAAAAAAGTTTTATAAACTTTGAGCTTTTTTATTGAAATTTTAATTTATTATTTAAAATATAGAAAATAATATTTAGCCCTACTAACTTATCTCACAATGGCCAAATTTTATTGCTTAACTACTGATACAAATACAAAAAATGTCAACATAACCAAAAAAAAAAAAATTATAAAATAAAAGAAAATTTGTTAATTTTACAAAAGATTTCGTTGTTTTGACAAATTGTTCATATTTTTAGCATGGATTATTATTATGAATGTCAAATTTATATAGAAACATCTTAGACTTTTTAAAACTCAAAGACTACCAGAAGTTATTTGAAATTCTGAAACACCAATTAAATATTAGTTGCTGTGTTCTTAATTTTAAATAGAATTTTTTTTAAATACACCCAGAGGAAAACTGGAATAAGTTTCATAAATTTTCGTCCAATGTAACTATTTCATCAACATTGATGAAAAATTCCATAAACAACAATAATCATAATGACTATATTTTGGTCTCTATCAACTTTTTTACACAAAAATTATGAAATCCTTAATAATACAAAAAATATCCTATATATATATAGTGAAACATTTCATAGATATGATAAAACTGAATTTGTTTTTATGAAATGTTTCATTAGTACTATGAAATTTTACATCTATAAATCATTTCATAAATATGATGAAGCTTTTTCTTTTAGTGTAATATGAAAAGTTTATGAAACTTTTCATAATATTTTAGAAAAATTTCATAAAAATTTATAAAACTTTTATAAAAATTTATGAAATTACTTCATTCTGTTTATGAAGTATTCAATAACATCTATTAAGCACAAAAAGTTATGAAACTTCTTAATATTTATGAAACATTTATTAAATATGAAAGAGTGCTATCAATTTGCCTTTTTATGAAACAGATTCATCATATTTATGAAGTGTTACATTGGACGAAAATCAATGAAGTTTTTCATAATATTTATAAAGTTTTTCATAAATATGATGAAGCTTTTTGCCTGAGTGTAGATGCTTTTGTTTTCGATTTTAAGGTTCAATTTTGTATAATTTATTATTTTTTATTATAATATTTCTTTTGTAGAAAAATAATTACGGAATTCACAGTTAAAGTGCAAAAGTGCCAAAGTAAGTTAAAGTGATTTCAAAAGTTAAAAATTTCGTAACTGTGAAAGAAAATATTTCGAAACAAGAACTTCCATTTGAAATGCAGGAAATATTAATTGAAATTTAAAATTTCCATTTAAAATTCAATTGACTATCAGAAAATACCAATTGAAATTCAGACCATCCATTTGAAATTGAGAAAATATCAATTGCAATTTAGAAAACATAATTTCAATTAATTTTTTCTAATTTCAAATGATGTTTTCTGAATTTTAATTGACATATTCAGAATTTTAATTTATATTTTCTAAATATCAATTGAAGTTTTATGAATTTTAAATTATGTATTTCTAAATTTCAATTACACTCAAAAAAATAAGTTAGTAGAAAAGTTAGTAAAACATCCTGTAAATCAGGTATACTATTTTTCAGCAAATTTTTTGCTAAAATTATGCTTAAACTAAAATTTTAGTTACAATTAGTCAGCCCTTAACTGCTTTGAACTAATGTTTTACTAATATTTTACTAATGTTTTACTAATTTATTTTGCTAAAAAAAATTGTGCTGATTAGCACATCAATAGTGTGAACGACCATCAGATTAAAAGTTATACGCAGAATGAATTAGATGTCAAGATGTAGTAGTGACGATTAAAATGATACTAAAAAGTACAACTCTAGTAAGACACATAAACAAAATCAACCATGGAAGATTTTTGTATCTGTTTTTCATACATAAAACAAAATTGTGGATTGAAACAACTAAAATTTTGCGTTTTCACCGGCTTGTGAATGTAATTGTCTATTAATTAAATAAAAGACAAAATAAAATATTTAAATTTAAAAAAGATTAAATGTGTATTTGTAGTCAAATTGAGTGGTCAAGTTGATAACAAATAAACCGCAGGTAGACAGACTAAAGCGAAAGACATCCATCTTAGGTAAATTTTTATGTTTCCTTTTTCTTATTGCAAAAAAACTGGTTGTATATGTTACATTTTGTTATTTTTTCGTTTCGTTTCTATAATTCTCTGCGGCATTAGCGTTCATTGAGACAACCATTGATGTAAGTAGTTAAAAGATACTTTTGTTTATGTTATATAAAGTAAAAATTTTCTACAAATTTTTTGAGTTTTTCTAAGTCTACTAATATTCAGCAAATATTTTATTAATGTTTAGCAAGGGCTTTTTAATTTCTAATCCACTAAGTTTTAGCAAAACTTTTGCTGAATCTACTATCTTTGTTGCTAAAGATTTTGCTAACATTAGCAATTTTTTTGCAAGTACCCTCCTGACTAAAATTTTGCTGGCTCACAAAATTTTTTGCTGACTTTACTAACTTTTTTATTTGAGTGTAGTATTGTCTGAGTTTCAAATGATATTTTCTGAGTTTTAATTTATATTCTTTGAATTTCAAATGCTGTTTCTGAATTTTAATGGTTTTTTTCTGGATTTCAAATGGAAAATCCGAATTTCAATTGATGTTTTCTAGTGCATTTCAAATTTCAAATGGAAATTCAACTTATGATTTCTGAACTTTAAATCGTAATTCAAAATTTCAATTAATATTATCTAAACTCCAATTGATATTTTCTGAATTGAAGTTGCAAAATGTGTACAAGAAATTGTTTTGTTATGGCAAGGATCTGTAAAAATTTAATTTATCCAAAATAATTGAAAAAATGGCATTTAGTGGGAAATGCCAAATAAAACTTGCCCTGTAGTAAAATTAGTGTTAATATTACTATGTCATTAGAAGATATTACTGTAGCTAAATTAAAAAAAAAAATAATTTTAAAATATTATGGGCATATTTAGAGTAATTTATATAATCAACGGAAGTTCACATCATTAAAAACAAGACTTAATTATCCATAAATATTGATTTTTGAATTTTTAATAATCACCAAAAACATGACATTATTTTAACTTACCACCACAATATTAACAAAGGACGTTTTAGAATAAACATTATATATATTTTTTTTTTTTTAATTTTCACAATTTTATTACACAATTTATTAAATTTTATCACATAATTTATTAAATAATAATTGTATAAATATTAATTTACAATTATTTTTTTCTCATTATTAAAATAATTATTATTTTTATGTTAAGGTTTCAAATTTTAAACCGTTTCGTTTTCTTTAGTTTTCGAAAAGCTTTTACACACACTAACGGTTGTAATGCAACTAACCCAAAAATTAAATTGTCTCGAAATGTTCAGTTCCGTTATTATGATTTTTTATTTTCAGTTTGCTGCTTGTGTTTAGCCACACAGATGATTTCCATATGATGTGTTAGATTTTGGCGCCTAAATGGATATGACTGACTGGTTGGGTTTTGTAGAATAAGACGTTACATTACATTCACACATGAGGGTATTTGATATTTTCTTAGGGTGCATTGTACCAGCAAGTGCTACATGTGTTAGTTAACAAAGTAATAAACATGCGCACGACCATAGTCATGTGTTCGAAGGATAATGGATTCTATTCATTCATTAATGTTGTGGAACTTCTATTTATTCAACTACATACAAACAAAATACACGTTCATATTAAGCAATAATGAAAATTGAACAATGGCTGTTTGTATTTGATTAAGTAATTTAAAAATTCAAAATTTAATATGGCAACAATTTGTTAATGATGCAATAAATAAATATTGTTAGAAAAAAAAAAAAATTAAATTAAAAGAATACACGTAAACAAATCAAATTAAGTGTCATTTAAAATTTGTTTCTGAAGCAATGAAAATACTATTTTAACCCTGCAGTACTATCGTCTGGGTGTAATCCACCATAAGGCTAAATTTTTGTTTTTTTTTTCAAGAGAGATGTACAGTAACAAAATATTATTTAAAATAAATGAATTGCCAAACTTATAAAATAAATTTTTTTTTCTGTATTTTGGAGTTCATTATTGAAAAAAAAAAATATTATTTTCATAATTGAATTTAACTGATATGAATGACAGATACTAATAACTAGGGGTGGATTACACCCAACGATAGTAATGGCGTAAGTTGAAAAACGATAGTATATATATAATTCTTTAAATTCCTAGGAGGAACATAGGGCCACAACAAATTTTTTCCATTCCGCTCTGTCTTCGGCTATGTGTTTGATTTGGTTCCAGGAATACCCTGACGACCAATTCGTCTACTATCCTGGGGGTTGAACTCAAGCATCTTCCTTGTGATATCATTTTGTGGTTTACGGAAAGTGTGACCGAGCCATCTGTATTTTCGGATTTTTATGGTTTCAGCGATTTGTGGTTGTTGAGTTTTATACCACAGTTCTTCGTTGCTGATGATATTCGGCCAGAACACCTTCAGGATACGTCGAAGACATCTATTTACAAATGACTGTATTTTCTTAGATTCTTTTATTGGCAGGTTCCAGGTCTCGCATCCATATAACAAGGTTGATTTTACATTTGAATTAAAGATGTTTACTTTCGTTCTTATGGATATATTTGAGGATGACCAAACTTTGCCGAGCGAACCAAAAGTTTGTCGAGCTTTATTCAGTCGGTATTGGATGTCGGCAGCACTACCTCCAGATATATCAATTATAGAGCCTAAGTAGAGATATTCCTTTACATCATCTAAATCTTGATCAAAAAGTTTAAATTGACGAGTGTTATCGGTGTTTAGACGTAGCGATTTTGTTTTAGATGAGTTTATTTTAGGACCAACTGTGGCAGCATATGAGCTAATTAGGTCAAGCTTCCGTTGCATTTCGCTGAAGTTATGGGAAATAAGACAAATGTCATAGTTTGGCATTGATATCCAAGTTTACACCGTCCTCGTTCGGAATGGACTGTCTCATTACAAGATCAAGGACAACATTGAAAAGTAAGGGGGAAAGAACGCAGCCTTGTCTGACACCCACGCTGATGTCAATGCAATTACTCTTTAGGCTATCGTGGAGAACTATGCATCGGGCGTCGCTGTAAAAAGCTTTTATTAAGCTGCTGATTTTAAAGGGTACACCTTTACACTTCAAGGCTTTCCAGATGGCAGATTGATTGATAGAGTCGAAAGCACGTTTGAAGTCCACAAAAACAAGATACAGAGGGACTCTTAATTCGGCAGATTGCTCTACTATAATACGAAGACTATTTATGTGGTCCACGCACGATCTGTTTGGCCGGAAACCAGCTTGCTCGGGTCGCAAGTTTAATTCTAAAGCGTTAAAGATTCGACGATGTAGAATTTGAGCGATGATTTTATTTATAATATTAAGAAGAGTTATCCCTCTCCAGTTTGAGCATTCCATCAAGTTTCCTTTTTTTTGGTAGCTTTATAATAAGCCCAACGATAGTACTGCAGGGTTAGTTCGGCATATGTCTCTATATGATACATTTTTTCAACAAACCTGCGCTCATATTACATTACAAACGTAACAATACCAAGTCGTGACCGTTTAGCGATCACACCCAAGTATGGCCTCGAATCTAATGCAGCTAAATTGCAGTTTTCTTTCCTATTAGCTTTTTCTGTTATTGTATATTATACAATTATAAGAATTATTATGATTTAAAAATTAATAGTGTTTATAATTTTTAGAGAAAAACGTTTATTCTTCTTCTTAACCTCAAAATTTCTAAATTAAATTTGTCGAATGCATATTAATTAAAAATATATATTATTTGGATCAAAAATGTTATTTGAAGACATAGTGTCGGAATTTATGATCCCAATAAACCAAAGGATGATATGTTGGCGAAATCGCTATCATCTTAACTATCCGAAAACTATATTATATTCCAGGAAGATTATGATATCATTTTCGAAACGGTTGTGGTGATAAATATTCTTCAAAATATTTAGTTTTTAAAAAGACTTCAAAAAATTTTCACAAACAAATAAAATTTATAAAAAGTAGGAAATTTTTCTTTTTGTTTTGTCCATTTGTACTCCTTTATATTATTCAAACAAATTTGCGATTTTGGTGAGTTATAGATTTGTTCTTAAAAAAACGAATTAAATATTTTTTTTTAAACATTGATATAATTTTAGGATATTTTAAAACGATTCAACTACAATTTATTGCTAGAGCACAATCACGGTCTCATGTAGTGAAAAAATGAAAAGTAGATTTGCATATCTTGAGATCTTTTTAAAATGTTATCTAAAATTGTGAAAAACAATTAATTTGCATAGAAATAAATATCGTTTATGATGCCGATTGTGATATCATATACGATATCGTTTTCGATGTCATAATCGCCTGGAATAACGATAGTATTTCGACACTAGACAGAACTTTGGAGATTTTGATACCGCTATTCCGGAGAGTTTAGATAGCGAAAAAGGTCATATCGTTTGGAAGTGTATATTTTCGAACACAAAATTTATCATTTTCATATCACCAGTTATATATGATAGAAAATACCACCTAGGTGATATCGTAACGATATCGTTTGGTTTATTGGGATATTAAAAAATGAGAAAAATATTTTGGACGTCCAACAGAAATTCTGTATCTTTTAATATGTCATTTAGCCGTAAGAAATATCAATGGACAGAATATTTTTTGCTGGGGATGGACATTGTTTAGTAGACTAAACATAAAAACTATGACGTGCGAAATAATTGCAATTTAAAAGTCGTAAAACTAAAAAAAAAATACTTTTTTTCTCTTATTTTTTTTAATTTATGGAAATTTATGTGATTCCTCACATGCGCTAGTTATGAGCTATTTAATATTAAAAAACAATTTTTTAAAGAATTTTTGAATAAAAACCAAAAATTTTTTTGAGTTTACTTATAGTTGCTACCCGCGGCCTACGTAGTGTGTTTTTAGAATTTTTTAATAAAGTAGAGTTTAAACATTTAGCAATGCTAAGCATAACTATCATGGGAAAAGCCCTTATAAAATTTTCATAGATTAATTTTGGTCCACTATAGCATCATTTAGTTTCAAACAAGTAATTTTATTTAGTACTTGTTTAAAATAAAAAGATGTAATGGAACACAATTTTATAAATATATGTATATCCAAAAATATGCCCAGCAATACTAAACTTTTGAAACCAATTTTGTAGAAAAATTCTAAAAAATGGGGTTACCGAACTATAAATGTTTTTGAATTTTTTTATTTTTTCTATAATCAACTTGATAGTACGCATCATTTGACTACAATTACGTAAAATTGTCCAATTTCGGGACAATACCACATCAGGCTGGTATTCTTCTTATCCACTTAACTCTCTGTGGAGCAAAGGGAATTATAGGAAAAGTATTCAAAATTGAAAAATGTTTATGCTGGAACTTTTTTGAAAACCTCAAAAGAAGATTTTTTTTATGAACTTAACGAATATGATGTGATAAACATTCATTTGTAAGAAATTGTTATTATTATTATTATTTTATTTTATTAATTAATAATCATATAATAACAAATTATATCCTATTACCCTAACCGAGCACTAGCTATCAATGCTTTCGGCGCGTTGTAGCGAAAACAGACCAGAACATCTGGTGGGAATCGAACCCACGACTCGCGCACTGATATGCCAGCACGTTACCAACTAGCCTGCTGGGCGCACTGTATGGAATTTGTATATATTTTCACACAATCATATACAAAAACGTAAAGTTTAGTGCAATTTTAACAGACTAAAAATACATATACAATTATATCAGATCAAAATGCGATTACAAACATATCTGGTTTTTATATAATTAAATCTATTAGATAAAAAACTGATAAAATCTATTACCATTCTATGGGGTCATATTTCGGATATTTATGCTTGAACAATACATATCTGATATTTATCATTAGATTAGATCGAAACCCATACAAGTAAATACAGTTGCATGGGCCCATATTTTGGATGAAATTTTATAAGATAGCATATCGCGTAATATAGAAATTGATATGGCTACATAAAGCTCCATATCAGTTGTTTTTTTTTTAATCGGGTATATTTAGTAGAAGTAGTACAGCACTTATGCTTGAACAATATATATCAAGGTTTGGTGACCAAACCTTTTCAATATCGTTATTCGACTCAAAACCATTTAAATTGATCACCGATACCAATACAGAACCTCTTGGTTTCATATATACCGGTATATCGTTACCGTTTCCCTTAATACCGGTATCGTACCGGTATTAAATTGGTTTTTAAAAAAATTGTTTTTTTTTACGTTTCTAAATAAAAATATTACTATTTTTTTTAACAAAAAGTATAGAAAATTGCAAATTATTTTAATTTTTTGTTAATAAAAATCGTTTTACCAACTTAACGTATGGCTATAAATTTTATAAGGCATTCACACGTGATTGACGGAAACACTTGTTTTGAAAAAACGTGTGGAAGAGAATAAATAACTATTAGAATGCAATAAAGATCTTTAGAATGTTTTGTAGTTAAACGTGAACGTGAAATTAAATTTATGTGAAATGCTATTTTTCATTAATACCGATTTTGATATTTCTGTATCGGGAAACCAATACCGAAACAAACAAAAAAAATTAAACTAATTCCGATGTCAATACCGTTATTCATTTCGGTTGCCAACTTTGATATATAAGGTGAGTTTTCGCTCAATTTTGAGTTTTTCGAAACACGAAAACCGTCATGCCTTCTTAAGTAAAAGCACAAAAAGTGATGTTTTAAGCGTGTAATTTTATCTTGGTATAACGAATCATTTATGAATTAGATTATGAGATTCATTCTACAACTTTTTTTTAGCACATATCGCACAAAGTAGGCAACGTAAAAAAAAATGTGGTAGAAAAACGTACTGTTTATTTTTCGTGCCGAACTTTCATTGTAAACAAACTTAGCTCTATTTAAGGGCGAATACCCTAATAGTGTATGATTCTCTTCTAAAGTCCCATACGACTACCAAAAAAGCTGTTTCGAAGCTGCAATTATTCCAAAAAGCAAATATTTTGCCTAAACACTACTCATGGTCTTCATACTTTAGGTTTTCGGTCACACTTGAAGCTTCCGATCTTTTAGCGGAAGTGATTCGGATGTTGTGACAAAGACGTTTTTATAAATAAAACTTTGGTTGATGTTGTGTAAATTTGGACAGCGCTTGACACAAAACGCTGCAAATTTTTGGTTTTCTTTTGGCCCCTGTGGGCTTGTATGGCCCTCAATTAGAAAACATGTTTATTGATTTTTTAAATTTGCTATAGCAGACTTATTTTGTCAACATATATTTGCAAAATGCAAATCAGCTGCTAAAACTTATTTTTTATTTTAAATCTCTCAATTTGTGCCTGACATGGACAGACTTTTCAGCTAGTTCCTACTATAAATTGGCTAGATATAGACAACTACTAATTAGAATGTATAACATTTTAATAAATTATACATCAATAATAAAATTTTTAATTCGAGAAAACATTTAATTTAACTTCCTAGGTGAAAAAGTTCATATAGGATCATATATTGTCATATATGGTTTCATGTATGATCACATATGGTTCCATGTATGCCCATATATGAACATATATGTAATGTATGGAATCATATATGGGTAAGTACATACAAAGGAAAAGTTCATATATGGATGAGAATGAACTTTTTTTTTTACACCCAGCTGTACGAATTTCTGACAAAAATATTTAAAAGAAAATAGATTTTAAAGTTTCAGTCGCATTTGATGTGTTTAGTTCTGATTCGGTAATAGCTAACCTGACTAACACTGCCGCTTTTTTCGGGATTAACCCGCTTTTCAATTTTTTTTAATTTTTTCTCAATAGAATTTTTATAACAAATACAATGATTTAAAACGTTTAATATATTATAAATTTTTGAGCTTTTTGAAATAAAGTCTCAGAGCCAGAGATAGGATTTCGAAATTCGAATCGAAGTCTAAAATGTATTAATTTTTTGTGTCAAAAGTGTTTTTTTTTTTCAAAATTAAAGGAATATATCAATTTTTGAAATAATATTAGAGCGATTCAAACTAAAAAATTACGAATTTATTAAAATACGTATTTTAAGACAATAAATTTTACAAATCCCGCTATTTGTACCATAATCCCGATTTTTCGGCTCTATGCAATAAATCCCAGGTACAAAAAGTTATAGTGCAAAAGCTCCCAATGAAATAAATTCTAAAAAAGGAAATAATTTCTAAAACAAAAATGAAACAAATCCTAGGTTTTGGTTGTTATTTCATCATGAAATAATTTCCATAGAATAAAAATTAAGTAACTCCCAAAAATAGTCCATGCAACACAAATGAAGTAAGGGCGTACCGTTATATTCCCCAAAGTCGTATTGCCCAAAAACCAAAATGACATATTGCCCAAATGTCCGCATTTCCCTTAAAATTGTGGATGTTAATATGTTATAACTACCAAATCAATAACAGAAAATTCAAAACTTTTGTTTGGGTTCTATAACATTTTATTTTGAAAAAACTTTTTTTTGGGCGCTATGACGGTAAAAAAAAGAAGTTATTGCCCAAAATCATAATTTTTTTTTTTTTTAAATGTCATAAGGCATAATGTCTTTTGTGTCGCACGCCGAAAAAACTTTATTTCGCGAAGCCGCCTGCCGCGTTATACGGAGAAAAAAAAAAACCGCTAAGAGCGGCCAGAAGAACTTGTTTTTCAAATCAGATGTCGAATCCGTTGAAATCTTATATTTTTAAGATATCAAGTAACATTTATTTGACCTGTCATAACTTTTTATGTCCCAAAATACCAACCCACACCAATATTTATTGTTTTTTAATGATTATTTTTTTAAAAGTCTATTTTATTAAAAATGTTACGTATATATTAGTGTCTAAAAGTTAAATAAACAGAAGGCCAATGCTCTACTCTTTTATTTAAGATAAAAAAACAATCAATTAGCTGTTTAAATGACAAAGCTATGACTAGTCATTATATTTATATTGTATTACTTATTGTCTTAAAAATAAGATTTCAACGGATTCGACATTGGATTTGTAAAAACAAGTTTTTCTGTGTGGCGGTCTTCGGCCGCTCTTAGGGGTTTTTCCTCCGTAGAATGCGGCAGGCGGCTACGCGAAATAAAGTTTTTTCTTCTTTTGTTTGATTTCATGAATCAGCCTTGACATTTAAGGTCGTGTGACATTTAAAAAAAAAAAAATTATGATTTGGGAAATAACTTCTTTTTTTATCGCCATAGCGCTCAAACTTATTTTGGCCAAACAAAAAAACCGTCATAGCGCCCAACAAAAAATGTTATTTCGTCAAAATCAATGTCGTATTGCCCAAAAACAAGAACATTTTTACAACAACAATTTACATATAATTTTTTGGGCGCTATGTCGTTTTTTTCTTGGGCAATATGACTTTGAGGAATATAACGTTACGCCTTCAAAATTTGTTAAAGAACAGATTAAGTTAGGTCAATTTAAGAAGATCATCAAAATATTTTGAAAGATCCCATTATAGGAACCGTTAGAATATTAATAATATTAAAAAAATTATGAATTTCTGAAAATGAAATAACTCCCACAGCATTTGAAATAACACCGAACAAGAAAATAAAATGAAATAAGTCCCACGCTAAGTTCTGTTGGGACTTATTTCATTTCGGAATTACTGCATTATGAAATAACGCCTAATAACAAAAATGAAATAACTTCTAAAAAAGTGAGATAACTGCAAAAGAACTGGGTATTATTTCATTTGAAATTACACCCAAATTTGTATGACAAATTTTTGGGACTTATTTCATTTTTTTCTTGGGACTTTTTTCACCTGGGAGTTATTGCACAGAGCCCGATTTTTCGCCTGCCGAGTCCCACTTTTTGATCAAAAACAGTGGGTCACATTATAATCAAAATATTCATATTCATCTAAACATTTATCTCCATTCTATTCCATTACTATTAATTTCTTCATCACCATTGACCATGAATTGTCATCATCGGAGTCAAGAAGCTTTTCTATTGCGCTATTTTTTACCAACTTTCCAATGTTTTTGATGCAACCTTTGTAACTATCAAACACAAGCATTTTATTTAAAGTTTTTTTTTTTTTATAAAATTCATAAGTATTCTTACCAAAGGACTTCTTCTGATTACTATTGTTAACGTCGTCATCAACATTTTCCAAATCATCGAATTTTATTTTTTTTGGAACATTTTTTTTCCATTATTCACACTGTTATTAATTTTTATAAAATTCTTTACCAAATTGTATTTTCTTAAAATATTTATAGTTATTAATGAATTTTGAATTTAAAATGTATAAATTAATCAGTTACATGTTCTTAGAAGTATAATAGTAACATTTTCTTTTATTAAACAGACAATATTTTTGATAAAAACTTACTCTTTTTTATACCAGCATGCTGGAAAAGTAATGATATATGATCTTTTATAAACATTCATATATGCCCATATATGATCATATATGTCCTCAAATTGCGGATCCGAACATATATATATTCATATATGAACTAATATATGTGGCCATATATGACAATATATGATCATTTTCACCTGGGTTTTTAAATATTAATTTTTTCAGTGTAACTATACAATAATTTAGTCAAATTTCGGATCCGAACATATGTAGATTCATATATGAACTCATATATGTGGCCATATATGACAACATATGAACATTTTCACCTGGATTTTTAAATATTATTTTTTTCAGTGTAACTAGACACTAATTTAGTAATGCTTTTAGAATTTTCTACAACTAAAATCAATTCAATTACTTTTAGTTACTTTTAAAGTTTCCTAACGTCAACATGCATTTCTTAACAAGCTTTTTAAACTTTACCGTAATAACCTGGGATACCTGGCAACTACAAGAATTAAATTCTATTATAACAGCGGCTGAAAAATCTTCAGAAATTTCAACATTAACCTTTTTTGGACGGCCTGACGAAATAGAACCGTATATACGAGTAGGCGAACAACAAAGAATACCAAAAGTGGTGATAACAAATAATTATGGTGACATAAATTTCCAACAAGTCTTGGGACTAAATCGCAATATATTCTTTATAGCTATAGGATTTTTAGAACGTAAATCATTATGGAATCATATGAATAATGCCTTTAATAATATACAAAGTCATGTAAGAGGTGTATTTATAACGTCACGTCCTACAAGAAAAGATCCAACCTTAAATTTAAAAGGACATTTTCAATGGTGTTGGCAACGAGGATTTACGGAAGCTTTAATATTAGTGGATAATCAAAGGGAACATAGAAAAGTGTTTGAAATTTATAACTTTAATCCATTTTTAACGGATAAGATATTAAATATTACCAACGAGGAGAAAACAAATTTATATTACGATAAATTTCGTAATTTACATAAATATAAAATAAGAACTTCGGCTGAATTTGATCCACCACGAGTATTTGAAAGAAGAAACTGTAAGTTTGATAATAAACGCAAAATTTTGGGTTATGTAGCAAGTTTATTTCAAGCTTTTATTAAAGAATATAATGCTGACATGAATATCGTTTATTATTCCAACAATAGAAGCTATAATATTTTAGATGTCATACATCGTGTTAATCATGATGAAATCGATATAGCCATTAATCCTTATATACCCTATAACGGGGTACATCTTAGCTATCCCATACGTATGCTACAAAGATGTATAGTGGTACCATTTCCGGAAGAACTTCCAAAATATCGCTATTTTATAATGCCTTTTAAGGTTAGAGTTTGGTGTGGATTTTTAATTTCCTGGTTAATATTAAGTTTATCTTATATATTTGGTTGGTTTTTTTTACAAAAGCCTTGTAATTGTAAGAGACCAGATATGGGAAAAATATTTTTGGCTGTCTGGAGATTAATGATATATCTGCCTTGTCCAATAGCATGCTGCAATAGATGTTTTAAATGGTATTATGCTGCTTGGTTTTTAAATATTGCCGTCCTAGGTTTTATACTCTCTAATTTATATATGGCTTCATTAGCTAGTTTTTTCTCTGGCTTAACTTTTGAACCATTAATCACTACTCTGGAAGAATTGGTAAAACGTGAAATAATAATCGATACTATAGATTATGAAATTCCTGCTATATTGGATAATCGTGGTTTACCTAAAGGTTTTTACAATTTATTAAATCCCCGAAATGCTTCAGAGTTAATGGATGAAATATTGTCATTAAAATCGAATCAATCTTTTTCCGCTTTAGAAGATCGCATAATTTTTACCTTAAATCAACAAATACATTTATTGCAACCCATAAGTCATGCGGTAAAGGAGTGCATAACCACGGTACCGTTTGGTTTTCTAATGCCACCTCATTCTCAATTTGAATTACCTATAAATCGTTTTATTTTAAGAGCCGCCTCTGCTGGTTTAATAGATAAATGGTATTACGATTCGATACTCGATGGTTATTGTTCGGGTATTTTAAATATGCGTACTCCTCAGTTAAAAGTTGCTCGTCCTTTGACTTTAAATCATTTTCAATTTGGTTGGTTGGTTTTGGGTGGTGGTTACGTAGTAGGTTTACTGGTATTTTTAATGGAAAATTTTAAAAGACTAGGGAAGAGATTAAAGATATTTGTTTTATATTATTAAGAGTTATTTTAACAATAAGACGTGGAACCTTAACTGACTAATTAACAATTTTCGAAAAATTATAAATAAGTTTGGAACAAAATTTAGTACTCACCAGTCAGCCTCCTCGCAAAAACTATAATTATCTAAATTTTATTTATTAAAGCTTCAAAGAAATAAATTAGTGTATTATTAAAATAATGTGGTTTTTGTACTTGTTTAATGGAAGGCAAACTTCTAGTACATAACATAAGTATAGCATATCCTTTTATAGAACAGCCTGTACCACAACGCCAACTATGTGTCATAACGCACTTAGCAATGGTTTGTATCTATACTTAAGGATATATTACATCTGGCAATACTAAAGGATACAAAAACCGTTATCAATAATTTCAAGGATGCCACATAGTATCGCTATTTTATTTAAAATTTTACCCTTTTGTATCATTAATGGCTGTTGGCAACAGACAGTGTTTCCCACGAATAAATTTTTGGAAATAATTACTTAGCTGTCCGATTGCTGTAAAATTAAGAACAGACATAAGTGATATACTAGCCAGCATAAATTTTGGCGTTATACCTAACAGAACCTCCGGGGGCTGCAATATGACCCCCCAAAGTAGAGCACTTTTTGCACATAAATTTTAAGTGCTCGCAATTTCTTTGTTTCTTTTCCGATTTTCGCCAAAATTTACATTTTTGAATTCACATGCCTACAAATATAGGTTATCTCTTCTAATTCCCGATATATTTCCATCTGAAAATGTTAAATTCCAAATTTGGTTCGACTCAGGTGCAGTTGTTACAAATAGCGGGACCAAATTAATGCCAATTTTTATAACAAATATTGGTTATTTTACCAAAACAATTCTTGAATAAATAAAAAATACTGCAACATCTTGTTGCACTAAAAGACTACATTTGTCTAAAGCATACATGGGAGTAAGTAATAGAATGGACTCATTAATTGATGATTTCATTACAATTTCATTGAAATCAATTGTAATGAAATTATTTTTATTAGCTTTTTTTAATGATAATGAATTTCATTGAAATCAAATCATTGATTGCATTACTATTTGTAATGCATACAGAAATGCTTACTCAAATATACCGAAAACAATAAATTTATGAAATCAAATGAAAGCATTTCTAAAATTTCTAAAAAGAAAAAAGAATTTATAAAATGTTTTAATATTTTGTGGGCAGTAAAAAAATTGTTCAGAAATTCTACTCCAGTAAATACCCTTCGGTAAAAAAGGGGTCGATTGGTAATTTACATCTGTTCCGTAATACGTGAAAACAGGATCGGTTCCTGAAATACCTATCTCGTGATAAGTGTAAAAAAGAATTGGTTTTAAAAGTACATACCACGTGATCGGTATAAAAGTCTCTATCACGTGATGGGTCTGCAAGTACTAGTCCCGTGGTAGGTGAAAACAGTACCCAAAATTCCTAGAACGTGTTTCGGTTAAAAGTCCTTATCACGTGATGGGCCTGAAAGTACCAGGCCTGTGGTATGTGAAAATAAGACTGGTTCCTAAAATACTTATCACGTTACTGCACTCAAAAAATAAGTTAGTAGAAAATTTAGTAAAACGTCTTGTAAATCAGGTATACTATTTGTTAGCAAATTTTTTGCTAAAATTCTGTTTTAAGCTAAAATTTTTGTTATACTTATTCAGCACATAACTGTTTTGAACTATTGTTTTACTAATATTATACTAATGTTTTACTAACTTATTTTGCTAAAAAAAATTGTGCTGATAAGCACATTAATAGTGTGGAAGACAACCAGATTGGAAGATATGCGCAGAATGAAGCAGATGTCGCGGCATGTGAAGATGTAGTAGAGAAGAGGAAAATGATACTAAAAAGTACAACTCTAATAATACATATAAAAAAATCAACCATGAAAGATTTTTGTTTCTGTTGAAGATTAAAACAACTTAAAATTTGCGTTGTCACCGGCTTGTGAAAATAATTGTCTATTAATTAAATAAAAGACAAAATAAAATATTTAAATTTAATATGTATGTATTTTTAAACTAAATGTTTTTAGATTAATAGTCTAGTGTGGTCAAATTGCAAACAAACATATACAGACATGTAGACAGAGTAAAGCGAAAGACAAAGACACACATCTTAGGTAGATTTTCATGGTTCCTTTTTCTTATTGCAAAAAAAGGGTTGTTTTTTTCGTTTCGTTTGTTTTTGTTTATTTTTTCGTTTCGTTTGTATAATTATCTTCGGCAGTTGCGTCCTTTAAAAGATAGCATCATTTAGACAACCATTGATGTAAGTAGTTGAAAGAAAATTTTTGTTATGTTATATATATTTATTTTTATATATTTTCAGATATTAAATTAATTCATGCCGTCAATGTGGGAAAATGAAAATTTTTATATTTCGTAATTATTGTAAATTATTTTTAAAAGAATCACAAAAATATGTTTTATGTTTTTCAGCAAATAAATTAACTAAATTACAATTTTTCTACAATTTTTTTGCGTTTTTTTCAGTCTACTAAAATTCAGCAAAAAATTTATTAATTTTTAGCAAGGCTTTTTTATTTCTAATCCACTAAGTGTTAGCAAAACTTTTGCTGAATCTACTAATTTTGTTGCTAAAAATCAGCTCACTGATTTTCAGCAAAAGAGTTTGTTGACATTAGCAATTTTTTTGCTAGCACCCTCCTGACTAAAATTTTGCTAACTCAGCAAAATTTTTTGCTGACTTTACAAACTTTTTCTTTTGAGTGTGTTTTAAAAGGGACGTGACTGGTCTGAATATCTTTAAATTGACGGGTTTTATAATAAACTGTACCTGTTATTGGTATCTATTTGGGAAGTCTTTTAAGAGAAAACTCCGACTGAACTAAACAAAATAGATAAAAGGATAAAAAGTGAACGCTGAAAAAAACACTGTCCGACTAATTAAGTAAAATTATTTTCTAACAGCTAACTATATTAAAAAATAAAAAGTTTTTGTAATGACAAATTAATATGTCAATGGAGTTAGCTCTGTGACATGTAATTTTGAGTTAGTTCAGTGATATGTTCCTTCATATTGGTTTTGTGGTATGTTCTTTTGATATAGTTCTTTTCCGTCAGTCCTGTGACATGTTTTTTGGGGTTAGTTGTGTGACATGTTCTTTCACACCGGTTTTTGACATGTCACAGATGGTAATTGACTCCCTGCTAGGGCAAGCCCATGTTGAAGTGACCGGTCCCTTTCATACAAAAAAAAAACCGGTCCCGTGACAGTCCACTATCACAATCAACCGATCACGTGACGTGTGCTGTGATATGTTCTTTTCCCGCAGGATACGAATCTCGATTATAACGACTTAATTTTGCTAGTCCCTCGGATATCATCGCAATCATATCCGAGGGATCTTCTTGTTCAAACTTTCAACCCTATTTACTCTTTTGCAGATGACAGCAACATTTGTCATTCATTTTCCTTCGATCGTAGGCCTAGCCTTGAGGAGATTGGGGGCAAAAGGCAGAATATGAATGATACACTCAATTATGATCTTTCTACAATCTCTGAGTGGGGTCGTGCGAATTTGGTAGAATTTAATGCGCACAAGACCCAATGTTGTATGTTAACCCATAGGTCCGTGGATTTAACGCTGTCACCTGTTCAATTGGGTGGTATTAATATTGAAGAATCGGATACTCTTGATGTTCTGGGCATGAGGATTCAGTCTGATGTCCGTTGGAGTAAGCACGTTTTCCAGGTGTCGAAAGAAGCATTCAAGTGTCTCGGTTTCCTGCGACGGTGTAAGAAGTACTTCACTCCTTCCGATTTACTTAATATTTATACCACCTATATCCGACCGAAAATGGAATACAACTCCCATATATGGGCAGGGGCTTCAAAGTCTATTTTGGAGCTTCTGGACCGTGTGCAAAGGAGGGCGAGAGGCTATCAAGCTCTATTGACTCATTTTAGCATCGTCGGAATGTGGGTTGTGTAACATTGTTCTATCGATATTACCATGGAAATTGTGAACTTATCCCCAGGGCCCGTATTTTCATTCGAAACACTCGCTTATCTAGCAGAGCTCATCCGTTTGTAGTCGATTGTCCAGTGAACCGCACAACGCATTACAGGGAAAATTCGTTCATCAGCAGTACTAGCCGTATGTGGAATAAACTCCCCGCGGAGGTCTTCCCTGTCACTTACAATGTATCGAAATTCAAATCAAATATTCACAAACACTACTCCCTCTTTCCTCCTCCCCATAAGCTAATTTCCGGATATCAACACAATGTATTGCATTATAGGGGCATCCCCTGAGTGTTAGTCTAACGAAAAAAAAAAAAAAAAAAATTGAATTTAAGTTGCAACACCCAAAATATTCAGAAATCTAAATATGTTTGTACCAACATAAGTGACTTTATTAGTTGTTACCACCAAAATACACTTTTCCATTCGGTTGGCACTTTATTTCTCTGTTTTCGTGTACATTTTTTTGTAATTTTTTTTTATTTTAAATTAAAAATCGAATTTTAATTTGTTTCGTTACTTTAGCATTTATTTTAATATATGAAAAACATTTTTGGGGGGTCCCTACTAGAAGGGGCTCCTGAAGCAAAATATGGTGGAAACCGTTGATTTAGAAGTATCCATTAGGTTAGGTTAGGTCCATTAAACTTAAAAAGAAAGTGTTTTTAATTTTTTTTCATATCAATTTATTTAATTTATTTTACTTAAAAACTAACATGATTTGCTTTGTTTTCTATTATAACTACTTCTCAGTTTGGTTTTATTAAAAAAATTTATTATTAGCTAAATTTTCATAAGTTTTGTTGTTTTTCTTTCATTAATATCAATTTTCATTAACAAATTGTTTTTGTAATACTAACAACTTAATTATTAATTTTATTTATACAAAAAAATTATATTTTAATAAAAACATGTCTAGAAAGGATTTAGAATTTTAGCACCCAAGGGTAAAAGTTTGAGTATACTGCAACAATTTTATTGTTCAATATTTACAATAATAATAATAATAATAATAATAATAATAATTATAATATTAATTTTAATAATAATACCAATAATAATAATTAAAAATACAATTTATACAAAAAAGTGTTTTTTTTTTTGTAAGAGTTAAAAAATAAATGATAAATATTTGTGGTAAAAATAAGATAATAAATATAAGTTTTAAAAATTTCATATTAACAAAGTCATTTAATATGAATGCAATCAATCATATTTGTACAATTTGTACATTAGCGATAATATCTGAAATTGGATAAAAAAGAAACACAAAAATAATATTAACTTATATTTTATTAAAATGTTAATAAATATATTCAAAATTAATAAAATTTTAATATTTTAAAAATTGGTAAAAAGGATTTTTTGTATGTTAGAGAACAAGCTTTAACAAAAAAAAATTAAAATAAAACTTTTATTAAAAAAACAATTAATAAAAGAAAAAAAAATTATCATCTGTGTCTGACGTTAGCGGTACTGAAATTTCAAAATTAAATTGTTTATAAAAATATTGATAACAATAATATAAAAACCATAACCTTTTTTTGTTTGTTTTTTTTTTTTAACTAAACTCTAAAGTTATAAAATATTAATGATAATAATAATAATAATGACTAAAAGTGCATTGAAATATAGATTAATTTTTAAGTGATTATTAATTTTTTTTTTTTAAAGAAGTGTCGAGTATTTTGAGTATGTGATAGTGATAAATTGTTTTGAAAATTGTTGCTGCATGTTGGTTAAATAAAATCAATCACCTTCGTTTAAGGATTCTCTATTTTTTTAGTCTATTTTACAATTTCGTATCATTTTGTATAAGCCTGTAATTAAATAAGTTTTTCATATTAGTTCAATTATTTTCAAATATAAAACGAAATATTGTGTGTGATAGATAATGATTTTGTAGAAAATTTTTTTTATTTAAAAAAATGCTTACCAGTTTTTGGAGCAATGATCATTCATTAGCGTTTAATGTTTAGCAATAAATATATGCAAAATAAATTATTTTATTAAATTTTAGCTGCAAATAACATATAAATGAATTATACAAAAAATGGTAATTAAGCTATTAAACCGCGCAGATTACACTGTGTAACAAGAAATTGTATTCTTAGCGAAACTAGGTTAGGTTAGGAAGGGTTATGTGCCTAAGGGCACAGCTCCACTCGGAGACCGATACGGTCCATTGTGAATCCCTTCAGTGAAAAACAGTAAGAAAGAATAGAAATAGACAAAAAGATAGATTGAAAGACAGATATAAAGATAGATAAAAAGGATATATACTCCCCAGAACCAGCTCCTATCGTCCCCTTGCTAGAAACAGCCGTCCTACCTCCCTGACAAATCTCAGTAAATCTACTGGATTGCATCCAGCGACACACCCAAGTTCGTTGTAAAATATATCTCCTAGCCATTTCTGTCTGAGACCCTGCAACCTAGGACAGTGGCACATTATATGCTCAACTGTCTCCAGTTCCTCAACGTCCTCGCACAACCTGCAAAAATCCGGTATGTCTCTGTCCCATCTGCTTGTGAAAGCCCTGACAGAACAATGACCGGTCAGGAACCCCGTAAGGGTCCTGAGACCCTCCCTGTCGAGCCCCAAAAGAACCTTGGTTGCCCCTGCGTCCAATGCGGGCCATAACGCTCTAGACACCCTGCAATCCATTCTGTCCCTTCATGATTTGTTAACGGTTTCGCGGAATCCCTTTCGTATAATCTCAAAGAAGTAACATATTGGGGGCTTTACGAAACTAAGGGAAAATAAAAAAATAAAACACAATCAGTAGATTAAAACCAAGTCAGGGGTTTGAAAATTTATGTCGACTTTAATTTTTATAGCAGATTAAAGTTTCTATATTTTGAACACACAAATATATTTATACGCATATATGATTATATAGCAGCCCATATATGTTCATACACGATACTATTTTTGTCTGGTTAGTTAGTTTCATTAAAATACATTAAAAAAAAAATCCAAAATTTGGTCTGAAAAAAGCCCAACCTTAAACGATCATATAAAATAAATCCGAGCTAAGTTTTAAAAACTATTAAATGGTTTTGATCTGCTGATAGCCTACACACAGGAAAATATTTTAACGATTTCCAACTGAAATTTGGTTATTACGATTGAAATCGGTTGGAACAACTAAAATTTTGCTGTTCACTACAAAAATCGTTTAATGCAAATTAATGTTAGTTCAACACCAAAAATATCTGGCAATCATATTGTCAATATTATTGTAGTAACCGAAATTATTGGTTGCAGTACCCAAAAAAAAAACACTTTTCAA
This sequence comes from Delia radicum, assembly GCA_021234595.1. NCBI lineage: Eukaryota > Metazoa > Arthropoda > Insecta > Diptera > Anthomyiidae > Delia > Delia radicum. The sequence continues at coordinate 198,351,561 of CM037852.1, forward strand.
TTCTGTTGGCAGTTTTTATTCTGAATGTATTTTCATTTCGCAGGATACAATGGGTTACCCCAAATTTGTTGCAAAATGATTTTATTTGAATAAAACTTTTCACGGCCACTCTTTAATATATGTCCAAGTATATAGATTTTCTATAGTAAAAATATATATCAGCACGATTTCAACGAAAACGGTTGGGATCAATACTGGCTGCTGTAGTTTTAAATTAGACTCTATGTACACGATTTTGGTCGCCACTGCTATGGATTTAATGATGAAAAATTGATATGAACATACAGTGAAGGATAAATAATAAAACTTTTTCTAATTTAATACCTGTGGCCTATATTTTTAAATATTAAAATAGTAGTTCAAATCTCCTGGAAGATGGTTTAGGATATTGTTAGTTCTCAAATAAAACGTTTAGTTTTTACTTTTACCAAACGTTTAAAGTGACATTCTAACAAATAAAATAGTATAGTTTGAGAAGTACTGATCGGATTTAATGAAATTGCACCGTCATATATTAAAGGGTGTTTTTTATAGAGGTATAGAACTTTGAAATAAAATAAAACAAAGATGGATTTTTTAAATTGACATGAAATTTACTTTATTCGAAAAATAATCTTCTGGCATTATAATTTAAATATGACTTCTGGCATATGACCGCCTCGGCTGGCTCCGACGTAGTCCAATCTGCAGGTCCAATTTTCGATGACTTTTTTCAACACTTGTGACCGTATATTTTCAATAAAGCGGCGAATGTTGTCCTCCAAGTGGTCAATCGTTTTGGGAAAATCGACTTCTCATATCCCCACAAAAAATAGTCTAGCGGCGGAGGCCAATTCACGGGTCCGAAACGTGAAACTATGCGGTTACCAAATGTTTCCTTCAATAAATTAATAGTCTCACGAGCTGTGTGACATGTTGCGCAGTCTTGTTGAAACCACAGCTCCTGCACATCATGATTGTTCAATTGATGAACGAGCGTTTCTGGTTGTAACGGTCTCTCAACATACACTTGAGGATTATCATCACTCCAAATGCGGTAGTTTTGTTTATTGTCGTATCCATTTAACCAAAAGTGAGCTTCTTCGCTAAACAAAATGGTACGTATTTTGAAAAATACATATTTCGAACAGAACTGATTTGGGTCTTCCTCTACGCTACGCTGTGCAGCAGCAATGGCATCTTCTGTGCACTCTGTACGACGTCTCTGTGGATGCATATTATCATTTAGAGTAAACGTGGTGCGAAAACGTTCCAATGTTGATCGTAAAATTTACATAGTGCGCGATACGTATTTCGAACAGAACCATAATTTTCAAAATAAATTTGCACAATTTGGAGGCGTTGTTCAGGCGTCAGTCTATTCATGTAGAAATGCCAAACTAAACATAAATCACTTTACAGCTGACAAAATGGCAACCATATAAAAAATTGTTGCCAACTTAAAGTTATATACCTGTATAAAAAACACCCTTTAAAAGACACACCCTTTTGGTTTTAAATGAAATCTTTTTTAAAAATCCCTGTAAAAATTTGTGCTACCTTTGCGCATCATTTTTCACCACTTACAGGCTATGTATCTTACCAATTTGTATAAAATTAAGTGATGAAATAAGTACTTATTTGTAAGAGAACTGTATGTACTTCCCTCTAATGACATGTCCATTAGAGCGGCATTTTTTTCAACGATCGATTTATATCAATTATTGTTGCGTTTATTGTAGCACTAGGCATAAAAGTTATAATAAATTTTGACAAAAATCGTAAAGCTGTAAAAATATTTTTCTTACAATGTTTAAAATCAGACTAACGGTTTTCGAGGTAATGAGCTTAGATTTTTAACAAAATTTTTAACTAGTTAATGACGTTTTTACTAAATAAATTAAATTGATTTATTGATAATTTATTGCTTCATTGTGTGCATTCTTCATTGCTTCATTGTATGCATTCTTTATTGCTTCATTGTATGCATACTTTATTGCTTCAAAGAAGGCATTTTGGGAAGCACTGCAGAATGCCTTAAATAATTGCTTTATAGTATGCATGACGGTGAAGCGCTATTTTGGAAGCATATAAAGGCAACAACTGCTTACCAATCGAGTTTTTTTTTGCTGTGTAGTCATCATATTTGAATGTGTGAAATATAATAAAATATTTAAAAAAAAAATCTTCTAATTGGTTTTAATATTGGTAAAAGCAATATTGGGAACCAAATAGTGTTTTCCTAGTACAATATTAGTTGTAACTTTAATAATTTTTAGCACGTCGGGTTTTACAAAAATAGCTGGGATTTGCAAGTACCTTTGTTTTAGTACGGTTGGCAATTTATATGTGGGAAGTTTTGGACATAATTTTGTCTATCATTGAAATAAAATATATTTTAACCTACACCAATCTCTATATATGATATATTATATATTATATTATATGGATCCGATGCGTACTTTTTAAGGTAATCGAAACATCTTTTTGCGGATGCACAATTTTGGAGCAGGGTTGACATTAAACACCTTTTCATAATAAAGGCAGTTGGATATCACAGTTACATCAATACCGAAATAAAAATTCTAAAAATGAGATTCAAATAAAGACATTTGAATTCATTTGCAACCGGTCTTTTCTCGCTATTTTTCCAAATTTGATTTTGAAATATAACTAAATTTAGTGGGTCAAATTTTGAAGTTAATGCTATTATATTAGAAGACACATGCCACTATTGGAATCGTAGTTTTAAAATTTTTATATATGTAGGTCTAGAGCTGGCCGTGATAGGCAACTATCGTTGTGTGACAAATCAATTGTATTTTGTTTATTTTCCCGGTACAAAACCCCTTCTTAGAGTTTATTCCGAAGAAGCGTGAGTAGTACACGCAGAAAATAGACTCTTTTGAATATATTTGCAGGTAATTATTTATATGTTTACAATTATGCAAATTTTCAAGCCTAAATAAAAATATAATTGTAATTTTAAAGTTTTTAGAGATTATGTTTGGGACATGCAAACATAAATATAATTAATATTTATATATTTGCATCCAAAAATATATATGTTTAGCGGTAGACGGTTTTCACAATTTCCAAACATATAAAACTTTACTGGCAAACATAATTATATTTGCAAGCAAACATGTTATATTAGAAACATGGGAAATGGAAATGTTTTCAAAACAAATGTATATTTATTTCCAGCTGGCCATTTTTGTTTTCAATGTGCGGAGCAGAGAAACAAGCCGACCCTAAATTTTCGGCGGCGGCGGCGCAACCATTTTAGATACGGCGGCGGCTGAATTGTCGGCTTAAAATGCTGTTTTTGAATTGATAAAATCTAGTGATACATCACTATATTTTTCATCAGATCTATTTTCTTGTTAGTAACCAACAAAAAAAAAAAAACATGCACAAGTTATTAAGTATAAAGATTTAATTAAATCATTTAATTTAATCATTAAATTTATTTAAAGAAAAAAATAAACAGATTATTATTTATTTTTTTTTAAATTGATATAATACATTTGAAAGGCTTATTGTAAAAACTTGATAAGCCACATATTATTTTAAGTTTGTTTTTGTATTTAAAAAGATGAAAAATATTTAATTTTTGCAGGACTATTATACTCTCGGTACTTGCAATAAGTGTTTAAGCAAGACTTCCATTAAATATTAATCAATCTATGTCTACAATACAGCGAAAATCCATAAAACAATAAATGTGGCTTATCAAGTTTTTACACTAAGCCCTTCATTTAATGCATGTCAAAGCAACCAATGGGTTTTCAGAACTTTTACCAAATTTAACGACAATTGGTATGAACGTTACCTTTTACAAAACAAATACTCTTACAAAGCTTAAGAGTTTTGTCCATTGTAGCTCCCGAAGTGTTATCTCTTAAAAATCAAAGATTTTCAGAAAAATCCGCAAATTTTCAATTATTATTTGAGGTATATGCATAACTAAGGCATCATATGAAAGGTAATGCACATTATAATTATATGCAACATGATTTTTATTTTCAAAAGGTTAAAGTTAATTTTTAAGATTAAAAATTTGGAAAACTATATTTCAAAATGCGACAAAATTGGCGGCGCAAATAAAAATTCGGCGGCTGCCGCTATAGCCGGCTAACATTTTAAGCCGATGCGAGCCGATTAAAACGGCGGCGGCTGAAAATTGAGAAGTCGGCGGCGCGCAGCCGATTTTGCGCCGATCGGCTTGTTTGTCTGGTGCGGAGTACATTTCACTGTTTGTAATTTCGTTTGACCGTATACACTAAATTTATTGTTCATCTCTAAAAAGTGTTTTTGTCTGTTTTAGTAGCGATTACGACTCGAAGGACTATAAAGAATTTTGAGTATCCTTAAGCGAATTCTGTCAAATATTATTGCAGCATAAAAAGGCCTATGTCGCAGTGCATTTGGCTTTCTTGATCTACGAAAATTTGGTGTCAAATTAAACTTTTTGAAAGGCCAACCTGATTATTTAGAAATATATTTAATAAAATTGGAAATTCAAAAATATTTTTTAAATTTTTTTAAACCTCCTTTTCACCGCCTAAATATGAGATTGGCTTGCTAAACTGTATCTTAGTAAAGGTAGATATTCCAATCAAAATTGTACGATCTTGAAGAAAATGTCTGATCTTTTGGGCCAATTTGGAGATTGAAGTGCCCAGCAAAACTTTGGTAATGGGTGCAATAAAGTAATGCATTACCTTGTAATGTGTACTCCTTACCTGTATCATTATTTTCCAACAAGAAGTAATGAGTTACCGATAATTGAACACTCATGGACTACCTTGTAATGAGACCTCATTACATTTTATATTACTTCAAAACATGAAATAATGACTAACCGATCATCAATTACATAATGCATGAATTATAAATCTATTTATTGACACATTACTTTGTGATTTTTTGTAAGCATAATGGTAAGGTGTATATTTTTGATATCACGAACAAAAACACGAAGCACAACAACTCATCTACATTTTAAGCAATAAAATATTGTATGTATCGATAGCTCAGTTGGTAGAGTTCTCGCCTAACTAATTGTTAAATACCAGAGGCTCCAGGTTCGGATCCCAGCATGACCACGTTATTTATTTAATAAAAAAAAAGTTATTTATTTAATTAAAAAAAAATATCTGTAAAAAAAATGTTTATGCATTTTTTTTATGAAAATCTATTTATAGACACCTTACTTTTTACCACCATGTAACCATATAAGTAACCAGTTACTTTACCCCTTACAAGGTAATGAGTTACTTTGAGGCTCATCGCCTGTATTATTCATCAGTGAAGTAACGTGTAAAGTAATGCATGAGGCCCTATGGCGATACATTACTTTACCCATGATTTGGTAATGTGTGGTTTTGCTGGGTTATTAAAATGCGGTTAAAAATTGTATGCTTTTTATAAGTTCTTTTAAAAAATATTAAATTTTTTGGTAATTTCTATTAAAAAGTAAACTGCTAAACTTCGTAATTTACCCATTTTTCCCTATTTAATTTAACCGTACTACATTTAGAATATTATGTAGGTAAACACCACTGCAAGTGTAGTTAAAATCAAATCAAATTTCGCTTGCAAAAAGGCGACTTACAATTCACTAAATTTCATTAACATTGTCATTTGCTTTTTACTGTTGATAAAATAAAAAATAAAAGTAGTAAAAATTATCCACAAATTTACTAAAAGTTAATCGCAAATAGAGTAAAAAATTGACAATAGTTTATTTGTTTTATTTTTTTTTAAATTAATGTAAATTTATAGTACAGTAAATTGATGTGCTTTGTTTTTTTTTTAAATAAACTACAAATGTAGTCAAAACTAAAATTTCTTCTACAAATGACTGTCCAATTAAAAATACAGATATTGCATTACTACTCAAAACAACTACACATATTTACAGCTGAAGTGTACAAACACACCACTTTTGCTGTAAATATTTGTAGTTGTTTAAGTTGTAATACAGTATCTTTATTTTTAAGTGAAAAAACAGTAATTTTTGGAAGAAATTTCAGTTTTGAATACATTGATAGTTCATTTAAATAAAAAAGCCACATGAAATTACTGTATTATGATTTGACATTCATTTTATATAGATGTGATGGTCAGACGTTGAGGCATCAAAAAAAGTTTTTTTTTAACTTTGTTTGATTCGAAATTTTAACGCGTTTGGTGCGTACCCTTTTTTAACTATAGCGAAAAACTAAAAACGCAGTTCTTAATATTTGTCCATGCCCTACACGATTTTGTCTGGGGAGATTTGATATTTGCAAAAAATGCAAAAAGTTATCACCCTAATATTCATGTATGTTTATTTTTTACTGAATATGTGGTTCATTTCTACTACAATTGTGGTTAATTTTTTGAACAGTAATACAACAAATGACAATGTTCGTTGAAATTACTGAAATGAGAAATTTAATTTGTTTTTAACTTCATTTGAATTGATCTTTCTTTACCTGCATAGTATTCTAAGAGTAAACCTACTTTTTTTATATTCGTGCTATTTTGGGTTTTATCGAATTTTTCTCCGAAATTACAACTTTTAAAAATAAGTTTTGATCTCCATATACACTCAAATAAAAAAGTTAGTAAAGTCAGCAAAAAATTTTGCTGAGCCAGCAAAATTTTAGTCAGGAAGTTGTTTGCAAAAAAATTGCTAATGTCAGCAAAATCTTTTGCTGAAAATCAGCGAGCCGATTTTTAGCAACAAAATTAGTTTCTGCAAAAGTTTGCTAAAACTTAGTGGATTTTAAATTAAAAAACCCTTGCTGAATATTAATAAAATTTTTGCTGAATATTAGTAGACTGAAAAATATCAAAAAAATTTTAGAAAATTTTTACTTTAGTTAATTTATTTTGTTGAAAATCATAAAACATATTTTTGTGATTCTTTTTAAAATAATTTATCTTTCAACTACTTACATCATTGGTTGTCTAAATGATGCTATCTTTTAAAGGAACGCTAATGCAGCAGAGAATTACAGAAAGGAAACGAAAACATAACAAAATGCAACATATAAACCCTTTTTTTGCAATAAGAAAAAGGAAACATAAAGATTTACCTAAGATGTATGTCTTTCGCTTTAGTCTGTCTACCTGCTGTGTAGCTGTTATCAACTTGACCACTCAATTTGACTCAAATACACATTTAATCTTTTTTAAATTTATATATTTTATTTTGTCTTTTATTTAATTAATACACAATTACTTTCACAAGCCGGTGAAAACACAAAATGTTATGTTGTTTTAATCCATAATTTTGTTTTATGTATGAAAAACAGATACAAAATCTTCCATGGTTGATTTTTTTTAAGTGTCTTACTAGAGTTGTACTTTTTAGTATAATTTTCCTCGTCGCTACTACATCTTGACATCTAATTCATTCTGAATATAACTTTTAATCTGGTTGTCGTTCACACTATTGATGAGCTAGTCAGCACAATTTTTTTAGCAAAACAAATTAGTACAACATTAGTAAAATATTATTAAAACATTAGTTCAAAACAGTTAAGTGCTGACTAAATTTAACTAACATTTTAGTTTAAAACATAATTTTAGCAAAAAATGTTTTACTTACTTTTCTACTAACTTATTTTTTTGAGTATACGAGTATTAATTTTAAAGTTCTTAAATTTTTGTCATGCTCCCGAAAAAAAAGTTTAATAAACATACCAATTTTATTCCGCTATTTCAACTCCTTAATCCCCGAGGTGGCTAAACAAATGAGACTGGGTGTTCTCAGATTTATTTTCTCTATCACATATTCAAATTTCATACAGATATTAGAGTTTAGATTGGGAAACCTTCCATTCTAGTTAATGAGGTTGCTCATTTTAATTAAAAATGATTTTTCGTGTTTTCCTGGATTTGGGGCTTAAAAGTTACAACTGAGAATTTGAAAACTAATCTAATTGTTAAAATAAAAAATTTAATTTTTATACTCTTGCAATTATAATAAAATTACGAATAGATGCCGCGTTAGTTAAAGCATTCAAAATTATATGACATTTTGTGATTTATTAATGGTTTCCCCCATCATTCTACTCAATTTGATTTCATGCGAATATTTTCTAATTTCTAAAGCATTTCACAAAATGAGAGCGAAACAAAATAATTTGTTTAGTATTTAAACTTCGCGCCACTAAATATATGTTATCAAATAAAACACTGGAATTTTTAAAATTTTCTTTTTTCATGTGTATTTTTTCATTTTGTTTTTTTTTTTTTCAAAAATTTTTCATATTTTTTCAATTCGTATCAATTGTTTTTGGTAACCAATTAGCTTTTTGTTTTTTTGTTACGGGCTTAGCTTATATTATGTTTATTTTTAATATTTAATTTATAAATTAATTTAACTAAAATTAATTTAATTTTTTTATTTTACTAATACTAAAGTGTGAGTGTGGTTTTGTAATTTCATATTTTTTTTTTGTTTTTTAGTTAAAGAACTTCTTTTGCAAACACATTCATTATTATTTACTTTGTTTTTTTTTTTGGTTTTTTTAATTATTATTAATATATAATTATTTTTTTTTTTCATCTTTTGTTTAATCATAATAAAGTCACAACAGTATGCAGTTCTTTTTTTTTAAAGTTTAATATTTTATTTTTTTGTTTTGTTTTTGTTTTTCATCAATTATTCGTATGAAGAGATAAGTGTGAGTGTGGCTGTGTATAAGTTTTAATAAGGGATTTTAAAGAAATTTTTACTTTGTTTAACCATTTGATAAACTTTTATTGATCAAAAAGAGGGAATTAACAAAAAAGTAGGAATTAACAAAAAAATTATGAAAATAAGCATTTTTTTTGGAAGTAGTTAAACTTTGACTAATCTCAGAATCCGATTAAAGGGATTATACAAATAATGTTCTCGAGAAAATAGTTTCAGAATATTTTTGTAAAAAATTTAATAAAAAATAATGTTAAAATTTAACAAGTAGTTTATGCAAGACGAAAAAGTTCTTGAACGAGTTTTTTCCTACTTTTTTTCATTTGGTATAATTATGGGTCAGTTTAATTACAACATCTAGTGGTGATATCAGCACATTTTGCACTTTTTACGCAGCAAAATGCTCCGTAAATTTTTTAAAAAGTTTTATTTATTAATGTAATGAGAAATTTAGCAGAAGTTTTAGAAAAACATACAAATAATTTGGCTGGGCTTAAGAAACTACGTGGAATTTTTTATTGAAATGACATTTTTGCGTAGAAGTATCATCGACTTTAAAAAGAAAATTAAATACAATGCTAAATAGTTCTTAGTCAGGCTGTCCTCTAAATAAAAATTATAAATTTGGGCAAAACATCCCTTTTTCTTTTAACGCTCTTCTAGAAAACATTTTCAAAAATCTCGTCTTGAGGAAAAAAGGTGATACTTTCGTGCCAAATTTCAAGTTCCTAGCTCCATCGGTTATGGCTGGTTGATTAAGTGGTACTTTTTTACCTTTTAACTCTATTTTTCCCACATTCTTATTGGAAAAAGGTATATCTTCAGTAAGTATGACATATTTAGAATTGCTGTGTTTGAAACCCCAATTTTAACAACGTTTCCGGGGAAAAGTTTTAAAAGTTCCTATTTACTGAATTAGCTCTTTATCCGTGGAACACATATCTTAAATTTGAGGACACTTGCCAAAGCGGTTTTGGGCCGGCCATGGGAAACTTTTCCCATTTTAAACCATTTTACCACGTTCCTGAAACAATTAACAAAGTTTTATTCCAGGTACCAAAATATTAGCATTTTCGTTTGCTAAGCAAAGCAGTTCGGAATTGAAGCAATTTTTTCCTTTTGAACCGATATCTTTACCATTTTCGTGGCAAAAATATGAAAAAATTAAGTTATTGTTAAATAACACATACTCTAAGGCCGTGTTTTTAGGATGTGGGTATTTTTAAACTTAGTTTAACTCAGCTTTGTAACTGGTATACAACATTTCAATGTGTTAAACTTAAACCAAAATTCTGAACGAGAAAAAGTTGTTTCGACAAATGTTTATTTATAATTCCGAAAATGGGTGGATAAAATTCGTTTTCGGTTAAAATACACAAAATTTAACAAACATCTCAAAAACAAGGCTCAATGAGTATGTATTCTAAATTTCAGGTTTCTACCCACAGTTTCTTCTCTCTTGAACCCACATTTTATGTATAAAATGCCGTCAAAATATAAAAATTAGCGGAAATTAAAAAAAAAAAAAATATAGAACAAGTTCGAAAGTAAATTTCATCTTAACTCAATTTACTTAAATAACAAAGCGAAGTTGATTGGTGCTTAATGAACAGCTTTCATTTGCTTTGATTTGGTGAGTTAAATAAGAGATATTTTATTTATTATTAACACTACAAGGCACGAATGAAGGTCGTAGCTGACCAGAAAATGCGGCATTCAATTCAGGCTGGTGTATAAAAACTTTTTCTGTGTTTTTTCTAGTGTTCAAGGTAAATTATCAGAAATAAATTTTAATTTTTCTATTAATTTAGAATGATATTCATAAAAATATCATCTTACAAAAAACAATAATCAAAATTTAAAAGAAACGTTAAAAACCGCTCAAACTATAAAAAGAATCACCAAAATTGGGAAAAAAAACTTCAAAGTTTAGAGAACTTTAAACTTGATAATACTGCTGAAATAAGAACAACGTCCAAATTAAAATCAATCCCAACTGAAAGAGTTGGAGAAACCTGGAAAATTTTAAAAATCGTCAAACTTGAAATATAAAAAATAGCCACAAATAAAAATATCTTCTAAATAAGCTCTTTTCCATCTGCGATGCTTAGTTTAGAAAAAACACAATGACCAAATTAAAAATAATAGCAGTTATTAAAAAGCTAGCCAAAATTAAAAAAAAATTATAGAAGTGAATAAGTGACTAGAATGGAATAAAATAACAAAAAAAAGAGCTTATCGCACACCTAGTTCAAAAGTGACTTAACTCAAAATTTTTCATTTTCCAGAAATCGAAAAATAATATTTGGAATTTTATACCAATTGAAACATAGCACCAGTTAACAACAACAAAATAAACTGATATTTTTTTTTGAGATAAGCAAGTGTATTGTGCATAGTTTATGCATATAAACTCGAAAAATTAAAAATTTGAGTTGAGTTACTTTTGAACTAGGTATGCGTTATGTCCCTATGCGATCTTAAGTAACTTCAGAGAGTATATATTTTAAATTTCTGGTTTTTAATAAGGATTTTTTCAGAACGTCATGGGAAGATTTTTTCCTCTTAACTACAAAAATGTGTTTAAAATCGTTGAACTTGAAGTAAATTTAAAAAAATATATAAAATAAAAAAAAAAAGTTAGAAATCGAAATAGTTAAAAAAATTCGCCAAAATTAAAAAAATAAAATCTTTCAATCTCAAAATTTAAAAAAAGTCGCTAAAATAAAAAAAAAAAATGTTAAAATGTAAAAAATTCCAATAATTCTAAAAATTTACTCATTGTAAAAAAAAATTGTTATTAAAAAAAATCTTTAATAAATTCGGAAAAAAAAATTATCTAAAATTAAAAAAATAAAATTTTGATATAGTTTTTATTAAAAATAAAAGTTATGTTTTTTTGACCTTTAATTGTGCAATGAAAATAAAAATTATTCCAGTTCAAGGCCATATCCTTATAAAAAAATATCCCCAAATTGAAAACTCACCATTATTGGAAATAATTCGTAATTCGGCTTCTTTATTTAGATAGGCAAAATTGCATCGTGTTGCTAGTGCATATTTTTGCATATTTTATCATAAATACACTCATAGAAATATATAAACCTGTAAAAATAACTAAAAATTAGTTAAAAATGGCCTTACAGAAAATACTGCTAGAATTATTAAGCAGATTTTTTTTACTCAATATTAGTAATATACACACAGAGAAATAAAGTGCCAACCGGATTTAAAAGTGTATTTTAATGGTAACAACTCAGAAATTCAGTTAGTACAACGATATTTACATTAGATTTCTTAATATTTTGTTCGTTGCAACTACAATTCAGTTGAACTAGCCGAACTTTGTTGTGAAAACTATTGTTAAGTTGTACCAACCGACTAAAATTCGTAATAACCGAATTTGAGTCAAAATAATCGAATTTCAGTTGGCAAACAGCAACATTTTTCTGTGTGTGTAAGAATAGCAAAAATAAATCTGTTGAATTTACAAATGTTTAGTTATGTTTGAGCTAAATTTTAGTTAATTGAAACTGACAAAATAATCTGCTAAAATCAGCAAAAACATTTCATTTTTAAATATTTCACATTACTAAATGTGAAAGAGTTTTTTTTTACTGCGCATAAAAGTCTGCCCTTTCGAAATCAGTAGTCTACAGTTTTTTAGCAAAAGTTTCTGTTGATTTTAGCAAAATAAACTGTTATTTGAATTCAACAAAATTTGATGTAAATATATTTGCTAATATTACAGTTTATGTTTGCTATTTTGAGTCTACAAATATTTAGTAAAAGTTTTTGCTAATTTTACAGAGTAAAATGTTATTTTCAATAAACTAAAATTCACATCGAATATAACTAAAATTTTGTAAAGTTAACAGATTTATTTTTGCTGTTCTTATTTTATTAATAAAGGGTCCGCCAGCTAACGTTTTTTTTCAACTAGTGCTTATTTCGTGAATGGTAACACTTAGCTCATGTCTGATTTGACAGATAATTAGTTTTATCCTTCCGCTGAACGAATATGGTTGTGTATACGCTTGAACAACGCTGGGAAATATTGCGACATTACTTTGAAAATCATGGTAATGTTGCAGAATGTGTGCGAAAATTGCGTACGGATTTTGGAAGAAGAGAAGCACCGTCAGCTCCGTATGTTCGTTATCTTGTGAAAAAAGTGAAAAAAAACTGGCATCCTCATCGATAAACCAAAGCGTGAAAAGCCAAAAACAGTGCGTACACCCGAGAATACTGCTGCTGTGGCAGAAAGTTTGCGTGAAGCGCCATCAACCTCAATTCACCGTCGTTCTCAACAATTGAACATTTCGGAGACATCAATGAGACGAAGCTGCGATTTGATACCGTTGGACTATTATTTGTGGGGTGCCGTCAAAGATAAGTGTTACGCCAACAAGCCAGAGACAATTGACGCTTTAAAGGACAATATTCGTGAAGCCATTGGTGAAATACAGCTGCACACAATCGATAATGTGCTTAAAAATTAAACCGATCGTGTAGGCTACTGCATGGCCAGCCGAGGCAGCCATTTGAATAAAATTATTTTCCATTATTAACCGGAAGGATTGTACTTTCAAATAAAAAAAGAAATTTGAGAAAATATTCAGTAGTTTTTTTTTATAGCATTTTCAAAAAAAAAAAGTTAATTTGCGGACCCTTTATTTAGCAAAAAAAAAATTGGCCAAAAATTCAGCAGTTTTTCTTCAAGGTAATTATTAAACAAATTTTTAGTAGCTTTTTCTGCTATTTTTACAGTTTTATTTTTTATGAGTGAATATATATTTTTGCATATTTTGCTTTTACATGCATATTTAGTGATATTTTTTACATTTTAATACATATTTTTGCATATTTAGAATGTATTGTATAGTTTCATGAAATAAGTATTTTCTTTTTATTAAAATTAAGCTAAAGGAAAAATTTATAAACCTTAAGCATTCTATTTTTATCTTCTTAAAAATATATAATGAACTTCAGTTTCACAACAACATTCTCGAGTAAAAAAATTAATTTTTTTGAAATCGGGAACTTGCACATATTTTTTAATGCATGTTTTTATATTTTTAATGGATATTTTTTGGATTTTGATCCATATTTTTTGTTTTTTGGTGCATATTTCCCTTTAAATATATATTTAGCAATTTGCACTGCATATTTTTAGCGCAAATTTAAAATTTTTTAATGCATGAACGTCGTTGGACTGTTCTTTCGAGATATTGACTATTTAAATTTTCTTTATCTAAGTGATTTTAGTAGATTTTTTTAGAAATAGCATTTGGACTTTCTGGGCCAAAATCGTTATCCATTTTTAATGATCTCATTTAATACGGGCGATATTCCAAATAAAAATTCTTTACTCTCAGCGATGTGTAGTTTTTTGAGAAAAGTCGACGTTCGGATTCAGTATCGAGGTATTGCAAATTTTTTTTAAACTTTTTTTAGCTTAAAAATTTATTTAAGCGACTTTTGTACATCCACAGTTTTTAAATGAAAAGTCTTTGGTTTTTGTCGATTTTGATCTTAAAAATTTAGCCCACATTGGGACTGAAGCGCTTAGGACCAGAACTACAACGATTTATTATATATATATATTTTTTTAAACTTTAAGCCCCGATTACTGAATGTCCAGTAAAAATTTAGCAAACAGTTAAATTCAAAATTTCAATGGGAAACAACAACAAATGTGTCAGTAAAAGTCCCAGTTAGTAGCTAACGGGCCATTGGTGAAATGAGGCTAAGTTTTCTATTTTAACCATTAAAATAAACCTTTTAAATTGAATCTTAAAGTTTTGGAAAATTCTATATCCCTTATATTTGTTAATGTACTTGTAGGTTTTTTAGCAAAGATGGCATAAAATTATTTTATACCAAATTTTTTGTTTTGGAATATTTATCGATGTTTTTGTAGATGAGTGTAAGTATGCATGTGTAATGTTTTTTCTTATAAGTGTAAGTGTATGTGTGTGGGTGTTTGTAATTTCCTATAAAATTATTATTTACATTTACTTATCTCTAGTTTTCTTTTGTTTCTTTGTATTTGTTATATTTTCTTTTGTTTATTTGTATTAGTATACTTTTTTTGTTTTGTTTTTTTTTTTTTTTAATATTCTTTACAAAGTAGAGCTTAAAGTAATTTTAGAATTTGGGTTGTTGTGTTTTTTTTTTCTTGCTTTTATTTTTTAAGAAGTTTATTTGTATTTGTTTTTAGATTTTTATATTTATTTTTTATGCTTTGTCTTCTTGTTTGCTTTGTTTTAAAGTTCAAAATTTATTTTGTCCACATTTACACGTACATGCTAACAATTTTAGTACACAACTACATAAACAATATTTACTTTAATGTATGAACTGCTATATCCGATTTCCGGTTTAGAATTATAATTTGTTGTATTTGTTTGTTTGTTGGCTTTGAGTGTTTTTAGAATGTTTTTATTTAATTATTAATATTGTAAAAATTTGTAGTATATTTTTATTTAAATATTTTTTATGTTTATATGGGAAATTTATATGTATGTGGTTTTTTAGATTGTTTACTGGTTGAGCAATTTCATTTTATTTCAACCACTAATTTTGCGATGGTATATTTGGCAGTGAACTCATATTTCTAAAACTGTTTGTTAATGTTTTTTTTTTGATTACTGTGCATTACTGAAACTTTGAAACATAGTAAAATTACGGACTGTGGGACAGCATTTGAAAGTTCATAACATCTTGTTTTGAATATATATACAACAGCAATATATCCACAGAACTTAAAGTATGCGATTATGAAAACAAATATGGTCTGGCAAAAAAATCTCAAGAAAAGTTTTGTTTAGAGGATGCAGATCGAAATTGAAGTTTCAACGTAGTACTAGTTCTATTATTTTATTTTTATAAAAAAATAAAAGATAAAGGGAAAAATGAGAAAAATAATAATAATAATTATTATGGTTGCGACACATCAAATCTAATATATTTTTGGGCTTATGGAATATGAAATCCAAATTTAAGTCGCAGTCGTAGAATTCTCGAAAATGGAAAATTTCATACAAAAACTGTTCAACTTTGATAAAGTGGTTTTTCTACAACAGGAAACAGGGAGGGAAATTAGAGTATTTTTAATTAACTTTTTTAATCTTTTTCACATTTTTTATTGAAAATTTTTATTTTGGGGGATCGGCGCCTACATAAAATTACAGCTATGAAAATTATTTTTTTTGCATGGATATATTTCTGTGGAATGTCCTTTATGTGAGATAACATTTTTGTTAACAAATAAATATTAATAAGCTTAACATTATCGAAAATCCAAAAAATCCTGCATAAAATTGAAAACAAAAACATATATCGCTCATTTACTTCAATAACGTCATAACTCAAAAATTTTGATTTTGTAGAAAACGAGTTTAAAATTTTCAATTTACTCCCACCTTGAAGAAGAAAATAACGAAATAATTTCTCTCAAGAGGTGAGTATACAATATATCAATACAAATTTTTTACACAATATGATATGTGATATAACGAATAATTCTACGTTATTAACTCAAAAATCATGTTTTTTGAGTTGTGACCTTCTTGAAGTAAATGAGCGATATGATAAACTTCCTTGGTAAGTAGATTGCAAACTATAACAGGTTGAATTTTTCAATGGCATTATTTTCAAGTAATTGGTAACATATCACAAAAATTTTTTCAATGTTTGAAAAACGCGAATAATGTAAAATCCACAATTTTTTTTTTAATTCCGATTGCAGATTAACGTGAACTTTTTTGCGAGCTCTAAATGTTAAACGATTTTAGCTGAAACTTGGCACATCGAGTTTTTAGACATTAAGGGAAACCTTGTGGATATCGTAAAATCAAACTTTCATCTTTTTTTGGACCATTCTAATATATAGTGAATAGTTTGAAGTTAAGAAGTTTTATAAAAAAAGTTTTAATAATTGTTTTAATCGTATTTTTTTAATCTAAATTGATTTTTTAAAAATATGTCTGGAAAAAAATTTCCTTTTATTCTTTTTTACCAAAATCAGTTAAATTCTGGTAGCATTTTGCTAGATATCTTAAAAAGTAGTATAGATTTCACTCTGAAATCGCGCCCAGTTAGAAATTGACAACCGAACCACAAAAATTGTACTGGCAAACCACTGCTTTTTTGTAAATCTCACCAAAATTTAAAAGTAATATTGTATTGGGAAAATACCATTTTTTTTGGCAAAGCATATGTTTTGCCAGTACACAGAAAAAATTAAAAACGGGTTTCAATTAAAAAATTTATTGAATCAATTAATATTTTAATTGATTTTGCACCTATCACGGCAATGATACTATCAACTAAACCTCTTATTAAAATTAAGAAGGAAAAAAAGTTATAAATAACTTCTACAAAAAAAAAAAAAATATGATACTCACAAAAAAAGTGTGTGATCTATACCTTGGGATGTGTGTTTTTTTTAATGCTGAGTCTGTTTGCGTGTGTGCTTGTTTTGTTTCTTAACTTCAAATGTATTTGGTATTTTATACTGAAAAATTTCTATTTATGCATACAGTGTATGAAAAAATAATATGATAATTGTGTCTAAAAACAATATGTATTTATATATTTAAAAGTCGATTAAAATATTAATTGATTCAATTAAATATTTGTGTAGAAACAAATTAAATTAAATTCAACTCAAATCTTTATATTTTATCATAGATATTTTAGGTTGATAATTTTTTCTGTGTACTAGCCACAAATTTCTTTGACATTGCTGTTTTTACCAATATTACAACCAGTTGGAAGCATTTTATCAACGTTATGCCAAGGGTGTCAAGTTCAATCTAACCAACGATCAATCGGGTAACAGAACAATACTGTCCTGGTTGTTAATCGCACCTTCAGCAAACGATGAAGGTGGGATTAACGTCGTCAACGTTTTGCCAACACTATGCCGATTGTAGTTTTCTGCCTGGTTGTTTAGCTAATATAATCTTGTATTTATAAAATAAAAAATTTTAAAAAAAGTTTTGTAATTTTTTTTTATAGACTTTCACTATTTCTATGCAAAAATATTTTTTGCAATATCTTTTTATAATGTCCCAATGAAATTTCAAAACTTCTAGGTTACCACAGATATCAAAATATAAACATAAAGAAATCGTTTTAGAAATATGCGTTTCCTGCCAAACATAATCAGCATATTTGATCAAAATCGGAGACTATGGCACAATTAGTCCCTGAAATGAAATGGAAATACTCGGTTGTATTGTTGTATTAATAGTTTTGTATGTTTTTATATGCATTTCGTATTTATTTAACTATTTCAAAATAATAACATTATTTATAAATTTTTAATTATTTTAGTTTTAAAAATAAATTATAATCCAGTTCATACATACTAACAGACACAGACACATTTTTTTTTTTTTTTGCTATTTAATTTAGCAGTATTTTTAATGGTTTTTTCATTTCAAAGTTTATTTAATTATTTGCAACGTGTATAGTTTAAGTTTATTTTGTTTTTCTCATTTTCATTAGAAACAAATGCATTTTAGTGTTTTTTTTTTATTTTATTTAATTTTTTGTTATTTACATGGAAACTGTAGGTTAGTCAATCCATGTCAAAACGAACAATTTTTTACTACACGATTTCCGTTTGCTTTGAAATTTTGCAGACGTATTCTTATTTCAATAATACTTGATAAAGTTTTTGTAAAAAATGAGGAATGTTTTTTCTAAATAGTTTTCAGGAGAAGAAGTAGAGTAAAATACCATTAAAATAAGTCATAAATCATTTGAAGCCGCCGACTAGTTTTAAAAATACATCAATTTAAATATTTATATGTCGGAGCATTTTTATTTTTATTTTTTTTTAATTTTTAAACACAAATAACTTCTTACCAAAAAAAAAAAGTTTAAATTGTTTCTCTAAAAATAATGTAATGCAAAATATCATTCGTTTTGAAATGGAATGCTTCATGTATTATATGAAAATGTGTGGTTTTATGTTTGTGATAGTATGTTTTTATGTTTATGATAAATTCATCCATTAATTTGTTTTGTTTTTGCATATTTTTTGTATATTTATTTTTTTTTTTGTAGAACTGCATGTTTATAAATTAATTCAATTAACTATTTGGTAAATTTATTTTAGATATGTGTTAACACAAGTGTCATTTTATTTATTTTTTATTTGCTTTAATTATTATTATTGTTTTTTTTTTTATATATTTGTTTATTCATTTAGTTTTGTTACTATTATTTACATGTATGACTGTAGTGACATGTCTCATAGTGTGAAAAACTACCAATCTAGCAACAAAAAAGTTATTAAAATTTGTGTAAGACTATTCAGAAGGCTCATTGCTGGCGCAAAAATGTCCAAAAGGTAATGGTGTAGAAACACGGGATGCGCAAAAATTCCCTCTGTTTGCAAAGAAAGCAATTTAATTGATTATAATCTTAAATAATGTAAAGGGTCCGCACATCTAACGTTTTTTTTCCGATGCCGATTTTGCCAAAAAAATCATCTTTTCAGATGAAGCTCATACTGCATGGCCAGCCGAGGCAGCCATTTGAATGAAATTATTTTCCATTATTAACCGGAAGGATTGTACTTTCAAATAAAAAAGAAATTTGAGAAAATATTCAGTAGCTTTTTTTTATAGCATTTTCAAAAAAAAAAAAGAAGTTATTTGGCGGACCCTTTATAAAGCAGCAATATGTCAACATGGGCTTTCATGTTTTAGTGTTGCAATCTTATTTAACCTCAAAGATAGTCTTGTTTTTTGAAAAAGAACCTTTATTCCAAAACTTCCCTGCGGGAAATGGACCAGTCACTGGTATGGTCACGTGACTAGAACTTTGTGTGTATGAACCTGTCATAGTTTCGGTTCTGTTATATGAAAGTGACCGGTACTTTTTACATGGGCTTGTCATAGGAGTTGACAATTGCCACCCGTGGAGCACTGTGTGACGTGGCTAATAACTTGACCAAGGTAACCTATCACCGTACCGACTGAAATGAATATGCTACGGGACAAGTTAGATGTAGGTACTGTCAAAGTATGACCATTTACCATTTATGTGATATTCAACAGAACCAGTGAAAAAAAAAATTATCACGTGGCTGGCGTAGGTGTACGTATCATAGAGCTGGAGAAACATTTTTTAAGGAAAACTAGTCACACATTAAGCGCAATATGTTCTGTGATAGGGATAGTTTGACAGGAATAGTTTTGCGACGTACCACTACACTGGTATAAGGGGTACATGAAGCGGGGCTTTCGAAAAATAATTAGCAATTAACCTGTCACTTTTTATTCAGCGTGTGTCATATTATGTACGGGTTGCGAAATCGCCCATCCGGAACCAGTGCCAAAACAGTGTGCCATGTCACCTGTTCAAAAAACCTTCAAAAAGGCACAACAAAAATCAATTTTAAAATTGGTTTATTTTGTCTATACCCAACAAAAACCTATTACATTAAATTCATTATAACAATTTAAATTTGGAAAAGTACATGAACTAGACAAAAATTCCAAATATTCCAAACATAGATTTTTTTGCAAGTTTTTTCTTTATTTGCTAACATTTTATCAAACAATTTCCATGCATTTTTATGTTCCAACACTTCTAAAAAGCACTTCATATATTTTAATTTTGTATGCTGCATTATAATTCTAGTTCACAAAAATTTCTTTATAAAAAGACGAAGCAATTAAGCACAAATTTAATGTACAACTTATAAAGCAGAGTAACAAAATATATAATTTAAATTTTGTACCCAAAGAAATTCTTGCAAATCGCCAATTACTTATAAATAAAAAATCGTTACCAAAAATCTTGTAAAATATCTAAACAAGATATTTCGAAACCAATATGCAAATATTTTAAAATTTTAATTTATATTCTTGTAAAGTGTTTCAAGTTTTTGAATAAGTTGTGCAAAAAATCATATTCTGGTGATAGTATTTTGGTAGCGATATTTTATGTGTAAAATCGCCATTCACTGGAAAAATCGCCAGTCGGCATTTCAAAAATTAACTTGCCAAACGAGTTTTAATATCGCGACTTTTGGCGAGAAATCGCAATATCTGGCAACCCTGGTCACTGTCAAAACATTCCCGCGTTCAGTTCTTTTAAACCAGTTTAGTGATACGTCTTCATTTCTACTGTCACAAAGACGGTACAGATAAAATTCCTTCAGTGTTATGTCCGCTTTGTAGCAGTCAAGGGACTGCATCTTTGGCACTAATTGCCATGTTTTCATCTACTGCTAATGATTTTGAACCTGTTCAATGACCAGTAATAACTTCAGCTGCAACGGCCCTAGTTGCTTCAGTACACTTTGATGTTATGTTACTTTTTCTCCAGTTACATGATATATCTGGTAGCAACCAGTAAATGTTTTGTCACCATAACTTTAGTCACGTGATTGGTCATTTCAACAAAATTAACACTTTTTGGTGCACCACATTTATGGTTTCGCCAGTTTTGTGACGTGCCCCCAAATCATATATCGCAGATTTGTCACTTTGAGTCAATCGACCCTTCGTTTCCCGCAGGGTTATTTCTCAGAAGTCGTTGGTAATAAAATTGTTTGGTTTCGTAATATATCTTATATACACACACAGAGAAAAATTTAGCTATTTGATAACAGACATTCGGTTACAACGAACTCAAATTCGGTTATTACGAATTTCAGTCGGTTGTTACAATTGAACGTCAGTTTTCACAAGAAAGTTCGGCTAATTCAACTGAATTTTAGTTGCAACAACCAAAATATTTAGAAATCTAACGTTGTACTAACTGAAGTTATTTGTTGCTACCATTAAAATACACGTTTCAATTCGGTTGGCATTTAATTTCTCTATGTGTAAGAGGCCTTTATTGCTTGTAAGTGCATTTCATAAATTTTATACCTTTACATGCATTTTAATGCAATATTCAAAATGCAGAAATATATTTTAAAAAATGTTGTGAAAATCTGAAGCTTTAGTACTCGAGCGGATGCGTTTACGAAACGAAACGGATTGTAACTCCTTATAATGTGTAAAAATAGTACCAACATACAACATGTTGTCTCTGTTTTACATACTAAACAAATGGTAACGGATTTGCGGAAAGTAAATTCTATGTTCAACAGAATTTTCTTTCCACAAATCCGTCACTAAACAAATTAGTTGTAAAACAGAGACAACATATTATATATCGGTACTATTTCTACACATTGTGCAGTCCGTTTACGAAACGTAACCGCTTGAGTAATGAAGCCTTTGGACTTTATACTGTATACATCTGAGACTACATCTATTCTATTAATTGGCAAAACAAAACTTATCGAAATCGGTCTGCGGCACGTGATTTTATTGCAATTTTCGTGTAGCCTTGATCCTTCTGAGTAATCGCCCACAAATGTAACATCGCACCAGTAATTTAGATGTAATTAATATGTGTGTGTGCTAGATTGGTAGTTTTTCCCACTGTGTATGTTTGTCTGTATTTTTGAAAAAAGGTGTTTAGTTTTTTTTTTATATATTTATGTGCTAACATTGATTTTAATTTAGATATTGTTGGTAAAATGCAGATGTGAGTATTTAGGGTGAACTTTCAACAACCAGAAGGTATTAACAATTTTATAAAAATTGTTTACTTTCAAAACTGGACGTTTAAAACTGAAGAATTTATTTAATGACATTATAAACTTTACAAAAAAAAAAAACAAAATATAAATATTTATGCAAAGTTGATATAAATTTTCTTAAAGTTTTTAAATGGTTGAAATATTTTCCATAATCTGTTTGAAGTCGAACATGTTTCTTTTTCTAAACAACTTTAAAAAACTTATTCTCTAAAAATTTGTATGAATCTTTCAATTAAGTATCACCAAAATATATTGATTTAACTCAAGCCGAACACCGTAGGGAGAATTCGAAGACAGTTACATCTGCCGGCAAGGTCATTTTATCTGTTTTTTGTTATGCGCGTGTGATCATTCTTTCTGATTGTCTTGAAAAGTATTATTCTAACTTATTACAGCGTTTAAGTGATGAAATTAAGAAAACGATGCACCAGTTCACACATCCACTCTTGCGATGTCCAAAATCAATAAATTAACCTTATTCGCCAGATTTAGCTCCAGCGGATTATTTTCTATTTCCGAACTTGAAAAAATTTCTAGGTGGTAAAAGATTTGTCAACAATGAAGAGGTGGAGCTAGACATTTCTCACTGTAAACAGGGTATCCAATATATATGGGAAAAGTGTATCGAGCTAAAAGGAGATTATGTTGAGAAATAAAGAGCAATTTTCCCAAATTTGTTGCGTTTTCTTTGGTAGGCCAGTTAATTTTGGGATCGGCCTCTATATGCATAAAATTAGTACCATTTAAGTCAATGTTTATGAAAAGCTTTAAACAGTTAAAGAAACTCTTTACAACAGTTTCCTAAAATTCAAAGTAACAACTGGTTTCATTCGGCTTGTAAATACCGATTTTGTTTCCTGTTCCATTTTTTTCTGTATATTAACCACGCTAATAAGAACGAAATGGAACTTGGACTAGTATGGAATGTAATGGAAAACGAATGGAATGTAACGGGAAGCGAATGGGATTTAAATACGTAAGAAATTTGGCAAAAAAAAAAGTCATCGAGAAAAGCTGATTGAATCACTTAAATAACTCTGCTTTATGCAGCCAGCTAAAGCGAAACGAAATGAATTGGTATACTGGTATAAAAAGGAACGATATGGACACAGTCATAGACGCAGTGAACAAATTGAAAGCTATCTAGAAAAGTTTAAATTTTGAACCAGTTAACGAAATTGAATCGAACGGT
Organism: Delia radicum; assembly: GCA_021234595.1. Classification (NCBI taxonomy): domain Eukaryota; kingdom Metazoa; phylum Arthropoda; class Insecta; order Diptera; family Anthomyiidae; genus Delia; species Delia radicum. The sequence goes on from CM037852.1 coordinate 198,375,057, forward strand.
GAATGAAGTCATTGTAGAAACGGTAATGACATCCTATTACTTTTTTCACTAGCAGTAATGAGATCAACTTACTTTCTGTATTACTTTAACACAGATAATTAGGACACACTAATAACTAGTGATTTATCCAATTATTTTAATACAAAAATTAATGCGTTACTAATAAGTACTAATTTTTATAAATATTTTATATATAACGTAATGATCTAAAACTTTTTGGAAAATCAACTCTATTTTTGTAAGTTGGAAAGTAATGGCATTTTGAGCAAGTAAGTCATTTATGTTTTTATTTATCAAGTATAACATGTCCAAATAGCTCAGATGTGGCTGACTGACAACCTAAAGTGTGGTCAGATTTTATAAAAAAAAAAACTTTTAAAAAAAAATTTTTTTTTTATTATTAATTTTACATTACACAAATAAAAGTAATGAGATTTGTAATGACATTTGTAAGTACTTGGCATTATTAAATTTGTATGCTTTTCTACGCTGGGAATGGATCAGTGAACATTCAATTCAATCTGCAGACAAGCCATTGGGCTTCGCGGGACTAGGCTTAAGAAAATTGTATCTGAATATATAAATAAATAAAAATTTGAATTAAATTAGTGTTCCCAATTGTTTCATGTTATATTCCATTTTGTTCCTTTTGGTTACTGCTGTAATTCCACTCATGTCCTGTTCCATTTCGATTCCTGTGATACAAATCCAAATGAATTCGTTGAGTTTAATTGGAACAGTAGACAAGAAACACAGTGGTATGGAACGGTAAACGTTCGAGTTGCAACACACAATCCTGGCAACAAAATTGAATTGAATAGAATTGAATGAAATACGGATTGTTTCATTTAAATTAGTTTCTTATTTGAAGTATTCCAGTTATATATGTTTTTCATTCCATTATATTTCGTTCAATTTGATTGCTGTGTCAATTCACTCATTTCCTTCTCCAATTCGATATTGAATATGGCAGCAAAATGGGTTGTAACGCAAAATCAGTGGAATTGAAACACAAAACACAAATTACGAATTTGAACAGTTACCGAAAAGAAATGGGACAGGAACCTTTCCATATAAGTTTGTTACTTGTTTGTAGTGTCCTAATTACATTTGTTACTCTTTGCCTTCAATTTCGTTAGTTTGCATCGGAAAAAAATTAATTTCACAAATTTCCCATTTTATACGAATCCGTGTATTTAGTGTCCCAATTTCGCTCGTACCAATTCTATTCAAAATGCTTTTAATTTGCATCTTACCGTTAGGTATATTTTTACCATCGTTCACGAAATTTTGTTAATACAACAAAATCTGTTGGAATAGTGAATTCTGTAATGGATATACATTGTGGAAAAATAATTGGGTGCAACACTGAGTCTAATTTTCCTGATTAACGACATCTAGCCATTTCTGTAGAAGAAAGTGTAAATGACATATTGGTTTTTCTTGAAGAGTTGTCGCCTACATCAACATTTTTTTGCTGAAGTTCAGAACGTTTCTTCCTACAGTTTTATCTCATTTACACTTTTTTTTTGTGGCGAATATGGTTTTTTTGAAATCTGATCTACTACAAGTTATTACATCGTTTATTTACTAGTACACTGTCATAACTCAAAAATCATGATTTTGCTAAAAACGCCGTTATTGCCGCACTCAACCCTCTCTATATATTTGATCACGTTTTTTTTTCAGAAATACGTCTTCTAAGGCATTTTTTTCTTGGTGTGAGTTGAGTGCGACTGAAGCAATTAACGAAAGCACGGTGAGTATCAAAGTTTCTCTACACAGCATATACTCTTTGCTCCCACTTTGCGGAGAAGAAGAAATATTATCTTGCCACGTTTTCTACTTATTCATGTAAATGAGTGAATATTGTTATTTCAAATTCTTAAAAAAAAAAGTTTAAGTTTTTCAATTTGCAACAAAAACATAAATATTAACAAACTTTCTTCATTAATATTTTTTTTTTTTTTTTGTTAAATAAACGATTTTTTTTTTACATTATTAATTAATTTTATTATGTGATTTTTTATGGCGTGTATTTAAATGTTTTCTAAATGATGTTTATTCAATTAATGCGGTTTTTTTTTAATCGTTTTTTTTATTGTTGTATTGCAAATTTACTATTTAAATTTAATTAATTATTATTATTATTACTTTTTGTTCGTTAATATTAATTATTCAATAAATGTATTTGTTGTAAATTCATTTGTTGTTGTTACATCCTGCATGTTTAATTTTGTTTTTATTTCGTAATTATTATTTGTTGTCTTTTGAATTTTTTTACGTTGTGATTTTTTATTATTTTATTTATTTATTTTAACAATGATTTTTTCAGTTATTTTTTTTTTTTTTTGGTTTGTTTGTTGTATTTTATGAATCAAGTTTATGTTGTTGTAGTTAATGTTTGTTTATTTTGTTGATTTCATTCATTCAGTTTTTTTTTTTACTTGAATTATTTATAAATTATTCATGCATTTACTTTAAATACACTTTAATCTAGTACTTTATATAAAAAATTTCATACTATTGTTGAATTCTTATTTGTTGTTAATTTTTTTTTTTTTTTTTAATTTTATTATTTTAACATTTATGCTGTGATTTATGGATAGGAATTTGTAGGTATGTGAATGAAATTATATATTAGGGCTAAACTATTTTGTAAGCTTTTGATTTTTTCAGAAAGTTTAGTTAAAAACTTAACTTTGGATATAAAATTTTGAACAAAAAATAGTTCGATATAATTTTTCAAACTTTTTTAAAGAAAGTTTTCAAGCTAAGCTCTTTAATTTGTGTGAAATTAGAATATGTAACATAAATATGAAGCCCATATAATTTTTCGGCCATCTTGTGGTGAAATATTGGAAGAAATCGAATAATTTTTGTTGAGAAGCATGTCGGAAACTTTCGGTATTTGATAAAAATGGGATTATATTCATAATAAAGCACTAAAAAATTGATAAAACTAATTTTTAATAGTTTTGATCAACAGTTAATCAAACTTTTCCTCTGATTACTAATTGTCTACAACTCTAATTTCGGTTGGCAACGCTTAAAAACATACCTACAAAGTTAAATAATTTTTAACGTTAACATGTTGCCACAAAAAAAAATGTTGGCGCTGTCGACAACATATTACTTTACGCCGATATTTTTTTTGATCTTCATAAACCCTGTCGTTATCAGCGTCACCTTGGTATTTTAAACTGACAAAGTAAATATTTTAGCTGTTAAGTTAAACTTTTAACTGTCAAAAAATGAATATGTAAATGAAGAAGATTTAAATTTTGGATTAAAGTTAATCAAGTGGATTAATTTAAATTTCTAAATTAATTACAAGAAAACTGAAAAAAAAAAAACAAAATCTGGCCTGATTTTTCTAACACATTTTTAACCCGTAGACCCACGAAAACCAACTCAAAAACATATCCAAGACTTAAGAAAATCACAGTGTTTAACTTAGAATGCTTTACCTGTAGATCATTGGGTTTCTTTATTCGTCTTTAAAGTTTATCTTTCTACATCGCCTATTTTAAGCAAAGCGTGAAGTTTTAATATTTTTTCCTACAACAGGGACAATAGATCGTTGGCGTAAGGTTATAGCTAACAATTAGTAAGAGAAAATTGCCCCAACGTGTAATGGTGAGTCGAATGGAATGTAACTCTACTTTAAGTGTTCTGATTCCACTTCTATGTTGTTTTATTTCATTTTGTTCCCTATGTTAAGTGGTTCATTTCAACTCGTATATTTTTCATTTCGTCTGGTTCCTTGTGTTTGGTAATCAATTTCTGCTTGTTCATTCCGAATTAGACCCATGAGCCACTCCATTTTGTTTCGCTTTTTCTTGGTTTACCACATGTTTATGCTTATTCTAAAAGAATTCTCTGCATTATATTAATGAACTTTACATTGAAACAATAACGTTGCACTGGAACTAGCCAATTTAAACTTTTCAATAAACTTATGCAATTTTTATAAAAATTATAAAAAACATAATTTTTTTTTAATTAAAAGTTGCATTCACCTAATGAAGAAATTTCACTAGAAATCCGATTTTATAAAAAGTATTAAGAACATTTTCATTGATATACTGAATATTCTCATTATTTTTAGTAAACAGAAATTCTCTCTGTGTACACTTGTAATTATACCCTATGATGATATATACCTCTCTTAAGTCGTATAGCGCATTTTTCTTACATTTCTACTTCAAAAATACTCACTCTGGGAGAATTTCCTTTACTTTAGTAATTAATTGCTTCATAGCTTTAATGAAAATTGTCACTGGAACTCATCCATTGAAACTTTTCATAGAATCTTTGATAGAGGTTTCATTAAAGTCAATGTTTATGAAATGCTTGTGGAATTAATACAAATCTTCATAAAACTAATGAATCATTCAGACAATATAGTGTTTATAGAATTTATGAAATAGTTTCATAAAATTTTTTAATATTAAGAAGTTTCCTTGAGTTAATAAAACTCTTCATGAATGCCTTGAAAAATGCATTGGAACTAAGCCGCTTCATATGATTTTTGAAATAATTTCATTGAAGTCCAAAATTAATAAAAGGCTACATTGAAATAATAAAGCACTTTATAGAATATGTTGAACACTTGAGAATTAAATGTTAAAACTAAAGTTGGAAATGTATAAAAATTAATGAAATTTAAAAAATTAAGTTTGTGAAAAAATTTCATAGCTCTAAAGAAAATTTTTATTAATTTTATGCAAAAATAATAATGAAAAAATAATTTATGAAATCGAATGAACTTTTTTATAAAACAATGAAAATTTATGAACAAAAAAGTTTATGAGAAATTTCTTAGTATTAATAAAATTTCTTGTATATAATGAAATTCTTCATTGAATCTACGAAAAAATTCTATTAAATTGTTTTATTAATATAATTCTTTTAGTGTAGTTTTAAACTAAATACAAAGTGCAATTTTAGTGGAACAAAATACGTAAGTTACACTGGGACATCTACTATTTAGGTGTAAAAGGAAGGAATAAAAAGAACGTTTTTTAAAAACAAAAAATTAAGTTTCATTTAAAAAAACTTTTTCCTAAAGAACTTTAACTCAGGGTACAAAATAATTTGAATATCGTAAATTACAGACATGTTTTCATACAAAGTAATTTAAGTTTGTATCTCTCTTTTATATATCTAAATTTAAGAATATGCCGCCAAAAAAATTTTAGTGAAATCGGTAAGAGACTCCTCAAATACCTTCTTTGTTAACTAATTGTTTAATTGGTTGCGTTACATCATGGTCAAAAATAGACTCCAAAGTCCAAACGACTGTGTCAAGTTTCTTTTAAACTTGCCAAATTTTGTTTATTTCATTTATCTCGAAAACTATGTGAGACTTAGTTTTAGAGATAAACATAAATAAACACGAAAAAATTTTGTGGTCCAAGGAGGTCATAAAAACTATCACTAAAAACAAATAAGTATTTTATTTGCATTTATCGATAATTATAGATTTGTTAAAATCTATAAGCGAATGTTGTCTAATGTGGAACTACATTTGCTTTCTGGGATGTTTTTTTATTTTTTTTTATAATTTAACCAATACTCAAATGATGCCCCCTACTCATGCAGTGCATTGTATTGATCAGGGAAATAGGGTATGGGAAGGAGGAAAGAGGGAGTAGTGTTTGTGGATATTTGTTCCACATACGAATCATTTGACAAAAAACGAAGTTTCTCTGTAATGCGTTGTGCGAAACACAGGACAATCAACTACAAACGGATCTGCTCTACTAGATAAGCGAGTATTACGAATAAAAACTCGGGCTCGTGGAATTAGTTCACTTATCTCAGATGAGCACATTCCATGGTAATATCGATAGAAAAGTGTCACACAACCCAAATTCCAACGATACTCCAATGAATCAATAGAGTTGGAAACACTATTGTCATTTATAAGCTTCACCGCCCTCACCTGAACACGGTCCAGAAGCTTCAGAATAGACAGTGGAGCCCCTGCCCATATATGAGAGTTGTATTCCATTTTTGGCCGGATATAGCTGGTATAAATAGTAAGGAGATCGGATGGAGTGAAGTAAGTCTTGTACCGTTTCAGAAAACCAAGACACTTGAATGCCTCTTTCGACACTTGAAATACGTTCTTATTCCAACGGACATCACACTGTATTCTCATGCCCAGAACAACAAGAGTATCCGATTCCTCAAAACCTATACCATCCATAGCAACAGATGACAATGTTAATTCCACAGACCGTCTGTGGGTTAACATACAACATTGGGTCTTGCGTGCATTAAAATCGACCTTATTAGCGCGACCCCACTCGGAGATTGTAGAAAGGTCTTGATTGAGTGTGTCATGTTCATGTTTTGCCGCATGCCCTCTATCTCCAATGAGCTTGGCCTGTGATCGAATGAAAAAGAATGACAAATGTTGCTGTCATCTGCACAAGAGTAGATAGGATTGAAGGTCTGACCAAGAAAGTCAATTAAAAAAAAATAAGAAAAAGGATATGAGAAAGAACAGAACCTTTTTTATTGTTTAATTTGTGAAACAATAAAAAAATTAAAATTTTTGTGCTCTAGTTTTACAAAACCGAATAAAACACCACTCACGAATTAAAGCCTCCTAAAACTGGAGATGTCATGAATAGTGTATTTGGCAGTTTATAAAATACTCCTCTTATTAAATTTCATATGCAAATGCACTGTAATTCAGATATTGACGGAATTAAACTAAAAGGAATTTAACTTTTTAGGTTAAAACATCATCTAAAGTCGATATAAACATCCGCGTTTGACATTTAAAGAAAAATATTTTGTGAGAAAAGATGCTGGAAGGTCAACAGGCATGGTATTACTAGATATAAAATCTGCCTTTGACTCAGTATGGCACGATGGATTAATTTTTAAAATGATTAATTTTAATTTTCCACCGGAATTAATAAAACTAATTCAAAGTTTTTTAAAAAACAGGACCTACAGAGTATATATAGGCAGAAATTTTTCATCAAATATTGCAATACCTGCTGGCTGCCCTCAGGGATCTTGTTCATCGCCAATCTTATACAATATATTTACATCGGATTTCCCAGATTTGGTCGATTGTTCCTCATCAATCTTTGCAGATGACACCGCAGTTTTTAGCCATGGAATTTTATCTGAGGATATCATCAATCTCCAAAATCTCCTCTTAGAAGAATACTTCAAAAAATGGAAAATTCTTATAAACTCACAAAAAACGCAAGCCATCTATTTTACACGTGAGCGAAAGCCGCGCTTACTCCCACAAAGAAATCTTTGCATCAACAACACAAATATTACATGGGAGAACAAAGTTAAATATCTCGGTATTGTTCTAGATACAAAAATCAACTTCAGTCGCCATGTTTCCTACGTAATAGACAAGTTAAATAACGTAACCAGACTATTGTACTCGTTTATAAATAGAAAGTCTACCTTAAGCCAACGTAATAAAATCATTATTTTTAAAGCTATTTTTATGGCCATATTATATTATGGAGCCCCAGTGTGGTATGATGTAGCAAATTGTCATATTAAAAAACTTCAAATAAATCAGAGCTAAAAATGATATACAACCTACCATGCTACTATTCCACACGACGATTGTATTCTATTAACGATATTGCTATGGTTAAAGACAGAATTTCAAAACTCACAAATAACTATGATCTCAGGTGCCAAATGTCTGAATATAATCACATCAACCAATTGATAAAACAAAAAAAAATTTTTTTTCGCTTCATTGGGTTTTTGTTACTTTTTGCCTAAAAATGTATAAATTTTAACTATATAGTATAACAATTTTATTATTTGTGAAAATTTCTAAGTACAAAAGGTATATAAAGGGTGTCCCAAGAAGAACGCAATTTTTAAATCTGGCAACATTCGAAGTGTCATTGTTTGACATTTGAACAATTGTTATTGTTTGCTAGTAGAAGGTACGAGGTTAGTAAAATGGAGCGCTACACGAATCTCATTGTGAAATTGTTTTACCAAAATGGTGAAAGTTTTGCGGCTACAGTTCGCAAAAATCATCTTCAGTGACGAGGCCCATTTTCATCTTGATGGCTTCGTCAATAGGCAGAATTGTCGCATTTGGGGTGAGGAAAATCCTCGAGTGATTCACGAGAAGCAAATGCATCCTCAACGTGTCACTGTGTGGTGTGGTTTTTGGGCTGGAGGAATCATTGAACCTTTTCTTTATGAAAATGAGGCAGGTCAAGCGCAAACAGTCAATGGTGTTCGGTATCGTGAAATGATAACCAGTTTTTTCTTGCCTAGAATTGAAGAAATGAATGTGGAGGGCATGTGGTTCCAACAAGACGGCGCCACATGTCATACAGCAAGAGAAACAATTCAATTGCTGCATCAGTCATTTCCCGGTCGTGTTATTTCGCGTTTTGGAGATCAGAATTGGCCGCCTAGATCGTGCGATTTAACTCCATTAGATTTTTTTCTTTGGGGTTTTTTGAAGTCGATGGTTTACGCGAATAAGCCGACGACGACTCAAGCCTTAAAAGAGGAAATTGGACGCTGCATTAATGAAATACCGCAGCATTCATGCAAAACGGTCATTGAAAATTTCATAAAAAGATCGCGTGCATGCCAGCAAAGCCGCGGCGGCCATCTGCACGATATATTGTTCCATACATAACCTCATTCTGTCTACTTTACGATATAATAAAGTTTCACGATTTTTTTTTAAATATCTGTGTTTTATTTAAAATTTAAAAATTGCGCTCTTCTTGGGACACCCTTTATATTGCCTGAACGCTTTATGAAACTACATTTTGTTTAATGTAAATATTTTCTCATGTTATGTAAAATAAAAATTGAATTGAAAAAATTTAATTTTATGAGAAACCCGACTTTCTTAAATGTTTAGATACAAAATAGAGTTTTTTGAGCATATTTCGCTTTGCCGAAAAATTCTGCGAATAAATATGACGAATATGCAGAATACCGAATATTCGTGACATCTCTAATTAAAACAAATATAAAATATAAAATTTTTGAAATAAACAAAAGCTTTACGAAAAGTTCTACCCTAACATACGAGTTTATGTGTCTCTGCTAGTTTTTTATTTGTGTGTATAAAGTACATTGGTTTATGAGTGTATTATAGAAATAGTTTATGAATGGGTTAGTGTGCTGTTAATTATTTTTTATTTTTTTTTTTTTTTATATAAATTGACATTTTTTTAATATTGTTTTTTTTATGTGTTTCATTATATTAACTTATCTACAATTTTCATTTTTAATAAATATTCTATTAAATTTTATTTAATCCAAACCAAAACTCTTGAAATGTGAGTCTTTTTTTTTGTTCTTGTTCATCTGTGGTTGTTAATTTAATTTTATTTTTTTTTTTTATATTTTGTATAAAATTTGTTTGTATTTTTGTTTTTTTTTTTTTAATATTTGTTTTATATTTTCTAAGTGCTTTATTTATTAACTATTTAATACCTGTTTTATTATTGTTGACTTAAAAAGTTCACTTAAATTAATTTAAATTTATTTTTTTTATACTAAATTATGTTTGGTTTGTTTTTGTTCTTTTAGTATTTTCCAACAACATACCATTCATTTATATGAATATTTGTATGTATGTATTTATTTTATATACATTTGAAGGACCTGTTTTTGTTTTGTTTGGTTTATTTTTTTTAGGTCATTTTTTTTTTTGTTTATTCTCTTTGATCATCCATATAATGGAAGTCAAGTCTAGTTTATATATATTTTTCATAATTATAACATATTTACAGTCTGTATTTTAAAAAATAAGTTTAACATTAAATTTTTGTTATTGGTTTTTTTCTTTTTCATTCATTATTTATTATATGTCTATCTACGTTAGTGTAGTAAACTAAATATTTTATACATATTTACACAGCATTTATTTATTTATTTTTTTTTTTTAATATTAATTTATTTACAAGTTTAGGAACTAAAAATTTTTTTCAATACGATCTTTTTGTTTTATTTGTAGAGGTCAAACAAAATTTGTAAAATATTTTCAATAAGAAAATTATAGGATATAAACTCATAACTCAATCTTACGGAAATTGGATTTTTTTTTTAGCATTAACTTTTATAGGCTTTTGAAATATCGTATATTATTTGTCAGCTGTGCAACACCTCGAATTTTAAATAATCTCGAATAAGAATATATAAAAATAATTTGTTTTCCTATATACGTATACTCGATATTTAAATTAAAATAACTCATACGCAACTATGATTTATTTATATTTTAAAGTATCGCTGTAATGGATAATTTGTCTTTAAGATAAAGTGATTAAAATCAAAGAATTTTTTTTTTTAAGAAATCTCTAATATAAATACCCAGTAAAAAAATTTCGTGTTTTTAGAAGCAGGATAAAACAAATGTGCTAATGTAAGTGCTTACTATTACTTGATATTGAGAAGCAGCAAAAGAAACTAATAATTTTCGTATAAAAACAAACAAACAAAAAGGATGCAGGTTGTACGCAGCTTACCCTAATCCCTTATAAGGATGCAGGTTGCAATGCAGAAAGTTTCATATCCTGGATTATTAACGATCTGTAAAAATTTTCCCGAGTAAAATAAACCCTTCTGTGGCGTACCCAATTGGTATGTCAGAGAGAGGCTCAGAAGATGGAGGGGGTCGGAGTTTGGGGCCTATTGGGCCAGATCGCCTGGGCAGCGACAGGCGAGGCTGTTTATATCTCCCTCTGGGGAGAGGTCGCGGAAAATTTTGTCTATGACGAGGGGCGAACTAAGGACCGTGACGGGTTACCTCACGGGACACTGTGGCCTTAGGTATCAATTGTACAAGATGGGACGATCCTCTCCGACAGAAGGGTGCGTTATTTTGGTGGTCGAATAGTGACGCCATCGGACGTTTGGAACTGTTTACCTTGTAGGAAAGTTGGCTTCGTAGGGAGCCTCAACCTATAGGGTTTATTCGCTGGCAGCACAAAATACCAAATTCTGGTCGCGGTGCATAGTGCCACTCTAGTCTAATCTAATCTAACTGCTTCTGATGAGCTAGCACGTGGATCGGTAAAAAAAATAAAATAATTATATTATATGTCAAAAATTTTAACAACAAAACATAATATCTGTAGAGTTTTATGTAAAATACATTATGTATATTCATATTATTACTTTAAATCGTAATAATGTATATTTCATATTTCACGATTTTACTGAAACCCATGAAATCACTGCTTTGTTTAAGCGCTGAAATCCGCGCTTAGTTTGCCCAAAAGTAATGCTGCCAAGTGGAAATTCGCCATATAAAAATCATGGCATATGTAAGCAGGTTTGTAAGGGATTCTTTTCGGCTTGCTCCCTTACAAACCTGCTTACATGTAAGCAGCGTTTTTTACTGGGTAAGTTCTCAAAATCAACTTGTTTACAATTTACTTTAATAAAATATTTTTATAATTTCAAAATAAATTATTATAAGTAAATTATTTGAGTTCTAGGTATTTTGGTTTTATTGAAAGGTACACGTAATACAAATGAAATTCTTCTTTACAAAATTGTTCCTAGAAAATTAAACTTTTTGAACAGAATTTTCTCATAAACCCACATACACAGTAAATTGTCAGAAATGTAATAATCTTTAACATGATAAGTTAAGAAAAATGGAACAAAAAAAAAACACCGTTCAACATTTGTGATAGTGATTAAATCAGGGAGCGTAAATAATGATTATTGTTCGTTTTTTTAAATCAAAAAATCAATCACTTAGAACAGACATATAAAAAAATTTATTGCATCATTATTATTATTATTATTTTTTGATTTTTAAATTTTTGATTTTTAAAGTTTTCTTCAATGGTAATGATTATTTTTGAGTAATAACGAAAAAAATCAGCCATACTCATTATTTTTGAGCAAAAAAAAAAATAAAACTCAAAAATAATCATTATTTATGATTTTTATTTTTTTCGCTCAAAATAAAACTTACTTTCAATTTATGACTTTTTTGTGAGGTTTTTTACCAACATAGTTTCATATCCTCACAAAAAGTCATAAATTGAAAGTGAGTTTTATTTTGAGCGAAAAAAATAAAAATCATAAATAATGATTATTTTTGAGTTGTATTATTTGCTCAAAAATAATGATTATGGCTGATTTTTATTAATATAACTCAAAAATAATCATTACCATTGAAGCAAATCCTTAAAACTCATAATATAATCATTATTGTGTAATTTTTATTATAAAACTCATAATGATTACGGTCCCTGGATTAAATTATTGAAAAATAAATTAGAACGTTTAATGTCTTGCTACGATTTGTTTAAACAATTTAAATGCCATGAAGTAATGAACATGAGTTTGGTATGTTTGATCGATGACATGAGTACGATCTATTATTTTACTTACATATTTTGTTGCATTTTGTTAAATTGAGTTTTATCTTTCACCATTTTGTGGAGTTTTCGATTCGAAGAATCACAATGCGCCTGTATAAAAATAAATATGAAGCCCCGAGCAATTTGACTTTGACGAATTTTGGCTGGCCCAATAAAAATTCAGGTAGCAACGAAACTCCTTAATCTCCGTTTATCTTACTCTATGATAATTTTAAGCAAAATATTTATTTACTGGGTAAGAAACTCAAAATTTTTAAATACTCGCAAAAGTCACTCTACACTATCTTCAATAAATTATTGACAAAACTTTAGAAAACATCTATTTGTTATGGAAACTTGATCGTTTTTTTTTTGTAGTTAAGGAAATGTTGCCTAATGTGGCATGTTTCCTAAAGTGGGCCTCTCGCTATTTCATGTTGTTGCATTTTATATATCAAATCTTTCAACTGTCATCAAGTTTAATTTCCGCTATCTCTATTCTAAAAAGGTTTCGACTAGAATGCGCACATTTTTCTTTGCTTTTAGTTTCGTTGCCAAAAACTTCAACACAAAGTATAATTTTTCTTTAACATAAAAAGTGAAAATAAGCTAGTTTTAAATAATTCTTAAATTTTTGCCAACGGTAAGAAGTTTATTCAAAACTTTAATATAACTAATTGACTCCATTAAAAAAAGAAAACAAAAAAAAAGAGAAAAAAATTTAATTTAATTTTCAAATGTTCGCTAATGTGGACTTTTGACATATTTTCTTTAATTTTGCAATGAAAACTAAAATTGTTCAAGTTCTTTATTTTAAATTTTGTTGATATTTTTCCAAGTTTTAGACTTTTTTAAATGGTTTACCTAGTGAAACACGGAATACTACGGGTATATAGAAGTAGATTTTCTTTGTTTTTATTTACGTTACGTCGTCATTGTATAATTAATGATAATTTACCTATTAACGCTTTGAGGACCGACCTTAAAGTGCTGGCAAATTTGCAAAAAACATACCCCTCTTTTTTACCTTTAAAGACCGGTGGGATACACATGTCCCATATTGTATCAGTGTCCTGTATTAATTCCAAATATCTCAATGTTTCTTAAAACTTGGAACACGTCCAACCAAAAGTTCGATTCCCAGTGTCCTATAGCATTCGGAAAATTATGTAAAAAAAATTAATAAAACGAATATTATCTTTATTGATACCAGGAGTTGGTATAATCTGAAAGATTCATCTATCATCTGTCGATACAAATCACGCTCGAAGAAATCGATTCGAAAGTGTAGTTAATACAACAAAAAAATACAAATGGGACATACATCAACCATTGGTTGTCAAAGTATACAAATTAATCTAAATATATTCTTCTCCAAACATTTCTTTGTCGTTTAATTTTTTCCGCGTATTCCACAAACTTATTTAAACTTTAAACTTTTTAGGTGACATGATTGAGGATAGTAAAAAAAATTCAGCACAGCCATCTTTAAAACTTTCACTTCATTGTGAGAAATGCACCGGGTCAGGAGAAGTCACTTGAAAACTCATTGTGGCAGGAAACGGTAATTAGATCGGTTCTTTGGCATAGGAGAGGGTCAATGGTATTCTCTTAGAATATGAATATAAATTGCCACTAAAGTGCTATATCTGAGCATTGACCCTATATTCAAGATACCCAGGCGGAAAAGTCTTTGTATATGAAAAGGCGGAAAAGTCCTTGTATATTAAAAGGACCGGTCGCGTAAAAATGGTATTGTCATAGGATTGAGTAAATTTTTACATTTTACCACTTGTGGCGTGTTAAGTAGCGTGACTAGAAATAGATTTGCCTTTAAATTATAAAAAAAAATTAAGAAAGAAATCATCTATGCGAAAAAAACGGCTCGATATCTAAACCTTCAGCTTAAAATTCAAATGAGTTACCATCTCAGCTAATGTTGTTTGTGCGTACTGGCTGGCAAGTAAAGCAGTTACATCTTTTGCGTGTGTATTTTAAAACAAACTAAAATAAAACAAACACGACATGACCTTTAACAAATGGAAAGCAATAAACATTTTCACTAAAAAAACAAAATAAAAATTAAGTTAAAAAATAAGAAGTGAAACATAAAAAGAAACATAAGTCGCTTAAATTTGTGGAGTTGCCAAAAAAACTCCTTCGGATTCTAGAGAATTTTTCTAAGGACAACAGTTTATGTTCTTAAGACCTTATCCTAGAAAAGCCTTCAGATTCTGAAACCTTTTCCCATAGAAAAACCCATAGATTCTGAGGAAAACTATAAAAAATAATTAGATTCTGATGACTTATTCCTAGGAATCCACTTTTCTTATAGAAAACCATTAGGTTTTAAGTGCTTTTTCCAATAAGATAAAAACGATAAGATATAAAACCTGTTTTCGTAGCGGAAACTTCTCCGACTCTGCGACTTTTTCCTATATAAAAACCATCAGATTCAAAAGACTTTTTATTTTTGATATATCGTGCCCGAACCATGCCTTTTATGTATAGAAAATCCCTTGTATTATGAGAACCTTTTTTCCGTTTAAGAAAATTTAGATTCTGATGACTTCAATCTATTGATCATTGATTTTGCCTGATTCGGTTGCATCAACTTAAAAACAGTTGTACTAGCCATACATAGTAGTTTAACCAGTTTTTTAACAGTTGAATGTTTACACGGACGGCTGAAAAACGTCGACGGGAAGTGAACTTCACTGCATGGAACTTGGTATTAAGGAATCATATCGACTTTTTGATGTCTGCAGTATTTTTCAGGCTGAAATACTAGCGATAGCCTAGGCTGCAAGGCAGATTTTGATGATGACAATATTCAGATGTGATATCAGTTTCTTCTCGATATATAATTGGCTATTAAAGTGCTGAAGGTCTGAATGAGCAGCATAATGTTTGACTGCATGGGTGCCTGGAAACAAGGAGTGATGAGGATGCAGACAAGCTTGCAAAAGGACGTTTCCCCCACTTGCTCCCTTTTGTCATGGCGTAAAATTTAATGCCAAATGTATCGGATGTACAAATTCCAGTGTAGGGGAATATACAAAACACTAGTGGGATAAGAAACTGGATAAAAACAGCAACACTCTTCTGGATGTGGATTGGTGACGGTTGGTTGATGATTAAGAAGACAATAATGGAGCGTCTAACAGTTGATCCAATTGGACTTGGAAAGCCATTAAAGCATAACTTAAATTGGCAACGTAGTCTACTTACTAACCTTATCACAGGTCACAACACCCTAGATAAATACATGGCTAGAATTATATTAAGGTCGGATGATACCCGTAGATGTCGCAGATAATCTGTCAAAGACAGATTCCACTTTCTTTGTGAATGCCCTACACCATTCTTCAGAAGATATAAAATTGTGTCTTATTTTTTTCAGAATCTTTACGATATTAGGGTTGCAGATCCATGGATAATATGGGCTTTTACAAAGGCTTTCAAATGGGAAATCTAGAATAATTAGCTTGGTTAAGTATTAAATTATTTGAAGTAATCGTAATAAGCAACTTATGAACTCTATGGACATCATTTTGAATGGCAGCGTCCTCAATAGCCTAACCTTTAATATGAATTTAGAATTAAAATAAAAAGTTTTAAGAAAAGCTGAATTATAAAAAGCTTTATGAGCTTTACATCAAGATATTACGTTTCAAAGCTTTGAATTGATCTACTGAAATTAGGCTTACATTTATTTTATTTAAAAAGCTTTTAATTTATGCTGTTAAGTTAAAAACTGTGTTAAAGCTCTTTATTGCAAAAGACAAAAATGTTCTAAAAATAAAGTAAACAAATGTAGATGAAATTAAAAAAAAGTTTTTATTTTTGTTTTGCGTGAGGATGTTACATTCCGTTGAAAACTTTAAATGGAACTACCAAACTTGCTCAAAGCATTAGAACTATTTAGTTACATTTTGAGACAAACAATTTTATTCAGTTACGGTTGGAAAAAGCTTTTCAAGTGGATAAAGTTCAAGCCTGACCTTTGGCTTTTACACATTTTTATTGCTCTTTCAATATCTTTATTATTATTCTAACGAGTTGATAATTTGAAGTCTCAGAGGCCTAAAAATCAAACATTCACTGTTTGAGAAATACATTTCGCTGTATTGTATTTAATATAATTTTGTGTTAGAAAATCGACAAATTTTTAAGGTTTTTAGAATTAAGTGATAGTTTTAGTTAGTCAATTTCCTTTCATACATAGCGCTGACATAAAAATGGGTTCTTGTAACACAGTTATCATTTTATTCTTTACCCATTGATACAATTTCAATTCTTATAAAAGTTTTGCCTATAAACTCCAAGCTAGATTGTTTCTACAGTTCTTCCATATTTCCAAAATCGTATTAAAAAAAATATTCTTAGCCCTTAAATTAACCGTACTTTAATTTTTCCCATCAATTTAATAAAAACTAGATTTTAGTTAGATTTTTTTATACAAATTTTTTTCAGTGTATTTGTGATTTTTTGTAACTAATATTTACAATATGTACTAAATTATTTATATTTTAATTTTTTTTTTAAATATTTAACTAACCTAAAGTAATTGGGATCGTGTTCTAAATTTAATTTCTTATCAAAAACTTATAATATTGTGTTAAATTTTTTGTTTTAATTTGCCATTTTATCAATTCGTTAAATTTGTTCTAATTGTTTTTTGTAATTTTTTCAATTTTTTTATTTAAAACTAAAATATCAACTACTTTGTATAAAATCACAATATTTTTCTGTTTTTTTTTTTTTTTTCTTTTGTCCTAATTAATTATTTTTATGCATAACTAATAATTTTTTTAGAATATAAATAAGAATGTGTGGGGTATTTTTTTGGGAATAAAAAATAACACTTTTGTGAAGGGGAGAAGATAAGAAAAAGAGATTGAAACATCACCGGTTAAATAACAAAAAAAAAAAACGGTCCAACTTTTACACTTCACTTCACAACACTTATATTTACTTACACTTATAGTAATTCATGTATGAAACATACGAAATTTATGTTAAAACAACGAAAACTTTCGTAAAATGTATAAATTTTCGTTTATTTTACGATATTGTTGTTGATATTTTGACAATTTTTTCGTAATTTTGTGCATGTATTATTATTATAAGTGTATAATTTTCGTTAAGTGTATGATTATGTGTGTGTAAATTTTTTTCATTTAATATTGTTGGGTGATGTTGTTGCTGTTATGTAGATTAGTAGAGTTGAGTTTTAAGAAAATTCGTAGACAATTACACCAAAAACAAGTCACTTCACTTGTCTTTTAGACACTTTCATCCATTAATGAAACGCTTGCAGTTGATGGGCATAACAATGTGGTGAATGTTGCTGAGAAAGGCTGCTAGTGTTGTTGTTATAGATATTAATTGTTGCCGTGGTAGTGTTGTTGGTAGTGTTCATGGTGTTTATGGTAGTGTTAGTAGGGATGGAGTTAATATTATACTATCAGTGCTTATATTCCGGATATCGACCATTCTCCATGATTTGACCGGATTGGCTGTTGTTGCTGCTGCTGGTGGTGTCGCCTTGCATTTGTTGCTGTTGCTGCTGCGGCTGATGTTGCAATTGATGCTGCTGCTGATGGGATTGATGTGGATGTTGGTGTAGCTGATGCAATTGCAGCTGCTGTTGACTTGTATCGTCCTGTATAGTGTAGCGGCGGTTGAGCGGCTGGATAACACTTCCACTGCTTTCCGTCTCCGTGGAGGGAGGTGAGGGGTAATAATCCCTCTGACTTACAGCGATGCCATTTGGAACGACCCCCATACTCATATGCACATTGATTGATCCCATTACCGCCGATCCCGCTGTTGAGGCCGCCGTTGATGTTGAGGTGATGGCCGCTGCCGAGGATGGATGATCGCCGTGGTGCTGGTGCGGATGCTGGTGGTGGATAACAGTATTCGTTGATGCCGCCCCCGACGTGTGTCCGCCCCCGCCGCTGGATGGTTGGGAATCCGATGTTGTACCGGGTAGCGGCTGTTCCATTACCACGACGGATACCACATCCTCACTCGCCCATCGGGCTAACTGTTGTTGAGCTTGAATAAAGTCATCACTAGAAAATAATAATCATAACAGGAACAACGGTACACGGAATAACAAAACACAAAATCGAAACATACGTATGTCACAATAAGAAACCAAAAAAAAAACAACAATTTTATACACAGAATACGTAAAACAAGATAAAAACGGAAACGGAAATAAGAAGAATACACTCAAAATTAGAAAAAAGTAAAAAATCACAACCGTTTTTTAATACGAAAAAGTAGAAGAAAAATAAATTTAAAAAAGAAGAGAATACAACTCAATTCAATTATAAAACAGCACCGCAACAGTCATAACGAGTGGGTGTTGTAGAGAACGAACGAGATCAGCAAATGAGAGTTGTTATGTATGATGATAGAGTAATGAGAATGGTACACAATGCGCACATGCAAAGCGCAAGGTACGATTAAAATCACACACACAGAGAGAGTGCGATGTTCACATGCCAAGTACAATAATGTTCATGATGTTCAATGTTTTTTTAAGTATGGGTTGATTTGTTAAGTTTTATGTACATGATTTTTTAGTTTATATGGAAATAAATGTAAAAAAAATAAGAAACAGACGAATTTAATCAAATCGTTTCACACACATATAACAACATACGTTTAAGGCAACTTAAATTTAAAGGAAACTTAAATCGGAGTTGGCGGAAATGAAGGGGTAGGCAAAAAGAAGAATATTTTCTTAAGGTAACTCAAAAAAGAGGGTAGGGGGTAGGTTAGGGTGTCCCTTAAAAATAGATTTGTCATTACAACAACCCCCTCCCCCCAGCTGTATTGCAATTGGTTGGAAGAAATCGATTTTTTTTTTTGAAAAACGCTAATCTATGCCGAATTTAGGCCGTAAATGGTAAATTTTTGTACAAAGTGTGTTTTTATTAAAAATTCGCAAAATTCGAAATTTTCAACAATTTATTTTTTTATTTCATTTATTATTTTGTCAACAAATTAAATTAAAAAATTTTAAATGTTTTCAGCAAAGTTAGCATAATTACCCGAAAAATTTCACGTAAGTCTTATTATACTACAAGTATCTATACTTTTATTTAAAAATTCGTTGAAAGATTCCTTGATTAGTGGTCTGGGAACAAAAAAGACCCATAAAATATAAACAGATAAAAAAAAAATTATACAACTAGTTATTTTATGTAATTTTATAAATAAAGGGTTAAGCTTTTCACTTTTGATCAAAAAAGATCCATTAGGACATAATGACTTACTTTAGATTATGATTAAATTTGGATATGCGATAAAATGTACTAAACTAACGATGAAGTGAAATACTTTATCGTACTAATTTTATTTTAAAGGGTTAAAAAGTTAGGGTCAAAAATAACTCTAGTTTCCTCTTTTTCGTTTGTTTCACATTTATTCCAAAGAAGCTATATAAAAATGGGCATTAAATTAAAGTTATTTTGAAGATCTTTCTGAAGATCTACCAAAAAAATGTAAGGGGGTATACTTTTATTTATTTTAATAGGGCCATTTTTAACCCTTAACAGAAGGATTGATGCGATAAAGGACTGCCCTTGTGTCTAAGCTTACTACCCTTTATCACGAATTCAAATTTTTTTTTTTTTTAAAGTAGCAACACTCAGGAAATTCTTCCTATTAATTATTGTGTTGCTTTCTTTGGAAAGGGGATAGTGGGGAGATGAAAGGTGGTGAAAGATGGAGGGCTTCAAACTTGGCAACACTGTAATTGCGCGAGATGAACAGCCTTAGAACAGTTGTTGCCCTGATTCCCAGTCATAGCCCTTATTCATTACTTTACTTCGGTGGGGTTAAGTGCTATGGGAACACCGAAGGCGGGCGCAGCGATACATATAAGTGATAGAAAAACTCATACATATTATTTTTTCTCAATTGATGTTGTCGTCACCGGGAATCGAACCCGGGACCATCTGTGTAACAGTCCAACGCGCTAACCATTACACCACATCGCAACACATTAAATAAAAATCTAAAATCGAATTATATAAAATAATTATTTTTATCATGTGAAATGTTTTTGTTTATACTCAAAAACTGTTTTATAGTTGCAGCCGAATTTTTGTAGTTGCATGTGCTATCACTATAAAGTTTTAATACTACAAAGTCAGAAACTGCCAGTGGTACAAAAATCAATCACTGGCATACCACTGGCTAACTGGCCATACATAGATAATTGGCCGCACACTTGCTTGAGACGGGTTTCCAGCGTTTCCAAAAATCATTTTTCCAGTATTTGTTTTACAATCATTTAAGAGTTGTTCAAAAAATAACATTGTTTTCCCCGCGTAATTTTCCAATTTCTTAACTTTGTTTTCCCAAAGTTGTCTAACATATTTTAGGAAAAAAAAAATTATATGGAGCTTTATTTAGTCACATCAATTTCTATATGACTCTATTTGGAATCTTATAAAATTTTATCCGGCATGTGGGCCGGATAAAAATAGAGATAAAAATATCTCATTCTACCAGTTTATATCTAAACTGATACAAATAGATATAATTATATAAAACCAGATATTATTGTATCCGTATTTTGACCTGAGATAATTGGATATGATTTTATGTAAACTGATATATCTAAATATAATTAGATCCAAGTTTTAGTCTGACAAAACTGCACTAAATTTTACAGTTTTGTATGTGATTATATGAAAATATACACAATTTCATACAAATATATGATCTTCCTATCATATCTGTTAAGTTCATAAAAAAATATTAAGGAACATATTACTTGTTTGCTGTTTTCAAAGAAGTTACGGCATAACTTTTTTTAAGTTTTAATGGACATAATGGTGTACTGAAAGTGTACAGTTTTAAGTAATAGTGCTCAAACGATGAGCATTATCTAGTTGATAATGGATAAGTTCGCTACTCCTATTTTTGGGAAAAAGTTTAGTAATGCTGAGCATATTTTTAAAAATATATTTATAAAGTCTTCATAGAGTAAATTTGGCCCACTCCATCTTTCAATTTCAAACAATTAATAAATAAAATTATATGTTTCAAACTAAATGATGCTGTGGTGGACCAAAATATATATATGAACACTTTTTCCCCACATTATGCTCAGTATTAGCAAACTTTTAATCTCTTCTTTGGCTGCATTGTCATTCCAAACAATTTTTCTTTCTGTGTGTATCAATTTAAAAGCTTTGCAGTATTGAAGTCATAATTAAAAATTACATTTCGTGGGTCTTTTTAGTCAACAGGCCAATAAGGATTAAATATTTTTTTATAGATAAGTAAAGAACATTTTGCGAACTTTGATGAAAACATTAAAATTTTGTTAAATTTTTGACAATTTATAGACAATTATAGATATTATAAAAATAGCAATCGACATCTTTAATTAAAAAAAATTTAATATTAATAAAAAAAAAAAACATGATTTTGCACTTTTGTCAAAATTGTGCTTTAATTGCATCCAATGAAGTCAGAATTCCAAATCTGAATAATTTTGATTTTACTAAAGAATTTAATTAATTAAATTTTTAAAAATTTTGAATTTGTTGAATTTAAAATAAAAATAAACTTTAAAAAATCTGTAATTTTTAGCTAAAATTCCGCATGGTTTCACATTTAAAAACATCGATTTCTTTCATTTGGATTCATTTGCAAAACAAAATTGGGAGGTGTAAAGACAAACTTTTTTTTTTTGAGGGGCACTCTAGGGAAGGTAGTATACGAATAATAATAAATTTTATATTTTTTTCTGATCCAAACAACTACTAACATCTGTTTGTTTTTGTTTTTTTCTGATCTTTTGTTTTCAATTTTAAACTAAATGCCGAGATATACATACCTCTCACTATCGGGAACTTCCCGTGGATCAATACGCGTATCTACCATTTGACGATCATGATGATCGGCACTCTCATAGATGCCATCGTCTTCCTGATGCAAACGTGTATGCGATGAATGATGCGATGAGTGTGGATTGTGTGTTGCGTGACCATGAGCATGCGAATGATGTGTATGATGGCCATAAGCATGAGGTGAATGTGATTGATGTGATGGAAGTCTATTGGTAGTAGTGGGGTGTCTGTACCTTCCATAGGAGAAACGTGACTCTTCATCGGCACGCGGTCGACAACGACTGCTGTAAGACGGATGTATTGTTGCAGTTTTTTGCGATTGTGCTAATTGTTGATTCGATCTAGAGTTTCGATTTTCGATTTTTTAATTGCACGTTTTATGTTGTTGATAAAAAAAAAATAAAAAAGAATACACAAATTTGTTAGCGTAAATTTTTTTTTGGGTAGATTAAAAAAAAATTTGGAGCAATTTTTTAGGTTATTTTTATTAGGTGCCTATTTTTTAAAGCCAATTCTTTTTTTGAATTTGTAACTAAATAAGCTAAGCGTTAGTTAAATGTTGGTGCTAAAGAATATATTGAGATAAAACTAAAATCTCAAATTTATTATTTTAGAACAATGAGGTTTAAATTATAACAAAAACGATTTTTTAGACTTTTTGGAAAATATTTTTTAAATTCAACAACTTTTCTTTAAACTTTAACAGCTTAATTTATAAATATTTGAGCTTGTCTCCAGAGCATTGTTTTTAAAGCTTTTTTGGTTGTCCCGGTTATGAATATTAAAGATTTTATATAAAATTTATAAAAATAAATAACTTAAGCTTTTTTACAAAAATTATTTTTTTATGATTTATAGTAAAGCTTTCATTTTAAAGATTATGTTTATTGTACATATTTGAAATTACAATAGGGTATATACAAAATTATCTAAGTTTTTAAGGTATCAACAGGCTTTCATAAAGCTTTAATAGAAAACATGAATTATTTCATATGCACGGCGATGAAATACTTTTCTTATTAAATGAGGTCTAATAAAAGTAACATTACAAAAAAAAAATAAATAAAAGCTTATATAAAAGCTTGCAATAAAACTAAACACAGAGAATTTTCTGGTACAGGTTTTAATACTTTTTTCGCTAAGCTAATGAAGTTTTCTTCACAAAGTAAATTAAATATTTCTTAACTAAATGAAAAAGCCTCATTATGTTTATGAAACTTTTGAATGAAACTTTTTCATAAGGCGTATGAAATTTTAAGTAAATAAAATTTTATTTTCTTTAAAATTTTATGAAAAACTGCATTAATTTTATGAAAAGTTTCAATGGATAAATTCCAGTGACGATTCATAGATTTAATGCAAAAATTCATTGATATCATGAAAATAATTCTCTCAGTGTATTTAAAGTTGTTGTAAATACAACTATTAAGGCTTAATTCTAAGCTTTGGTTTAAGGTGTCAAATCAAATACTAAATTACTTTCTAAAACTTTGTTCAAAATCTGTTTTTATCATTGACATGGAAAAGCTTTTAGAACTTTGTTATCCATAGTTTTTTGAAACAATTTTATAAATATATTCAAACGTTTAATAACTGCGAATAAAACTGGTTTTTTAATATGATTTAAAAATGTATGAGCTTTTGAATACTATGAGTGTTTTTAAAGAATATATGAAAAGAATATTCTGGAAATTCTTGTAGTATCATGGCAGTTTCGCAAAGTATCTTATCAGTTGGTTACTTTACTTTTTTTTATTAATTAAGCATAAAGCAATTGTTTTTTTTTTAGTAACTGTACTAATAAAAGAGCACTTTTGCAAGACACTTAAACCATACATTTATAAGCCCTGGTTAAGATTAAATTGATTTTCAAAAATTTTAATCTTCGGCAGTCCTACTTTTAATATTACTGGTATATGTGGCAACATTCCCACAACTATCTACTCAAAACAATTTGAATTTAAACTTTGCTTCATAGACTTGTTTGTCAAATATTTTCAGTTAAATTTTGTAATTAATTTTATTAAGAACAAAAAAAATATATTTTATAAAAAAATTAAAATACAAATGTTATTAATAAAATAAATATAATATGGGAGACCAAGAGCTCTCATAAGTGGTGACCCCGTACGAAGAATTTAGTGGAAACCAATGTCACAATCGAAAATTGTTCCAGCTTGTGCCAGTACTACGTAATCAAAATATCTCGCCAATTAGGTTTCCTACGTATTCAGGGAATACAATAGAAGCTCTTCAAGAAAACCAAACTTGTATACAGAACTTCCTGTGTTCGTGACATCTTATACCAATCTCAAAATAACCAAAAATCCAAACCAAGTACTGCCTTTCTTCCCTGCTTTATTTTCAAAAGTCTCCAAAAGAACATTTACTAGATTTCAACAAAAAATCTAACAATAAAATTTGGGCTACCGCAAGATTATATAATCTAAAGTAGTTTGGACTTCAAATAAACACAACGGACTCTACGGCTCGCATTTTTTTCACGGATCATTAATAAATTTAGTTTACCAAACAGTTAAAAATTTCGAAAGAATTTATCTCGAATTTTTATTAAACTAAAAATTAACATTCAATCAAGGAAACAATCATAATCGGAACATTTCAAAAGTCGGCCTTGTAATTTCAAATTTTAATCACATTCTCATCATAATATTTAAGATCGAATATTGAAGATCTAACAGTTAATGTTCAACATTTCTTAAAAAGGGGGGTAATGTGGCAACATTCCCACAACTATCTACTCAAAACAATTTGAATTTAAACTTTGCTTCATAGACTTGTTTGTCAAATATTTTCAGTTAAATTTTGTAATTAATTTTATTAAGAACGAAAAAAATATATTTTATAAAAAAATTAAAATACAAATGTTATTAATAAAATAAATAAAACTTGGGAGACTAATACCGTTCCCATATATATATAGCAGAGCTTTATAAAATCTTTCTTCAAAACGTTTTATAAAACACTTTTATTGTATCCTATTTAATTAAGAGATTAATATAATTTAGAAGTATTAATGTTCAGTTTTCAACTTAAACTCGCTAAGCTTTTATAAAAACTGTTATGGTAATTGCTTTTGTTACATTTATCTACAGATCGATTTTAAAAGGGTTGAATATTATATATTTTACCTAAACTTATGCTTAATATTTAATAAAAGCAATATAAATAATAGTTTTTATAAAAACAGAGACATGCGAATGTTCAGTAACAAAAAAGCTATTGCTGAAGCTATTGTGATAATAGCTTTTGTGACTCATAACTTGTATATCGATCTTAAAATGTTTAAAATTAAAGCTTTTAACATTAGTATTAAATAAAACTTAGTATTAAGCAAAAGCTTTATGAATAATAAAAGCTTTAATGTTTATATCATTAAGATCTTGTTGGAGAAATAGCTTTTGTGATATTTGACTATTGATTGGTTGTAAGATGTTTTAATTGACGCTATTGTGAAAGTAGCTTTTCTGAAGTTTAACTATACATATTTTTTAATGATCTTAATGTTAAAAATTTTACATTTCGATTAACATATAAACATTGTATTATTCATAATGCTTTTATTATGAATAATACAATGTTTATTGAAACAAAGAAATATGTTGTTGAAACTACTGAAATAAAAGCTTTTGTGGCATTTAACTATAATTCGATGTTTACTTATGTCTTAAGCTGTATAAGCTTTATATTAAACAAAATCTTTATTAATAATAAAAGTTTTTAATAAAATTGAGGAAATTTAACACTAAGTTTTATTGTTGAAATCATTAAGCTTTTATTTAAACTATTGTGATAGCTGTTTTTGTGAAATTTGATGATTGATCGATTTTTAAAGACTTAAGTTAAGTAATTACTGTTAAATCTAGAGTGTTTTCGTGGTAAATGCAAACGATTCTGTTGCACTTTTTGCTATCAGTGTTTTTTTTTTAATTAATAAAATAAAAGCTTTACAAACAATTGCATAAATAAAATTTTTTAAGAAAAAAACTGAAATATTTACCTGTGGAACATAAAATCTTTAGCAATTTTTGAAACTTTGATTAAATTTGAATAAAATAAAATTTTAGTGGTCATATAAAAATCATTTAATACAATTTTGCAATACTTTCAAAAACGATTATGCATATTACCATAAAGCTTTATAAGAAATTTTTACTTTAGAACTTTTGACATTGCTTATGAACAACCAGAACTTTAAAAAATTCCATAGTTTGTGGAATTAGTGATAGCTCGAAACTTTACAAGAAAATTAGTTCCAAAAAAAATGTTGTGGCCAAAAAATCTGTTTTGAATACAAAAAAACCTCATTACATGTTGATATTGAGACTTATGATAGTTGTTCGATGAAAACTTGTAACCTCTCTCCTAAGTATTTAAAATTCTGTATAGAGTGAAACGAATTAGGACTTTGAAAAGTTTTTCGCTTAGGGCAGATGAAATTGTGAATAAATTCAAATTGTGAATAAATTCAACAAATACACACAGGGAAATAAAGTGCCAACCGAATTGAAAAGTGTATTTTAATGGTAACAACTTACAAATTCAGTTAGTTCAACGATATTTACATTAGATTTCTGCATATTTTTGTTATTGCAACTAAAATTGAGTTGAATTAACCGAACTTTGTTGTGAAAACTAGTGTTAAGTTGTGCCAACCTACTGAAATTCGTAATAATCGAATGTAGATCGTATTAACCGAAGTTCAGTTGGCAAATATCTAAATTTTTCTCTATGTGTATGTTTAGAAAGTTTAAGTCAAATCGAAATTGATCTCCGATTAGGGTTTTCAACTTTAAACTTTTTTCTAAATCGAACATTGTCTTACCAAAATTATTTCTTATTTAACTTATGTTAACAAAAAATAGAAATTTTGTTCGGACAAAATTTGCGGTGTCCACAACGAATTTAGGGTTTGCGGAGACAGAAACTTCTGTTTAGACCGATAATTCTGTCCGATCAAAATGTAAATATTTTAGATGATAATAAGGTTTGAAGATGTATTTTTCGTAAAAAAAAAATATTTTGACAATTTTTTTTTACCTTAAGGCAGAATTAGTTTGTACGTTCTGTTTGACACGAATCAGCTGTTTTGTTTCTGTTCAATTGAAAGTCTGTACGTCTGGTTAGTTTTCACTTTTTCGCTTTGTTCTGTTGCGGACAAATCTATTGAAAATAGAATTCAACGTTAAGTGACAGCCTAAAGTGCGTATGTATTGGTTTGTTGTGAAATATTTTTCTCAATATTTGAATCAGGGATGATAAAGTTGGTACTATAGTACTTTTTATGGTACTATTTGAACCTCATTCGGAACCAAACGCTGTGAATTCAATCAAATGATTTCACTGAGTGCGACTGATTACAGATGATTATATTAGTTTTAATAATCGATTAAACCAATTATTGAATTCAATCTCTAAGGGTTATAATTATTATTAACTAATTTCGATTTCTAAAAAAGTAAATAATAAAAATCTTATAAAAATGTGAAATTGAATTTGTTTGCTACCAATCACAAGGATTGAATTCGCAAAAAACTGTAAGAAGTGTTATTCAATACAGCAAGATATTAATAGCACATTCAAAAAATATTAAAAATTTGCTGAACTTAAGAAAAAAAAAATTTTAAAAATTTTTTAAATCAATATCGGCTAATTTTCTTAGTACGCACTGCTCGTTTTTACATAGCTTTATGTACATTTTTCCGAAAAGTTTGGTATTGAAAATGAGCAAAATCGGTCCAGCGGTCCAAAAGTAATGAGTGACAATATTAAAGTACCTCTAAATTTTCCATACAAATTGGTGTATAATGTACTGTATATTATTAGAATTTATTGTAGTGTTTAAAATATAACGTCATATTTTTCCACCAGACGCTAAGAGGTGAATAATATTTAAAATTCACCGCAAATTCTTTTTTCTCCACAAAACCTTTTTTTTCACCTCAAAAATTGTTTTGTTACCTCAAAAATGTTTTTCACGACACAATTTATTTTTTTACATCCAAAAAAGTTTTTCACCTCAAAATTTTGTTTTCACCTCTTAACATATTTTCTTTTTAATATATTTTTGTTGTTTCATTTGTAATTGTTCATTTGGAGGGTACAAAGATTTGTTTGTTAATTTATATTTAAATTTTTTTTATACTTGTAATGCCGAAAAAGTACTATTTTCTATGCAGGTTGGTACTATTTTAAAATCGCATTTATCATCCCTGATTTGAATATATTTGGTTTGAGTTTCTTTTACTTTTTAAAACAGCTGATTCCTCTCACAGAAAAAGTAATTACAAAATATTACCTACAGAACAGAACGACACAGAACGGCAACAGAAAGTAACAACTAATGAGGCCTTTATTCTAAAATTTCATATTTCTGTTCCCGATTCGAAGATCAAATCCAATTTGGCTGAATCTCTATAGAAATATTTTAATATTTTAAGTTTTATATACACAACTAGTTTACACCTGTCTTCCTCGAAACTCCTTCAATGTCCTAATTCTATACATTCTGTTGTCTATATAGTTTATAATTTATGATAATAACTTTGTCATGTGTATATGAAAGTCTACATAATAAACGTCAAATGATTTGCCTCATCAAAAAAAAAAAAAATTTGTCTTATGGGTTCTTATATGACTTATGTCCTTTCTATCTTTAATATCCCTCTATTTTTCTTGTATTACCATTTTCTTTTCATCAATTATTTTTAGCATTGTTATAGAATAAATTATAAAATAATCAATCTTGACATATCTTAAATTCTATAATTTTGTAATTTGTATACTTAGTTTTTTTTTTTTTAAAATACTAAAATTTGTTTTTTTTGTTGTTTTTTTTTCATTTTCGCTGATGTTACCTTCATCACACTAGATATTCCACGCCATAATGATAGTCTGTAAAAAATTTTCAAAAAATTTGTTCATATTGAATTTTTTTGTTTTTCAAAAATATGTATGGATTCTGAATTCTATCATGTTAAGGGATATTTTAGCGTATTTTTATAATACTTTTTTTTTTAAATTTTGTTAATTTTTTTTCAAAAGCGGGTTGCACAACTGTTAATATGTATAAATTGTCTATGTGTTTATTGTGTTAAACTCAATCAATGAATTTAATAAATTCCTAATTTATACCATATATTTATTAACATTTGAAAGCGTTTTTAATTTTTTTTTTTTTTTTTTTTTTTTAGTTTAAATGTATTATTATTATTAGTTTCTATGCGAAAAAAATAGACACCTACTATACAGCCCCAACACAATATAAGAAGTAATTATGATGCAGCAAGCACAATTATACTCATTATACGTAAGTAGTTTTAGAATGTATATTTTTTTATGTTTACTAACCCTTGCGAGGATTCACTACAAGCGGCTGAACTATCTAATCTATAATGGCGATCGCCTTCTGTTTCTGAATTTCGTATATCCTCTGAACCACTGGGGCTCATGTGTCTCGACGAATGATGTTCGAGTTGCCGTATTAGATCCTCTAGATTACGTATGCGTAGAGGACCCGTGGCGGGAGCATCTTCTTCATCGGGTGGTGGTTGCTGTTGCATCAGTGGTTGATGCAACTGATGCTGTGATCTATGATGATGCATAAGTGGTCCTCCATGAGGACCACCCATACTTGAAGTTTCGACTAATAGGGGATGAGGTGGTCCCTGGTCGCATATATTCTCTCTAGAACTGGTCTTAGAACCACTCGAACGTTTATATGGTTCCGTGGAGTAGCCCAGTTGGGCTGATGCACATTCCTGTAGTGTTTTACGTAACATTTCTTCACTTAAACTACCGCTACCAACGGGTGTATTACCCGTACCAGTGCCTCGATGTGAGGCAGCATTACGTAAAGCTTCCAATATATCCTCATGATAACCATTGAGAGATTTTAAAGTACGTTCAACATCCGATACAGCGGCACCAGACGACGATGCTAAAGTACCATCTTGTGTGATTAATTCTAAATTATCAGATTGACCATCGTCGTGTACACCATGTACAAGACCGTAACCATGTTTCTTTAAAATACCTTTTTCTGTGAAGGGGGAGAGAGGGAGAGGGAAATGTTTGAATGTGATTTTCGTTTTGTGTTACTGATACAATTTTTTTTTTGCTTTTTACAAAACATTTTTATTTTTTATTTTTTTTTTTTGTAACTTTGTTGACGTTCAATTGTGCGAGAGTATGTGTTAGAGTGAACTAAAAGACGGACCAATAAAAGTAAAAACAATATACAATTTCTAGATCAAAGTGCAAGAATTTAATTGGTGCTACATTAAATATATGGATTTTATTTTAATACTGATCCCTAAGTAATTGAACTTGAAAATTTAGCTAAAAAAGCAGAGATTTGAAAAATGTAAGGACATTTAATTGAAAGAAGTAGTATTAGCTTAACAATCTTTTTTTTTATTTTATATTATATTTGAAGAAAACTTACGAAAAATTTTCTTTAAAAAATACCACAAAGATACTCTATTATTTTTTTTTTTCATTTATTATTTTTACTTTAAAAAAAATAATTTATTTATTGAATAACTTCGAATGAAAACTTTTTGGTATTAGAAACTAATTTATTAACTCATTAAAGACACATCATATATCCACTGGAAATTACCAAAATGTTGCAGTTGTACACTGCGTTGCATAACTATAATTACGAATGATTTTTGCAATTTTTTTTTAATATTACAAACATTAAATAAATAACATGACATTTGACGAATGTCGAAATATTGAAAAATAAATTGATTATTATAAAAAACTAGACCTCGAGCTCGAAGATTTTTATTTTTTAAATATTGAAAGGTCGAATAAATACAACAATAAATACAACTTTTAAATTACAAATATTTCTTTTAAACTCTTAACAGTTTTAAGAGTGTGATAACTGATCTCTTATTGCGTAAAATTTAAGAGATTACTTAATTGTTTTAAGAGAAAAATTTTGTAGTAGTATTTCGTTAGTGTTTCATAACTATAATTACATATAACGGTAAACAAATAAGAATGACAAATACAGAAAAATTAAAGATTTATTTTGCAATTTTAATCAATTTGCAATAAAATGCAACGTGCTTCATATCTAACTGATTTTGAAAAAGGTAAAATTTCAGCCTATATAAAAAGTGGCTTATGTTTTCGGGAAATTGCTAGAAAAAAAACCGTTCACACGTGGTTGTCACAAAATTGCCGAATAAAGCAGGCGGCCAGAAAAAAAACTTTCTGATCGGGACCGACGTAAAATAAATAACTGTGCGAGCAACTCTATGAAGAGTCTCAATCAGATATTTGATGAATGTAAGGTAAATGTGTTCAAGTCAACCATAAGCAGTCTCTTAAAGGATTCCCAGAGAATTACTCGAAAAAGGTGAGGTCTGTGCCAAGGTTAATACCCCTCTACAAATCTGCTCGGCTTGAATTCGCTTAAAAGGAGATTACTTAAAAACAGGAGAAAGGTAAGTCAATAATCACTATTGTTGTTAAGATTGTTTAAACACAAATTTCTGTTAAAGGCAATTTTTTCTGATGGCAAAAAGTTCAATCTCGATTGTCCAGGTAGGTACCACGATATTTCTTAAAAAGAAATTTCAGATCCTTAATGGTTTGGGGAGCTTTTTGTTAAGACGGTATGGTTTATTTGGCATTTCCAAGCACCAGAATGAACTCTTCTGAGTACAGTACAGTATTAGAAGAGAAATTGGTGCGATTTTCATCAAAAAGAAGCAGTTATTGATGCGTGAAGATCTATATCGGAAGAACTTCGAATAAATCTGGTAGAAAGTATGTCTGATCGAATTTTCGAGTTGATTCAAAAGTGGAGTCCTCGAGCATTATTAAAACTGCTGCTTTTAAATATTTTTCTTAAATTTTTGTAAATTTTGATATAATAACCCTTAAGTGCATAGTGCAGCCATATGGCAACAAACCCTATTTTTCCATAAAAATCCCTTTATTGTTAATATAAAAATTTTTCTGCGTTTTTCTCCGAATATGCACGTCTTTAGTAAACATATATATAAAAAAAAAAAATTTGAAAAGAAAGGTTTACTTAGGAAAGAAGAAAAAGGTTAGATTTGCAAAATTTAATTAAAAACTCAAAAAGCGCGTTTCTTTATGATATCGAAAAAAGTAGAAATATAATATAAAAAAGTTTAAATAAAAAACATATTTAAATGAAAAATAAATGTAAACTTTCAAAAAAAATATTTTTTTCGTGCCAATTTTACTTCATTTTTGTGTAAGGGGTAATTTTGAAATTATTTGTTTTCCGGTTATATAAAGCGCAAAAAAAATTTGGTTTAAAAATCGTGGTATGCAGTTTTTGTTTATTTATCAATTTACATCAGAAACACAAACTTTTATTTCTATCGGCACTAATTGATTTTGTTATGCCATTTTAAATAGTAAAATAAAAAATAAATGAATTGTTGTTTTTTTTTTTTGTTAAATACTATTAATTTTCCATTGGCTTTACATTTATGCCGATGAAACTCTTCTACTTTTTTTAACTAACGAAATTTAGTGAAATTAATGTGCAATTATAGTTTTGGAACGCAGTGCAGCAGTAGGAAATTTCTCATTAGGAAATTTCTCTTATTATTTTGCCTTAAAGTACCCTCTAGTGGAAATATTAGCAATTAAGTTTCTAACTTCAGCATAATATGAATGCCAGAAAATATTTACTTAATTATGTTTTTGGCATCATATATTAGAATATCTTATATCAACCATAAGACAGTATCTATTATTTATATTACATAGTTTATATATAACCATATACGATTGCATATTATGTTAATATGAGTTTGTATTATTATCAATGACAATAGATCTATCATATCTTAATGATTAGGCCTAAATTGGTCAGATTTTTAAAAATTTTATTAAATTATTGATCAGTTGCACACAAATAGGGTTTTACATTCTCTCAACAAAATGTTAACCAAAAATATTTAATTTTATTACTTTATCTCTTTTTAAATAGTTTTTTTTTATAAAAAGTTCCATTAAAACGGAACAAAAATTGATTTTTTTACATATGGCAACTCTGAATAACAATTTTAAATTTTATTTTACGATTGTGTTAATACGTTAAATTGAGTGGAATTATTGTAATTTATTAATTGGCCAAAAAGGCTTTCAAATTACAAAATGAAGAATAATAAAAAAAAAAAAAAAATTTATGGGTTTTGAACTACTCTATCATCTTTATTGACTTAATAAATAGCGTCCATTCCATGACAGATATAAATTTCTTTACATTTTGTACAAGTGTTCTCTAGGAAAAATATGCTTAAAGTTTTGAACTTTGAAAAACCATAACAAAGTAGATAGACTATTTCAAAGATTTAAAAAGCGCATAAAAGCTGTAATTATCTACTTTACGATTTGCAATTAAAGATATACTTTTTTGGGGGATATGCATTTATATTGCAAATGGAGTTTTTGAATGTATTTTGCACTTTTTCCCAATTTAAATTTTTAAATGGTTATGACTCTGGAAAAAGTTATGATTTTTTGAGAAATGCATTATGTTTGGAATAATTATCGAATTCTATTTTTTAGGGACCAGATTTTTTTCAAACAAAACGACATTGTTTTAGGATTTAACATTTTTTTTTCATAATTTTGTTTATACAAAAATCATTACAGCACTGAATTTTAAAGCAGGGACCGTAAATAATGATTATTGTTCGTTTTTTTAAATCAAAAAATCAATCACTTAGAACAGACATAAAAAAAATTTATTGCATCATTATTATTATTTTTTGACAATCTTTGCATATCCGTCATGATTTTTAAAATTTTGATTTTAAAAGTTTTCTTCAATGGTAATGATTATTTTTGAGCAATAATAAAGAAAATCAACCATAATCATTGTTTTTGAGCAAAAAAAAAAATAAAACTCAAAAATAATCATTATTTATGATTTTTATTTTTTTCGCTCAAAATAAAACTCACTTTCATTGCCCAACTCGTGGTACTATGCCAACAATTTGGTTTTAGCCCTAATATGCATGTATACTGGGCATGAAGAATAGTAAAGCTGGTATGTAAATCTATAACTAATTAAAAAAAAAAATAAAAAATCAATGTCACGAAGACTGTAAGCTGTTATAATTCAAATTGAAAGCAAACTAATACTAAATTCTTTCCATATCATTTTTAATGTTACGAATATTTAGTCTTTTTATAGATTGTTGTTTAAATTGGGTACGAGTAAAATACTATTACTAACTCGGTCAGTTATAAGGAATATTCCAAAGTGACCATAATATTAAAATTATTAAAATTAATAATAATAATAATAAATATTAATAATCATAATAAATTACCGCAACCAGTGCTTGATGTTGCAACTCGTTGGAAT
This sequence comes from Delia radicum, assembly GCA_021234595.1. Classification (NCBI taxonomy): domain Eukaryota; kingdom Metazoa; phylum Arthropoda; class Insecta; order Diptera; family Anthomyiidae; genus Delia; species Delia radicum. Next base: position 198,409,718 of record CM037852.1, read on the forward strand.
TCAACATATCATATGTTGAAGACACTCCAAAAGTTCGAGGATTTTTGTGAAAGGCACCTTAAAAATTCTATGAAAGTGAGTTTTATTTTGAGTGAAAAAAAATAAAAATCATAAATAATGATTATTTTTGAGTTGTATTTTTTTTTTTTGCTCAAAAATATTAATTATGGCTGATTTTTATTAATATACTCAAAAATAATCATTACCATCCTTAAAACTCATAATATAATCATCATTGTGTAATTTTTATTATAAAACTCATAATGATTACGGTCCCTGTTTTAAAGAGCATTATCTTCTAATGTATATTGACCATTTCCATTATTTAAAAACTTCTGAACGTCTGAAACGTTATCTACTTTACAATTTGAAACACAAAAAGAATGATTATTTTTAAAAAAATACATTTTAAATACAAGTTGCATTAAAAAACACATTTGCATTTAAAATGCATTTTCGAAAAATAACCATTATTTTTGTATTAAATCGTAAAATAGAAAACTACCGAGGCATTTGAAATTACACAAATAGTCAAAATACTTCACAAGATAATGCTCTTCAAAGTTTAGTGATGTTAATAAATATAATGTTTTTTTTTGTATGGAAAAATGTATCAATCTATTTTTGAAAGATCAGTAAAAATGTTAAGCATTCTAGAGCCAAAAAACAAGCGAAGTTGTTGTTTAAAATTATAAATTGTACAAAAATTATGACGTTTTCAAAATCTAAGGGTGGGAAAAAAGTAAAAAATGCTTTCGAAAATTTTATTTTGCACTATGAATGCATTTTCGAAAAAAGCGGTAAATTTTTCATTACAAATCGGAAAGTAAACAATTGCAGCTTTTAGACGCTGTATCAATTTTTGATATGGTCCATCTACTTTATGGCTCTTACAAGTAGACACTATATTTTTTTAGAAAATGTGAAACGATAATAAAATCGCGAGTTTACTAAAAAAACGGTAGTGAGCAATTGACATCCTAGAGTATGTGTACACAAAATGTAAACAAAATCAAAGAGGATGAGCTAAAAATATTGTCGTTTTTGAAAGTTCTCTCATGGAATAAACGATACAGACTTTTAAAAGTACTTGGTTAAAAACGTAACAGTGTGTCTATAAAGAGTTAATATATTGTCGATAATTCTTTCATTGTATACTCAAAGGAAAAACTTCATAATAGTTATAACATGTTTCATCAATTTTCGTCCAATGTAACTTTTCATAGTATTTATGAAACATTTCCTAGAAAACAAAATCAATTTCATCATAATTATGAAATGTTTCACTATATATGTGAAGCATAGTTTGTATTAGTAAGGATTTCATTATTTTTGTGTAGAAAAAATCATTTAGGCAATGATATGGTCATTATAATTATTGTTGTTTATGAAATGTTTCATAAATATTGATGAAATTATTACATTGGACGAAAATTTATAAAATTTTTTCCTGATTTTCTCTGGATTAAACAAACAATTCCCTAAAAATTCCCTAAAAAACTAATAAAATATTTTCTCTGTAATATTAGTTGCTGCTGTGATTTAATGTAATTTTAGCTTTCTGGAAATATCTATAATTTTGATGTTTTAAGTTGATAAGGAAGGATTTTGATTTTTATTTTTTCATGAAAATTTCCTTCTGTAATAAATATGTGATTAAGCACTTTCATAATAAGTAATCTAACATTTTTTTTACAATATTGAAATTCTAGTTCATTCATTTAACATAAACATTTACAACATATACAATTATTATTATATATTGATTGAACAATAAAAATGTTGCTATATAATTTAAATAACTAAATTTCTTAAGTCCATAATACAGAGTGGAATATAATTTTTAGGATTGACAAATACTGAATCCCTTGATTGTTTTTGGAAAAATTATAATTTGTTTTTATTTATTAACATTTATTTACTTGCAAAAAATATAGTGCGAAGTTTTAGACTTACCACGTTTACCTTAAATTTGCTATCATAAAAAAAATTGTTAAAAAAAGGGCAACAGTAAAATTTAGGGGAAAAATACCCCCCTTGCTAAGCTTGCAGAAATTCTTTGTTTATATTTAATATATGAATGCCTGGATTTTGTTTTGCATAACGCGGTTTATCAAACATTAATACGTATAGCTATGCCAATAACTTTGCTAAACTTTGTTTTTTTCTCTCAAAAGCAACCTCTAAAGACGACTTTTGTTGAAAATATATTTTTATTTTCAGAAATTTAATAAAATTTAAAGGGTAGACTTATGTATTTTGTAGTGAAACTAGTGTTTATTTACCAAAATTTAAACATTTCTGATACCTCATATTTTAAGAATATTCCAAGTTTATGTTAACTACGAGGGCGGATCAATATGTCTGTGACTTTTCGAACTTCCCTCGTAGTTATATGAAATACAACACTGCTCCCATCAAATACCACCTGTTAATTGACTACTGATCAAAGAGTAAAAGTGCGTGAGTGTGTTGATGCCATATGCATTTTATATGGCAGTGTGGTTTCGCGTGAGAGTGTTGATGCCATATGCATTTTATATGGCAGTGTGGGTGCCGCGTTTGCTCTCAATTGACCATTAACGTAATCGTCTGACATCTTCAAAGGATTGTTTGGAGTTGTTTAACCGCAATTCGAATGAGAACCGAGCAGCATTCTAAACAATGGGTTTCTGAGGGTGAACCGGCTCCGAAGAAGGCCAAGGTAAGTTTGTCCGCCAATAAGGTGATGGCAACAGTTTGTTGGGATGCACGCGGGATAATCCACATCGATTAACTTCAAAAGTGGAAAACAATAAACGGCAAATATTATATTATATTAATATTATTATAAGAAAAAATTTCTTTTTCAATAAGATAATGGACGGGTGCATGAATTGGGCTACGAATTGGTACCTCATAGGCCATGTTCTCCGGATTTAGCCCCCAGTGACTATTTCCTATTTCCAAACCTAAAGAAATGGCTCGGTGGAAAGAGATTTAGCTCCAACGATGAAATTATTGATCAAACAAATGCCTATTTTATAGACCTCGAAAAATCCAATTTTTTTGGAGGGATACAAAAATTGGAGAAAACGTTGGACTAAGTGTATTGAGCTAAAAGGAGATTATGTTGAAAAATAAATTTATTTTTTTTTGCAAAAGAAACAGTGTTTCTATCAAAAAGTCACGGACTTATTGATCCGCCCTTGTATTGATATTTTATTTTCAAAAAAATCTTTTAATCTTGAATTTGTGTGAACACAAAAAAATGGTATAGATCCACATATATGTAAATGAAATATTATTTAACTATTATTTTGAAGATATTTTTAATTTTGAAAATTGCAAACTGAAGAATTAATTATAAAATCGTTAGTCCCTTACTACTTACGTTGCATTAGACTGAAAAAAATGCGAGTTTTTGTTGAAGCGTGAAATAAAAATGTACAATATTTTCGCTCAAATTTTATTGAAATTCGTAAAAAAAACTGTAAAAAACTGAAGAATGTTTGTTTTATTTTTGTACGCAATCTAACGTTTAGGAATTTTTATATAGTGGTTCGAAAATTAAGAAAAAGAACAAAGTTGTTTAAAAACTACTTAGAAAATATTTGAAAATACAAATAAAATAGTAGCATGTACCATTATTGCACTAAAGAAAATTTTCAAGTGCAATCTTTTACTACTTCTGCTTAATATTTTTAAATGACATTTTGTACACAGACACACGTGGCCTACATTTGTAGAATAGCAAAAAAAAATTCATCAAAACTCAATTGTTTACCGTTTCCCACGTTTTTTAAACCATTGTTCGAGCAAGGCATTCATATCAATCCTCGGAGTATGGGCAAATACACTTTAAGATTATTTTCAAAATTTTGGTCAGAAATGTGCACAGAAAAAACATTAGGCACCAACAATGGAATTTGTAAATACAAACATGGAACTTATATATACAAACACAACTTTTTGTTTAAATGTATGACAAAAAAATCTACAAAAGGCCGTTTGAATTTACAAATACCCATTGTTGGTGCCAATTTAAAAAACATTGTTAGGAAAATGATGCTTGTTAGGAAAACACCATAGCCACGTGCTTGATTACTAAGAAGACAAAAATGGAGCAAAATTGATGTTTTCTGTTAAAGCTCTGCCTATTCTGGAGGCACAAGCTGTTGTAAAACTTCGGGTTCTGATGAGATCTTTAGAAAGATCGAAATACTAGTATCAACCTAGCTAATATGTTTGATTTGCTTTATTTTTGATCGTGCGAACAGGGTCGATTTTAATGCTTGAAAGACTCTATGTTGTAAATTGACCAATCACAGCAAAAAATAGTGCTTACCCAGAAGCGCTTCCGGAGGGCATTATTTGATAACGAAGCGCTTCTAAAGCAAATAAAGAAGGCATGATTTTTGTTCGCGATGTCCCACTTGGTATGCCTCTTTTAAAACGCTTCTTTCATGTGCTCTTAGAAGCAATATATTCATGCCTTCTTAGGCACTAAGAAGCGCTTTTTGTATGTTGACAACATTAGTGCTTCATGGTGTGCATACTTTATTGCTTCATTGTAAGCATTATTGACTGCTTCAAAGAAGGCATTCTGGGAAGCACGACAAAATGAATTCTCTATTTGCTTTATAGTATGCAAGGCGGTGAAGCGCTATTTTGGAAGCATACAAATGCAGTTACTGCTTACCAGACTTGGGCGACGTCAATTACATTTCAAAATCGTTCACTTATGAAATTTTTCTATATCCTAATTATATCAGACCTACACTCACACTTGTGAGCTTAATCGCTTCCGTGGAAAATTTGTAAAATCTTTAATACCAAACATGGGGATTAGTAACAACATCTGGGTATTTAATTACAGGGAAATTACTCAATTACACCCAATTACATGTAATTGAACATAAAAAAGTAATTGGCCTGTAATTAAATACACAGATATTGGAATTATGTCCCATGTCGGGTATTGACAAAATTGAAAATTTCCCAATGAAGCATTTAAGCCCACAAGTGTGAGCGTAGGTGTGAAATTATTAATGATATAGAAAAATTTCACAAGAGAACGATTTTGAAATGGAATTGAAGTCGCCCAAGTCTGCTGCTTACCAAATCCAGGTTTTTTTTTTGCTGGGATAGGTCCGTGGACTCAACTATGTCATCTGTGTATACGGATGGGATTGTTATTGCGGATTCAGATACACTTGATGTTTTGGAAATGAAAATACACTGTGATGTCCATTGTACAGATCACGTCATTCAAGTATCGAAAGAAGCTTTCAAGTGTCTGTCTTGTTTTTCTAAATCGATCTGATCTCCTTACTATATATATAACACCTACATCCGGCCGAAGATGGAATATATCTCCCATATAGGGGCAGGTGCTTCAAAGTCTATTTTGGGGCTTCTGGATCGTGTGCAACGCAGAGCGTTGATGATTATCAACGACAGTAGGGTTTTGAACTCTATTGACTCGTTGAAGCATCGTCGGAATATGGGTTGTGTGACTTTTTTCTATAGAAATAGTTCTGCTGGAAAGTGTTCTGCTGAGAATAGTCGACTCATCCCGAGAGACCGGGTCTCTATTCGTACTACCCGCTTGTCAATTAGATCTTATCCGTTTGTTGTCTATAGCCCGGAAAATCGCAAAACGCATTACAGATTAGATTAGATTAGATCAGAAGGCACTATGCACCGCGACCAATGTAGGTCTTTTGTGCTGGCTAAAGTTACCTACAGATTCAAGCTACCTATAAAGCCAATTATCCTATTAGGCAAAATGTTCGCGATGTCGGAAGGCGAAATGAAGCGATCACCTAGAAACCTAAGTCTCCTATCACAAAGCCTGGGACATTCGCAGAGAATATGCTCCGAGGTGTCAGACACCATCTCACAATACCTACACATATCCGTGTCCGATTGACCCTTCCTGTGCATATGGTATCTGAGATTACAGTGTCCACTTAAGTACGACGCCAGGGTCCTCAAACCCCCCCCTTTCAAGCGACAAGAGTCGCCTCGACCCCCTACTGGAAAAAGAGATCAATCTCTTAGCCTGGCGCTGACCAGGAGAGTTTTAACGCATTACAGAGAAAATTCTTTTTTCAGTTGCACTAGCCGTATGTGGAATTATCTCAATGCGGAGGTCTTCTCTGCAAATTACACAAACACTACTACCTCTTTCCTCCTCCCCATAACCTATTTTCCTGATATCAACACAATGCAATGCATTAGTAGGGGGCATTCCCCGAGTGTTGCTTTAATGTAAAAAAAAATATATACGGAGATTGGAAGCTCGTTATAATTTAGAAATAATATAAAAATAATCTCGATGTATATAAAAACAAAAAACTAATAAAACTGTTAAAAAAAACTTTTGTTTGTATTTACAAAAATACTCTATGTGACTCGTTGGAGCATCGTCGGAATATGGGTTGTGTGACTTTGTAATTACCAGGATTTTTAAATATTTTTCTGTGTGGTAAAATGGGATCAAAAAGGGAAATATCCCATCAACTCGCGGCCAAATAAAACCGATCAAACTTAAAGCTATAGGGTTTTGCTAACAAAATTGAATTTTGTTGGAAACCGTAGATAGCCCATATTGTATATAAGTCATCAATATAATAATACCTTATTTGTCTATTTACTATAAATTTTACTGGAGAATAGAACACCATAATATTTAACCATAATCCAATTAATAATTTTGAATTGCCAGTTTTTAAATTCACCATTTTGTTTAATTTTTAAAAAATATGTATATTAATTCCACTCTGTACAAAATTGTTAGGACTTATAAATAAAACTATTCTAGCCATTTAGAAATGTTTTTTAATTAAAAATATCACAACTAGATCTACTTATATTATGTTCATATCAAGTTTAGATAGATTACACATTAAATTCAAGACTTTTGTTAAAAAAAAAAGAATTTCTTTAAACAAAACAAAAAAGTTTATTGTTTGGGGCTTTAAAAAGTAAACTAAATCATAGGAAATATATTTATAAAAACTAAAAAAAAAAAAAACAAACAGAAATAATAAAACATTGAACGCCAACAAAGTTTAACTATTTAAATATTTGTATAAAACATAAATATTTGGTTTCTAAAAAAAAAATTATTATTATTATTAAAAATCTAAATGTACAGTATTATAAAATGAATACGTACATTATGGGGGTTAGTATTGGAAAATTTTGAAAAATTACCTGAGTGTGTTTGATCGTCATCGCTGGGAGTATAACGGCGACTATGAATACTTTTATCACGGCTGAAATGGTAAGAAAATTATAGAAAATGGATTTAATTTAAATTGAATTTGTATAATTACAGTTTAAGAAAGTTAGTGGATTTTACCTGAAACCTGCTTGATTTGCATACACTAATTTATTTGAACCATCTGGTGAAACCTCTTCCACTGAATGATGATTACCGGCAGTGACTGCGGCACCATAAGCCTTAGCCATGGGTTTTTTGGTATAGGGTGGATCATATTTGAGTGTTGTGGTCTTGCGTCTGGTTTATTAGAAAACCGTCCAATGTGATTTATAATTTACAAAGTTGTATTATTTTTGTATATATTATTTTTTTTTTTTTTTTGTTTGGTTATGTTTAGTTTATCGATATTGAATTATTGGCGTTTATGATTTGTAATTGATTATCATGATTATGACAAATTTTTTATTTAATGTGGTTATAGTGGTTTTGTTATTTTATTTTTTTGTTGTTACGATTTTAATGTTTTAGTTTTGATTTCGATTTAAAAATGTTTATTTTATTGATTTGTTGATATTTAACAAAAAAAAATATTTTTTTTAGTATTATTTTTATGCAACCATGATGTAGAGATGTTTAGACAAATTTTGTTTAAATCGATTTTTTTTTTTAGATTCGATTGTGTGGTATGGAGGAATAAACAAATTTGGAATAATAACAATAAAAATATGTGATTGATTAATAGAGGTATTTTTTTGTTTTAGTTTTGTCGATTAAAAAAAAATGATAAGAATTTATTTTTGTAAAAATATTTTGAAAAAAAAAAATTTAATTTATAAACATATAAAAAATTATAAATAATGAAATAATAATGTACAAGAATTAATGATTGAAAATGTTATAAAAGTTGTTAGCATTTGTTTAAACATAGTTTAACTGCAGTTTTAATATTAAAATCCAATTTACTTAACTATTCCTCATCTTACAAATTCACCACTCATTAGATGCATATGGCAATACCATGGTTGTTGCATGGACTAATATGTAGTTAAGACTTTATAACCAGTTATGTAAATAAATATAAATTACCGATCAAATTTAACGATCTCCTTGGGGTTGCCAGACTAACGTAGATGTTTCAAATTCCTGTATCCCTGATATTAGTAGGTTGACATATGTATTTGGAAAATGGAACGAAAATTAAATTCTTGCGAATTAGATCGATTTCATAGTTATTTTTTTTTTTATTATTTTGCCGAAATAATAATATTTATTCGTTAGTTAATTTACAGTTTCTAAGAATACATATCTGTATTTAATTTTTTATTTCTTAATTAAAAATTCAATTAAAATATGGAGGAATAGAATTAGTTAAAATTTTTTCCAGTTCGACTTATTTTCTCTGTTCAGTGAATTAATATTATAATTATAATTACAATTATAATTATTACGTTTGCTAAGTTATAAAGCTGTATTCTTACGTTCATAGGGAAAAACTGTATTTGTACGATATAATCAAATTTAAATTCTTTTTGTTTGTTTTATAATTTTAGATTTAACCGCTTCGAGCAGGTCGGTACAATATATCACATCTGGTGCCTATATTGTATATACCATACTTGGGATTTTTTTCATTAGCATTGAAATTTTATTTCATAGTTCACAAATGCTAATGCCAAAAAAATTTCATTTTCATTTAGTTGTAATGCAATTGTTTGACATTAGCAACTGTCCTTCTAGTGCTAATGAAATCACACTAAAGCCTAAAAAACTAATTACAATTGAGCAAACAAAGCATTTGTTTACAAAGACAGTGGAGTGAAAATTGCTTTACATAGGAATGGAACGGACATCGATAGGAATTGCATCACTGAATACGGGAAACGAAATGGAAAGAGGGATTAACTACGCAGCAAATTTTTTTTCCGAGTATGTTTATTTGTATTAACTATCACGTAAATAAGTAAAAAATAAATATATCACCCTGTGGCTGTATTATACAAAATTTATTACTCAGGATTTCTCCCGGACCTAGCGCATTTATATTATAAGGGTGTATTAGTACACCTACGCACCAAAATTTTTGTCCGTTTTTCCCTATCTCGCATAGTTTCGGAGATACTGGCCATTTTATAAAATGACTGGTATCTGAAAAACTAAGCGAAATATCGTAAAACGGAAATTTTTTTAAACCTAAGCCACATAACACCAGGCCCTTCGGAGATACTGAACATTTTAATAAATCGCCATTTTATAAAGTAACTAGTATCTCGAAAACTCAGCGAGGTATCACAAAACTTGAACTAGGATACTCTGTGGCTGCGATACAAAATTAATCTCTCCGGATCTTTACCGAACCTTGCCTATTTGTATTATGATGGTGAATTAATACTCCTGTGTAACAAAAATTTTGTCCGTTTCGCTTAGTTTCTGAAATACTGAACACTTAAAAAAATTGCCATTTTATAAAATGGATAGTATGTTGAAAACTAAGCAACATACCGCGTAACACGTTCCGATAACACAAATGTGTTAAGTGTTCCGATTCCACTCGTTTCCCTTCATTTTGGATCAATATTTCATTCTATTATCGGACACCCTGCGGCTGTTTTATAAAAAATTAATCTCTATTATGAGTTTTAATTAATGCTCTTGTGACGCCCTGATTTCATCGATAATCACCATTAGTTTTTCGAAAATTTTATAAAATATTTCAAACAATTTGCTTATCAAATATGAGTTTTTAAGTGCCTTTTTATAATATTGCACTTTATCAATTTTAAAAATATTTTCAGAAAAAAAAATTTTGGAAAAATTTCTGATTTATTTTTTGTGTGAGTGTTGGCATAATGGAACATTTAAGACACAAATACAAACTAGATGTGCACCAGGTAAAGCGGATCAATGGAATGAAATATTGGAAAATCGAAACGATATTTGGCCAACGGGGCAGCGAAATGATTTGCATTTAAGCACAGGGAACGAAATTAAATATAACTTGGAACGAGTGGAAATGGAACACTAAACAGATCTAATGTAATGTTACAAACTGTAATGGAACATTTAATTTCGCTACCTATATTTAATAATCAAATTCTTCTAATCCTGTGTGCGATTAAATTTCGTTCAACATATTAAATAGTTTAGTATCATGCTTTGTCGTTGTATTCCACAATGTTCGTTGCCTTTTATGTTAAAATTATACTTGGTCACATTGCATTTCTTTAGATTAGAGATACAATTTGGCTCGTTTCTTGTTTTATTCCATATCGTTTCTTTTAATACTAATGTTCAATTCCAGTTCGTTCTGCTTTAAATTGCAAGTACAATTTTTTTATTCTCTCCAAAAGTTTTCGAGTTTTTATGACTAGATTTTCAAAACAGATTTAAATTTTCTTCTCTTTTGTATATTTTTAATCGCTTCATAATAAGCTTACATTTGAGTAAAACCTTGCGTGTATAATTTTAAACCTCAAACTAGCCTAACAATTTTTGCAATGAAATTTATTACATGTGTGCCGCGTTCATTCCTTTTAAAAATATTTAAACAAAACCTAAAATTTACATTTTATGCGCAGTAACTTAAGAATATATGGCTATTTTCGTTTAAAAAAAAAGCGAAAGTGAGCGAAAAGGTAACTTGACTACAAACATCAACGCATTGCTACTAATACCAAATATATTATTTCTGGCAAATTTTACTAAAACCCTACCATTAGTGTTTCAGTAAAGACGATGTCCTTTAGAGCTGTCGTATTGGAATCCTTTATGTTCTTTGACCAAATTAAGAGCATTTTCTAAATGCTTAAGTTTCAATATTATTTTATATTTATTATCAATAATTTTATATAAAGTCAAATATGTTTTTAGTATTCTTGGAAATTGTATTCGTATTAAAGTATTTATTTTTTGAAAATTTTCGAAATTTTAACACTTTCTCGCTGCTAAACCGTGCAGCGCACACGACAAATGTTTTCATAAAAAAATTCCTAAATTTTAAATAACTTAATTATATAACTTATAACTTAATTATAAAATACTAGAAGCGGGCTAGTGAGTTAGAAATTGAAATATGGATATATTTTTTAAGGTTTAAATTTTTGATTATTTTTCCTGCAACATTTTCAAATCTTATTCAACCATAGCAGTAAAATTTATTTTAATATAAGCTTGGTTTGTACTGACTTTAAAAATAAAATAATTGTAAATATACGGAGGTTGAAAGCTCGTTATAAATTGAAAATAACATAAAAATAATCTCGATGTATATAAAAACAAAAAACTAATATAACTGTAAAATAATTTTTAATTTTTTTAAATTTCTGAATCTCGAAAAAATTAGATTTTTAGATAAGATCAAATAGAAACAACGCGAAAAAAGTTTAACTGGAATACAATTTTGAATCTGTATGAGATCAGCAAACTAAAATTTCAAAAAAAAAGAAACAGGAACTTATGACACGATTCCGCACGAGCTATCGTTAAAAAATTAAACTTCCTGCTGTTAAATGATTTTTTTCTGCGTGATAAACCCATTTAGAAATGCAGGAAAAAACTGATATTTTGGATTTTTATAGATTTTTCTTTTAACATTTTTCGCTGAATGTAGTGAACATGATTCTGGATCTTTGTAGAGAAAAATTTATTATAACCTTGACAAAAATTTTACAAAAGCAGGTTAGTTGTTTTAAAGCAGATGTAGGCAAAACCACTATGCGGCGTCTTTGCTCTCACACCTACATGCCCTCACACATTAAAAAAATTGAAAAAAGCAATCAATCTCGCATGAGCATTCGAACGAACAGGTTGATTGTACGCTTTTCGTTTTTTGGTTCGACGCTTTTTGAAAATGAATAAACATTTTGAATGTGAATTCTTGTTTAGCGAAAATTTTATTATATAAAATATAATAATAAAATATTTATTATATTAAATATCATTAGTAATATTATGCTATTCATAATATTATATATTTGTATAATAAATTGAAGAAATTTTTTATTTTTTTCATTGATCTATTAATAATTTTAACCACATACAGCTTTTTTTAAATCTAACAAATCTACGAATCTAAACAGTTTTTTTTTAATAATTTAAACCATTTTTTAATTCATTAAATTTTTTTTTTTCGTAATTTAGTTGGTGTTTTCATTATTTTTGTATTGGAAAAAATCCCAAAAAACCCAAGGTAGAAAAAAATGTCTTTTTTGATTCCCGAGGGGGCAATATTTTTTTTGGAGAACGCCCTGTAAAGTGCGGTTTGCCTCTTTTTTTTTATTTATGTACGTTTTCTTATTTTAACTATAAGTTTCTCTAAGTGCATTGATAAATAGAGAGCTACAGCTCACCTACACAACGACAAAATCTCTCTGCCTATCTCTGTTTTAAAGGGACTCAAATGTGTACGCGTGTCTGATTTAAAAAAAAAGAAGCCAACCATTATTTGGTATATACATTTTTTTATAATTCTTGTTTAGTTTCATATTGTTTTTTTTTTTTTTTTTGTATACATTGTCACCCACAGCTGAGTAATTCCTTCTGATACTAGTGGCAAAACTATGTTTAACGTAATCTTTTTGCTAAATACATCCCTGGTCTTTGTCATAGCTAATACAACAACCATGATTTCAATAAGCATTAACAACTTAAATATTGTTTCAAGAGGTGAGGTGAATTGCCAGTGGTGAATAACTTTATATCAATTAATTTCATATAAATTTTATCTATAAACTTTAGTTAAACGTTAGTTAAACTACATTTAAACGTTATATAAATATATTATATTTATTTGTAAAAATAAGCACCTTTTTAAGAAATTATAATTCCTTGGTTTATATCTGTATTTTTTGGGTTTCATATACAATACGTATTAGTTAGTAAAATAATTTGTTGTATTTTTTATATGTTAATTAAGTAGTAGTAAGTAATAGAGGTATGTAGTTTTGTTGTTGTTGTTAGTTGTGTTGGTAAAATTAGTTAGTTGTTAATATGTTAATGTTTAATAATTATATTGGTTATACATATACATATATTTATTGGTTAGTTTTTAAATTTTTTTTTTTTTTATTAGAGCAAATTAATTAAAATGCACACATACAATAATACACAAACAAAACACAAATGCAATAGATTTAAATGTTTTTGTATGTGTATATGGTATGATTGTTAGTATTGTTCATTTTTACATGAATTTACAATAAATCATCATTCTATCTCAGTAGAAAGCACCACCATAACTCAAAAAGGACAATGTTAATATGTTTGTGTTAATGTGAAATATATATATATATATAAATAGCAAATGTGATGTGATACAAGTTTTTTTTTTTACATACAACATTTCATTTTAATTTAAATGATTTTTTTTTTTTTTTGTTTTTTTACACATACCAATTTTATATATATTTATAAAAAAAATTATGTTTACAAGACGACATTAATGTTGAGTTAGAAAAAAAAAAATAAATAAGATGGTGTACTTTGTTATAAAGATTTAATGACTATTGCCCAGTTTTAATTTGAGGACAATATTCAAAAACTCTTTAAGTGTTAATATATATTTTATTTTAATTAATTTAATTTTCTAATGTATATAATTAACTATCTACAATTCAAATCAAATTTTTTGCATTTTTTAAAATATTTTTTTTTTTCAATAAAGCATTTAAATTTTAAAAAAATTTAAAAAAAAATTTAGAATTTTGTATACTAATTAAAATTTACTAAATCCTACATATCTATTACGTACTCCCCGGTCCTTCTTCTAGTTATTTAAATTAAATTTGCTATTAACGTTTCAAACTTTTTAATAGGTAACTTGTTTAAAAACTTACCTTCTGTTAAGTATAATTAACCTTTCTAAATTATATAAACCACCTTCTGACTTTCAATTAGTTTAGTACTCATACCTCAGTTTAAAAGCTCAATAAAATCAATCATTAAATGTTATAAAGTTAGTAAGTCATTATGATTTTATAGTAAATATCAAAAAATATCAAAAAACAACAACATATTTTTATCATCATATTATAACGCATATTAATGTTAATATTAGGAAGGCACTTTTTAGTCGTAAGAAAAACATCTTTATACAAATTTTTAAGAAAACTAAAAGATTCCTGGCCTAGAATTGTGCTTAAGAAATCAACCCTCTACTGCATGGCGTTACATATATATACAACGAAAAGTTAAATTATTCTTAACCGGAAAACTTAATTTATTTCAAAAAAAATCTCGACTTTCGAAAAATTATGGACCAATTTATTTTTACCCAGTAGCTAAATAATAAGAGTCAGAATTAGGGACAACTGCATATAATTCGGCGTCAAAATTCATAATTTTTGCTCGACAAGGTCTTTTTTGTAATTAGGTTAGGTTAGGTCGGAGTGGTAGCCGGCTCCGTGAGCACCAGCACACTTAGACTTTGAGGTCCGTTGTGATGCCAAGAGACTGACGGATTACCGATCAGACTCCAAAGTTGAACCAGCTAGATCTCCTTACGAAGCTAAGGAGTTGCGGAATACTAGCACCTGAAATATCCCCAAGATCGTGAGAGAACGCCGATCCAAGTGAGGGCCTCCTACGTAGCACCAGCGCAGGAGCTCCTCGTCCCCGCAGCTCCTACATAAGTCAGGCGATAACACCCCTAACCTACGAGCGTGCCTGCCAATAAGACAGTGGCCGGTTATCACCGCCACCATATCAGAGATTTCCCCCCTTGAAAGCGGCAGGAGCGCCCTCGTTCGCCCTAGATCCAGAGCCAAACACATGTGCCTTGTCACCATACAAGTAACGCCATTAGCCCATATAAGGTCTCGGAGTAGAGCTGATTGTTCAGCTTACAGTAAGTAAGTAGTGTTACATATTTGATTACTGGAAAAAAAAAATCCAAAATTTGTAGCCTCGCTTACCCACCGCATTACAAAAAAAAAAAAAAATAAAAAAAGTTGTTTAGAGGTAAAACACTGTTCTAACTAGATGCATGAGGGTGTGCAAAGTCTGAAAAAATAATTTTTGTATATTTGATACAAAAATTTAAACACTTTTAGACAATTAACATACCACGGCTCTTCTCAACAAACACTGTTTGCTGGGATATATGCTGTTTTTACATATTGTTATACAACAAGCACACATAGATGTACTGAAATACAAAGTATATCGATATGTAAATTTTTTGTTTTTCAAATAGTTTTGATTTTATAATTAGAATTACCAGATCAGGCAGTTTATACACTAAGGCAGGCAAAAAGATTCTCATAGCGTTTATTTTGTCCGTTGTATGTAATGTCTGTGTTTGAGTTAAGCCAGTTATCTTTTTCGATTGCAGACAACTAAAGATTTGGGTGATGCCAATGAAACAATGGTATTGTCTATTATAAAAGTGATCAAACTTTTTGAAAACCAACAGAAAAATCTAAAATGATAACATCATATTATTGTAGATTTTTGGACTTGAGGTAGAACAATCTTCTAACTAGTTGTATGAGAGTGTGGAAAGTCCGTAAAAACAATTTTTTTTTTACGGACTTTGTTTTTTGAATACCAAAATTGAAACAGTTTTGATTACCAAAATAATTAGTTATTCGTATGCTTATATGAAACTAAGAAAATATCAGTTTACTAGTTTGTAAATAATATGGCTTACTCTTATACTTACCAGTAATTGAAAAATAAGTAGACATTATTTTAATAATTAAATGAGTAGTCTCGCGTAAGCTTGACTGCTTACAAATACGACTTTGTCAAATAAAAATAACTAGTGCTGACGCTAAATTATAATCTGTTAACATATTTATTTTCATTATATAACAAATTAAGTGGCAATGAAAGTTTTTGCTGGGATGTTATACTTAATAGTTGAAACCATAAAAAATTTCATTACTTTACGGCTTACAAAAAAGAAGAAATAAGCATCCGAAACTTGTGTCATTTTAATACTAGAGTTGAAAAAATAATGAGTTTAAAAATATTTCAAATAATGATAAAAATAATTACTTATGGGTAATGCATTATTTTTTCGTATTAAACAGATGAGATAATTCACTTGTAATTACCAAGTCCTTATGATTTGTGTTAAAGTAATGCAGAGAGTAAGCTGGTGTCATTACTTGTGGTGAGAAAAGTAATGACATGTCATTACCGTTTCTACACTGGGGTATCATCAGTATCATTTAAAATGCACATTCCTCTACTTTTACACTTTGTATACAATTTTTTTTCCTCTTCAAACACAGTTGTAGTTTTTATGCAAATTATTTCTAAAATGCCTTTTTCCAAAACTTGTTAACTCTCGATTAAAAAAAAAAATGCATGTTTGTAAAATATGGAATTTTTACCAAAAAGTTTCACATAGACTTTTTGTGGGTCAAGTGATTTAACTATTTTAAATTTACATGAAAACACTACAATTTGAGATGTTTAGGCAGACCGAAATACTAGTGACAACCTAGCTAATATGTTATAGTTGCTTAATTTTTGTAAATATACAGAGGTTGAAAGGTCGTTATAAACTGAAATTAGTTATTTATTTTTCAGATTTATTAAGATTGAATTTAGGAATTTCGATACGTGAAAGATAAAATAATCTATTCAAATATTCTGTTTTAAAGATTTGATTTTTAATTTTTTCAAGCCCAGAAGAATCAGATTCTTTTTTGGAAAGATACTTGGGTTTGAAAGGGTTTAGCTTATTATTTTTAACTGAAAATACTTCAGTGGAAGTCTGTAACACATAGAAACAATCTCAAAAATTGAATTAATAGCCTTCAAGATCGATGTATTTAAAGCAGGAGTGCCCAAAAGTTCCTTATGGAAGAGCAAACACCAATACATTTAAAGAAAAACTAATTTTTATTCAACATTTGTTGTTGTAAAAACCAATACATACAAAGAAAAAAGAAAAAAATATTTCAATGTTTACCAGCAAAGCATACGAAAGTGTTGTTGCTTTGCGCTTGCGTGTATAAAGTGAAGAACGACAAAAAAACTTATAAGACAAAGTTGTTTGTGTATTTCGTATTGCTAGTGCTGAGCGCTCTATATGTGTATTAAAACACACAGCCTATAGCTAAGTGTTTCTACAAAAACAAATGAGTACCAAGCGCATAGGCCGTGGGCACCCCTGATTTAAAGCATGTGCGGCTCCAGCCATTAATATAAGGAGATATTTCAAACGCATCAGTGTACAAAACAACAAACTTTGATTTAAAGATACATTATTTTCAAATTTTATTAAGATAATTATAAAAAAGTTATTTGAAAATGGAGTGCTGATTATTTTTATAATTTGTAAGAATATTTTATGTGTGCTGAATAAATATACATACACACAAAAATATTCCGCTGCGAAAAGTGTTCAAATTAACAATTTTCATCCCATTTTTTTCCTAAAATAAATCTGCTATTCAAGAGACGTTTGCTCTTGAAAAGTTTAGCAATTAAAGTTTTAAAACAGAGACATTTAAACGGTGCCTTAGTACTATATTTTTAAATCCAATCTATTTAATTTTGAAAAATAAAAAATAATAACAGATTGTAATTTTTTCTATGGAAAAATGATACAAGCTTTTATTTAATTATTCATTAATAACAGCTAAACCCAGGGCCCCGTTTTCTAGTAAATGTTCAATATTTTGCAAATATGCACACACAGAGATATAAAGTGCTAACCGAATGGAAAAGTTTATATTACGAGTAACAATTTATATATTCAGTTAGTACAACGATATTTACATTCGATTTCTGAACATTTTGGGTGTTGCAAATAATATTCTGTTGAATTAACCGAACTTTGTTGGTAAAACTAATATTAAGTTGTGCCCACTGTCTGAGATTTGTAATAACCGAATTTGAATCGTAGTAACCGAATTTCAGTTTGACAAATAGCTACAATTTTTTCGGTGTTCACTTTTTATTAAATCGAGAGTGCACAAAATTTGTCAAAAGTACATTTAGGAAACCATATTGCTTAGAAACTGCATTCCTTTTTGACGCTGAAAAAACTATTCCATTCTGAAAAAAGTAGGGATGTCTAACATTCTATTACGATTTAAATGGTGATGACCCGATGAATATTAAAGAAAATATGAATATTAAAAATTTCATACTTATTGCATAGTTCAGATTTTTCATCGTATTTCTTATTTCATTTTCATATTTCAAAATTTTCATTATCGCTCTTAAAACCGTAATTAATTCGAAGTTTGAAAAACTTTAAAACGCTTAACGTTAAGTACCGCCATACAGTTTTTGCCTACAAAGTTAAATTGAAAGCGGAAATCAGGTCTTTCTTTAATATAAGGCAATTTGTTTTTCGGCACACATATTTTTATTGTTATGTATTCGCCATATTTTTGAATAATAAAATCGTTGAGAATGAAAATAGGGAAAAAATTACAATTTAGTTAGGAGTTTACTTATTTTCGATTTGTTATCAAACTTTCAGTATAAATATTCTGGAGTTTCATGCAGTAAAAGGTTAATATAATTATGATATCTAAGACATGATAATTCAATTATCTTGTTAAGATTTTATCAGAACTCTGTTTTAAATTTGTTTAAAATTATCACTTTTAGCATTATTAAAATGCCCCACCCCTTATCATTAAACACAGTTTAGCTTTTAGTCACTGCTTAAAAAATACCATACAAATAAGTGTCACACTATTAAAATCATAAAATGCGTATGTGTATTTGCAAGATTGAACCACATTGCCTGTCATGTAATTGTGGTGGCAATAAACGCATTAAATACACTTGATTTGTTAAAAAAAAAAAAACATAATGATAAATTTATTGATGTGTATGTGTAATTAATGTTTAAGCTATAACATACAATTTATATACATACATATACAGTTATTTACATATAAACAATTATTTATACACAGACAGAAATATATGTGCATTGATGAAGAAATGCTTGTTTAAAATTAAAGTAAAACAGTTATTAAAAAAATTTGGTTAACACGGATTTGAGGTAGTCGGTTTATTTCGCTAATCTCTAAGCACAATTTTAAAAACCTTTAAATAAATTCATTGAATGACTGTCGCAAAGTTAAAATGTACTCCATAATTTTCTATACAACACTTTAATTTTCGGCTATATTTATGTTCAAAAGTTATTAACAATTTTCTTTATCAGTTAACGGGTTAATGTGTAGTAAGTTTGGCCGTTATGTATAATAGACATATGCTTAATTTGTAAAACATTAATTAAAATATAATTAATTTAAATATAATACTACTACTTTTACTTGAAAGAAACATTTTTTTTTATTATCACATAAGGTCTACACGGCGTATGATTTATATTTACCTATAAAATAATGCTCATACGTCTAGGTATTAAATTAAGAAATTTTATGATATTTTAGTAAAAAACACAATGTTTTTGCTAATAACAAAATACATACTTATATTTTTATGGTGTTTATAAGATATTTGTGTTGGTCTTTAACCCTTGTTATACCAGCGTCATCATCATACATCGGTAAAAGCATAAGACAGTGTACAAGTTTTCCTATCACCGAAATAAAACTTAAAAAAATAAAATTAAATTAAGTTATTATAGGGTTTCCACACACTGATGTACGAACTTTAAATTTTTTGTGTCGTAAGAAAGATACATAATTGATAACCAGCAATTATCATTTAATCAATTTATAAGCTCAGAGGGTAGAGCTGGTGACTGCCAATTTTATAGCCACGCACAGTGGGGAAAATTTAGACTTTTTTTAAAAGCAAATTTGCATATAGATAACAGTTTTCAACCAATTTGAAAATTAGCTGACTAAATTGCAGATCGATTGCTGATGGCCGATTTTTAAATTTTTTTTATCCTTATTAAATCGTCAAAATCAGCGAAATTTCTAAGTTTTTTTGATGTTTTAACTTTAAAAAATTTAAAAGTTATAAGATGTAATTAAAATGTATCTCAAATTATAGGGAATTATATACTCTATTTGCAATTCTTGTAAATTATGCGGTCACAGATTTATTTTGCCGTTAATATTCAAATAAAATTTAAATTTGAGTTTGAATTTTAATGTCTTTTTCAGACAATTGCAATTAATAATATAATTAATATGCAATTTTATTTAATTTAATTGTGAAAGGCGTGGTAGAGAAGAACGAGTGTATTTTCTAAAAATCATAACTACATTGCAAATTTTCAATTTTTTCTGAATCAGACTGCCCAGTTTCTGGTATTGAACCTTCGTCAGTGACCCTGTATTCACTTTTTGCTTTAACTATTGGAAACATGTTTGTTGAGCCGATTTAATTCGATTTTGTGTATAAAATTTAAGAGAAAAGCCAAAGTTTAGCTATAAAGTTAAAAGTTCGGCTGCCGAACTATTTTCGATTTGGCCGAACTTTCTGAGGCCGAACAGTGAATTCATTGCTTAACTATAGACTTTTCTTCAAATTTGACACTCAAAATAGCATCTAATCAGTCCAATAAACATTTTTCCATCCGCCAAATTTGTCCATAATGCTTTAAAATACCGAATACAGACCAAATGCATTTTCGGGCCGAACTGTTCGGTCGGACACTATTTATTTCCAAATAAATCTGTTTATATAAGGCGGATTCGATAAAATATAAATATAAAATAAAATTATCAAAAAAGTTGAGATCTGAAATATCAATAAAATCGAAATTTCGGTGATTTTGCAGATTAATTTAGAATATAAAGTAAATGATTTTTAAAAATCTGTCACGAGGAACCGATCTGCAATTTAGTCAGATATTTAAAAAAAAATTTTTTTCTCAAATTCGGTTAAAATTGTGATATGTAGGCAAAATTTCAATTTTCCCCACTGTGCCCAAACCACTGAAGTTAGAAATTTGAAATTTCAAATGTATGTCTTCCGACAAAGACAACCTCTTAGTATGATTTTTGGAAATTCATAAGAGGAGGGGAAAAAGGGAAAGTCTCCCCCTTGAATGCCTGGCCAAATACTTTTGGCAAAACAGTTAAAATATTAAATTTTTAATATGTTCTGAACCTTACAAATGTGTTAAAATAGAAGGTTGAGAGTTTAAAAAAGATACTTCTTGACGGCCATCCAAACCGCTGAAGCTAGGAAATTTAAATTTGGTGTTTATGTTCCTGCTCCGGCTTAGACATTCGTTAAAGGGGAAAAAGGATGAACACTTGACCGATTTGCGCAGAAATATTTAATTTTGCTTTCTTGGGTGCGTCTAACATACAGAAAAGGCACTTTTTGGAATATTGCCACAAAAGCAATAACGAGAAATGGGTATCAAAAAAAGTAAAAAAATCCACTTTGGCCTATCCAAGTCTCTTTCCCTTTGACGGCCTGACCAAACCCCTGTAAATAAGGTTTAAGAAACAAAAAACTGTTGCCATCACCTTATTGACCACGATTACATATATAGTCAATTGAGGGCAAACGCGACACCCATCTTGCAAACAGCTTTCTTAAACCCAACTGATCATTTAAAATCGAAACAACACTGCCATATGAAATGCCTATGGCATCAACAATCTCATGCACTTTTACTCTTCGATCTCGGCCAACAACATACCGTGGATTTTTTCGACATTTTCGGGTGTATTTACCTCAATTGGCCGTCCAGAACGTTCAGCGTCATTTGTACTTGTGCGACCACAACGACCACTTTTTTCCATTGTAAAAAAATCCACGAGGTTGTATGTTAAAAGTAGTCTATTAACAGGTGGTATTTGATGGAAGCAGTGTTGCATTTCATATAACTACTAGGGAAGTTCGAAAAGTCAAGGACTTATTGATCCGCCATCTTATATAAAAATTTCCAAGCCTTTACCACGATTTTATATCTTTTTCATATAAGTTTTTAAGTTTGAATTCCAGAAAATTGTAGAGTCATCTTTGCATTTTAGTAAACTTTGCATAAGTAATTAAGAAAAGTGAAATTGTTCAGTATTTTTTTTTAAGAAATAAGCTTTTTTATTTTAGCACGCATGTTTGTTTTAGTGTTTTTTGTTTTTAATACTGACACAAATTCGCGGGAATGGGAAATTAAAAAAAAAAAAAAACGGCAAAGTTACCAAGGATTTCGCCACGGAAATTCCCTGGTTGAAAACCCTTTCTGCAAACGACTATTTGGACTACAAATTTTTGCTGCGGATGTTCAGACATAATTTAGTATTCCTATTACTAGACTTGGGCGATGTAAACTACATTTTAAAATCGTTCACTAGCAAAATTTTTCTATATTATTAATAAAAATCCTTGGAAAATTCGTAAAATGTTTAATATTAAACATGGGGGTTAGTAACAGCATCTGGGTATTTAATTACAGGGAAATTACCCAAACTATATGTAATTGAACATAAAAAAGTAATTGGCCTGTAATTAAATACACAGATATTGGTATTATGTTCCATGTCTGGTATTGACAAAATTAAAAATTTTCCAAGGAAGCGTTTAAGCCCACAAATGTGAGCGTAGGTGTGAAATTATTAATGATATAGAAAAATTTCACAAGTGAATGATAATGCAATGTAATTGAAGTCGCCCAAGTCTGCTATTACTTCATTTCGAAATACATTTACAATTGGATACAAATGCTTGCGATTGAAAAGTGTTTATATGTTTTGAACTATAGCCGCAGCAAAACTTTCTATTACCCGGTAATAGGTTTGGGAATGGGTAATTAAGGCCGATAACTAGTTACTTTTCTATTACAAAGCATTTGATTTTAACAAGGGGATGCCCATTCTGGTAACACCTACCAAAACACATATTACTTCCAGTATAAATGTAATACATCTTTTTCTTTCAAATTTAATTTTTTTATATTGGATATTAAATTGAAATTTTAAAAATTTTTAACTAAAAATTTTGAACATGAAATTTTTTATATGTTTTGGTTGGAAAAATAAACTTTTTGTAATAAGGAGGTAACGTATTGCTTTTCTATTACAAACTCTATTATTTTAACAAGGACATGTCCATCGAGGTAACATGTTATTCCTCACTTATCGGAAAAGAGTTGTCAACATTTTTTTTTATTTAAATCTTTAATTTTTTAATCAAACATTACTTTAAAATTCTTGTCAAATTTGTAGTAAAAATTTAATTATATTTAATTTTGTATAGAAACAAACTAATTATACCATAAGAAGATATTTAAACATATGACTTTGGTATTACTAATGTTCAGTCAGTAAGACCAATCACTGCGAAGTAATGCAAAGGTAAGTAGTTTAACTTGTAACATGTTTGGTAATACCAACCTATTACCGATATTTTGCTGAGGCGTTCTATTGTTATGTAAAGTTTCTCTTTTTACTCTTAATCATTCATTTAAGTATCTATTCAGTCTTTTTATTAGTCCATTATATGTAATATACTGTTAGCATTTAATAGTACTAAATTTTTATTGATATATAAAAAAAAAATTCTTAATTTAATACATGTGTTTGTTTTGTTTTTATTATGGTCATTATTGGCCAATCGAAACACAAACAATTGCGGTTCAATGATATTATTGAGCATTATTATTTTTTGCAGATGTATATGTTTGCTGGCAGTACAATTCATTAAACTAATTGAAATTCATTTAAGAGGTTAATAAACTTACCTGACTTTAAAATATAATAAAAAACAATGTTGTCGATTTATAGGAAATTTTAAATAACGCGAATTTTGAACTTAATTTTTAAATAAATTTTAATAAAATTGTAAAATTTTTAAGTCACAAACGTTTTAAATTATGCAGCAACAGAAATATACTAAGATATCATAAATTCAGAATTGTGTATTTAAACCGAGGAGTTTTAATTGCTGTTTTTTAAAGTCTGTAATTTATACCAAAAAATTCCCTTAAGAAGATGTGATAATCTGCCACAATTCAGCTATAAATAAGAGTCGATAAAGGTAGTTTAAAAAATAAAATGTTAACAAAATCGTTAAACTAAAGTTTAAACAAATAAAGCTAATTATTTATTAATAATTTAATTATTAAAGTTGTTTTTTTTTTGTACCGATTTATTTAAGAATAATAAGAAAAACACCGTTTTTATATTTTTTCATTTTCCTTCACCTTCTTATTTGTGACGGAAATTAACGGCACCGAGTGTGCATACAAAATTTAAGAGTGTACATTATCAGAAATTTGGCTAATGCGTCCTCTTTAGTCTTTACCTCGTTGATTTAATCTAAGAAAACTCAATACATTTTTAAAAGCATACAAAAATATGCATTTATGATTTAATTTTGAGGCCTTATAATATGGGAAAATCAATTGTAGGTATTCACCATTGTTTTCTATTAAATTTACCAGGGACATAACTGTTATAACCAATATCGAAAAAAATCCTGAAATAATAATTTTTCAAGAATTTTTAAAAACTGTTTTCTGGATAACAGTTACAAATAACCAATTATTTTTTGGTCTTCGATAACCATAATATTTTGTTTTGTTTTGTTTTGGTCTTCCATAACCATTACCAAAGATTCTTATTTTTTTTGTCTTTCATAGCCACTACAAAATACTTTTATTATTTTTGGTCTTCTATTATCGTTATAAAAGATTTTTAGTTTTTCGGTGTTCTATAACCATTATGAAAGGATTTTATTTTTTCTGTCTTCTACAATCATTATGAGTAACCGAAAAGTTTTTTGGCCGCATGGAAAATATATACATAGACATCAAAAAAAAAAAAAAATATCGTAATGCATACAGAAGACCGAAAATATAAAAATCTTTTATAAAGATTATAGAAGACCAAGAATAATAAAAGTATTTTGTAGTGGCTATGAAAGACCAAAAAAAAAAAATAAAAATCTTTTGTATTGGTTATCAAAGACCCAAAAAATATTAATATTTCATAACGGTTATCAAAGACCAAAAAAAAAAAATAATCTTTTATAACGTTTATGGCAGGATTACACTTTTTTGGGTGATTTATAATTGTTATTACGGGACAGTTTTAGTTATTTTTTCTATAACCTATTGCATATTTAAAAAAAATAACAGTTATTTCGGGTCCCTGAAATTTACAGTCCATATTTAAAATTTGTTCTTTCATACTTTAAGGGCTCAATGTAAATCCTTCTCTGCATATTACTGATTGGAATAGTGATAAATACAGACATAATGTGTTTTAAAGTAACCTTAAACAAATGAATATTAGATTATTACAATCAATTGTTATAAAATAATATTTCGTTTTAGGCTTTAATTCAGTTCTGTACTGTTTTTGGTTCATAAATATTTTGTTTATATTGAACACCGGTGCGTATGAGTAATATTTTTTCCAAATTAATATAACTCATACGTAATAAATGTATATAATGAGTTCTTGATACATCACATTGAAATTGAACGAGGGTCTTCAAATTTGATTACCTTTTTGTACACACACCCTATGGAGCCCATATCACATCTCCATTTTCCGGTTTTTTAAAAAAATGTTCACGGTTTTAATTTTCAAAAAAAAATTTTAAAATTCCAAAAGTATATAATTTTGAAGAGCTCTTTATACGAAAGTTCTCATCGGATTTCTCTGATTCAATTATGCAGTACAAAAATACATATTTGATGCAAATGCATTTTTGATGGAAACGCAATTTCTATACGCATTTTTCAAATTGTTATTCCTATTTGAAATTTTTTAAAATTCCATCTATTCAAAATTTAAAATTTTTAATATAAAATTAAATTTCGCTTTTTAAGTGACGCTTATGCCATCCAATTTTTTCGATTTAAAAAAAAGCTCTATCTGTTATTTCCATCCAAAAAAATAAACAATACATTCTTTATAGAAAAATGGAATTCTTCAGGTCTATCTGTAAAAAAAAATGGTTTTTTTGATGCAAATGCAAGTTTTGGATTTTGCATCTTCATTAAACATTATTTTTTTAAACAGATAAATTTAAAGAATTTTCGTTTTTGTATTGTTAGTAGTGTGTTGTGAATTTAAAACTGTTTTAAAAGCTGTTGAAAATATAAAATTACAAATTACACTACTCAACTGCCAAAAAACCTGTCTCTGAAAAAGATGTATTTACGCTGAATCCAAATGTGGCAAAACATTTCCATCTTCCGCCCATTTAATCTTACATTTGGTTTAGTTTTTCGCAATTTTTTACAAAATTATTATTGGGTGTCATATGTTTGAAAATTTTACTTTTTTAGTTTTATCCTTATAAATTTTAGTCATGTTAAGCAATTTAAAAATTTTATCATTGTGCATAAACTAGACAATCGAATGAAAAATTTTTGTATTAAAATTCCAGATCCATACTAATTTTACAAATGCTTTACAAAGTATCGACATAGAAAATTGTTGTTTTTCAAATAGTTTTGATTTTGTAATTAGGGTTACTAGATTAGACAGTTTATACACTTTGTCAGACAAAAAGATTCTCATAGCGTTTATTTTGTCTGTTGTATTTAATGTCTGTGTTTGAGTTAAACCAATTATCTTGTTTGATTGCAGACAACTGAAGATTTGGTTAATGCCAATGAAACAATTGTATTGTCTATCATGAAAATTATCAAACTTTTTGAAAAACAACAAATAAAGTCTAATATGACAATATCAGTATATGAGAATATGGAATGCCCGAAAAACAATTTCTGTATTTTTAATACAAAACTTAAAACATTTTTGAATATGAAAAATATAAAAATGTTAAGTTTTCTTTGATATACGTTTATTTAATTCTTCTTAGTTTAAACGAGGTTAAGATCATTTATTTATTAATTATTTATTTCCAAATATTTCGTCTCCACATTGGATGACTTCTTCAGGGAACAATTATTACAATTAATAATAAATAAATGATCTTAAGCTCGTTGAAACTAAGAAGAATTATATAAAAAATATATATATTTTTTGTTTACATTTTGAATTGTCAGGTTTGAGATCATAATTAAATGTTACTATTGCAAATAGAAAACACTAATTGTTAATAAATGTAAGAGAAGATGAAACAAATCTTGTGGGGATCAGCGCTAGAGGGAGTGCCGTAGTGTAAACCTATATCAACCAACCACAGAAAATCGGTGATGTTAATTGACTACCCGAACAACATGAGTTTTTGTCTTTTCTTACAAGTTTAGCCAACAGCTTTAAATCTTAAAGCATTTTATTAGCCAGGGTTGCCAGTCCAACTGCTTATGTTACCATTACTGGGAACGAATTGGGATTCCGACATGTATATATTAAAAAATATTATAATATTTTTTTTTCAAATATAGATTTTGAAATATCGCTTACTTAAAATTTACATTACATACTATATTATTTTTGACATTTTCTTATTTTCTACTAATTGCAGGGTATTTTCCGGGGGTTTGCAATTTTAATACAAAAATGAGTTCAGTTTAATGTTTAGTTTACGCACATAGATAAAATTAATTTTTTTTTGCATACATAAAATTCATAAGTATAAAACTAAACACGCACAATTTTCAACTTCCTTGCAATACCGGATATATTAAAAAACACAGTCCTGTTTATACTCAAATAAAAGATAATTTATGGCAACGATGGTTTTGAGGTAAAATTTCGAAAAACTAAGAAAAATATTCGAAAAAATGGGGTATACAAAACGCCATATTTCAAAAACTGGAAATGAGAAAAAATAGATAGATTTGGATTTAAAATATGTACTATTTCAAAGACAGGTTACACAAAAAATTTAAATTTGTTGAGAAGCGTTATAATACAACATACAAATTAAATTTTATGTATGGAAATGAGAGATAACGTCTTTTTAAAACAATCGAGAAAATTTGAATTGAGTAACAAATTTAAGATTTCGCTTATTTAAAAAATTTTGAGTGTTGAGAACAATATCGAAAATTAATTTCAAAATTTCATTTGTATCAAAAAGTAACATTTTCAAATATGTATTTTTTATATTGCATAACTGTGAAAGGGGATAACAGTTGAAATCGATTGCTTCTGGAATAAAAGAAATCCGATATCAACTTCCGTATATATGGCTCTTCAAATTTTTTGAATTTCCTTTAAAATTCAAACCATGAAAAATTTGCGATTTTTTTGCAAATTATAAAAAAAAAACTGAATATGTATGTATTAAAGGCTACAAAGAGAATGTATGTTTTTAATGACAAGAACACCGGAAGACATGAGGTAAAAAAAATTCCAAATTTTTCATGTTTTTTCAAAGAACGGAATGGAACAGCAAACTTTTGTTGGTGTTTAAAATATTTTTTTTTCTGGAACTTATTTGATATAAGGCCTGTTTTAAATAAAGTAAATTTTATTTTCTATTTTAAAAATTTTACGGAACTTGTTTGAAAACTTACTCAACAACATTGTTTTTTTTTTTTTTTTTTGACCATTGTTAACATTCTTTAAATTATTTCTACACAAAAACATAAAATATTTTAAATGCTTGTATTTTTTTTTTTTTTTTGTTTAATTTGTTAAGTTTTTGTTTTTTGAAGCTTTTAAAAAACATACGATTTCAAATATTAATTAATAGCAAACGAAACCAAACGGAACGTTTTAAAAAAAATCTAATACTAGCAATGCAAAATTTCAGTCTTAATTGCATCCTAAGTTTTTTTGTTTGTTTATCATACACATAGTCGAAGGGGTATAACAAAAAGTGAGATATATGATAAAAAAACAAAAAAACTGGACAGAAATACCAATATTTATTTGAATGAAAATAGCATACGTATTGATTGTAGGATTGAATTTTTTTTTTTCAACTATTACATTTTTTTTTTTGAAGTGGTTGGTGGACGAGTACGAGTATTTTTTTTAGTTTTTTTAGTTTGTGAATTAATACTGAGTCTACATAGATGCTAACAGTCACAATGACGACGACAACCATAAAAGTAGTAATGAAAAATTGAGTTTACTCTCATTTTTTTTTTGTTATTTTTTTTCGAGCATATTGACATACGTTTTTTAGCTTTTGTAAATAATAGATATTTTCACAATTTTTTTTTGTAAATTTTTTTTGCAAAAAAAAAGAACATAAAAGAACAAATTAAAACATTGAGTTTAATGAAGTTGATATACATATAGATTTTTTTTTTTTTTGTAATGTTAGAGGATGAGCGTATATTCTTTTTATTGGAAATTTTATTTTGGATATGTTTTACGTGAAACGTCCAGTGGTTTGGTAAAACAAAAATAAAATGTTTAGTTTAAAAGTGCATAAAGCCAATATTAACAGGCATTAGTGCTAGATTTGGTTGGTTAATGAAAGAAAATTAAAAGAAAAACGAGAAAAGTAATGAGAGGTTTACTTTTTTGTGTGTCAGAACTATTGATATTTTTAATTAAATTAGTTTTTATAGAGAGGAAGGAACAGTTTTTACTGCAGTTTTTTTTTTCATAGGCTGTAAAAAGAGACAACTTAAGGTGAACCAGTAAAAACCCTATTAAGGCTACGGAAAAAGGTAATTCAAACACACGAGTTGTAAATTACCCTTAAATACAAATGTCTGTAAAAGTTTCTGAAAAATCTGTAAGTTAACTATAAAAAATAAATTGCCTTTAGACTAGCAGATTACTGATTTTAACAAGACATATCTGTTTTTTTTTTAGTAAAATAAAAGTAGTATGAAAAATTAGTAAAGTATTAGTCAACCCTTAATGGACAACTAAATATCTAAAATCAGTAATTTTTTTAAATAAAAATTAGTATTTTAATTAGTATTTTTAGATTCTACTAAGGATTTTATTTAAATTAGTTTTAATAGACGGAAGACCAGTTTTAGCTGCAGTTTTTTTTCATAGCCTATAAAAAGAGACAACTTAAGGTGAACCAGTAAAATCCCTATTAAGGCTACGGAAAAAGGTAATTCAAACACAAGAGTTGTAAATTACCCTTAAATACAAAAGTCTGTAAAAGTTTCTGAAAAATCTGTAAGTTAACTATAAAAAATAAATTGCCTTTAGACTAGCAGATTACTGATTTTAACAAGACATATCTGCTTTTTTTTAGTAAAATAAAAGTATTATGAAAAATTAGTAAAATATTAGTCAACCCTTAATGGACAACTAAATATCTAAAATCAGCCATTTTTTTTTTAAATAAAAATTAGTATTTTAATTAGTATTTTTAAATTCTACTAAGGATTACTCGGGAGAGCGAGAAGTCCTGATATTGATATGCCACAATATAAATAGCTCTTAATAAATTATATTGTTTTTACTCTTTTTAAATTGCCTTAAGATCATATTGTCGAATACCAAATATAAATTGATAATTACTTTTTATAGAGAAAAAACTTTAACAAAAAAAAAAAGTTTTTCTCTATAAATTGTAAAAAAGTAATTATCAATTTCTATTTGGAATTCGAGAATATGATCTTAAGGCGATTTTAAAAGAGTAAAAACAGTATATTTTACTAAGAGCTATATATAAGGTGGCGCAAAAGTAATCCTCCTATCAGAAAATGCTATACATAATAAATACATAATAAAAAAAAAACATCGGAAGGTTATTTTTGCGCCACCTTATATATTGTGGCATATCAATATCAGGACTTCATGCTCTCCCGAGTAATCATTAGTAGAATTTTAATGCATTTATTTATTTTAGTTATTGGTGAAACTGATTTTTATTATTTTTTTTTTTTAATGTTTAATAAGTCCTGCAAACTTTTTAAACGTTCAAGCAGGCGCGGTTTCAGGGGGGGGGGGGGTAAATGGGAAATTCCCCCTCCATCAAAGTGATACATTTTAATACAAAAATGTAACAAGGATTAAAGAATTAATTAAAAATACTCTAAGTATACCCCCCCCCCCCCGGACAAACAAAAAACCATTTCCTGGATCCGCGCCTGTGGTTCAAGGCTATGTTTCTTTCTGAAAAATTTAATTAATTTTCATTTCAAAGTTACTGCAAAAAAGTTATATTTGTCATATACAATAGTCAATAAGTTTTTAAAATATTGACAGAAAATCTATCATCATTTATGTATGAAATGTCTTCCATCTTAATTAAAATATCAATTTTATTTCTCAGAAAAATATTCTCATGTTTCTCTTGTTTTTCTTTTTTTTGTTAGGTGTGGGGGGGGGGGGGGGGGGGGGAATGAATAGTATACAAGTTTTTCTGGTTTGTAATTAAATTTTGTTTTTATGAAATATTTTGTTAAAAATAGATGATTAAAATAAAATTATAAAAAACACAACATCAATATATTAAAATACAAGTGAGAAAAAAAATCTACAAAATATACATTGAGGTGATTTGGAAAAAAAAATTTAGTTTTTGATTTCATTTCTTTGACTACACAAAAATAAGAACAAGGGCATTTCAAATCATAGCCATCAATAAAGAGTTTCCTTGTTTTTTTTTGTTAGTTTGTACAATGGATTAAACAACATTACAAAATATGGAAAATAAAAAAAGTATAAAAATGCATAAAAAAATTATAAGAATTTAAGAAAAATAGGGTATAGTACGGTTAAGGTATTTTATGGTGTAGTTTTTGTTTTTTTGTTGGTATTAGTAACACCGTTAGTAGTTATAAAACACAATTAAAGCGCTAGGAGATGATAATTGTTTCCGTTGTTGTTAAAAAAAAAACACATTGCTGGAGGTTTGTTTAGTTCGCTTTTTTTAAACAATTTTTTTTTTTTATAAATTTACTTAATCTTTATTT
The DNA here is from genome assembly GCA_021234595.1 of Delia radicum. Classification (NCBI taxonomy): domain Eukaryota; kingdom Metazoa; phylum Arthropoda; class Insecta; order Diptera; family Anthomyiidae; genus Delia; species Delia radicum. The sequence continues at coordinate 198,441,556 of CM037852.1, forward strand.
TACAGAATATTAAAAATTTTATACATATTTTTGAACGGCGTTGAATTGTTAAAGTAAGGTTGATTAATTTGGTACATAATTGTTTATTTTAAAGCTAACCCGGAAGCAACTAGGAACTTTATTTTTACCACGATTTAGTTATTAAAATGTTGTTTCCTTCTTTTATGGTAAATACAATTTAGAGACTTTCGCCCAAGAAAATAAATACGATTTTCGTTATTAGTCATACTAAGTTTTAAACAAAAATTGTTTGTCTAATACCAGTAGCCCGGCTTTAAATATTTATAATAATTCATTTACTGATTTGTTTCTAATTTAGTACTAAATAACTATTTTTAAATTAAAGTTTGTCTCTTACGTATTAAATTGCCTTAACTTAACCTAAGAATTTTAAACATACTAAAGTGGCGCAGTATGCGGTACGGTTTTGAATAATAGAGAACAAGATATATTAAATTATTCTTAAATATTTCTTGGGCGAATAGAAGCAGATATTTTTTTACTAAAAATTAATTATTAGTCCCGCAAACAAATTTGAATAGTTTAAGCCTTATCCCAGATTTAAATGCCAAACAATTTTTACTCAATATTTCTTTTTCTTTGTTTGTGATTTATTTTCAAGAATTAGTACTAAAATATTTGAGCTAATGAAAAAGATTGTACAGCTAAACACCTGTAATTCACCTATAGGTTTAAGATACCTCTAATCTAAACATGAATGTTTGAACTCAATTAAGATTTTTGATAAATTTGTACTAAATTATTTACAATTTTCCCCTAGAATTATGATGTTAAGAATATAATAATATTAAACATCAGATTTTGAGTTAAGAATGAACTCGAGTCAGTTTAGGTGTCTGAACCGTAATTAGGTTTTAAATTACCTAATCTGTTTGGTAATTTATTTCTAAACTTACATAATTGTATGTATTTTGAAAATATATATCAAAATATTAACATATATCACCAAAATTCAATATTAAAATGCCCACAACTAAAAATTTTAGTACTAAAACAACTGAAATATTAGTACATACTTAAATTAGTACACAAAGTAAATAGCATAGATTTAATTTCAAATATTTGACCTGCCATTATGTCTGAGCAGTAAGTACTTCAAACACAAGCCGACTTTTTGGCTTAAGTGTAAGTTCTCAGGGACTTGAGTCGGATTAGAGAAGCATTTCCCTTCTCCGAATCCTCTTTTCGACCTAACCTAACCTAAGTACTTCAATATTTGTAGCCAGTCTTTGCTTAAATTTTTAAAAAAATACATTTCAATATTTAGAACATCAATGTATTCTTTAATTAGGTTTTAATTGGTTATATTTTCCGAAAGTTTAGTTCTAAATTATAAGCGCTATAATGGCTACAGTTTATGTACAGATATTTGTACCAAGATACCTTGAATAACACCGAAATGCACTAAATTTCTAGATTATATTTTGAAATAAATACCAAAATACAGTAAATTATTAGCTCTAAAATATCTGTTATTACACTTAAGATATTATAACTTAACTCATGTGTTTACTTTTTAATTAATATATTCAGTTCTTAAATACCTAAACTTAGATGTTAGTACTAAAATAAGTAATACTCAGATATTAGTACTTTGTCAAAATTATTATTTTTTTTTAATGAGTTAATTAAACAAATTCAGTATTAAAAATACCTGTAATCAAAACAAGAATGCTTGTACTTAGTCTTGCCTTAAATTTTAGTACAAGAACTTTTTTTCTGTTTATTCTTTGGTTTAAAATTACAAACGCCTCTGGTAAGACATGACTTTTGAGTACTAAATTATAAATTTTTGTGCTACTGAATACGATCTTAATTTTTTTTAATATCTTAGTACTAAGAAAAGTTAATTTGGATAAACACTGAGTTAGTACTAGAAAACCTATTTTAAAGAATTAAAAATAAATCCTGGTAATTATGTTTTAAAATTCGTACGAATTGGGGAATTCTGTTTTTAGAGCAAATATTTCCGTTTAATCAATAATTATAAACTAATCCTGTTGGTTGACAACTAAAAGACATCTGATAAGTTTTGTGATAGTAATTTGGATACTAAAATATTTAAGATTATAATATGATACTGTTTTTTTGTTAAATAATTTAACGAATGTTTGTACTAAATAACTGCTGCACGTTATCTGGTACTTAAATACCTACGCTTGGACTTAGAATTTATTTTGTGCTAAGTTTTTTAATATTTCTACAAAATTTTTTAATGCTTAGAAATCCTTTGTTCTAGAATTTGGATAGAAATTTTTTATCTTCGTACGAATTAATTTAATTTTAAACACTTAATTTGTGTACGAAATGATATTTCATACTTCTTTCTTTAGTACTATTCTACTTAGACAAAACCCTTAGAATATATATCAGGTTTTAGAACTACAACAAAGCAAACATATCAAAGGAATATTTAAGAACTAAATACTAATTGTTTTTCTCTTGAAATTTAATTTAACAACATGCAATCGTTGTAGGGATGTTAGTAATAAATTACTGATTAACATATTCTGCTACTAAACTACCTACAATTAACCTTAGAAGTTAGTTTATTATTATAAATTATTAAATTATTTTTGTCTTGACTGCATTTTTTGAATTTTTACTTAAGTAAACAATTATTTAGTTTTCTGCTTCTGATTTGAGCTCTAAATGACATTATATGATATTTGACACTTTGGTACTAGTAAATACATATTATTGTTGGCACCTCTTTTTAGTACTTAAATATGCATTTTTTTGTTCAACAAAATCCTTTGTGCATATCACAGGTGTTAGTACTAAAGTAAACGTATAATATTAAAAACTATACAAAATGCAAATATAGAAATTTTTACTCGTTTTACTGATGTTAGTACCAAATCACTGAAAAACATTAGCTTATACTAAAAACCTCAGATTTAGCTAAAAATTATAGTACGTTCTAAATTATTCTTTCTTTGCCTGCGTTCTTAGTACTGGGATAAGTCTTTTTATTTTATTACAATAACATAAAATGTAATGGTTCGTATTTCAGTACTAAATTATATTAGTACATAGTTCACACTTTTGGAGAGGTAAATATAATGGTTTGCACATTTTTTAAATTTTAAACTAAACAAAAGCATTTCGTGTATATCCCAGGTTATAGAACTAAACTAAAGAAACTATACTAAATTCCGTAGATTTTTATCTATTTACATAGTTTTTTTTTTTTTAATTGGATTTAAAATAGACTAAATCGTTTAGAAATGTATGTACTAAAACATTGATTAACAAAAAGACCAAGGTTTTAACTTCGAAGATAGAGTGAACTAAGCTACTTTTGCCTTGACTCATTTCTTTGTATTTGGATAATATTTTTGTACAAATTCATTTAGATTTATGTGTACTAAAAGATCTTAAATGAGGTGTCTTACTTAAGTACTAAACATTTAATTTTTTACGCCTGTTAACATCAATTTTCGATTTCGAAATTTAATATTTTTTTATATTAAGATCATTTTTTATTTTAGATCAAATTTATTTACTGTTTAACATCAGCTGGTACTAAATTTTCGATTACGTAATTTAATAAAAGCTCTTTAAGTATATTTTATATCTTAGTACTAAAATATATTTATTAAAGCTTGTGGTTTCATAAGGTACATTCACTAATTTTTAGTATCAACATTTTAATTTATTAATTACTGGTGTTTTCATTACTGCATTAATTTTCTCCATCGCTTAACGCTTTAATTGTGTTTTATATATAAGTCTTTATTTTAATTAGTGTTATGTTAAGTAAGTGTTGTTTTCTGTTAGGAATATACAATTTTTTTTTATAATGATATTTTATGCAAAACTTAAAAACGTAATAATAAAAAATAATTTAAAAACAAATTGAAAATAAAAAAATTAATTTTTTTTTTTGTAAACCAAAAAATCGTAATAAAAATTCGTTATTTTTTTTCTTAATTTCTTTTTTTTTTGTAATTTTTTAATCGTATTTTTTAATCAAATACTGTTTGTTTTTCATTACTTCTTTTCAACTAACCTCAGACACAGGGAGAAGTTTCTATGTACTACAACTGACCTGTAGCACAGTGCCATCAAGGTGAATGTTACAAAAACGAACCCAACAACTGACATTAGTACACCAACTAAAAATACTGTATTTGAGCCATGGTAGTTCTCTATACGAGTTTTAAAACATTGTTACAATATAGTAAATATATAGAGTAGTAGTAGTAGTAGTGGTAGTAGTATTAAGCAAGCAGTATAATAAAGATTTAAAGGCGGATTTTCACAAAAAACAAAACGGTTTTTTGCCATTTTGTTTAAGCACACACAGAAGAGAAAAATTAATTAAGTTAATGTCATTTTAAAATTCACATCCATTTTTTTTTTTTTTTTGTTTTTTGGTAGGTCGTTTTAAAGGTTATTTGTTTTATGTTCAATATTTATTTTTAACGATTTTATATAAGTTGATTGATGTGATTTCGTTTATTTCCAGCAGAAGTAGGGGTGGTAGTTAGCGTTGTTGTAGTAGATTTTGTTGATTATTTGACAGAGAATTGCGGAAATATATTAAAGTAATTGTTATGTGTTAGAATAGATTTTAAGTTTTAGTTAAAAAAAAAAAAAAAAAAATAAGAATATTTAAATTTATTTTTATATTATTACAAAAATTCTACTTTACATATTCTGTTGTTAACTAAATCCTGTAAAATAGGATGAAAATAATCTCAGCACGCTATGACAATGGTAATCCTATGAGCGCGCGCACAATTTGAATTTTAAAATGTTGTTTTTTTTTTGCATATTGAACCTTAATTTAAAAAAAAAAAAAATTTAACTATTGTTTGTTGGTTTGGTGTGTGATTTTGATGGACATTTTTTATAGTTGATACATTTTTTTTTTTTTAGTTTAATTTAATTTTTTTCTGAAAAATGTCATGCATAAAAAATGAAAAAAAAAAATATTTATGTATATTGGAAACAAAAATTATATTAAATTAGAGAATTGTATGGGCAGTACATATTAGTTAGTATGATAAATTGAGTTCGTTTTTATTTTATGTGAAATAAATGTTCAATCGTGCCTTTTATTTAATTTAATTTCCTTTTTTTTATATGTAAACAAATATACCCTTATATACTTTAAACTAAACTTATGATTATTTGTAGTTAAAAATATTTTTTTAAATTATTTGTAACAATTTATATTAATATATACATGTAGGATATAATTGATTTATCACATACCATTGCCAGGGGGATGGAAAATGGGACATATCCTCCCCCAAAATGAGCTTTTTCAGTACAAAAATGTAAGAAATAATAGAAAATGTTTTAAAAACACTCTAACTTCTCTCGCCAAAACCTTTTCTTTTATCCGCTCCTACCATTGCTTTCAGTAGAGATATTAATGTGAAACTTTTGTCACGGCTTTATAACAAACTGAGAATTATTGAATGATGAAATAGTAGTGGTTGATACCTACATAACCACCCGTACTACCCCCTGTACTGTGGGGGTGAATTGGAATTTGTTTGATCAAATTTTTAATACCGCAAACAATTTTCAACGAATTTGAAAAAATAAACAGAATTGGAAAAATAACTTACTAAGTTCGAGATAGATTTCTTTCTCCTGGCCTGGATTTTTAGAAGTCATTTCTTTTATGTTCTTAATAAATCGTCAAATTCAGCGAAATAAAATTTTTTTTTGATACTTTTGCATTAAAAAATTTAAAACTTCTGGTATACCATATAAACGAAATGTATCTCAAATCAAAGTTACCCGGATAAAAATAGATATATCTAATCATATATTATATGACTAATTAAAGGGAGTAACATATCGCACACCCAGTTCAAAAGTGACTCAACTCAAAATTTTAATTTTTCGGTTTTATATGCTTAAACTACGTGCATTATACTTGTTTATCTATAAAAAAAAATATATCAGTGTATTTTGGTTTTGTTAACTGTTACTAAAGAACAGTTATGTCTTTCTTTATGTTTCAATTGGTATAAAGTTGGAAATATTTTTTTTCGATTTCTGAAAAATTAAAAATTTTGAGTTGAGTCACTTTTGTACTAGGTGTGCGATATATTATATGATTAAGTTGAAGGGAGTCACATTACGGCTTGTATCATTATATATAAATTTATCTGATAATTTTTATTAAGCGAATCTTTTATATGGTACTTGATATTATTATATGTCTCCATGTCTTACTCCATATAAAGGGTTCGCCAAATAACTTTTTTTTTTTGAAAATGCTATAAAAAAAAACTACTGAATATTTTCTCAAATTTCGGTTTTTATTTGAAAGTACAATCCTTCCGGTTAATAATGGAAAATAATTTCATTCAAATGGCTGCCTCGGCTGGCCATGCAGTAGCCTACACGATCGGTCCAATTTTTAAGCACATTATCGATTGTGTGCAGCTGTATTTCACCAATGGCTTCACGAATATTGTCCTTTAAAGCGTCAATTGTCTCTGGCTTGTTGGCGTAACACTTATCTTTGATGGCACCCCACGAATAATAATCCAACGGTGTTAAATCGCAGCTCCGAGGAGGCCAAACGACATCAGCTCTGCGGCTGATAATGCGATCTTCAGAAACAGGGCGCAAAACATCGAGTGTAGCTTCGGCTGTGTGGCGCGTAGCGCCGTCCTGTTGAAAACAAATGTTGCCAATATCCTCCTCTTCAATTTTTGTGAACAAAAATTCGTTCAACATGGCCCGATAACGATCGCCATTGACTGTAACGGCCACTCCTTGCTTTTCAAAGTAATCTCGCAATATTTCCCAGCGTTGTTCAAGCGTATACACTACCATATTCGTTCAGCGGAAGGATAAAACTAATTATCTGTCAAATCAGGCAAGAGCTAAGTGTTGCCATTCACGAAATAAGCACTAGTTGAAAAAAACGTTAGATGGCGGACCCTTTATAACTACATTAACCAGATAATAATAATCCAAATATATGTAGTCATCGATATGATTATATATGGTCCCATGGTAAGTCTTATTAAACTATATGTGACGTCATACTGAGATTATTTTGCTTATAATTTTATATATCATTATATATAATCCCATACATATTTTGGTAATATTTGGTAATGAAGCTATCTGTTAGTTAAGACTTTCTTACACTCACATATAACCATATGACTTTTATAACTAAATTATTTTTAAGTGATTTCTTTTATATACATTTAAATATATACGTATTTACATTTTCTAAGACAAAAACATTTAATTATATATTTTTTAAACACTAAATTTGTTCTTGACAATTTTTAAACATTACCTTAGGTTTCATTAAAAAAATTTTGGATCTTAAAAATTATTGATTTCTAGAAATTTTAATTTTCAATTTAATTACTTTTAAGCATAACTTCAAATTATAACTATCACGGGTATGAAAAAATCGCATAAAAAATTGTATTAAACTATATCTAATTTTATATAATTAGATACATGTATGGGAACTTATCAATTGAGATATAATTTTATTAGATTCTATACACTCAGGGAACTTTTGCTTTAAAAATATGTAGTTGTTTGGGTTGTAAAGCAGTTTCTTTATTTTTAATGTAAATTTCAGTAATTCGAAGAACAAATTAATTTTTTTACTAATCTTGTACTTCATTTAAAAAAACAAACAACATCAAATGATTTTGTTTTATGATTTTACATTTATTTTATACAGTTGTTTTTCGTTATTTAAAAAAATAAAATAGATAAATGTTTGTTTATTTTTTACTAACATGTGGTTCATTTTTACTACAATTGTCAGTAATTTTTTGAATATTAAAAACAAATGACAATGTCAGTTGAATTTACGGAAATGTAAGTCTCCCTTTCTTTAAGTGAAATTTCATTTGTTTTTAACTACATTTGCAGTGGTCTTTACCTACATAGTATTCTAAGTGTATTAAAATTTTGATACTTTTTGTTAAGAATATAAAATAAATGTCTTTAAAAATTGTCTGTGAGTAATCGATGTGGAGTTTATTCAATCATTTTTAAAATTTTTTAAATTCGTTTAAGCAACAAATTTAGAAAAAAATGTGTACGAAATTTGTTTTTAATTAACAACAAGGTTTTTATAAAATTTAGTTGTAAAACTAAAATATTCACCATCTATAAAATTATAATAATTCCCTGTTAAAAATCGACATACAATAAAACCCCGTTAAGAAAACTCCGAGATTCTTACAAAATTAAGTCGTCATGGACGATGTTCATAGTCACCGGTGGAAAGTATATTCGCAATATTTTTGTTGTCAACAAAATATTAAAATATTTTATAAAACTTTTCAAAAATTGTGAAATTATTTCTTTTGATGTTGTAAAAAGATATTTCCGAATACATTTGAGAAAAATTCTGTGGGGTTGGTTTAAAATTCACAGAAATTTAACAAAAAAAACTTCCAAAATTTTGGGGAGTTCGTTTGTATGAAATTTCTTTGTGAGATTACTTAAAACAGTTCGTCTTAACCGAGAGGTCGTCTTAAGCGAGTAAGTATAAAGAGTCTTTTTTGACGTTGAAGCTGTTACCAAAACGGAGGGACTTTCAAATAAGTTCCTAACAACCCATTATACGTCTTAAACGAGTTTTACTCTATATGGATCCATACATGAGCACACACGCTTTTTATAGCAGTGTCACTTGTTAGCAGCTGCTATTAATAGTTGTGAATCTAAACATTTTAACTTATATCAAAAAACAATAGTCCCAATAAAAGATTCAGGGGCGGAAATTAAATATATGGACCAGTGTTTACTCAAAATGGCACTGTGAATACAAAAAATTTATAAAAAATACACAACAAGCTGAAGACATTAAAATCATTTTAGAATAATGTTAATACCTTTCAATTCGATATTCATTTTGATATATTTCAATACAGAACAGTTTTGTATTTAAAGTTGCAGAAGTTGTCAACCTACGTACACTGAAAGAACAAACTAATAACAAGTTCTCTCTTTCGAATTTATTATTAAATAGTACGGTTGGAATGAAACAATACTTTTTAAAAACTTGTTCTTATATGGAGATACTGATGATGCATTTGGTGGCAAACTTTTCACCACAATGCATTGACTCAATATTTTGGTGATTTATACACACTGATCTTAATCAGTTTGTTTCTATCCACCTCAGTCTATTTCAATCTGTTCTCTTTTAATTTGCTCGTAAACTCGCATCGAACAACTGAAAACATGTTGCAGAAATTTAAAATTTTTAATTTTTAACATGTTTTTGAATAATAATTTAATAAAATGAAAATTTAAATTATTCAAGTTCTAGGCCATACTCTATTTTTCTTTATTAGGATATTGCCCTAACAAATAATCTATAGAGTTTTTGTTTTCAAATTCATTAATTGACCACTTTCAGGCATGTGTTGATATATCTATTTCGGGAATTTTCTAGGTTACCATCATCAGAACACGTTTTGAAAGAAGTGACAATCCCATGCAAATATCAAACATTCATATTTATTCATATTTCATAGCTATCCCACTAAATGAGAACTAATGTATGAGTTCGAAGTTAAAGATTATCCCCATTGATCAAAAATAAATTGAAAACTTGTTTGTTTATGTGCAAGCTCTACCTTTGGTAGATATACACTACACGCTTTTTGTTGTTATTCTCCTTTTTACTTTTACACTTGTTTTATTTAAACACAAGATATAAAGGGGAAGTAAACTAACCCGTACTTTGTTTACAAAAAACAATCAGTCGGTTAGTTTTAAAGTTAGGGAAATATTTTTGTTTTGACGAAATCGTTTTTCAGTTATGAATAAATTTATTTACTGAATGATTATTTAATATTTTTTAAATATGTACTTAATAGTAAGGTACTCAAAACACAGTTCTAAAAACAATGTTTCAATAGTTTAAAAAAAGCTCAAAACCATTTAAATAAGCCGCTCAAATATAAAAAAAACCGTTAAATTTAAAAAAATGAACCGCTAATTTCATAATTTTTTAATAAAATTTTTACTACAAATAAAAACTGAGTAAAATTTGTTCTTTGGAACTTCGCCAGTCAAACAATGGTGCTATAAAGAAATTGTTTCGCCCAAGTCTCAAAAATCAAATTGGTTTATTTTATATATATTTTTTTTTAAAACCAACAACATGTAGCATTCAATTTTCAACTAAAACATTACTTAAAAATAACGATTGGGAAAAAATAGCAAAAAGCTCTATTTGAACAGAAAACAGCTTAAATAAGCTTACGTTTCAAATAAAAAAATTAAAAGTAGCATATAGTTACAAAATAATCTAAAATAAGCCAATATAAAAAATAAGCCACAAAAGCTTTAACGAATATAGCTTTAAATTTTCATAATTTCACGATCAGAACTTGTATTTAGTCTAAATAGTTGTATCCCTTCAATTAGAAAACAAGCTTTAGCTTAATTTTGGTTGCCCTACTTATTAGCTGTACTAAATTTTCATACAAATAATGTATGAGGGAATCAGAGCAAGTATTGTTTTAATTAGTGTATGCAAAAAATCTTTATGAACAATTATTATAATTACCACGTGCCAATTATTATTATTTCAATTATTTTCATGATAAGGGATTACATTTCTGTAACGCAGCTTCAAACAAAATGATTGATAAAGAAAATAAAATAATAAAAACATAAATAAAAGTTAATTAAAACAATGATTTAAAAAACAATACATAGTATATTACATCAATCAATTTTGTGCAAATTTAAAAAATAATAAATATATGTTGTATATATTATTTTTGAAGCCAATTATAATTGTAATAATAAAAAAAAAAAACACAATTGGAGAGACACTCAAACATACGTACACTTAACATTTATTTAATAAACACTTATAGGGACAGAAAAAAAAACAAACAAAAAATACGTAAAATGTAGAAAACAAAAGAAATGATTTTGATATATTTGTAGTAAATACGTCTGTATTATTTTCAATCATAAAGATGATATGGAATAGATATGAAAATGAATATAATATATATATATATATTTATATATATACATTTATTAGGGCGGGTCGATTTGTAGGAAGGCAAAAAAATCACACGTCTCCCAAGATTGTGGGAGACGCGCTAGCAGGTTAATTCATAAATCATCATTCTAGGTGACCGTTAAGGGGTTAAAAGAAAGAGGGCCTTTTTAGCCGTGTTTTTATAGCAAAATGTACAAATCTCGGGATAGAGATATTTCAGAAAGTAGGAGGTGTCTTTCCAAGATTAGGGTCTCTATTTCTTCTCCGGAAGACGCTCTAGCAGATGAATGTATAAATTATTTTCGATTGGGTTGGATTCGATTGGGGCACTCTAAATGAGTCAAAGTGGGATTTTTCAAAATTTAACCCTACAGGTCAAAAGTCGGGACATCAGAATTCGTTTTAGAGGTATGGTTCCTTCGGCAAAGTTTCTTGTTTTGATCCCTAGAATACGATTTTCCTTGTACGTTGAGCGATTTTTAAATCGAACCGCCCTAATATATATATGATTTGGAAGCGGAATAAATGAAAACAATTTGATACGCATACATTAGGATGTCCAGTAATAGTTTGTCGATTTTAGTTCATTACACCCCCAGTTCTATTGCAAATAGTTCCAAATGTAAGATCTCTAAGCCCACTTTAGTTTGGAATACGAAATGACGCACAAAATTGATAAAAATGCAAAAACGTGCTTTTTAAAATTAATATTAAAGATTTTTTTTTTAAAATGCCTTATTTGAAGGTGTCTATTTTACAATATAATAGTTGTAATTTTACGAAAAAAAATTTAATAAATTATAATTCCTGTCGATATATCCCAGCAAAAAATAACCTGGATTTGCTAAGCTGTAACTCCATTTTATGCTTTCAAAATAGCGCTTCATCGCATGGCATACTATAAAGCAATTAGGGAAGGCATTCTGTAGTGCTTCCCAAAATGCCTTCTTTGAAGCAGTGAATACAAAGTGCAATAAAGAGTGCATACCATGAAGCATTAATGATGTCAACATACAAAAAAGCGCTTCTTAGTGCCTAAGAAGGCATGAACTTATTGCTTCTAAGAGCACATGAAAGAAGCGCTTTTCACCTGCCTAAAAGAGACATACCAAGTGGGACATCGCGAACAAAAATCATGCCTTCTTTATATGCTTTGGAAGCGCTTCGTAATTAAATAATGCCTCCCGGAAACGCTTCTTGGTAAGCACTATTTTTGCTGGGATGTAAGCATGCACGCGGGGTATATTTGGCAGATATCATTTATCATACATAAATGGTAGACCCTCTACGATATATATTAATAAACTGAAATAAATAAATGTGTGTTTAATTTGCATTTAAAAAATACGCTCGAACTTGATACACCCTGTACGTTTCCAGTCGTGCGGTTCAAACAAGGAAAAATAATTTTATTTACTTCCTTATATTTTTGTGTAGAACTTTAAAAACTCTATATTTAGCAAAAATTAGAATACAATCGAATTGCTGGGTCGTAAAATATAAACAATTGAAGAGGGTGACGTGATGCGAGAAAATTAGCAAAATTCTTTTTAATATGATTTGTTTTACAATTTGCTGAATTAATAAAATTTTTTTTGATTTTATTTTACAACACATAGTGTGAAACGAGACGTTACATAGGGTGATGTGAAACACACTTTTCTTACTTGGTAAATGCTAGCAATTATTAGAATTAATTTTTTTTTGTGGTTTATAGAATTAAAAATTTTATGTGGTGACTTTATCTACTGACTTTTATTTCAAGTCACCTAAAATCTTCAGAGGACCAATGATTTACCCAAATTATAATTTTTGAAGGAAAAATATTAACGCTTTACCCATATTGCTTTATTTAATGTTTGAAAATTGCGGAGTACGGCAAAACTGACTTATAGCCCTAATGCTATAGTCAGAACGTGTTATTGTTTATTAAATAAACACTAACTACACAGTGTATTATGACTAGCATGTACACAAACAATGTTTATTAATTAAAAATGTTTTATTTTTGATTTGAATTAGTTCAATTCTTCCAATTTTATAAATAAAAATAAAGCAATACGTGTAAAGCGTTGATATTTTTGCTTCAAAAGTTATACTTTTGGTAAATCTTCTACCCCTTCTACATAGATCCTCTGAACATTTTCGGTGATGCGAAATGAAACATTTAAGGAGATAAACTCTGCATTAAATTATTATAGATGAAGACATTTTTAATTAATAAATACACATTGCACGGTTAATGGTTTAGCAAAGAACAAACGATCTTGAACACATCATAATCTTGCTCACATCATAATTTATGATAAAAGATCGAAAAATAAATTTCTTAAACTTAAAAGTAAAATGTTTAAAAGTAAATATAATTATAGACTGTAATGATCTTTACTTTTAAACATTTTCTTTCAAATTAAGGATATATTTTTTCGAAAATTATTATGTTTGATTGAAACCTATCCCCTCCCCCGACCTCTAAACACTGAACTCTTTTTATGACTCAAGCCCAGCACAGAAACGCTGCGCTACGAGATCGCACAAACGTATATATACAAAAGTTGTATATATGTTAACTAAATAGCTAAAAAAACAAACGAGAATTATGGTAAGAATAGTACAAATGGACAAAAATAGAGATGTTTATCAGAAACACATTTGCTAACTTGGTGCACACAGAAAAATTTTTTAGCTATTTGCCAACTGAAATTCTGTTACTTCGACTCAAATTCGATTATTACGAAATCCAGACAGTTGGCACAACTTTATATTAATTTCCACAACAAAGTTCAGTTAATTCAACAGAATTTTATTTGCAACACCCAACAATATCAGAAATCGAATGTAAATATCGTTGTATTTACTGAATTTATAAGTTGTTACCATTAATATACACTTTTCAATTCGGTTGGCACTTTATTTCTCTGTGTGTGCTTTTCCCATTATTTTTTATTATTTTTAGCCGTATTTTGTGAAAGTAACCCTCTCCGGGATGGCCATATCTCAGGAAGTGGGAGGAGCTTATCCAAGATTAGTCTTAATCTCTTCCTTGGAAGATTCTATAGCTGATTAATGCATCAATCATATTTGTGGGTGGGGTTTAAGGGGTTAAGGTTAATTAGAAAAGTAGTATTTTTATTGAAACTGGCATAATTAACCCAGCTCGGGATGATCATATCTCAGGAAGTAGGAGGAGCTTGTCCAAGATTATGGTATCAATCTCTGCTTTGGAAGATTCTCTAGCAGATTAATGTATAAGACATTATTCTAGCTTGCGTTTAAGGGTTTAATTTTTAATTTTAAAATAGGCATTTTTTTGAAATTAATTGGGTTAGTTTTACAAAAATCGTCTAAAAATGGGTTAAATATTAATTAGAAAAATAGTATTTTTACCCCATTTAGGTTAATTTTACAAAAATCGGCAAAAAATATTATTTAAATTTTGATAAAATAATTCATTTTTCAATTTATGTTTTTTTTTTATTGTATTATAAAAATTCCAAATTTGGCATTTTAAAAAATCTTTAAAATTAATTAAAATAAAAAAAGACGTTTCTGTGTTTTTTTCAAATGCGTTGGTCATTTTTGATTCCAGGCTAAAGTGGGTTTATGATATCCGATGAAGTCAGAACTAAATATCTAATTAATATTAGGCATATTAAATTAATAAATGAAATAAAAAATTTTATTTTAAAAAATTTCGAATTTTCGTAATTTGTAATAAAAACACACTTTTCCAGAAATGGGGTCACTTGCGGCCGAATTTGGCATGTGTTAACGTTTTCCAAAAAAAAGGATTTATTCCATTTTTAACCTTTTGAAATTAAAGTTGGTGTAATGACAAATTTATTTTTGAGGCACATCCTAACATACATATATACGGCCTTATAAATTAGGGTGTCATTTATTGAAAGCGTGGTTTTTATTTTGGAGAGCAATAAACAGAGTACTGTTGATCCCAGTGGTTATCATTTGCAGAAATTTCGAAACTTTAACACAAAATCACAATTTTTTTTAAGAATACAAATCAACACAAAATTATCTCTCATATGAGTATAATTATGTCGGTGTCTGTTTCAGGATATCTTACCGGAATTGCAGGGAAATATTCAATGTTTATTTTTATCCCTATAAACTTTACGTTGTATATTTGGCAAAAAAAAAAAAAAAAACAAAAACTACTAATTTTTGTATTAAAATTGCGATGCCATTGAAAATATACTAAATATTTATAAAAAACATGTGTATAAAAAATGGAGTATATAACGTACATATAAAAACAGCGATGTTTCAAAAATTATAAATGAGATTTTTTTGTTAGACTAAAATTCAGCGTGCCCAAATATATTAGAAAATATATCTTACAAAGGCAGGCTCTGCAAAAAGTAGCAATTTCTTCAACAGTGATTTTAATAATATATTTTTATAATCATTAAGAGAATTTTATTTTACTTTGGTATTTGAAGCATGTGGAAAATTAGGTAAAATTGGAAGTTCTTTTCTAAATATTTCAGGACATTTTCAATGGATTTCCAATTTTAATATAAAAATATCTACATTGGAATGTCGTCGACGTTATAAACAGTGACAAAATTTAAAATTTTTTTAAGATATAAAGAATTTATAAGAAGAAAACTAAAATAGGACAACTTTTAACTTTCCGGCAATTACAGTGCGATTTCCTGTTACAAACGCCGACATAATTGTAATTAAAGATAATTTTATGTAGACTTATATTATACAGGCCGAAAAAATGTGAAAACAGTTTGAATTGTTTGAGTTGTGCTGAATCCTAATCTGACCTCAGAATTTCTCTATCATATCAGGTTTTCTTAACATAATATCTTAACATAAACTTTGAAGAAACTCTGTTTTTTTAGCCGTATTCGAGACGTTATAACGGCGCGAATTAAGCTTTTTTAGAAAAATTGTTTATATCGTATGAAAGTTTTACCTATTGGATCCAAAAAAAACATCTGTCATATCTTGTTCCTTCTTTGAGATATCTTAACTTAAAGTGAGAAAAACACAATTTTTCGGTATATTTATAGTATTTTCGCTATGAATGCAAAACTCAAAATTTTTCGCTATATTTTTCCTTTATTTTACAGTGAATTTTTAAGACGAATTTATAGCGAATTCATAACCAAATTTTTCGCCATATTCGAGATCCTATAACCGCGCGGATTCAGATTTTTTAATAAAATTTGTTATGTCCTCTGAAAGCCCTGCCTATTGGCTTTGCGCTATATTCATGGTATTTTCGCTATGAATGCAAAAAATTTTATTTTTCGCAAGACTTTGCCTTTATTTAAAAGCGAATTTTCCATAAAAATGCTTTTCTTCTATTCTCTGAAAAATATCGTTTATAACAGGTTCACAACGAATACAGGATCACAACAAAAAATTTACTTCATTTATGTTTTCTTAAGATGTTATTCATGTTATTATTTTACGATGGTCTTCAAGATTTTTTTAATGAACCGTAAATGTCTTATATGTAATATAAACAATTAAAAAAGACTTTTTCTTTTCCCCGTACTGAAGAAATATAGCAAAAATGCTATGAATATAGTGAAAAGTCGTGCTTTTTCAAACTTTAGGTTAATATATCTCAAAGAACGAACATATATAACATAAGTTAAAACTTTATTTTGAAGTCAGTTGGTAGGAATTTCAGACAACATAAGAAATTTTATAAATAAATGTGAATTCGCGCTGTTATAACGTCTCGAATATGCCGAAAAACGTAGATTCTTTAAACTTTAGGCTAAAATATCTAATGTTATGGGCAAATTCTGAGGTCAGATTCAAATTCAGCGCAGCACAAACATTTACAAAAGTATACTCTGGTCTCAGCGTTATACATTTGTTGGCCCGTGTTATTCTTCTATAATTTTGCGAAAAGTTTCGGGAAATTAAGCAAAATATACGCAAAACTGGGGTGAATGATATGAAGATATAAACCGCAATATTTCAAAAACTGCATCTGAGAAAAAATTATATAGTACAAAGTTATTTAACACATATTTTTAAAAGTAATTGTATTTTAAGTTCTATATTTATAAAAAAGTTTTCTGAGATAAGGTCGTAAAAAACTGGACAATATTATTTCCTATTTGATTCTCAGTATCCAAGATCATGCTAACAGATGGCTCTTTAATATTATATTTGAGTTTTTGTCAACATTTTTTGATCATTTTCTTTTCGAAAAAAAAACAACATTGTTATAAAAACAACAACCTAATATGTACTTACTCATACCAACTTAAATAACTTAATATAATAATCATTGTTTTTAAGTACTATTATATAAATTATAATATTTATAATATAAAAATACATGTTAAAGTACGCGTTTAATAGAAAAGCACAAAAAGAGAGAAGAAGAAAGAGAGATATAAGTTTTTTTTAATAGAAAACAATATAAACATACATACATACACACACACACACACATTATACACTTATTTATAACAAAAATTATATTGAAACATTTATTGATATTATTGAACACATACACTTAAACTTATTTATATACAGTTTATTTATTATTATATATATAGTACAATACATCCATATATTGTATTGAATACACAGGTAGAGGCATACAAAATAGTATATTTAAAATTGTATGTAAAGTCGAGTTGATTGTTGTATACAATTATATACATACACAGAGACACACACACAAAACAACAAACAAGCAAACAATGAAATATAAACCGATTTTTTTTTTGTTTAAATGTATAGTAGGTACTCGTACATAATACACGTTTAGTTTTTGTAGTGTAGGTACATGTAGTTAGTTGTTATGTAGGCATGGCAATGATAGAGACAATGGTAGTTGTTGTTTTTTTTTATATTTTTTTTAAATACATACAGAAGGAGGTACTTTCTTTGTTGAAGACAAAAAATATTGTTATATTTATATATATATATATTTTTTAAATAAAATAAATTGTATATCTTATTTCTTTTAAGGACAGAAAACCAAGCAAAATTTTTGTATTTTTTTTTTAGTTTGGATTGTTAGTACTAAAAGTTTTCTTTTTAGCTTTTATTTTGGTATTAAATTTAGTTTTTTTTTTTTTTTTTTGTATATTAAAACCCAATTTTAGAAAACCATGTATAAAATTAAATAAACTCATATTTAAACAGAAACTAAATCATAAGTAAACCAATATAGATTTAAAAGAAATCATTCGAAAAATTAAAGCTTAAGAAATAAATAAATTTTCAATAGCACTACTTGATAAAACACTTGTAAATATTTTTTCAAAAATGATTAAAATTTCATTTATAATAGTTTTAGAAATGTTGTAAATGTTTAAAGATATTTTAAAACATAAATAGAGTATAAATTTTTTTTTATCAAATTCTTGTACATCCATTAATCGAAAATTTGTATATGAATTTATTGTGATATTTTGCAAGAAACTGTTAGCATATAATCTTAAATACACATGAATGAACATTTGTAACCAGAGAAAAACTGGAATACGTTTCATAAATTTTCGTCCAATGTAACAATTTTATCGATATTTATGAAATTTTTCATTAACAACAAGAATTATAATGACCATATCACTATGATCTCTATGCATTTTTTTTACAAAAAAATAATGAAATCCTTACTAACAAAAAATATCCTTCATATATAGAGTGAAACATTTCATAAATATGATGAAATTGATTTAGTTTTTTTTATGAAATCTTTCATTAATAATATGAAACGTTACATTGGATGAAAATTGATGAAGAAGAAACCTTTCCGTCACTACTCCAACTTTTTCCCGAGGAATCACTTTGTACCTAAACATGGTCTTGTGGACATAAGTGTCAACCTCTAAACCTTACCTAAAACTAAAATTCATGTATATATTTTTTAATTAGCAGTTTCATATACTTTTCGATAGAGGATAATACATTTTATAAAGGGTCCGCCATCTAATGTTTTGTTTTTCAACTAGTGCTTATTTCGTGAATGGTAACACTTAGCTCATGTCTGATTTGACAGATAATTAGTTTTATCCTTCCGCTGATCGAATATGGTTGTGTATACGCTTGAACAACGCTGGGAAATATTGCGACATTACTTTGAAAATCATGGTAATGTTGCAGAATGTGTGCGAAAATTGCAATTTTTCTTCGAAAATGAGCAAGGAGGGTCCGTTACAGTCAATGGCGATCGTTATCGGGCCTTGTTGAACGAAGTTTTGTTCACAAAAATTGAAGAGGAAGATATTGGCAACATTTGGTTTCAACAGGACGGAACAGGAAACCATTGGTGAAATACAGCTGCACACAATCGATAATGTGCTTAAAAATTGGACCGATGAAATTTGAATGAAATTATTTTCCATTATTAACCAGAAGGATTGTACTTTCAAATAAAAAAAGAAATGTGAGAAAATATTCAGTAGTTTTTTTTTTATAGCATTTTCAAAAAAAAAAGTTATTTGGCGGACCCTTTATTTTCTTTAAAGTGGGTGCAAAGAGTATATACTTCATAGCGAAACTGTGCTACTCACGGGCCTCTCAATAATTAGCAAATTCGCACATAACTCTCACTAAGAGAAAAATACATTGAAAGCCCCTAAATAAATAGAGAAAGGATCGACCGAGGCAGATGTGGATTGAAAACTTTAAACTCGTTTTCTGGAAAATCGTGGTTTTTTGAGTTATGCCAGTCTTGCAGTAAATGAGCGATATATTCATGACATATGAAAAAAAAGTAATATTTTTGAAGTAAACAATTTTTGATCAAAAATGTTTTATCTTAAGTAAAATAATGAACTCGCAAATTTGTAAAAAATGTGGGCACAAAAGTAGGTGTGGCCAACAAAAAGTATGTAGTTACCTTGACTGAGGTAAAGAGAATATGTGTACCAAAATTGAGCGAAGTGCCTTGGAAAATAAAAATTTCATTTCTAAATAAATAATTCATATTTGTATATGAAAAGTTAGCGAAAAAGTGGGAGTGGGTTGGATAGGATCGGTTGTAGTAAATTTCAGAGAAATCCATTAACAAATTAAAATTTGTATTGCAAACGAACAAATAAACAGAAAATTAATTTTATATATATAGATGTATATTTCAGGGTAATATTTATTTTTATTTTAGTTCTAAAGATTTAGAAATTATCTAAAAATAAAAAAAAAACAAAAATCTCTTAATAAATTTATATATATACCATATTTTTATATATTCCAACATTTGTTTAAAAGAAATCTATCATTGCGGTGTATCATCAAGTAGTGACAAGTATTCGAAATTTCACTTTTAATTAAAAGATTCCAGAAATATTATATACGTTCTACAATTTATCATTTCAAATTGTAGTAATTACTATATATCTGAAATCTTCTTTATGATATTTGAAAACTCTATAAATTTTTATGGTAAAATTTATAAAACTAAAATTTTGTTCAAATTATAATTTTTTTTTTTTGTTTTGCTTGGTACTCTACCTGTAACAAACGGCCAGTGTTGCAAAACTAATGAAGACACATTTGACAATAACGGTTAATATGATGACCATTGATAATGTGCTGATTCTATCCTGATTGGCAGGTTCTGTAAAATGCATGAGCAGTAGTAGGAGAATGGCGTATAAAAGCAAATAAAATTTCCATCAAGTGTTAAATGAGTTTTAAAGAATTTTATAACCATATAAATTTTTAGGCGCAATATTAAAAGAAACTCTTAATTAATTAAATTTAAAATAGAAAAATCTCTTGCATTAATTGGTATTTAATGCAAAAAGTAAAAAATTCATTGACATTATAGAGTTAAATTTCAATTAAATGTATGATTTTATTTTGTAATTATAAAGTTTTCACTTTATATTTTTTTTTAGTTTCTTTTGTTCTGGATTACCATTGTCATTTTACTTCTTCTAGCTACATAAATTTATTGTTAAGTTCAACTTATTACTGAAGATTTAAAATTAATTTTCACTCTTTTTTTTTTTTTTTCATTATTATACTTTCGTTGTTTTTGTGTTTTTTTACACATAAATATAAAATTGAATTGTTTGTAAGTAAATAAGTAAAGTATAAGTATGTTTCATTTAGCTTACCATACGGCGTTTCCTTCTTTTCCATTTTGATTGTATTTTCTGGTGTTGGCAGAGCTTCAGTTGGCAGTGGTGTAGTTAATAAGACAATTAAACTGCAATCAATACCTCCCCATCCCATATCGCAAAAGCATTTATTTGTATTCGTACAAACCTGCATGAAAAATAAGGAAATTATAATTTTTATGAAAAAAATAAATAAAAAAATTATAAAGTTTTTCTTTTAAAAGAAAATAAAATCAGGGATTTTAATGATGTCATTCATGTACAATTATTGTTTTCGATAAGAAAGTATTTATAATTAAGAATGTTGACAGAAGTTTTTAAGATAATATTTTTCGATGATTTTTTAACATAATGAAATGAAAAAATTTAATTATTTAAAATTTTCATTTTGACTTAACATTTTTTTGTTAAACTAAGTGCCAGTTATCATGTCAGCACATATAAGGGAACTCTTTCGCTGAATTTCAATCTTATGCTTAAGAGGTAAAATTGGGATACAAAATTTTTTGCCAAAATTTTATACACTCTTTTTTAAAAGCTCACAATAGATACAAAATTAACTTAACCTGAGCTAATTTACTAGTAAAAATCAAACTTAGGACAATATTTTTGCCTATAACTCAGATACCAATCGAGATACCACCCTAAATGTTTCACACAAATGAAAAGAATAATTCAATACTAAGCATACGAGGTATATTAAAAAATGCACATTTTGAGGAATGGGAATTGAAGCTCAAGACCCCTAAAAATGACCTTTGACCCTACTATAAAAAAAAGAAAAACAATATGCATAGCATTTTGAAAAGTATATTTAAAACTTAAAATTAGGCTAACACGTATTTTGTTTCTTGTATAACTTAAAAGTTATAGTCAATTCTGTAACGATACTTTCATAATGTCATGAAAGCGAAATTGTCCGGAATATGAAATTAATGTTTCGTCGTTTGCATATCGAGTATGACAGTTATGATGAATTTTATTGAAATCTGAGATTGTCGATCAGAATGATGATTGAATTGACATGTTTTCACTCAATAGTAAGAGTTTTGTGAAATTCGACAGCACATATATATATTTATTATTTTTACGCGAATTTTTCTTCACGATATTAATGAAAAAACTTCATAGATTTTTTTCGGAAATTCAGTAAAGAATTTGGTGGCCAAACTTTACCCCAACGGACATAATCCACAGAATTGAAATTCTAATTATGTCCGAATGGTTTTCGGTCATAATCCCCAAAGCCGGAAGTTGGGAATAATAATAACCGGTCATAATCCCAATTGGGATTAAAGTGCATACGCACAGCAAATTCTTCTTATTCAAAACATTTTCCCATACTAACTTAGCATATAACTTTTATAGCACAGGTCTTCTTTGTATAAATTAATAATTTTTCAAAAAAGTGCTACGAGTATAAAATATATTGTTTTAATTATTTGCATAGTAAAGGCCTAAAATTTGCACATGCTTTTTACTGCGTTAGTATATCTCCCTCCTATCCAAAATTATCGAACCTTAAAAGTAGGTGTTGCTTTAAAGCCACGGCAGTGTAAAATGGGTTAATAATAATTTTCTTTACAGTAACGATTTTAAAAATTCATTAATTTTCTTACGCTCGTATTCATAAAAAAATCTTAATTTAGATTTCAAATACATTTTATATGAAACACAATTCAAAACCTTAAAACTGTATTCATAAACGAATATTAGCTTATATTCGTTTATGAATACAGTTTTAAAGCTTAAAGTGTGGGTAAAATAAACATGTATTTGAAATGCTGTTTAATATTTTTATGAATACATCTTAGCTTCTGAAAATTAGTTACAATTTTTTTTGTTTTGTTAATTTTTGTCTTCATGATAAAAAAAAAAATAAAAAATGTACTTATAAATTTTAAATATTACTTATTTTATAAAAATCCAAAGTTTTTTCAATGCAAAATATACAAAAAAAATATACTAAAATATTTATTTATCGCAAGATGAGAAAAAATACGCAATAACAAATCTTTGCCATATTGCATAGATTTGAGTCGCAAAGATATTTCTCCTGCAGCTGATGACAAAAAAACATGAATTTACTTGAACTTCCCTCAACTCAAAAACATAAGTTAGTAGAAAAGTTAGTAAAACGTCTTGTAAATCAGGTATACTATTTTTTAGCAAATTGTTTTGCTAAAATCGTGTTTTCAGCTATATATATTGTTATACTTATTCAGCACTTAACTGTTTTATACTAATGCTTTACTAATATTATACTAATGTTTTACTACTTAATTCAGCTAAAAAAAAATTGTGCTGATAAGCACATTAAGAATGTGGACGACAACCAGATTGAAAGATATACGCAGAATGAAGATGTCGCGGCATGTCAAGATGTAGTAGAGAAGAGGATAATGATACTAAAAAGTACAACTCTAATAAGACATATAAAAAAATCAACCATGGAAGACTTTTGTATCTGTTTTTCATACATAAACCAAAATGAAGGATTAAAACAACTTAAATTTTGCGTTGTCACCGGCTTATGAAAATAATTGTCTATTAATTAAATAAAAGACAAAATAAAATATTTAAATTTAATATGTATTTCTTAACTAAATGTTTATAGATTAATAATCTAGTGTGGTCAAATTGTAAACAAACATATACAGACATGTAGACAGAGTATAGAGAAAGACAAAGACAAAGACACACATCTTAGGTAGATTTTTATGGTTCCTTTTTCTTATTGCAAAAAATGGTTGTTTTTTTCGTTTCCTTTGTTTTCGTTTATTTTTTCGTTTCGTTTCTATAATTATCTTTGGCAGTTGCGCCCTTTAAAATATAGCATCATTTAGACAACCATTGATGAAAGTAGTTGAAAGAAAATTTTTGTTATGTTATATATATTTATTTCTATATATTTTCAGATATTAAATTAATTCATGCCGTCAATGTGGGAAAATGAAAATTTTTATATTTCATTATTATTGTAAATTATTTTTAAAAGAATCACAAAAATATGTTTTATGATTTTCAGTAAATAAATTAACTAAATTACAATTTTTCTACAAATTTTTTGCGTTTTTTTCAGTCTACTAAAACTTAGCAAAAAATTTATTAAGTTTTAGCAAGGCTTTTTTATTTCTAATCCACTAAGTGTTAGCAAAACTTTTGCTGAATCCATTAATTTTGTTGCTAAAAATCAGCTCGCTGATTTTCAGCAAAAGATTTTGCTGACATTAGCAATTTGCAAGCACCCCCCTGACTAAAATTATAAAATAATATATAAATTATAAAAAAATATGCATTTCAAATGCATATTTCCCTGTTGGAAATATAAATTCTGGTAATATACTTTTGTTGTGAAAACATTTCCTTTTCCCATGTTTCTAATATAATACACTGATAATAATCCATGCGTAAAAATACAAATAAATGTCAAAATAACCAACAATTTTGTAAAATAAACGAAAATTTGTTCATTTTAAAAAAGATTTCGTTGTTTTGACATTTTTTTCGTATTTTTAGCACGGCTTACTATGAGTGTATGTTTAATTGCAAGTATAATTTTATTTGCATGTAAATATATGAAGGGCTTATTGTAAAAACTTGAGAAGCCACATTTTGGTTTTAGTTTGTTTTAGCCTTTTAAAGGTTAAACAAATCCAAAAATATGACTTCTGCAGGACGCTTATACTCTAGGTACTTGCAATAAGTGTTTAAGCGAGACATCTATTAAATATTAGTCAATGGATGTCTAGAAAACAGCGAAAATCCATAAAATAATATATAAGGCTTATCATGTTTTTACATTAAGCCCTTCATATATATGTTTGGAACTAGTAAAAAACTTCTATCGGACAACATATATATCGCACACCTAGTTCATAAGTGACTCAACTCAAAATTTTAATTTTTCGGGTTTATATGCTTTAACTATGCACGATACACTTGTTTATCTATAAAAAATATCAGTGTATTTTGTTGTTGTTAACTGTTGCGAAAAAACAGTTATGTATTTCTTTATGTTTGAATTGGTATAAATTTGCAAATATTTTTTTGTCGATTTCTGAAAAATTAAAAATTTTGAGTTGAGTCACTTTTGAACTAGATGTGCGATATGTTTGGCTGCAAATATATGTTTATTATAAGTGTGTTTGCATGTCCCAAATATAATATCTACAAATTTTAAAATTGCAAATATATGTTTGAATAGGTTTGAAAATTTGAATAATTGTAAACATATATATCATTACCTGCAGACATATTAAAAAGTGTATTTTTAGTGGGTGTAGCAAAATGTGCATTCATCAAAAAAAAAATGCATTTATAGCAAAATATGAAATAAAAATTAAGTTAAAAATAGATGCCATTTTGTTGCAAATTTGCAAAAATATTTGATTAATTTTGTTCTCCACACTGATAGAATTTTCCTTCATAGTATTAATGAAACGATTTCATTAAAATCGATTCATTGGTTTAATGAAAAATTTCAATAACTGAATGAAAATTCATTAATATTGGCATTTTTTTTCATTAACATTTTTTATGATTTTTTCATAACTTCATAAAAAAAATTCATTAAATAAATGCAAAATTTTCAAATTTTCTTTTCATTAAAAATGTTGACTTGTAATAAGAAAAAAAAATTTTTTTTGTACCATCATTTTGAAAAAAAAAAAAACTGAAAAATTTCTTCTAAATAGAATTAACCAAAACTTTGATATAAATAAATTTTTTTTATTAAATTTGACTAGAGCTAACAGTTTTTGACGAAATTCCAGGGAACAGATTCTCTAAGAAAAACGATATAGTTTTGTTCAAAACGAGACCTAAATTGTTATCGTTTTGACGACGTTACACAAAAACGTTATGCTAAACGATAATAAATTTTTGTTTTTAACAGCATTATTAACAATATTTAACATTTTTATCTAATATGGTCGTAATTCAACTACAAAAAGTGGACTATAATCGTCGATCGTTCTACACAATTCCAAGCCAGATCGATAAAAAATTACACATTTTGTACTGGCATATTAGAAAATATGTCATCTTTTAACACAAATTATAAAAAATGTAAGGAAAGATTTAAACAATTTTGTAAAAATAAAACAACAAAAGCAGAAATAAATTAAAATTGGACCAGACCTTATAAATAATATCAACGAATGATAATTTCTCAATAACCACCAAATTAATACTATGCTAAAATAATTATAAAAAGTGCAAATTATTAAATATCAACGAAAATATTTCATACAACTTATGAATTTTATTCATTAAACCCATGAAACTTTCATAACGATTAGGCTAGTATTAAAAAAAAAAAATTTCATATACTTTATGAAATTTTCATTGGGTCAATGAAACATTTCATTAAAATTGATTTAATGAAACACCTTTCATTGACTCAATGAAACATTTCTTTGGGGACTTTTTTATGAAAAAATTCATTGGATTAATGAAGAAATTCATTAATACTACGCACAAATTTCTATCAGTGCAGTAAGTGACATTAAACAAGTAAAATTTCTTTTCTATCTGAGCATATGAAAAAAATTGGGCTTATACCACTTTCAAAAAAAAACCCTTCATATTATCACAAATTTCAAATTGTAATTGTTACTAAATTTTACAACAAATAGAGAAAAACTGCATAAACTAAAAAGAAAATAATAGTTAGATCTAGTGCATTTTCATTCTCAGGCGTTTTGTATTATGTACTTTATTCTGTACGATTTATATAATTTGTAATGCTTTTGTATTTTATATAAAAATTATAAGTTCTGTTTAACTTACCCCACGTTCTGAACATTCTTGGCCGTTTTTATTTGTTGGACATTTGGTTTGATCAACATGTGGAAAAATGCTAACACAAGTTTGATTTAAACAAATCAAATTATCACCGCAAGGAGTGCCATCCTTAACCAAACCATGATCTGGTGAATCATTTGCATTCATCTGGCCGCTAGTTGCCCTTTAATAAAGAAAATGCCGAAGAAGCAACGCAATCAGAAAATGTATAAAATTTAAAATAACTTTAAAGCAACTTACTTGCACTCATACTCCAAACCCTTTATTGATATTATAGTTCTTGAGTATAAATCACCCTCATTAACAGGCTGTCGTTCACCTTCTTTGCATTGTAAAGTACCGCATTGAACGTTTCTGTAAATAAATTTTGTTTAATTAAAGATAATTTTTGTTGATTTTAGTGTGTAATTATGGCAAAGACAAAACAGAAACAAAGAGCAACGAATACTTACTCTGGTTCACATTTAACAAAATTGTCCTTGCCATCACGACCACAGTGACCATTAATGGAGCCCTTTGAATTAAATTGTTCAAAACATTCCTTATCGGCGGCCACACCACCATAACCCCAAATACCTTCACACTGTATATTTAACGTTGGACAATCGCCTTGAAAACAATAGCCTGAAAGAAATATAAATATATAAAGAAAATTTTTTGTTAGTAAACAATTTTATGTAAAAGAAGAAAACATTTTTTAAAGAAATATTGTTTCTGTTACTTTTAACCCTAAATTGCGCAAAATAATTTTAAAGACGCTCCAAGTAATGATTTCAAATTAAATGGGTTAATTTTTCGTAAATATAGACGTTCAATTAGTAAACTAATATTGTACACATTTGTATATAATAATAGACGCTATGTGTTTGAAATTAAACAAATTTTGATTATAACTAAATTAAATATCCTACATTTTTGTTTAATACTACATACATAATGTGTTAATATGTTTAATTCAATTACACATAGAAATGTAGAAATGTTGTTAGTATGAAACGGTTTTCTAACTTTGAAATTAAAATATTCATGAAATTTTAAAATTTGAGGTAATATCTGAAATTTGAAACCGAAATTTGAGGTAATATCTACATACATTAGGAGAACCAAAAACTATTTATGTTTGTAGCTCGAACTTAATTTTAAAGCTTATGAGGAAAAGTAGTTTTGAGATTTTTCAGATTTTTCGGAGGAAGTTTTTCCCAAAAAGAACGTTTTCTGAATTATACTTATAACTGGACGTTTTCTAAATTATACTTATATCTTTGGCAATCACCAAAATTGTCTTAGCTTCTGAATCAACATTTTGAAGATCAATTTCCAAACTTTATTTTTATATGCTTAACCCATATGCATTGCTTTTGTATATTTACATACCATACTTTTCGTAATTTTTGCATAAATTTTCAAAATATTGCTTTAAAACTTTTAACATTTCTACGAAGATTGGAAAAACTAATTGTGCAGTTTAAGAGATTATCATTTTTGATATTTGTTATTTTTAGTGAAAAAATAAAAAAGTAAACGTGAAAATTTTCATAACTGTGAGACTTTTCGCGGACTCGATATTTCTGATACCTTGAGTGAAAAAATAAGTACTAAACTCGAAAAATCTCATAATTCAAAGTAGAAATGTGTTTTTTTTTGTGAATATCTACTTTCACTTACTCACGATCAAGAGAAAAAAATTACACTCACTCACAAACACGATCATTTTTTCTATACACACTCATTCACACATACGTGGGTAAATTCAGGTTTTTCAGAATTTTTTCCTACTCACTCTCACTCACGTGAGTAAAATTGTATTTTGCACACACTAACTCACGATTCATGTAAATCAAGCAGAGTTCTGCTTTATAATTCAAAGTTTAAAGCAAATGTAATGCAAAATTGTCAAACAACCTATAAAATACTTAGTTTTATAAAAAGCTTTTAATGGGTATAACTCTAGAACAGTAAGTGGAAATTAAAAAAATATTTTTATTGCAAAATTATTTTGAATTAGCTATTTTTTAAACCGTATCATTAGTTTTTTTTTCGATTTTAGTAGACATTTTAAAAGTTATAAAGCGTTATTTACAAGATTAATTTAATAATGATTAAATAATGGCACGCAAATGTACAAAAGTATTGCCGAAACTTATGAATTAGGTACATAGAAATAAAATTTGGATAGTTTCCTTTAAAAATATTGACTAAGAAAATTTTGGGTAATTGTACAAGTTATAAATAAAATTCAACAAACGTCCAAAAACTCCAATTTCTGGGAAAACCCTATTCCGAAAAATATGAAAAAAATCTCAAAAATACTTTACCCTTTAATTAAATAAATTTTGCTTAAAAAAGCGTTTGAAAGAAAATAAAATTTTTTGTTAATATACTACATTTTTGTTTAATATTAGACACTTAAATGTATTCACTTATACAGAAAAAAGTTCCAATCTTTATATGGGAAACGTGTTTCCTACTTTAAAATGAAAACTTTGAATGACAAATTTATTTAACTAAAATTTACATGTATAAATTTTTATGCTAAGCACGTAAATATAATTACTAAATGTGTAAAATTATATGTTAATAATTTAACAAATTCTATGAGATAATTAAAAGTTTGTAAACATACCATATTTTTTGTTTAATATAGTACACAAAAAGTTTAAACATATTATATTTAAGCACACGAAAAAACTAATTTCCATTTCTTATTAAGAAACAGTTTCCTATTTTAAATTGGGTAAATTTCATAAAGATTTCTTCCAGTTTGTATTTTATTACTTACCAGATACACCTGATTTTGAATGGCCACATGGTGAACCATTTTTCCTAAAAACATCCATAGGACAGTCACCACTATCACCATCACAATATTCGGGTAAATCGCATTCATTATGCGAGTCACGGCAGATATGATCCTTGGGACGCAACTGTTGTCAGGTGAAAAATAATTAAATGAAAGACAAAAAAAAAATGGAGAAGTGAAAGCAAATAAAATAAAGGCAATTAAAATACTCGGTTTTCTTTACCAAGTAAGTAAGTAAACTATACGTAAGTAATATAAAACAATTCATAAAATACAGGCAGCAAAATAACCAAAGCACACTAACTGAATACCCATTTTTTTCCTTATGCACTGTATTGACATATGAGTATAAATACATTTTTCATGATGAGTGAAATAATTGGTATTCGTGGACTTATTTCTACTCAGCACGAAATTTCCAAAGGATACAAATCAAAATTTTTTTGAAAGTGTGGCAATTAAATGAAATATTGTGTAAAAACAGGTAATTTATGTTTTGTTAGTCCTCCATGCTCCGTAATTGAAGATTCTATTTTCAGCTATAGTTGGAGAAAATCGCCGTCATAGCTTTTTCTGTCCTAATCCAACATATTTTACGTCTTGAGAATTTCGCATGTTCAAACTGCATATGACTTTCATAAATCCTTTAAAATCTGATGCCTACTATATTTTCTAAAGTTATTTGTCTCTGTAATGCTGCTGCCTCGGGGTTATACAGTGAAAATATTCGTATAAGTTTACAATTTATATCCCAAAATGAAACTGAGATTATCTCTGATAAATGATACGGACCCCTGCATCTTAATTTTTAAGTTCATGTTATAAATTAGTCACTTTGCTCTGAACATTTTTTTTTTTTTTTTTTTTTTTTTTTTTTATTTATTTAAAAAAAAAATTTCCATTGTTAGAACAATAAGAATAAAATTCTTTTATAGTTCAAATAAATAACATGTAAATAAGTCATAATTGGTTTATAAAATAGCAGAAATAAAAAAGTTACAGTCTGTTAAACAAACTCCTTGTCCTATATTTTACATGAGCAATATTTACCTTAAATGCTTTTTCCTCAAAACAAGTTATTGAAAATTGGATGCCACTGTGCAGCATTAACGGGTGGGCCGATCAATCGTTTTTTTTTTTTTTTTTGATTTTGTAGAGGACTAACAAAAAGTCCCTAACGTAGACGTAGACATTTTTAAATGATTGCCCAGTATTTTTTTGAAAAATAAAAAAAAGATGTTTTATGGTGTTTTTTTAATTTTTGAGCTTACCCTCGTACCATGTTAATGCAAATAAAAAAATTAAAAATCCGGCTACCTTAAGGACTAAAGAATTTATTCGAGTGTGAAACAATTATTTTTCTCAGATGAGTACCCAAGGCTCCACGATTGCACCCGTTGCCATGTTACAAGGGGTTGCCAATGTTAGTCCGAATTCTAAATATATCTAATATTGTTTTTTTCTATCGTAAAAATATTTTTTGCATAACTGCTTAAATATTGTCGTTTTATTGATTTCTAAAGCTAGTAAGCCCCTTAAGGTTATTTATGCAAAAAATTGTAATTTTAACCAATTTTAAACTAAAAAAAAACAGCAAAGGCCAATCTTGGATATAATGTGTGTTACGATTGTAAGTTAAGATTGCTTTTTAATTTGCAAAATTTAATGCTTTGAAGGTAAAATCTATTGGAATCGTTGTAAACACTATTGCAGGTCTTAATTATTTATATACAACATGAAGACATTTGATTTTGCGGGATAAATTTCTTATTTTGATGGCTTTACTCACAGTTTGATTTTCAACTCTTCGAATTCTTTCGTACTTTCTATATCCTTTAGGATTTTTTCGTAAATAAAGGACGTGTTTTGTTACCCTGGCGTATTTCTATGAATGTCAGATTGTATTTACCGCATGCTAAAATATTTATTTTAGCATCAGGACTCTAATAGCATGCAGAGTGCATTTATATCATACTTTGTACTAAAGCTTTTGAAAAATTTATACAAACCAGTTTTTATTAAGGAGTATGATTAAAACACGCTCCACTTTGATTTGATTTTTCGTTTTACACGGAAAATTTACTAATAACAATTTTACCATTCATGATATAAAATTTGTTTAGGTTGCCATTAAATCTTTTACTACACTTATAAAGGTAATTTTTTTTAAGAGCTTTCGGATTTGATTAAAAAAAACACTTAAAGTTTAGAGATATATATGAAATCTTTGTTCGAGTTGATGTCATTAATGTTTAAAGATGATTTCATGTAAATGTTGACCGCTGCTACGCCTCAAATGGTTCATACGCTGGGTCCAATTTTGGCAATAATCAGCCGGTATCTCACGAATAAATTCTTTAATATTGGCTTCTATAGACATGAGCCTTAACATAGCACCACAAAAAATAGTCTAATGGTGTTAAATCGCACGATCTAGGCGGCTAATTGACCGGCCTCAAACGTGAAATAAACTGTTCACCGAACTCGCCTCTCAATTGGGCCATTGTTTCACGCGCTGTGTGGCATGTCGTACTGTCTTGTTGAAACCTCATGTCACCCAAGCACAGCTCTTCCAGTTTTTGCAAAAAAAATTTTTTAATCATCTCACGGTAGCGCTCGCCATTCACAGTAACGTGCCTGTGTTCGTCGTCTTTGAAAAAGTACGGTCCAATGATGCCACCGGCCCATAATCCATACCAAACAGTGCATTTTTTAGGATGCATTGGCAGTTTTTGAAATACTTCTGGCTGCTCTTCACACCAAATACGCCAGATTTGCTTGTTCACGTATCCATTCAACCAGAAATGAGCTTCGTCACTGAGCACAATTTGCACTTTCTTCACCGAGCATGAATTTTGATAATAAATTTTAATAATCTGCAAGCGTTGTCCATTTGTGAGTCGATTCATGGTTAAATTATAGACAAAACTGAACATGTTTAACAGTACGAGTAACATGTTACACGAAAAGAGCTGAGCTGCCAAAAACAGTGTTGCCAAAAAGAAAGTTGCCCTTTACTAGAACCAGAAACTAGTGGTTTATAAAAACTTTTGATTTCAAATTTCTGTGAAATTTGACAAGTAAATACAATTATTAAAAACTATTCGTTTTTGGCTCTGGTATAAATGTAGTATTACATCATTACAGTGTAATCATAAAATATTACCAACAGTTTAATAATAACGAGGAAAGAGAAATATATTTTTTTTATTTTGTATGCTTTGATTCTTTCGCAAACTGTATTAAAAATATAAAATAAACTTACGCGACATTGGTCACAACAAGCACCGGCAGCACATTGTGCTTCAGACTTTAGTTTACATGTTATACCATCACAACAGGGATCCAAGGCACACTCCTCAAAGGTGCCACAATCACATTCCTCATCTTCTTCTACAATTTTATTGCCACAATTGCGACGCATTTCGATCTACAGTGGTGCAAAGAAAGAATTTTAACGAAAATATTAGTAACTATAAAATATAGCATTTACCTTTTGTTACTCAGAGAGAATTTTTTTTGGACAAGTATTAATGAAATTTTTCAATAAACTAATGAATGAAAAATATCTTAAACTATACGAAAAAGCTTCACAATTTTTATGAAATTTGTAATATATAGAATGCAATTTCTCATAAAATTTTCTGAAAAGTTTCAATGGACGACTTCCTGTGACACTTCACAGATTTAATGAAAAAATTCATTGATATCATGATAATTCTCTCAGTGTACAAAGGAACTGCAAATATGTATGTGTATGTGTGTGTGTATATATGTATGTGTTTGTGCACTTTTATTTGGTGTATGCAAATTAATGGTACAAAACAAATAATCAATTGCACTAACAGTATAAAAGGAAATTGTTACGATTGCCAAGTAATAAAAATTCACTAAAGAATTTTTTTATAGCAAATTGAAACGCAGATGTTTATTTTGTATGCATGATGTATCATTTATGTTGAAAGTAAATTAAGTAATTAAAAATTTTACAACTTGCAACTGGGGGGTTTTTATTTAAGACGTTACTAGAGTGGAATGAAAAATGTGTGTGCATTTAAATAATATAAAAGGCTGGCCGGAAATGTAGAAAATTTTATGGAAAATTATTCTTTCAAGTTTATAAAAATTAAAAAAAAAAATAATATATTCTTGGCACCCTTTCAACTAAATAAAATGATGGTTAAAAAATTGATGGAACGTGTAAAGTTTCAAATTTGTTTTAGCATCACGTATTTAAAATGTGGAAATTTGCTGCCAAGTTAACAGTTTCAAGGACATATTTAATACTTCAATATAGTAAATTGATATTAAGTACATCTATACCTTACATTACGCGGTTTCGGCCTAATGTGGTTTACAATAGAAATATTTACGCTTATGACACAAAGTTTTTCTTAATAAAATTCGTGTTTTTGAGGTATTTTGTTCTAAAAATGTATAGTTAAAACAGAAAAAGGTATGATTAGTACCCAAAAAAAACTACATACTAGAAATTTATTCTAAACTCAAACAAATAAGTTAGTAGAAAAAATTAGTAAAACTTATTGTAAATCAAATATACTTTTAAATTGTATTTTCAGCTAAAGTTCTAGTTATTCAGCACTTAACTGTTTGAACTAAAGTTTCACTAATATTTTACAAATATTTTACTAATTTATTATACTAAAAAAATTGTGCTTATACGCATACTAAAAGTGTGTACGAAAACTAAATAGAAAGATATATGCAAAATGAAGTAGATGTCGCTACATGTCTAGATGTAGTAGAGACGTGTAAAATGATACTAAAAAGTACAACTCTTGTAAGACATATACAAAAATCAAACATGGAAGATTTTTGTATCTGTTTTTAATACACAATAAAACAAAAGGACGCCATAAATTGTGTATCGTATACATATAAATTACGGATAAAAAAAACTTAAATTTTGTGTTGTCAACGGCTTGTCAAGGTAATTGTTCATTAATTAAATTAAAGACAAAATAAAATATTTAAATTTTATAAAGATTAAATGCGTATTTGTAAACTAAATGATTATTGTGACTATTAATGTAGTGTGGTCAAATTGCAAACAAATATACGTTCAGGTAGACCGACTAAAGCGAAAGGCAAGAACACATATCTTACGTAATTTTGTGCTTAATTTTTTTTAGTGCAAAAAAGGGTTGTATATTTCATATTTTGTTATTTCTTTTTGTTTCATTTTTAGAAAGATGCCATCATTTGGACAACCATTGATGTAGGCAGCTTAAAGATAATTTGTTTATGTTATATAAAATCAGTTCTTTATATTTTCAGATATTAATTTAATTCGTGTCATCAAAGTGGGATTATTAGCATTTTTATATGTTGTAACATTTGTAAATTATTTCTTAAAGAATATCAACAAAATTTTAAGATTTTCTGCAAATAAATTAACCAAAATATAATTTTTCTACAATTTTTTTGAGTTATTTTCAGTCAACTAATATTCAGCAATAAGTTTATTAACTATTAGCAGGGCTTTTTTTTAATTTTGCATCAACTAAGTGTTCACAAAACTTTTGCTGAATATACTAATTTTGTTGCTCAAAATCAGCTGGCTTATTTTCAGCAAAAGATTTTGCTGACATTAGCAATTTAATTGCAAGCACCCTGCTGACTTAAATTTTGTGTACGTCGTACATAAAACATGGTTTATATCATAGAATAAATACAACCCTGATACTGCGAGAAAAGCTGTATCTGTTCTACGGGCAATAAGGAGTCAATTGCAATCAAAGAACCATAACTTACATAATTTGAAATAGCTGAAGATCAATTTTATTGAATGAACTGGTCCAGTCACTGGTGCAAAAGGGGACATATTATTTAATGAGCGCCGACAGCTTAAGTTTATCTTCGCAATATTTTAAGAGATATTTGCAATTTAGTATTTATTTATTTTTAATTTCAGATTTTTAAGAACTCTGTTTAGTTGAGATCTTATTTTAATTTTAGTGTTTTGGAAAAAGTTTATTTGTTTTGCCTTTTTAAACTACCCTGCGGGAAATGGACCAGTTACTGGTATGGTCACGTGACTAGAACTTTGTGTGTATGAACCAGTCCAAGTTTCGGTTCTGTTATATGAAAGTGACCGGTACTTTTAACATGGGCTTGCCATAGGAGGCATAATGGCAAAATACTATCTTTCGAATAAAGTAAATTTCATGTCAATTAAAAAAATCATTTTTGTTTTATTCCATTTCAAAGTTCTATGCCTCTTTAAAAAAACACCTTTTTCCCGTTTTCCCATGAGATTTGAAAATTTTACCCGGGAATTCCCGAAGTAATTTTCCCGGGAATTCCAGTACCTAACTGTGATGTACAAGAGTAGGAAAACGGTTATAAAGGAAGCATATTTTTGTAATTGTTTGTCAATCAAAATTAATTTGCAATCGGAGAGAAACTCTTATAGGGCATAATTGGTTATGTGCATAATACTAAAAGTCGATTGTTTTTTATTCCGAGAACAGTTTTCTTTAGTTTTTTTATAAACTTTTATAGAAAGATTTAAATATTTTTTTTTCACTAGTATTATGATATAATCAAAAATCGAATAAAGGGTTACTGGGATGTGATTTTTAATCGGTAGTGCAGAAATGAAAGCTCAATTTAGTGGGTTATTTTGTAAAACACTTCGATGAAGCGTTATTTCTATAGAAATGTTTTTTGCTACAAAAACAATTTTACTAGAAAGTGCACTTCATGCTAGTTACTTAAAAAAAGGGAGTTGAAGAAAATTTTTAAATTATTATAAAAAGGGTATATAAAGAAGCTTACAATTGAACTATTGATATCGAATGATAATGTTTAGTGAATATCGAAGTAATGGCTGAATTGATTATATTTGTTAAACAAATACTGACCTCAATCTCAGAAATTTTCTTCTTTAAAGAAGTTATATTATTTCTTTTCATATTTCACGTTTTCACTGATTCAATTTATTAGATTTCAAAATATTCATCAGATATTCACAAAGACTTTATGTAACAAATAAAAAAAAATAAAATGTTGTAATTAATTGTTTAATGCTTTGCCATTTCCTGTCTATTCCCCTCTCCCAAGCTAAATAGAAAATTTAGAAAATCTCTTAAGAAAAATTTTGCTATTAATCTTGAACGTCGATATATTTTTCCAAAATCGCATGGAAATCCCAAAGTAAATCGTTCAAGCCAAGGTACCTAAAATTATGAAATTCGGTAGTTTTTTTTTAGCATTTGCCACAAACTCCAGTATTTGAAATTTTTTTCAATTATTTTTCAAAAACTGTATTTTTGCTCCATCTTGCCATAAAATGCAATGTTTTTTTTTAGATATTTCGCAATGTTTTTTTTAGATATTTTACTATAAAAATGCCCATTTTACCCACTTTACCCATTTTATATTAAAATTGCCAGATTGAAGAGTAAGTAGACTTTCGACGTTTAAATTTTGAAGATATCAATTCGCGTATTGAAAATTGTAAGGCAGTATTTCTTAAGGAGAGTTTAACATTTAAGGCCTAGTTTTTGGGATGCCAGTTAAACTTCGTTCAGCTAAACCGACAACAAATTTTGTCCACCATTGCCAATTTTATTTACAAACACTTGCCGAAACAACTTTTTCTACACCATAATTTCGGCCTTTACCGAAATTAAGCAAAGTAAACTAATTTCCTCTAGCAGTATTCCAGTAAGAAACTGCGTTCAACTAGGATTAAAAACTTATCATAAGTGTCATGTTATCTTGTTTATAATTTTGACATCTTTTTAGGCTCCATCTCGCCAAAAATTGT
This sequence comes from Delia radicum, assembly GCA_021234595.1. NCBI lineage: Eukaryota > Metazoa > Arthropoda > Insecta > Diptera > Anthomyiidae > Delia > Delia radicum. The sequence continues at coordinate 198,479,058 of CM037852.1, forward strand.
TACTATCAATGTATCCAAATTTAAGTAAACCTTGGAAAGCTGAAAAAATTGTTATGGTAATTTCAATTAAATTTGCGACGTATTAAATATGTTCAGTTGACGATGCAAAATTGATTTTTCAAAAACCCGGAATAAAATCTGATTTAGTTTATATAATGTCTTTGTTTAAGCATTACCAAATGGGAAACAAAAGGACTCTCTATAAATTAAAGTTGAGATGTTATAGATTGCGATAACAACAAATATAATATTGAAAAATTTATTAAAGTTTTCAATCGAAATAGTGTCCTACAAACTTTTACTAATATAAAAAAATATATATTCTTTAATAAGAATGAAAAGGATTCAAACATTGAAAACTAACCCCTTTCGGAATTATAAGCTTTCAAATATGCCGCAGTTACATCTTCAGATGTGGAACTCGTATTTTCAGTAAACTCAACTATTTTATGTGACAATAGTAGATCGTTTTTGTTTTTTTGATAATTTGAAAAACCACATGATTGTCTATGCAATCAAAATGTAATAAATGAAAATTGAGTAAAACTTAAAAGATATTTAAATTTTTATTTTTTCACTTTTAGTTTTGCTATTTTGTCATTTCTGGTGCAACTTTTAATGATGTTTCGTGCTATTTTGCCTGCCATTTTTTTAACGCTTTTCGTGCCAAAAAAAAACTGGCCCTGATCATAATATATAGGCAAAACTTTAACATCCTACGACTACTGTAAGGTGTCGCACGGCGATCATTTAGCATTAGCATTTAGCTAACCAAAATCTTCAAAAATTTTTGAATATTTAAAATATCCAATACAAATCATTAAATTTTTTTCAATTTTAAAATAGAACATTTTAACAGAACACGTACAAATCAGCTTAAATAAAAGGTTTACCATAAAAATTGTCTATAATTAGGTGCAGTTTTTATATTTTTATTACGAATATCAGCTAACAAGAAATGTTTATTGGGGCGAATACTTCGCTACATTCTAATTCTTAGTTATGATTTACAGTACGGCGTTTCACTAAATAATTTTTTTGTATCTTCTGCATATTTTAAAGCGAAACAAGAACGTTAATTATTCAAATTATTTTTGAGTATTTCCTAATTAATTGAGATTTGAAATTTGTTAATTGTTAATTTTACCTTTTAAGGTAGGAACCCGTCAATTTATATTTTGTACCACGACATTTTTTTTTTTTTTGGCAGGGTATTATTTCACTGGTAAGTAATTTATAAAAAATCCTCGGCGCCGGTAAAATGGATAATAATTTTCAATATTACAATTTGTTATATATTCTATGACTTATAATTTTTATTTTAAATAGATCATACAAATTTTAACATAAAAATCATTGCTCTCAATTATAAAAACAAAAATGAGTTAAAATTTTGCAAATGTTTTGCAACTCAGTTTAAAAAAAAAAATACGTAAAATATTTTTCTCAAATCAACAATGAAGATTGATTAGAAATTGAATAGAAATAGAAAGGATTTTCATTAAAAAATATTTTTTTTTTCTACAAATCAGAACAAAAACTGTTAAGTGGAATATAGTTATTAGCCAGTCGGGACATTTTTTTTTCAAATAACTAAATGTATGAATTTTTTCTACTAAGGTCGAGCTTTTGAGATGTCAGTTAAACTTTGTTCAGTTAAATCCATAACGAATTTAATATGCCAGTAAAAATAATTGGCTCCAAAAATGCTTCTAATTAAGCATTTTCATCAATGAATTTCACATATTCTTGTCATAGGGAGGAATCATTGCGATTTGATTCTTTGGTTGTTCATTATCACGAAAAACTTCTTTAAAAGCTATTTAGGGCCGATTACTGAATGTCCCGTTAGCTACTAACTGAAATTTTAACTGACACATTTGTTGTTGTTTCCCGTATAAATTTTCAATGTAAGTGTTTGTTAAATTTTAACTTGACATTCAGTAAACGGACCTTAAACAAAAAATTTCATATTATAACACTTATATTATTTAAAAACAAATTCCAAGGAAAGTTATATGCCTAAATAGTGTTCAAAAAGTTAATTAGGAAAAAGAACGTCCAAAGTATACAATTGGAATGATTCCACCCTATGACATCCCTATGTTAAATTCATCGATAAACATGCTTAATAAGAAGCACTTTGTTTTTTTTTTTGCTGGGATACCATATCCCAGTCTAAAAACATTTTTCGCAACCACTTATTTTTGTTTTTATTATAAGAAAACACAATAAACCACATTTCAGAAGCAGAATTCCATTTACAAACAACGTTAATGTGAATTTAAAGATAAAAACTAAAAATTTGCTCTGTAATGTGTTACGCTAAAAATATGTTATACTAGGCGTATGAGTAATTCCCTTTAGTATTAATTTATCACTCATACGCTTAGTTGCTATAACACAAATTTTTGCGATAATTTAGTATTTCACACAAAATTCACACATTTTGTATGCATTACTGACCATAACTTTGGAATTTATCCATGGATTTTTTTAACATATACCGTGAATTTTTCATTTTAAAACTTAAACAATCTACTGCATGGTAAATATCCCTATGGGGAATGAGGAGTCAATTGACCTAAAAGTGACTGGTTAAAGAAGGACTTATCACAGGACTGGTATAATTTAATACTGAAGTGGGTTAAGCAGTGTCAACTGTCCTAAAATTACCAATCTTGTGACTGGTAAAGGGAGGACATACCACTTAACCCGAATGCTTATTAACAAAATAAATCCAGTTGGACAGAATTTTATCCATTGGAAGCTGTTTAGTTTTCGTTTATTTTATACGACATGATCCTTTTGCGACAGTCTTGTGGTATGCCCATCTTTGGTTAGTCCTGTGGCATGCCACTATGTGGTTTAAAGCAGGACAAATGGCCCCCTCCAATGACAAGCCAATGTTAAAGTTGCCAGTCGTTTACATAGGGTAGGGTTTAGCAGAGGACCGGTCTCTGGCACGAATGGACCGATCCTGTGGCACACGCAGAACCGGTCCCATTCCCCATAGGGATATAAAACGAATACTTTGACTGAATACAGCTCCTAATATAGTTAACCAAGCATATGCTTTTTCGTTTTATTAAACACGATAAGAACACATCTGAATTATATTATTCAAATGTTTAACCCTTGTGTGACATCCTTGGTACAACTGTACCAATTTGAACTTTGAAAACAAAATTTTGATATAATTTGTACATCTAAAGAGCTGAAACTTTATGAATGCCTCAAATATACATTTAAGAATGTAATGATCACATTTGTTTTGTCTGTTCATGTCTCGTTAATCGGTGGGAGTGGCAAACATACATCTATGCCTTCATTGCCATCATTGGTACAATTGTACCACAAACATATCAGATGCAGAAGGGGAAATTCGAATCGAGTATGACGCAGACGCAGACGTGGATTCTGATGAGGACCAAGACGTTGAATATGAAATTGAAATTATACAACCTGAAGAAGAAGGAACATCTGATAATGCTGATTTCTTTACAGCCACAGATGGCACGAAATGGTGCAAGACGCCTCCATCTTTAACAAAAATACGGGCACATAACATCGTTCGTCAGCAAGGTGGCCCATGGAAACGTCTTGAATACGCTTCGCGCATAGTAATCTTCAAACAGTTAATCACTCAAGAAATGGTAGACATCATTGTCAGAGAGACAAATAGAAAAGGTGAAGTTGTGGGAGATCATTTTTTTACATCACTTCCGCTGTGCAAAAATCTTATGTCCAACAGCTTAGCATATGTGGAAACTTTACGAAAAAATAAGATTTGCGTTCCAGAAGAATCTCGATCAAACAGACGCCGCGAAGTACACTCATCATTATTTGGTTTCCACAATTCTGACAACAATGATACGTCTATGGACAGTTATGTTACGAAAAAAAATAAATGCGTGTTACTGCTTTCCACGGTACACTATGATATGAGCACTCGAGGTACTCAAAAGAAGCCCGAGGACATACATTATTACAATAAATACAAAAGCGGCGTAGACTCGATGGATCAAATGCTTGGGACGTACACATGCAAGCGCAGAACTCGACGCTGGCCCTACGAGTTTTTCTTTAACATTTTAGACGTAGCTGCCCTAGCTACGCACATTATATATTCGACTTTTCATCCATCTAATAAAACGGAGGCAAGGCGTGAAAGCTTACACTCGCTTTCCAAGGAGCTCGTGAAAAAAGAATTAGATCGTCGTATAAACAATAAACACATTATGGCTCAAACAATCACTAAAAATGCAATTACCGACATGTTAGGTGGATCACTAGTTATGAAAACAACTGTTGCCTCAACATCGTCATCATCAGGTCCAACTACAGTAAAAGGCTGTTGTAAGCTGTGTGTGATTCGTAAAACACGACACACGTGCTTGAAATGTGATGATCCTGTATGTGCTCAGCATAGCATCGTCCAACATACATGCAAAAAATGGGAATAAGTTTCTTCTTTCAATATTTTATACATTTATTTTTCAACCTTTTATTCTATGCTTTTTGAATTTGCACCTTTAATTTTCCTTTTTATAATAAAAAACATAATAATAATAAAAGATTTGTGATGCAAAGAATATATAAACTTAAAATTTCTTTTGTTTTCAATGTAATAGACCATTTTTCCAATATAAGTTATATAGTGGTACAGCTGTACCAAGGATGTCAGTGGAAGGGTTGTAAGGAAGGATGTCACACAAGGGTTAATGTTTTAAAATAATAGTTAATTTGGAAATATAACCTTTTTTCTAAAGGTTAAATTGCAAAAATTTGAAGAAATTGATGATTATAAAAAGAGCTAAATAATTGAAATAAATTGACATTAATAATTTAAAACTTATTAAACAAGCATATGAGGAATTTTAAAAATATTCGAAAATTTGCATGACATCAATAACACAGTGCAACACATAAAATGCAAACTCCTTCTCGTGTGCGGGTTTGCGAAGTAGTTGTCGGTACTAACAAAACCTCGTTTGGGTTTTGTTAGTTAAGCGACTCTTCGGATTTCCTGGCCTCATGTATATTTTGGCTAAAACTTAATTTTTCCAAAGATAATGCAATATTTCTCACCGCTATGTTTTGGAAACCAATTAGAATTTTGTTTTCCTGTCTTCGGCACAATTGTAGCTATAGACTAGGATAAAAAGGTGTAAAACAAATTAACCCGACAAAAACTGTAACTAGTGGCCAAAAATTGCTAAAATGTCTAAACAGTTTAATTTATTTTATTTTTTTCATCACTTTAGGCCTATAGCTGCCAAACTGTGGGAAATTCAATAAAGTAATCTTCAGAAAAAATATTCTTTATAATAATAATTCATAATTCTTCAGACCATTGTAATGCTGGAAAATGCTTTATTTTACATTTTCCAGCTGTATTTTACATCGAAAATTCGAGATTTTAGTTTATCAACTACAAACAGAGAAAAATTTATTATTGCGAATTCGGTTATTTCGAATTTAAATCGGTTGGAACACATGAACGTTAGTTTTCAGAACAAAGATCGGTTAATTCAACTGAATTTTAGTTGCAACACCCAAAATATTCAGAAATCTACTGTAAACATCGTTATACTAACTGAATTTAAAAGTTGTTACCATTAATATACACTTTACTATTCGGTTAGCACTTTATTTCTCTGTGTGTATATAAAACTTGAACTAGCCCTAGCAAACAATACAAATGTCATGTAGCCTCATGATGTCATTAATGTGACAAGAAAATAACACATTGTTCTGTGAATAACAATTGAACAGCAAAAACATTAAAAAAATAAAAAATGCCCAAAAATAAATAAACTTTGTAACGTTTGTGGTCATATAGTGCCCAAAGTTGAAGAGAATGAGCGAACAAATTTGGTTACTCCGGAACTTAATTTTGCAAATACGCAATGTTTCGATAAAGTGGATACAAGTGGTGAAGATTTTACGCCGAATACAGTGTGCAATATTTGCCATAGTACCACTATTTTGAATTGGTTTCATCGACGAAGAGGACACTTGCATTTTGCTAAACCGATGATTTGGGTAAAAGACCCAATACGATCATGATGAAACCAGGTGCTACGCATGTATTAACTATGCAGTTGGAACAAATCAGAGGAAGTTAAAGACAAAGGCATATGTTTTCATGTTTTTTTTTTGCCTTATGCTATTTTTTTTATATATTTTTCGAATATTTGATGGAAAATACAGCTGGAAAATGTTGAAAAAGCATTTTCCAGTATTATTATGTTTTGAAGAATTATGAATTATATTATAAGGAATATTTTCATTTCAAACAGTTTGGCAGCTATGGGTCAAAACTGATGAAAGAAGATAGAAAAATTTCAAATTTTTCAAAATTTTAGTAATTTGAGGCACTAGAAATTTAACACGAGAAGGATGTGGCACTGTATAACCTTTTGTTGTGTTATTTTAGAAAACGTGCATATATTGTCGGTTATTTGCAGGAAATAATGTTAAATACCATTAAATTCGGAAAATTTCTGTATTTCAAATACAAAAATTTTCAAACATTTTTAAAAATATATATGTTCATTATAAGTTATTCTTCTATACCGTTACCAATTCCATATGTTTTACTCCTGCATGTTTCTGAGTTAAAATCAACATATATGCATCCATTTATGAACATCTATGAATTCATTCGTGCTCAAATATAAAGCGATTAGAGGTCATGCATGTTCATATACCACCATATATATGATTCATATATATTCGTAAGAGTTCATATGTGCTCATATATATAAATATTACTTAAATTTTCGTTAATTCACACGGATCAACATTTATGATTCCTGATATTAACATAGAGATTGGTTTATGAACACATACGAATTACGTATGGATGCATGTGGAGATGTATGAAACATGTGTGTTCATGTATGGATACATATATGTCGATTTGTAACAGGGTTATGAAAAAGGTAAGTTTCAAAGACTTTTCAGCGTGAAACTTTGCATGTCATTGTTTTTAATTATAGTCTACCTAACCCTGTCCATTATTTTACTATATTTTTTAAACTTTGAGAAATAAGATTCATCTAAAGCCAGTTCCAATAGGTGTCAAACATTTTTGAAATAGCTTATATATTTTTGATTTCAATATTTTCTCTATATTTTTGGCTATCGGATGATAAATTTTTATTTTTTGTTTTTAAAATTGTTGAATTTGAAAATAATGAAAAACACCGAAATAAGTGTCCACAAAAATATAAGACTTTCAATATAAGACTTGGAGCTTCTAGCAATAAACTACTAAACTTTTTTGAAATGAAATTTTTTTCAAAATTTCTTTATGTTGATAGCATTAAAGAGATAAATTGGTCTGGAGCCTAGATATAATCGTAACAGTCAAAGTGAATCCAAAAAACAACAAAAAAATTTTATTTCATTTTCATGTACAGCAGACCAGAAAATATGAAAAAAATATGTTAATTTTTTGCGCAAAATGTATGTAAACCAGTAACATTACGGATTTCTTAATATGCAAAAGAAAATCTGGATATTTTCAAAAAAATACAGTGGATGGATGAAATAATTCTAAAATCAACCATTAAATTGTGATCAAATCACGGTTTTGCATTGTGTATAGAGGTTCCTGAATTTTAAGTAGTTTTTTTTTTTGTTGAAAATATATAAAAATTACAGATTAACTATACAAAAAAAAAAAAAAAATGTTTTTATCGTAATAATAAATAAATTTTTGGAAATGAAAATTATTCAAGAAATATAGAGTATGGCCTCGACATACTCTATTTTTTAGGATATTGTCCTAATAAATAATCTATAGAGTTTGTATGTTTTCAAATTTATCATATGACCCTTTCAGGAATGTGTTGATAGATCTATTTCGGGAATTTTCTTGGTTCCCAAAATCAGAACACGTTTTGAAAGAGGTAACAATCCCATGCCAAACATCAAACATTCATATAAATTAGTTTACTCACTACATGAGAACTAATATATGAGCTCGAAGTTAAAGATCATCACCATTGATCAAAAAATAAATTGAAAACTAGTTTTTTGTGTGTATGTCTACCTTTGTTAAATATTCAATACACGTTTTTGTTTCTTTTTCTTTTTAATTTTGATTGCACAATTAAAGGTCAAAAAAAACATAATTTTTATTTTGAATAAAAATTATACTGTTTCACCTGTACATTTTGTTTTTAAAAACAAATGTACAAATCAAAAGGAAAAGAAACAGAAACGTGATGGAAACCTAGAAAATTCCGGAAATAGATCTATCAACACATTCCTGAAAGGGTCAAATAATAATATTGAAAACAAAAACTCTATGGATTATTTATTAGGACAATATCCTAATAAAGAAATATAGAGTATGGCCTCGAACTGGAATAATTTCCATTTTCATAAATCGTAAAAATTAGATGATATTATACAAACAAAATTAAAGTTTCGATTGTTGCATGTTTAAAAAATTTTAAAGAGGAAGAACAATTGAATTGTATTTTTTAAATGTATTTTTTTACTGCATACTTGTGAAAGTAGACAACTGTGGGAGTTGAGGCCTTTTTGAAGTTGGGAAATGTGATAACAACTTTTGAATATACGGCTCTTCAAAGTACAGACAGAAAAATAAGGTGCTAACCGAATTGAAAAGTGTATATTAATGGTAACAACTTATAAATTCAGTGAGTAATTACAAATTATTACCTATTACCCTAACCGAGCACTAGCTACTATGGCCTTCGGCGCGTTGTAGCGAAAACAGACCAGTGCCTCTGGTGGGAATTGAACCCACGACCCCCGCACTGATAAGCCAACACGCTACCAACTAGCCTACCGGGGCGCACAGTACAACGATATTTACTTTCGATTTCTCTATATTTTGAGTGTTGCATCTAAAATTCAGTTGAATTAACCGAATTTTGTTGGGAAAACAAATGTTAGGTTGTGCCAACCGTCTGAAATTCGAAATAACTGAATTTGAATTTGCAAATATCTATATTTTTCTCTGTGCGTACATACTTTTGGGATTTTCAGAATTTTCTTAAAAATTCAGACCGTGAACAAATCGATACTTTTTTAAAATTTTAAAACTGCATATCGAGATGTGTGATAGGCTTCATTAAGAAAACATATCATTTTAATGAAAACAAAATCGGAAGACATGAGCTCAAATAATTTAATTTTTTTTCATGTTCTTTCAAAGAATGCAAGAATTGCAAATATTTTGGACAAAAAAATCTTAAATTTCATAGCTGAACTTTATTTTCTACACTGTATAAAAGAATATGTTTAGAGAAATAATTATAATACGCGGAGTAGGCATATCTTAAAAAAATATACTGTTTTTATTAAACCCCGGATGTCCTTCACAATGCAAGGACATTTAAAGTATTACATAAAATCGCGTTTAGCTCAAAATCCTGACTTAGCTTATTCTTTTGAAAATAAACTCTTAAATATTCTATATAGCAAAAAAGCGCGCAAATTCTTTTTTATAAAGTTTTCGATTGAGAAAAATTAGCAAAATTCCAGATAAAGTAATGTGATATACAGGAGGTGAAGTAATATAAATTTGTAAAAGAAGTTTCAATAGATAACTTTTTTTCTGAACTTTATAGCATATTTAAAACATATTAATGATCTTTGCTAGTTTATTTTGATCACTTTAAATAAGTGTTTAATATCTTTTTTTTTAATTATTCAAATATTATTAAGTGTTTTTATAGTAAATATCCTTCAACACAACATTTTGTCCTTGAACATACATTTCATATTAACATTATATAATTTAAGTTATTGCGTTTAAATTTAATTATTTTTTGTTTACAAGCGTTAACATTTTAATTATAAAAATAAAATCACTTTTTTTATTACTTGTAATAGATTTTCATTGTATTTAAAAAAAAAAAAAACTCATTACAAAATTTCATTATTATTATTTGTATTATGCTAAAACTCTTCTCCATTGTTATATAATCACTTACAAAAAAAAAAAAGTTCAAATACACACAGTTTTTACAATTTTATGAATTTTGCGTACGAAATTATTTTTACGATTTATTATTTCTTCTTTTTTTTTTAACACGTTTGAACTGTCGAAGCTGCAAAATGCAACTGCTGCTGCAATTTTGCCTAAGTTGTCATGAAGGATTTTCGTTTTTGTTTTATATAATAGTTTGTTGTTGGATAGTAGTGGTTGTTGTAGTAGTAGTAGTAGTTGTTGTTGTTGTTGTTAGTGTTGTTGAATATACAATGTAGGACTTTTTCACCATTGCTGCTTAAGTATTACACTTAATAAAAGGGAAGGATGCTCAACGAGTGCCAAAAAGTTTATACAAATTGAAAATAAAAAAAAAGAGGAAATGAAATATTTTCTATCATTTATATGAAGAAAAACTTCAATCAAATTGATTGACTTTTGTTTGTTACTTTTGGCATAAATACTATATTTTCTTTTGTGTTACCCATACAAAGTGAGGGGGCGGGGGTTAACTTCCCTAAATGAAAACTAAAGCCAAAAAAAGTTTTTGACATCATCCTTGGTTGGTATAAAAAGATGGAAGACGAAGAAAAACACAAAAAAAAAACTGGCAATACTTAAGACTGTGACTATTTGTCAGATTGTTAGTTTTAGTTGTCGTCGTCGTCATCATGTTGTTTTAAGAGATGATGAAGAATTACTCAAGTGCCAGCCAAATACACAATAAAACAAAAAAAAAAATAAAAAATTACAAAAACCAAAAAATTTACAATAACATACTCAAGTACACACACCAAACTATACAATTAAATCAAACGCCTACATGTGATGCCACAATGGATTAAAGACGAGCCTATGCACACATAAATTCGCAAATTTACAAATACTTATATTTACATTTCAACACTATGGGAGAGAAATTCATGTTTTATTGTAAAAAAAGTTAATTTTGAGAAAACTTTCACAGAAAAAACTAGAATCGAGTTTCAATTAAAATATTTGTTAATTCAATTAAAACTTTAATTGAATACGGTCTTATTAAATAAATTGTTGTAGCAAACTCAAATAATTATTTATTAATAGCATATAATAACAAATTATATCCTATTACCGTAACCGAGTACTAGCTACTATGGCTTTCGGCTAGTTGCAGCGAATACAGACCAGTGCCTCTGGTGCAAATCGAATCCACGAACCCCGCCCTGATAAGCTAGCATGCTCCCAACTAGCCTACCGGGGCGCACGAAATAAAATAATTTGTTATAACTTAATTGTTATAATTTCAATTAAGTTTCTAATCATATCTTTTAAAAATGTAATTGAATATTGTTTATAATTTCAAACAAGTTTTCCAAGATTGGCCACCATTTCAGTTTTATCATATCAGTAAATCATGCCGAAACAAACCCTGATATGATCGTTTTAAAACAAAGATACGAGAGCTGTCCAAAAATTAGCAGACCTGAGGTATAGATGGCGGCAGTATTTTGAAAAAAAAAAAAAATACTTTGGTGAAAAGTGACAAGCTTATAAAAAATATGCTTTTAGTTCAAGATACCACGTTGTTTGGTATTTTTGTGGAGTCATTAAAAATGGACGACCTCAGTGAATTTGTGAACATGAATTGGTCACCTTTATGTAATTCCATACTTTCATTTGAAAGGTGTCAGTCCAACCATTATTAGAGCCGAGCTAAATTCTACTCTATAGGAGTCTGCTCCTTCGTTTACGACTATAAAATATGGCGTGGCAGAGTTTAAACGAGTCCACAGACGAGGCCAAGACGAACACCGTAGTGATCGACGCCAGAAACGGTTAAGAAAATCCACAAACTGGTCTTGAATGATAGTGTGCTGAGGTTCGTGAGCTGACTGAAATGATAAGAATTTCAAAAAGTGCTATACATCGCATATTGACCGAAAATTTGGAGATAAGAATGGTCGTTTGCTTAAAATAGAACAAAAACAGCTTAGTGAAGATGTGTTTGGCGATGTTTCACCGCAATAAAGCAGAGTTTTTGCGTTAATTCGTACCCATGGTTGAGACATATGTCCAATATTTCACACCTGATACAAGGGAACAGTCAAGGCAGTGGACTGTAATGGGAGTATCGTATCCAAAGATGGCGAAAACAGTTCCATTTGCAGGCAAGGTCATGGCGTCTGTTTTTTGGGCTGTGCGTGATATAATTTTTATTGATTATCTTCAAAAGGAAAAACAATCAACGGCGAGTATTATGGTAACTTACTGCAGGGTTTAAAAAAATAAAATATTGTACATGATTGCCTACAAAAGAGTATCATATTATGATACTTACAATAATAAACACGACTTTGGCTGATCATATTAGTTATGATCACTGGGAACGATTTTATGATCATCTAGAATTATAATATAATTATGGGAATAATATTATGATTGTGTTATAAACGTGTTTCAAACATAACATGATGCTCTTACACTATCATAACATTATGCTCCTTTTTATGCGTATGCATTAAGACAGTTAATGCATCTATTATTGCTATGGCCAGAATCAATGAATTAAAGTTTGAATTGCTTTATTATGCACCTTATTCGCCAGCTTTAACTACATCGAATTATTTTCTATTTCCAAACTTGATAAAAATGTCTGGGTGGTAAAAGATTCGCCAATGAAGAATTGGAGTCTGCGGTTGATGGCTATTTTAAAGAGCTAGAGAGTTCTTACTAATAAGATGGTATCGAAGCTGTTAAATTTCGCTGGCAAAAGTGTATCGAGCTAAAAAGAGATTATGATGAGAAATAAAGAAAACTTTTCCCGAATTTGTTGTTGTTGCTATGTCGGCTAATTTTGGGACCGGCCTCCGACCATAAAAAGTATTTGCCGTAAAATTTTAAAATTTTAGTTTGCTATTTTCCCTGTTCGAATTCGGAATATGCTCCTTAGAACGTTATCAATTTCTATTTTGTTAATTAAACTGCTTTGAAATGAGTTAAGGCAGGAAAACTAGCAAAAATAAAACGTAAAACAAATATGGGGGTAATTACTCTTTAAAGTATCTTTGTTTTAAAATTTTCAAATCGGTTATAGTTTTGGCATGATTTACAACTGAAACGGTGGCCAACAATGACATATATAAGGTGGCGCAAAAGTAATCCTCCTATCAGAAAATGCTATACATAATAAATACATAATAAAAAAAAAACATCGGAAGGTTATTTTTGCGCCACCTTATACTATTCAAACTTTAATTAAAATTGCAAGTAATCGCCCAAAATTAGGGGAAAAAAACTACATGTTAAAAAATACAGAATTAAGAATTTAAAAATATCACCAAAATTTAAAAAAGTTTGGAAAATTTAAAAACATCGTCAAAATTTATAAAATAATTCAAAAGAAAAAAGCCAAAATTAGGACAAAAAAATAAACAAAAAATGAAAAAAAAAAAATCGTAAAACTTTAAAAAATCGATAAATTTGGAGAAAAAAAATCTAGCACTGATCCCCACAAGATTTTTTTCATCCTTTCTTACATTTATTAACAATTAGTGTTTTCTATTTGTATATTAGTGACATCTAATTATGATCTGAAATCTGACAATTCAGAATGAAATTGCACAAAATTTAAAAAATTAAATTTTTTTTTTTTTTTTAATTTTGTTATTTGTTTTATAAAAACTGGAAATCGTGCGTGCACCAAAATTAATTCCAATTAAACATTTAATAGATGTTATTATTATGCCTTTAGGTGAATTGGAAATGAATGAAGCAAAAGTTTAATTGAAATTTTAACAAGTAGTTAAAATAATGCGTAAACCATTTAAATATCACTTAGGCCCGATTACGGAATGTCCAGTTAAAATTTAAGGAACAGTAATTTTTAAAATTTATATGGGGACAACAACAAATATGTTAGTTAAATTCCTAGTTCGTAGCTAAAGGGATTTAGTGAAAATGAGGCTTAAACTAACACTCAAAAACAAAAAAAAAATTAAAAAAAAAATATATCAAAGTACCACTTTATGGAACATTTTTATATTATTTATTATCACATTTTTATATTATTTATTATATTTGTTTATGAAATCAATTAGTTTCCCAGCAGAAAATAGTGCTTACACAGAAGCGCTTCCGGAAGGTATTATTTGATAACGAAGCGCTTCCAAAGCAAATATGTCCCACTTGGTATGTCTCTTTTAAAGCGCTTCTTTCATGTGCTCTTAGAGGCAATAAGTTCATGCCTTCTTAGGCACTAAGAAGCGCTTTTTTGTATGTTGACAACGTTAGTCCTTCATGGTATGCACACTTTATTGCTTCATTGTAAGCATTATTCACTGCTTCAAAGAAGGCATTCTGGGAAGCACGACAGAATGCCATCCGTAATTGCTTTATAATATGCAAGGCGGTGAAGCGCTATTTTGGAAGCATAAAAATGTAGGTACTGCTTACCAAATCCAGGTTATTTTTTGCTGGGTTTATTAAAATTGTGAATTCAATTCTTTTCATTTACAAAATCTCGACTTAGAAAATAATTTTAAACTGCTTTGTTATTCACTTTTAATGTTTATAAAAAATTATACGAGAAGCTCTGGTAGCTCGAGTACAACATGAAACTTGATACTTGAGAAGTTCGCGAGTTCGAACTACTCGTTGAGTACCTCGAGTAGTCAAAGTTCACTTGTTGTTCGTTTGAACTCATGTAAAAAGGTAAATATTAAAGATAAGTATAACTCATCCTTAATCGGATGATCATTATGACCTGGGCCTACTACTACTCGAAAAAACTCGACAAAACAATTTGAAATTTTTTTTCTTTTAATATATCTCTTTTATAAATTGACTATATTCGTGATAGCTCATTCAAAACTTAACAGTGTTCCGATCTCTTGAAATTCTGAACTGTTTGAAAAATTTGACCATTTCCTTACAAAAATGTAGAATTATATATTTTTAAAAGTTTTATACCATTTAATAAACAAAAATTTAGAAAAATATGTACAAACTTATATATTTAAGAGTCCCATACTATGCTCAAAATTTCGTGACAATCCGATGAAAATTTTGGGATATGCCAACGGCTACTAAAAAAATGTGTGAAAATATGCAGATTTTAAACATTTAATGTGATTTTACACAAATTTTTGCAGAAATTCTCATGAGATTTCAAAATATATGGATCAAATACAAAAAAAGAGAAAAGATTATTATGACATCCTTTATTGCTTCTACCAAATCACCAATACGCTCTAACATTGCAGCAACTTCTATTAATACGTTCCCCCAATATACTATTAAAACTTCACCCCAAATTAACATATTCACAAAAATTCGCAAAAATCTAAACAACTTGGAATTTTCTGGTGGATATAAGATTGTTATTTAAAAGACACATCTAAAAATGCATTAATATTAGAAAAATTAGAATTTACCACTTCATCCCTATTACCACACGGTCCAAATATCCCTACTCTCTCAAAAGACGAATAATCTGTTTTTAGAGAAAAATTTTTATATATTCCTTTTCTAAAATTTTGTTACTTTTGTTATTGTTGGTACCGTAGTGCACCATATTCCATATCAACAATATTATCATCAACAACAACGCCACCAACATTTGAAATAAACACGTGCACTCAAGCTGACACGCGCAGGTGTTTGGACGCAGAAATATGTACTGCTACATACCAGCAGGACGTTACGTTTTATTTTTTTTTTCTACGTAAAAGATGTGAATGTAATCACAAGGCTTTCATATCAAGCACTTATTGTCCACGAATGAATGAATCTTTTTCTCTCTTCATGCATGGATATGAAGATATAAAAGAAGAAATCGCTGCAAGTATTTCATACATATGATATTGAGGTCATTGTTTATGCTGAAATATACAAATAAAAAAATCTGACTCTTTTATAAAAGTTCATTTTTTTTCCTAAATTCTTTTATTTAAAAACAAACATTTGAAAAAAAAATTTAAACAACAAAAGAAACGTTTGACAACATTTATACAAAAGAAAAGGTGTCGAATTATTGCGTTTTTTTTTTTGTAGTTGTTGTAGAAGTGAAAGTGATACATTTATGTACAAGATAATTGCTTTTTCGTAAATCCAGACACTTAATTGATATAAATTGAATATTTTTTATATAAAAGACTTGGCAAAAGAATTAAAAATTCTGAAATTGTTTTGTGTGGTTTCAGCGGTAAGTTTAAATTAAAATATTGAAATGATATGATATAATTTTGTAGATATAATATGGGACGATATTTCAGGGTACCATTTTTAACAAGTTAACGTTTTTAAAAGCTTTAGGAGTATTTAATTACGCCTTGTAAGTAAATCTAGTAGCAAAACCTGCTACGAAGCTTAACAAAGCTTAAGTCTATTATTTAAAAACACCAAAAATATTTTTCTTGATTATGTATTTGTGTTTTCTCTGAACAATTTTGCAATCAAAATCTTTGATAGAGCAATTTGTACAAAATTCTGTTTTGAATTTGCAAAAATTCAAATATTTTAATTTTTCACAAAGTATACGAGATACGACCAAAATTGTTGTTGAAGATAAATACAATTGATATGTCATAGTTTAAAATTTGTATTGCAATATATTATTGCTGTCAGAAAGTAAGAGTTGCCAATATTAAATATATTTAATTTTCGGCATAAAAAAAATAACCGAATTGCATCCGCTAAAATGACTACGCTGAGTTTAAAAAGGAAACATTTTATTGGCACTCACTCCCCTTTGAAGTGTGTTGTTTTTCAAAATTAGACAGGATTGCAGCGCTTACCGTAAAAAGTAGGGGAAAGGCTTGCAGGTTGCCACCCCTTACCTTTTTTTTGCCCATAACTCATTATCAAATCAACGTATTGTTGTCTTATTCTTCGGTTAGCAAGAGATATCAATTTACAATCCTGAGTTAGAAATAATTTGAATTTTATTGCATATTTTCAAAAGTACCCAAAATCGACCCCTTAAAAAAAGCTTGCAGGTTGCCGCCCCCTTAAAAATGGAAAATGAAGATTATTCAAGTTTGAGGCCATACTTTATATTTCTTCAAGCACATATATAAGTTCTCGTTTAGTGAGAAATTTAATTTATATGAATGCTTGATGTTTTGCATGGGACTATCACTTTTTTCAAAACGTGTTCTGATAATGGGAAGCTAGAAAATTCCCGAACTAGATCTATTCCTGATTCCATTCCATTCCTGAAAGTAGTCAATTAATAAATTTGAAAACAAAAACTCTATATATTATTTGTTAGGACAATATCCTAATAAAGAAATATAGAGTATGCCTCGAGCTTGTATAATTTTCATTTTCATTGCACAATTAAAGGTCGAAAAAACATCATTTTTATTTTTAATAAAAATGTTATCAAACTAGCATTATTAAATTTTATTTGCATTCGGTGGCTGTAAACATAACAAAATTTGTGAAATTCTGCATACAAATTTAAAATTGTCATCATCGGAATCAAAGTTCGGGCACATAACGCGTGAACGGCTGTTTTGCATTCGAGGCTTAGTGAATATTTGGCATACATTTTTGAAGCAAACTTATATGCCAATTATTGTAATTCAATGATGCTTTAGCCACAATAGTGTTTGGCGGACTTCACCACGTATTCGACCAACGCCTTCTCTTGCTCTTTATCAAAAGCCTACAGCAAGAAACAAAATTAGAAAATATCAGTATTTTTTTTTATCGAAAAGGAGTACTGCTTTATGTCCCCAGCAAAAATAATGCGAAGTAGTTCAAAAGAAACAACATTTTCATTACACCAAAAGTAGCTACTACTACTGATTTTTCTGATCTAATGCTGGCCTTTTAGATCAGTTCCTAAACTTAGCATATAATGTCATCACATACAACTAGTAGAAATGTCACGAATGTTCGGTTACAATTCGGTATTTGTCATATTCGAATGGAACCGGGAGTTTATGTCTTTTAACAACTATTTTTTAATCTGTCGCTTTGAATTAGTGTTTTCTGACCTTTAAATTTGAAAAACAATGATTACAAAATATCAGACTTAACAATAGTTTTCTTTCTTTTCAGTTGAACGAAAAACTATTATATCGCTTTGTTTTTAAAGCTGGAAAGCTGTTTAAAAGTTTTTTTAATTATAACCGTTTACGCACTCCTACAAATCCATATTATCACTCGCTATAATAATAAGATGTGTTTTGGCATCACACCTTAACCACTAATTAAAAATAACAAATTAAGTTCTATGAAAAAGGACACCCAAAAATACGATCTTTCATAACCTTACACATAGTACTTTTAATAAAGTGAAGTTTGTGGAATTTGCATTACCTTCGTCCTAAGACAACCCCATGTTAAAATCATGCGTGTTTCACCTCAATTTGCACTACATCTTCCGTATATGTGATGACTTTACTACATCTTTTTCCACTCTTTTTTGGCTGGGTTAAGCTATGAATGAAAATACTTAGCTGGGTCGGCTGTGCTTGGGGAGTGTTGCCATAATAAATATTTAAATTTATTAAAGAAAAATTCTGCTTTTTACAAATAATTACTGTAGAAAAAAAAGACCCACTTGGGAATGTAGACAATAATTTTTCTAGATTTTCTTAAAAGTTGGATATGTGATGAAGGGTACTATAACCAACATGTGAATTTTTTATAGTACTAATCTTACTTTTAAGGGTTTAAAGGTGGGATCCCAGATAGCACCAAGAAAAACAAATTAAAATATACCCCTTGAAATTAGTTTTGAAATCCTTAGATAAATCTTTAAAATACTTTTTATTTGATACCCATTTTTGTATAGTTTCTTTGTAAAAAATGTGAATAACTATAAAAAACTGGAGTGTTTTTTCCCCAAATTTTTAACCCTTAAAAGTAATGTTGGGACGATAAAAAATTTCATTTGTTCATTAGTTTAGTACCATTTATCACATTTTCAAATTTAATCAAAATCTGAAAGAAATCATTTTATAAATTTCGAAGTTGTTTTTGGTTAAATGTGAAAACATTAACCCTCTATTGATCAAGTTGCATATAATATTTTTTTTTTAACGTTTATATCAATAAATATTTTTATAGTTAAACTACACACAAAGAAATATAGTGCCAACCGAATTTAAAATTGTATATTAATGGTAGCAACTTATAAATTCAGTTAGTACAACGATATATGCATTAGCTTTCAGAATATTTTGGGTATTGCAACTAAAATTCAGTTGAACTAACCGAACTTTGTTGTGAATACTAATGTTAAGTTGTGCCAACCGTCTGATTTTCGTAATAACCGAATTCGAGTTGTAGTAAACGAATTTCAGTTGGCAAATACATGAATTTTTCTCTGTGTGTAGAAATAAACAAAACAATAGTTTATATAACTTATATTTCATAACAGCATAACGATATAGACATTATATACATTTTTTAAATCTAATTATGATCTCTGTACAAATAATATACATAATAAGTATTAATAATAATTTTAATGTAAAGAAAATTTTTGAAAAACCTTACTTTTCTATTGAACACGATACAAGAAAAAGTCAAGTAAAATAAAAGGAGAAGCAATTCCGGTGCCTAATTCAGCCACCAGTATTTACTAATATCCAAATTTGGGAGAATATTTCTACCCTCGCGGAAAAAGCTAGTATCGACTCTCTTATTCTCAGTTGTAAGTTGATTGCTAGTGACAGCTTTTATATTGGCCCTTCTATATATATGAAAAAATGTAGGTATGCCTGTTTCGTCCTGTATAAAGCCGTCTCTATCGAGATATACAAAGGCTTTGGGTGGTACATATCCATTATGTAATGTTAATATTATGTAATCATCATTGACATAATATGGAGCCATAATTAAACTGTTCTCATAGCAGTCGTAGCTTTTTCTAACGTGTTTTCTAATTAGGTGTATAATAAAATTGTCAATTCTGCTAATTTTGGATGCGTTCACACAGAGAAATAAAGTGCCAACCGAATTGAAAAGTGTATATTAATGTTAACAACTTATAAATTTAGTAAGTACAATGATATTTATATTAGATTTCTAAAAATTTTGGGTCTAACAACTAAAATTCAGTTTAATTAACCGAACTTTGTTGTGAATACTAATGTTCAGTTTTACTAACCGATTGAAATTCGTAATAACCGAATTTGAGTCGTAGTAACCGAATTTCTGTTGACAAATAGCAAAACTTTTGTCTTTGTGTTATAAAGTTTCTGATTACTTATATATTTCATGTAATTACTATTAGATTATCTACATAACGCAGTGCAAGCTCTGAGGCATTTTCTTTCAAATTTACGTAGTTTCTCCATATATGATGGTGAAACATTAAACCAAATTTGGCAACCATATGTCAAAATAGGACGAATTAGGGTCTGATAAAGGAGAATCTTAATCTCGGGTTTGATGTGCTTAGAAAAGAAAAGACTTCTGTACATGAAAAAAGCCTTTCTTGTTTTCATTATTTGTAAACTAATATGTTCATTAAAGTATAAGAACTTTTCTAAGTTAATTCCCAGATACTTAACCGTTTGCCTACTAGGGATACCAATATTGTCACTAGATTTTACACCAAAGGATTTCCAGTTTCGTCTTATATTATGATTATATTTCTCCCCCCAGGAAGACGGAAAAGTATAGTTTCGCATTTGTTTACATTTATCTTCATTTGCCAATCAACAGTATACTTTTCTATAATATTGAAGTAATTTTGTAAATTTTTATTTATTTTATCAATTCTGACATCAGCATGATACACTATAATATGATCTGCAAACCCAATAATATTCCTGATACTATGTAAAAGTTCAAAAATAAATATATTAAAAAGTATAGGTGAGTTAACTGTCCCTTGTTGTAAGCCATTAACTAAGATAAACTTCTATCGACTCATCTCATTTTTATTGCAAACAAAAAACGATTTATTACTAAGCATATCATGAATCAAAATAATCAATTGAATTGGAAATTTGTATTTCAAAAGTTAGTATATAAGACCAGGAATCCAAATATTATCAAAAGCCTTTTCAAAGTCAGCAAGACATGCCCCTGTACAAAGAGACAAAACTTACAATATTATGCATAAAATAATTATTTGTATTAATTGGAAATTTTTTTTTTACAGTTTACAAGCCTTACACTTTTGTAGTCATAATATAAATTACTTCTTATGGGTCTTTTTAGTCCCCAGGCCACCAGGGGTTAAATCTTTTAAAATATAAGTAAATATAATCAATAGCCCAATCAAATTTAAGTGTCAATCACAAATCAAACTTTGAAAATGTAAATGTATTAGTAAAAGAGAATAATTATAATAGAAGATACACACTTGAAATGCTTCACATAATTGACGAACTTGTTGATCGTAGGCTTAGCTATAAGAGCGACCCCACAGATAAATGTGCTCAAATATCGAGACTCACAATCAACAAGTACAAACTAACATCAAAATAAAAAAGATAATAATAAACAATAACTAATCAAACAGTGCAGTTCGCTTTCATATTTATATTTATATTAATGTTAATATTAAAAATTTTGTTTTATATTTTTAAATTAAAAACATTTTGTTTATGCTGTGTTTTTATATAAAAATATTAAATAAAATTGTGTATTTTCAAACAGATTTCCCCAGGAAGACGACTAACCGCGTTGGCTCGAAATATTGTTACTTATTAAAATAAAAGAATAAATTACTAATTAAAATAAAAACTATATTTGTTTTTACTTTGTAAGTTTTTTATATAGGACCTCAAGCCAGACAAATAATGAAACAACATTTGAAAAACAAAATAAAATATTATCTTAAAATGTCCTGGAAACGAATTATCATTTATTTTAAGTTACAACTATTATATTATGACAATGATAATCAACATCTCCAAATAAGGCATTTTAAAAAATTTGAAAATTAATTATAAAAACACCTTTTTGCATTTGTAATTTTTTATTCAAGTCTACACATAGAGAAAAATTTAGCTATTTGCCAACTGAAATTCGGTTAGTACGACTCAAATTCGGATATTACGAATTTCAGTCGGTTGGAACAATTGAAGGGCTTATTGTAAAAACTACATTTCATTTTTAGTTTGCTTTTGTTTTTTAAAGGTTAAAAAGATGCAGAAAATATGACCTTTACAGGACTTTTGCTTAAAGCAAGACTTCTATTAAATATTAATCAATGGATGTCTATAAAATGGCGAAAATCCATTTAACAATAAATGTGGTATATCAAGTTTTTACAATAAGCCCTTCAATTGAACATTAGTTTTCACAAAAAAGTTCAATTAATTCAAATTAATTTTAGTTTCAACACCCAACATATTCAGAAATCTAATGTAAATATCTTTGTAATAACTGAATTCATAAGTTGTTACCCTTAAAATACACTTTTCAATTCGGTTGGCACTTTATTTCTCCGAGTGTAAAGTGGTTTATTGATATACGATCAAGTCAGAATTCCATATCTTAATAATATTGAATAATTGAATATAAATGAATTAATTATTAAAATAAAAAAATAGATTTTAAAAATTTCGTATTTTGGGAATTTTTGATAAAAATACACTTGTATTCTGAAATGAGACATTTTCGGCCAAAATTCGGCAGGCGTTAACATTATCCAAATAAAAGATATCGATTTCTTCCATTTGAAACCATTTGCAATAAAGCTCGGGGGTGTAATGTCAAATATATTTTTAAGGGACACCATAATGTACAATTTTGATGTCATTTCGATTTAATTGACTTATGCAAAAAATTATTATTCAATATTATTATTTTTTGACAACTATAATCAGAGAAAACAAAAAATTCCAAATTCCGAGTTCTTAGTGGCAAACAAATTTTTGTATAGAAGATAAAAATAACAAAACTACAAAAAAGTAAAAGGATTAGAGATTTCAGAAGAAGAAGATGAAGCAAAAAAAATTGAGAAAGAAGCTTTTTAGGTAATGAAATTTTGAAACATACAATTTTGGAGTTCAAAAACCTTAAGAAAACTAGTTTTAAGCAAAAAAATGGTCATATGACCAAATATGCATACTAGGGCGGGTCAATTTAAAAATCGCTCAACCTACAAGGAAAATCGTATTCTAGGGATCAAAATAAAAAACTTTGCCTAAGGAACCATACCTCTAAAACGAATTCTGATGTCCCGACTTTTGACACGTAGGGTCAAATTTTGAAAATCCCACTTTGACCTACTAGTGCCCTAATCGAATCCAACCCAATCGAATATAATTTATACATTCATCTGCTAGAGCGTCTTCCGGAGAAGAAATGGAGACCCTAGTCTTGGAAAGACTCCTCCTACATTCTGAAATATCTCTATCCCGAGATATGTACATTTTGCTATAAAAACACGGCTAAAAAGGCCCTCTTTCAACTTAAATTTTAACCCCTTAACGGTCACCTAGAATAATGATTTATGCATTAATCTGCTAGTGCGTCTCCCGGAAAAGAAGTAGCTCCCATAATCTTGGAGAGATTCCTCCTACTTTCTGAAATATCAAAGTGGGATCTTTCAAAATTTGACCCTAAGGGTCAAAAGTCGGGACATCAGAATTCGTTTTAGAGGTATGGTTCCTTCGGCAAAGTTTCTTATTTTGATCCCTAGAATACGATTTTCCTTGTACGTTGAGCGATTTTTTTGCCTCCCCACAAATCGACCCGCCCTAATGCATACAGATAAAAATTTTGCTATTTGCCAACTGAAATTCGGTTACTACGACTAAAATTCGGTTACTACGAATTTCAGCTGAAATTTAGTTTTTACAACAAAGTTCGGTTAATTCAATAGAATTTTAGCTGCAACAACCATAAAATTCAGAAATCTAATGTAAATGTCGTTGAATTCAACTGAATTCAAAATTTGTTACCATTAAAATACACTTTTCAATACGATTGGAACTTTATTTCTCTGTGTGTGAGAAAAAAAGGCAAAAAAAAAAAGCAAAACAGGTAACTGGCTATAATATTGCAATGCAAACATTTTTAAGTACACCATTGTAATTATGTATTCCTCTGAAATAATTTTGGTCTGCAGTTGTTTTTCGTATCTCGAAGAATTTTCGAGAAATTTTGAATATTTGAATTTTTTCAACATTTTTTTTACATAATAAAGAAAAACATTTTTAGTGTTCGTACATTTGGGTTAAAGCTTCTTTCGACGTGTCTTGTGCTGGGCATCTATAACAAATTTTTTAGCTTTGCGTTTTTTTTATTTCGTTTAGAAAACAAAAAAAAAATCAAAATAAAATAATTGTCATAAATATTCATATAAATTTTCAACACTGGGGTCTGCTAAGTGCATGTGTTTTATAGAAATTGAATGCATTTAATCTTTTCTTTTTTCCATTTTATTTTGTTAAATTGAATCAGAAACAATGGTTGTCGTATAGAAAAGTGACGCATAAAAAATATATAAAAGTGACCTAGTGCCAAAAACAGATAAAACATAAATTTGTAAAGGATGAAAGGAAAAAAAAAAAAACAAAATAAATGTACAAAAACATAGAAATTCAATTTGAAATCGTGCAATAAATGGTTTTATACATTCTGACAATAAATCTTGCTTAAAACTCGCACACACACACACACATATTTTAGCACGCTTTCATAAATTCATAATTTGACCTTTTTTTGTAAAAAAAAAACAATTCTTTGAATTTAAATGATTTTTTGAATGTGTGTGTTCAGGTGTTATTATTCCCATAGCGTAAACTTACCTCATTTGGTTTGTTGAGCAAACATAAGCCATGACCCGTACGCAATGCATCGATATAGTCCTTTTTACTGCATTCAGAAAATTTATAAGGCTGTACATTCTCTTGACCAACAATGGATTGAGCCATTATGCAACCATGCCAATCACGACAAAAACATTCCTCACCTAAATGTAATTATAACAAAATGAAAGAAAATGGCAAAATTGTAGTGAAATTTTTATAAATTAATTATAGGCAAACAATTGCTGTCATTATCATAATCATCGACAACAACTGCAGCAGCTAAATTTGCAGCAACTTTGGCAGTTACAGCAACAGTCGCCCAATAACAAAAGTAACTACAACATCCAATACACTAATAGCAAACAATTAGTAAAATGTTTTGCTAAAAATACTAAAAAATAAATAAATAATAAAAGACGTTACAGAAAAAACTGCTGAAATTAGCAGTTTTTTTTTTTTTTTTTTGTTTGCAAAATATTAGTAAGACAGTAATAGCTAAATTAAATCTGTTGAATCTTCAAATATTTTGTTATATTTGAGGTAGGTTTTAGTTAATTGAAAGTAACAATATAATCTACTAAAATTAGAAACACATTTGCTAAATATTAGAACACAAAAACGTGTATTGAATATTTACCAAAGGTAGACAGACATACACACAAAAAACAAGTTTTCAATTTATTTTTTGATCAATGATGATAATCTTTAACTTCGAGCTCATATATTAGTTCTCATGTGAGTAAAGTGAGTAAACTAAAAGGTCCGCCATCTAACGTTTTGTTTTTCAACTAGTGCTTATTTCGTGAATGGTAACACTTAGCTCATGTTTGATTTGATAGATAATTAGTTTTATCCTTCCGCTGAACGAATATGGTTGTGTATACGCTTGAACAACGCTGGGAAATATTGCGACATTACTTTGAAAATCATGGTAATGTTGCAGAATGTGTGCGAAAATTGCGTACAGATTTTGGAAGAAGAGAAGCGGGTATGTAAACAAGCATTTGGGGCACAGAAAACCCGCACGCATACATTGAAAAGCCGATACACCCAAAACGAGTCACTGTTTGGTGCGGATTTTGGTCCAGTGGCCGTTACAGTCAATGACGATCGTTATCGGGCCATGTAGAACAAATTTTTGTTCACAAAAATTGAAGAGGAGGATATTGGCAACATTTTTTTTCAACAGGACGGCGCTACGTGCCACAAAGCCGAAGCTACACTCGATGTTTTGCGCCCTGTTTTTGAAGATCGTCATCCGCAGAGCTGATGTCGTTTGGCCACCTCGGAGCTGCGATTTTACTCCGTTAGACTATTATTTGTGGGGTGCCGTCAAAAATAAGTGTTACGCCAACAAGAAAGAGACAATTAACGGTTTAAAGGAAAATATTCGTGAAGCCATTGGCGAAATACAGCTGCACACAATCGATAATATGCTTAAAAATTGTACCGATCGTGTAGGCTACTGCATGGCCAGCCGAGGCAGCCATTTGAATGAAATTATTTTTCATCATTAACCGGAAGGATTGTACTTACAAATAAAAAAAGAAATTTGAGAAAATATCCAGTAGTTGTTTTTTATAGCATTTTCAAAAAAAAAAAGTTATTTGGCGGACACTTTAGTTTATATGAATGTTTGATGTTTGGCATGAGATTGTTACCCTCTTTCAAAACGGGTTCTGATAATGGGTACCTAGAAAATTCCCGAAACAGATCTATCAACATATTCCTGAAAGGGTCAAATAATAAATATGAAAAGAAAAACTCTATATATTATTTGTTAGGACAATATCCTAATAAAGAAATATAGAGTATGGTCTCGAACTTGAATAATTTTCCTTTTCAAAATAAAAATCATTGAAAAATTTAAACTTTTTCAGTTTTTTTTTTTCTACTTTTTTTTTATTGCGAATAAAATTCTGCCCTTCTGAAATGAGCAATATACAATTTTTAAGCAATTCTGATTTAAGTAAAATATACGGTTGATTTTAGAAAATTAAACTGTATTTGCATTCAACTAAATTTAAAATAAATTTAGCAAAAATTTAGTTCATAACACAATTTTTGTCTGCTGTTTTTAGTCTAAAAATATTTAGTAAAAGTTTTTCCTGATTTTAGCAGAGTAACTAGCTATTTTTAATTAACTATAATTCAACTCGAATATATATATACACCCACAATATCTTAAGTAACATTATTTCCGATCGTGTGTTGAACTGATAAAGCTGTCTTCCTATATATCCATTATATTATTTCTATTATTTGACTACTCCGGTGTTCGTAACAATTTTTGAAACAATTTTTGAAACAATTTATCCAGATGGCATTGTTATTAAATTGTAAGACTTTGTTGGTAGTGTTTGAAATGTTTTATATAAAGATTTAGTTTTTTATTTAAGGTATTAATAATAAAATTAGCCTAAGGATGTATTCATGTCATTGTAATTACATATCTATCAATCATTAGGGTTGATTAATGAAATAAATAAAATAAATAAATATATATTCTGTTACCGATTCAAATTTATTTATAAAGTTTTACGTAAAGTTTGTTTTCAAATGAATAATCAAAATATGTGTATAGAAATATTTTTTCAACTTTTTCTATAGATAGTTTAAAAACAAACTATTGAAATATACGCTCTTTCGGAAGTAGTTAAATATTGACAGTTAAATTTTGAATTTTATTTTTTCTCTTTCAAAAAAAAATCAAATAATTCCCATAATATTAAGTGTGTTCGTTTACTTTCCCAGTAAAAATTACTCAGTAACAAAATTACAGAGAGTAAGAAAAATTTACAAAAAAGTAAACGAACGGAAAATTTGTAACAATTGATAAAATATATAAAACAGCTGATTTTAAATAACAAATATTAAAAAAAAAATCAACTGGTCATTATGGAAAAGATAAAAGTTAATTGAAATTGTCGACCAAAAATAATTTAGAATGTTTTTTAATATCTTCCATAGTTAGTTCTTTAATATTTTGCACTTTGAATCCATAGACAATTAAAATTTAATTTAATATTTTTTTTGTTTAATAAAAATACAAGCATATTTTTTCAATCATACGTTTTTTTCTTCTTACAAATTCTTACTGGCAAAAATTTATCCAGTAAAAACTTGTAAGTTTTTCGTCAACAACCTGTCATTTTACTCTCTCTTCTTACTATTTTTTACTGAGTATTTCTGTAAACGAACACCATCGAGTAAAAAATTTTACAAATTTTTAAAAATTTTTGTGTTATCGAACACACTTATTTTTTACAAAAAGAGTTTGTTTAAATACAATTGACAATAATAAAAAATTAAAATATACAAACATAACAAATATACAAACAAATAGAGTCGTTGGCTTGTGTATGTTTTATGTTTTGTAAAAAAAAAAACTTTTAAATTTAAAGTTCTGCCTATTATGGAGGTTCAAACTTTTCTAAAACTTCGGGTTCTGATGAGATCTTTAGCCAGAACGAAATACTAGTATCAACCTTGCTAATATGTTTGATTTGCTTTATTTTTGTTTACGTTTTGGCCGTTAAATATTAAAGTTTGTTTCTTACATTATTATTAGTTTTTTGTTTTTATATACATACATCGAGATTATTTTTATATTATTTTTAAATTATAACGAACTTCCAATCTCCGTATATTTACAAAAATAAAGCAAATCAAACATATTAGCAAGGTTGATACTAGTATTTCGATCTGGCTAAAGATCTCATCAGAATCTGAAGTTTAGTTAAAGCTTGAGCCTCCATAATAGGCAGAACTTTAACAAAAAACCTCACTCTAAAAAATGATTGTAAATTTACTACTATAAAACGAGTAAAGTTTCATGTATTATTACTCTAATTCGGTAAATTTATACATCAAAATGCGTAAAACTATTTTGCGCACACTTTTATGTACAATAATACCCACTTACAGTATTTTTACCAATTATGTGTTTACAATTAAACACATTATGCCTAAAAGTAGTATTATTTTGTTAAATAAAATTTTCACGCACAAAGTTTGTAAATATACTAACTTATAATAGTAATTAATATTTTGACATTTTTAAATTAAAAAAAAAATGAAACAAATTAAAAAAAGCAAAAAAAAATCTAAAAAATTTAGTTTATTGACAATTTTAATGGAAAAAAATGTATAACTGTAGTATTTGTGATAGTGTTTAGTTTATAGTTTATTTCCAAGTGTTTGCAGACTAATTGTGGAAAAATATTTTCAAAATATAATGTATGTACAGAGCTTTAAAGAATAAAATTCTTCATTCGATTTATTCAGTCGGTTTTAACTCAATCGATTTAAAAATATCGCCAATATTGAAAAAATTACCAAAATTGAAAAAATCGCCAAAAATCGCTAAGATTGAGAAAATTTTTAAGATAAAAAATATCACCAAAAATGAAAAAAAAAACGTTAAAATTAATAAAAAAAAAATCGCTGAAATTAAAAAAAAATCTCCAAATTTGAAAAAAACGCGAAAATTTAAAGATAATCGCCAAAAATGAAAAAAAATCGCTAAAATGTAAAAAAATCGCAAAAAATTAGAAAAATCCCTAAAATTAAAAGAAAATATAGCTAAAAATGATAAAAATTTCGAAATATATAGCTAAAAATGATAAAAATTTCGAAATTAAAAATAAAAAATTTGCAACAAAAAAAATCGCCAAAAATGAAACAAATTTTCAAATTGGAATGAAAGCTTAAATTGAAAAAACGAAAAATATTGACGAGAAACTTAAAATAGCTGTAAATGTATCTTTATTAGTTTTCGAAACACAGGCGATGTTCCAAATAAATTCTCTTTTTGCTTTGCGATGTTTTCTTTTTGAGAAAAACGCGATCTAGGAACCTAGTCAATCAGGCCGGTATTGGGGTTGAGTTTTGAACACCTGTGCAAACATTTTTCCAATTGCTTTTTTATTTTTTGAGTTATGGACGTTTTTTATTTAGTCAATTTTTAAAAGGTACATATTACGAAAACTAATGGAGCTGGGGGAAAAATTGCTGCACCATTGTTCAAAACTCAACCCCATTACCCCTACAGCGATCCTAAATTTCGATTTGATTGGCTGGATTCGTAAATCGGGTTTTTCTCGAAAAGCAAGCATCGCAGATAAAGAAAAGTATTAATTTGAAACATCGCCTATGTTTCAAAAACTAACAGAGATAAATAAAAGACACGGAAAACTTTTCCAATTTGAGCAATTTTTTATCAATTATGGTGATCTTTTATTTAATTTTCGCGATTTTTTACTTTTGCCGTTTTTAAATTTTGAAGTTTTTTTCATTTTGGCAATGTTTTCACTTTTAGAAATTTTTGGCGATATTTTTATTTTTGGCGATTTTTTAATTTTGACAAATTTTAGTAATTTATTTTTAATTTTGGCGATTTTTTTAAATTTTGTCGATTTTTTCAATTTAAGTAATTTTTACATTTTTGGCGTTTTTTTTCAATTTTGGTGATTGTTTTAAATTTTTGGGATTTTTTTCATTTTAACGATATTTTTTTCGATTTTAGCGATTTTTTTCAATTCTGGCGGTATTTTTTAGTTTCGCCGATTTCGGCAAATTGTAAATAGATTAAGTTAAAAATAGATTGAACTCCCAATTATTAAATTCGCAGTGATTGAAGAAAAAAAATCATTCGATTTAAAAAAATCCGATTTAATTTTTTTTTTAAATAGAATTCAATCTTTGAAGCTCTGTATATGTACAACAACTTATATACAAATATTTATTATTAAATTTATTATTATACAGCACATTAATAAAACTCTTTCTAAAAATTAATTTCTTGTTTTATTTGAAAAATTTTTGGGCTGTTATTCTTTTTTACCGGAAGGTAAAGATACGCATTTTTAGGGGATTTTTACGCTTATAAATATGTATGTACGCATTTTATACGTATAATTGCACGTAGATCATGTTTTTTTACACGAAAATTTGGTAAAATTACTCATTTATTTATAAATTTTATCAAAATTTTACGCACTTCCATTGTAAATTTACCAATTTTGTGTTCACAAACTTACTCTCAATGTGCGTATTTTTTTCATTTACACACATAGAGTAAATTTACCTAACTTATAGTAGGAGTACAGTTTCCTACTATAAGTTCGGTAAATTTCAACAGAAATTAATTAGAGTGCTTGTAATCATCAATTTTGCTCCATTCTTGTCTTCTTAGTAATCAAGCACGTGGTAAGGGTCTTTTCCTAACAAGAATCTTGACGTTACTAAACTTTGAAGGCCAAAAATGTTCTATTTATGTAAAATTTTTTGTTTTGAAAGACTTTCTGTTGTTTTTACTACTTGTATCGGTTTTTAAAACAATGTTTAAAAATAAATATCGGAATCGGTTCCATACAATGGAAAATCAATACTCTTTTTTAATTGTGTTTTCAGTTAACTTAGTACGTATTTCAGGTAGTTTTTAACGTAATAATATTGTGAGTGTACCAAAAATTGTAAACAATTTTGGTTTTGCTGTTCATTTTTTTTTTAATAATTAGAAATAGACAAAACGATAACTTGAACAGTTTTTTCTCCAACATCATTTTAACAAATTTTGGCCAAGGTGCACGTTAGTGGGTGCGAAAAAAAGAGGACCCTCTGGAATACAAAAAAAAAAAAAAAACGAAAAGAAATAGTGGCGTCGGGTCCATATGCCTCTTGGGACAAAAAGAAGGAAACGCGTGTTTAGCGGGCTCACGAAAATGAATATAACAAAATACATGGCCACCTCTGAAATAAAAAAGAAAGAAAAAAAAAAACGAAATTAAAAATTTGTGACGTTCTTCTGGGTCCAAAAAACGTAAACGAATATTTGCAAGTGTGGGTACTCAAATGATATAAAAAATTTTAATTTTTTTTTATATTTTCACACGCACCTTAAATGGTGGCAAAAAAGTAGTGTTTCCAATTCGGTTAATCGGTTAACCGATTCGTCGATTAATCGCCTCTATTTCGGCTAATGTCGACACAAATAATTTGAAACTCAAATAATTATTCGACCCGAATAATAGATCAATTATGCGGTTAGATATTTTATATGGATTTTTATTTATTTTTTTCAAAACTAGCCAAATTAAAAGAAAAGCATAGAAAAAGATACGGTATATAATATATAATCAATTTTATTTAAAATTGAGTAATCGATCCTTAAGACTCTGAGTAAAATTTCTTATATCAGCTTTTTGGAATTAGGTTTGTAGACAATTTTAAACTTCTTTTAAACTAATATTTTTATGTACTTCAAGAAATAGTTGAACAACTGCACTTCTGTAGGAATTCTCGAATATACCATATTCCAAGAACATTTTTATAGTCGGTTCCTAACCACTGCAATTCTTAAACATATTCCAATTGAACCAATTTCAACACAGTACAAACAAGAAATTGGTATATCAAATTTGAATTAATATCTAACTCTTTTTCGAACGTTTTTAAATTCAGTTCAAATCTTATTGAAGTAAATATGATTCTAGTTAAAATAAACTTTTTATGGTGAGTAACTTTTCTAAAAAATAACCTAAGCTTAACTCTATTCACAGATATTTTCATATTAATTTGGCATTAATAACTATGGTTAAGCCCTCAACTCTGGTTGTTTTAAGATAACTTAGCAGGCTTTAGTATTTAAATTAATATGTCGAAATATGATTTTTCAAAACTAGCTTATTTGGAAAATGATAAAACTGCAAGATTCTTAGATTTTTTAAATAGAAAACCTGTTAAGCTCTAAGGATTAACCCGACTAAAAATATCTGATTTTATTTTATTTTTTTATTTTATTTTTTAAGTGCCAGTACAATTCTACAAAATTAAATTCCAATCTTCTAACGCAAGTCTCATTAAAAAACCGAAGAAAACTTTGAATCATCTTCAACCAGAGCTTCGAAAAAATTAATTAATTAATAATCCATTCCCAAAGAATTCATTCATTATATTCAAACACAAAGCTTTAATTGGCATTAAATGAGTTCCTAACTTGAATTATTCAATTGTGAAATTTAACATTTTACAGTGAAGTTCGAAACATTACGCACACAAACAATAGTAAAGCATATTATGTTTGGCATTATGCAAATATTTTAGATACATGATGACATATTTCGTTTATCATTTGACTAAAAAAATGAAAGAAAATCTGTTGTCATGCACGGTTTTATTAAATGAATTAAAAAAAAATTGTAATAATTTATTCACATAATTTTTTTTAAGATTTTTCTAAAGTAACTCACAAAAGTTTACGTACTTGAAGAAAATTTATTTCTTAATAAAAAAATTATGGAAAAAAGAGCACGATTAAAAAAAAAAAAAAAAAAAATTGTCACATCGGCACTTTTCATATTTACCAAAACAATAAAACAAAAATATTCAACCACAATTTTTAAAAATAATAATATGTCTCATATTTTATTTTTATTGCATGCAATTCTTGCACATAAAAAAATGTTGAAAATTTGCTAAAATGGCTCTAGCTTGGGCCAGGCTTAATGGATCTGATAAAACAGAGATACTTTTGAAATCATGCGGAACTGTATTTAAGTACTAGGACACTCAATCAGTTAACCGGTACTCGAAGAATTTTAATCAAACAATTGTTCAAGTAAATTAAAATGGCCAATTTCGAGTATCGAATATCTCGAACAATTTTGGTAGATTAATCAAGTTATTAGTGTTAATCCAAATATGTCCATTTCAGTTTTTATTTGATAAAAAAAAAACTTTAATAGTTTTGGTTAATTATAAAGCCACATATATTTTCAGGGATATAGCCGGAGCACGAATATATTTTTTCTAGATCTAGATATAGATTCTACTCTCCAAAAAAAAATATATTTTGTACATTTTGGATCAAAAAAAACGTTCGACACCGATACCGATGCTTAAAATACATATCGCATTTTTAGCCATTTCACAAGATATTTTTAATATATTGTTGAACAATTACATAAAGCCGCGAAACTATTAAAAAACAAAAAATTAAGACCGAAAGACTTGCTTTTCAGAAATTAGCGAAATTTTTTAAATATCTAAATATACAACAAAAAATACAAAATCTCAAAACTGTAAGATTGTGTTAGCATATTTTGCATGATCCGAATTGTACTTAATTCATCATAAATTTCTTTCATTTAATCACTCTTTTCTTTCATTCGGATCTATATTCAACTTAGTAACTTGACATACCCGGATAAAAATAGTTTTATCTAGTCACATATAATATGATTAAGTCATGTCTGGCTTTGAATGGAGTCACTTATATTATTATATACAAATACATCTGATAATTTTTATGAGGACATTCCCATGCTAAGAATTATTAAACTATATGTGACTTCATACTAAAAATAGTTTCCTTATAACATTATATAGCTTTATATATAGTAGCATACATATTTTGTTAAAGTTCAATACCTAATTAAGTTATTTGCAAGTTAAGACTTTGATAACGAATTCATTTTCAAGTGATTTCTTTTATATAATTTCAAATAAAAAACTGGTATATTTCATGAGATAAAATCACTTCAAGCCACAAAAAGCATACCTTCTATGGGCTAACATTATATAAAATCAGATCTATTCATATGCAATTAGATACAATTTAATTTCCCGGATATGGACAAATCTCGCATAAAAAATTATCAATTTATATCTAATTAAATACATGTAGATGACTCATTTTTCGGATCAATTTGTATTTGCTTATATATATGAACTTATCAAATAAGATATAATTATATTTGCCTCCATACTAAAATTTTTACCCGGGTATATTAAAAATAATGTATTTTGCAAAAAAATAAAATCGAACACAAATGTGTATTTCAACCTTAAACGCATTTTTGTAAAACAAAAAATTTAATTTTTTTCCCTATATTGTTCCAAGGCATCGACTGTTATGCCGTACAATTTTTGATATTTGCAACAAACGCTAAAAGTTATATCTCTAATGTTTTCTTAAAGCTCTAGAAACCCGATTAATTTGAATACCCTAGTAAATACGCGTTTCCGTTTTTGTACCCGATGGGCTTATGTAGACCCTGCGCGACTAATTGTTAATTTCTGTTTTTTTTTTTCTTTTTTTATTCCAGAGGGGATATTTTTTTTGTTGTGTGTGCCCGCTTAAATTTTTAGCAGCTTTGTCAGCTATTTTTACTGATTTATTTCTTTGAGTGTATGATAAAACTTACGTCCATCATCATGACCCATGCCAATGTTGTGGCCAATCATGTGGGCCATTGTACCGGCCAATAGATGAGGTTCATAGACATTTATATCTACACTGATGCCAACAGCTCGTGGCGTACACACGGTATCAGGTACTGCCATACCAGCTTCACCACCAGCAAATGTCTCTCCCCTGTAAGTATGAGAGAAGAAAAAAATTGTATAATTTTTATGATTGTACGTTTAATGTGTTATGGGATTTATTAATAAGAGATTTGATTTTAGTTTATCATTAAAAATGACCATGACTATTTTCCACGGAATATGCAATTTTGTTATGGAATGCTTTAGGTAAGTGGCGTTATAGTAAAATTCTGTAATAATTAAAATTATAGATTAAACTTAATTAAGTGGAAGTATTAAAAAAGTGGGTTAAAGTAATAAATATATCATAAAAAATTTGTTGTGATTAAAATCTATGAATTGGATTATAGCTAAAAGTTCATTTTGATAAATAGTTTATACTTGATAGGGCCACGTTGCGTATGATTTATATTTTTTTAAAAATATCACTCATACGTTTAGTATGACACAAGATAATAACAGTCAATATGCAATAATTTTTTTTAAAGTTTTTAAACTATTATAAAGCTTAACCGAAGTAATAAACAAATTAGTACACCTATCCCTCGTTTTACACTGCAGTTACTTTTCGCAGTGGAGTATTTGGAAAAAGTAACGGTAATTAATTTAGTACTTCGAAATTAGTAATCCGATCAGAATAAATAAAGTAGTGAAATATTGTGATTGAGTCAACCTGTTGTTGTGCAAGGTGTACTGATAGAGTGACTAAGTTTACAAGCTCATGTATTACAAATTTGTTGGGGTGGAAGTTTTTTAAATTATGACGGATTTCTAAAATGTTTGACCTAGGGAACGTTGTAGGACAAAGACGTGCTTATTGTGATTTCCTGTACTTTAAAAGTTCTTAAATTTAAAATATTTAGGTTTTTCAGATGGCTAAATAAAGAAAAAAATTATAAAAAATAACAAATTTTAATATTGCCAATAGTTTTAGAAATAAGAGAAAGTAATTGTTTGAAAATTACTTGTAAAAATTTAGTTGTGAATACAGTTGTCAAATATTCGAACTATTTCAAAATCAGAAAAACTCATTTTTCAAAAACCGGTTTTTGGGTTAAAAAAAAAACAACCAGTTCGAATACTTGGTTTTTGGTTTCTCAATATCGCTTTGAATTAATAATATCAGAAATTTGTTGTACAAATTGGAAAAACTACCCAAAATTTTAATGTTAACATCTAAAACTAAACAGATATTCTTTCTAAAGGGCCTTTTTAGTTCTTTTCAAAATAAAATGAGTCTTACAAAAATCTAAAAGTTTGGTTTTCGCAAATTTACACAATTATTAAAGCATTCACAAAGTGAATGAAACATATGTTGATCGTAATGAAAAATCTTCATAAGTTTTATGAAACTATTTTTAATGAAACGTTTTCATTAGAAATATAAATTCTTTAACAAATGAAAAATGAATGGAATAATTCCAGTTACCTTTCGTATATCTGATGCAAAAATTTATTGATATCATGCAGTTAGTTCTCTCAGTGTAGTGGATGAAAGTCACAACAGATAGAACAATTTAATCCCTTTCGTCGAAATTGTCGAGTTCAATATCAGAGTTGATCATTTTCATAAAAATTATTTATTGACTTTTACTTTTTTGAGTAAAAATAAACATTTTTTTTAACTTTTTGTTGTTCTTGTTTTTGAATTTATGGCAATCAAAAACTCCCATGAAGTCTAGTTTTCTCACATTTTATGCGGTTTTTAAGAGTTTTTAAAAAAAATAAAATTATTTCAAAGAGTTTTTGAAATAAAAATTACTTTTATTTTTGCTCGAATTTGTAATTTTTTTGTAAATAGAAAATACATTATATTTATGCGACAATTTCTTTCCAAAAAATATTATTTTTCGATAATTTCATCCTACAGAAAATCAATAATATACTAAAAATTTGTCAAAAGTCTTTTCTTGGAAAATAAATTACTTTTGCGGTAGAAGGACTCACATGAATCCGTCAGTACACTTTTAAAGACATAATTTAATATCATATACGTTTTAGTGGAATTGATTGAAACTTAACTACACAGAGAGAGTTCCTTGGACGAGTTTTAATGAAATTTTTTTCCGTAAACTTATACAGTTTTCTTCAAAATGTGAATGAAAAATTTCTTAAACTTTATGAAAAAGCTTCATAATTTCAATGGACACCATTTCTATTGAATGTCTTGTCGTTAGGCTTATGAAATTTTTAATAAATAATATAAAATTTTTCATTAAATTTTATGACAAACTGCATTAATTTAATGAAAAATTTCAAATGGATGAGTTCCAGTGACAATTCAAAAATTGAATGCATGCAGACAATTTTCTCAGTGTATCTGTAAATTTCATTAAAATTTATCAAAGTTGAGGTGTGTTTTGTCCAAGTTCATCATTTCCGAAAAGTGAACATCATTACTATTTCTAAAGCAAATCATAGAAGAAGCAAATAATTAAAAAATTTTCTTTCATATTTAAAACCTAAAAATACAGTTTCGTGTGAATTTTCATGGCATAAAATTTAATTTAAAACAGACATTTTCTATAATTTGTAATAATTAAATTTATTGTTAGTAATATTGAAGAAACTTGCTAATTTTGTAGATATTTATGTTAATTTTGATTGCTGAACTTTTGGTTGCTTCGGTCTTTATACAAAGATACTCGTATTCGACTTATGTCCATTATTTTGATTAGAATTTAAACGACCCTAATATTGATGTTTTGTAATCAAAAATCTTGCTAAAGGAAAATGCTTATTTGGCAGCCTTATATGTGTTGATTATTAATTTCATAAATTACAAGCACAAACAAACAAATCAAAACATGTCATTTATGTAATGGCACGTTATGAATGTTGGAATGTATGTTTGACATAGCAAAGCGGTCAGATTTAGTTTCATTGAAATTCAACCACAAAATTGCTAGGTTAAATACTTACACAAACGTAGTCAAAGAAAAACAATGAACGCTCAAAATAGTTTGATGTTTATATTAACTGAAAATGTTATTTAAAATAAATGATAAATCACTTCAAATCATGTCCACTTACATTTTATTGAAATCAAATGTTTTTTTTTTGATATTTATTATTATTTAATATTGTTTAATAAATAACAAATCTGTAAGAACAAATGAATAGTGAGTTAGAAATAAAATAAAAATTTTGTCTACAGATCAATAAAAATAATTGTTATATTCAGTTGTTTGATATTAGCTCAGTTTCTTCATTTTTGTGGTTTTTTTTTTCTACAAAAAGTATAGACACACTCTACAAACACAACTTGTTTAAATGGTTGTAGTATTTGTGTAAAGCTTTGAAATTTCTGGTTATTTGATTTGAAATAATTTTCTATATAAACAGACTATTTAATAAAACAACAGACTGAAATTTTATGAATTCTTTTTTAAGCTTTCAACAAAAAAAATTAAAATTTATAATAACTGTAATGTAAACAAATTATTAGGTGTCCGACCGAACAGTTCGGCCAAAAAACTATATTTTGTCGGTTTTTTGATATCTAGAGGCAATGATGACCAATTTTGGTATTGGAAACATGTTTGTTGAGCCGATTAATTTGATTTTGTGTGTAAAATTAAGAGAAAAGCCGAAGTTTAGCTAAAGTTAAAAGTTCGGCCGCCGAACTATTTTCAATTTGGCCGAACTTTCTGAGGCCGAACAGTGAATTCATTGCTTAACTACAGACTTTTCTTCAAATTTGACACTCAAAATAGCATCTAATCATCCCAATAAACATTTTTCCATGCGCCAAATTTGTCCATAATGCTTTAAAATACCGAGTACAGACCAAATGCATTTTCTGGCCGAACTGTTCTGTCGGACACTACAAATTAACCACAATATTCTGTTTTTGTGCTTAAATTTGTATGAAACTTTATATAATTGAAATAATATGTTAAACTAAGAAAATCGATAAATGGTAGTTAATTTTTTGGAACAAATGCATTTAAAAGTTATCAATATATATTTACTTCAAATATAAATTCATGTTCCTTTAATTTTAGCTCAATTGAATTTTTTTTTTATTAAACAGTAAACTACATAATATTCTGAGTGTAACTATATATAAACTTCTTATATCATATTTGGTTTAATAAAGGGTGTAAAAACAATTTGGTTTACAAATTTAAATGCTAATTATATAAAAAAGCAATATAACTAAAGTTGTGATATCAAAAGCAAGAAAATTATGAAGTTTTTAAATAAAGAAAAAAAAAAAACTTTTGCATTATCGCTATAAAAGTCATTGTTAGGTTTTGGACAATACTTGTTGCATCTATTTTGACTATTCCAATTTAAAGAATTGTTACTATTTTTGTGTACACCGTGTAACCGATGAAATAGATTTGTTTAAATAAAGCAATCTTAACTTAACATGGGTTGTGCTCATTGGAACATCGGTTAGTTGTATTACCTGGTTTAAATTTGGCAATTTTATATTTCAAAAGATTTCAGTTTTTTAAAACACTCTCATAGAACTTTCAGAAGCCGATATTTTTTTTTTCTCAAAAACGCTAACGAAGGTCACTAATTTCGGTATGATAAATTACGCTTAAAATAACTATGATTAAATACATCAGGCATTGCTTAAGATTAAGTCTAATGCTGTTGGTCATGATTACTTGTCGTGTTGAAATTTTTGAAAATTGTTTTTCCATTCATTTCCTCACACTTGCTTCATCTTGTAAACAATATTATTATGATGTCCAGTTTTTTGTTATTCAGATGCTGAGTTTGTTGATGTGTTAGAGATCGGGGTAAATTTTGTGCTGCGTGAAGTAGTGTCTTGGGCGTCAGATAATGGGTTTCGCGTAAATCCGGCGAAGACAAAGTTAATGGGGTTTGGATTTAATACTGAGGACATAAATGTTACGGTTGGTGGTATTCCAGTTGAATTTGTGAATAAAATGAAATGATTGGGTCTTGTTTTGGACGATCAGTTAAATTATTCACCACACGTCAATTATTTGTCTTCCCGTGTGTCCTTCTTATTAAACAAGGTTATATTCGTTAAATATTTATTTACCGTGTTCGGTAAAAAGACAGGTAGCTACTGCTATCTTAATGCCACATATGTTGTATTGTGTGGAATATTTTTCTAGTACACCGGGGTACGTATTACATAAATATCATCTCGTTTTTAATAGGATTATTAGCTACATTTTCAATTTAAAAAGGAGAGATCATATATCTCAACATACATTTAATTTTCTTGGATCGTCTTTTGAGAACTTTATTAGTATCAGGCTTTTGATATTTTTTTATAAGTCCATTGTTAATGGTTACCCTGCTTATATAGTTGATAAACTTCATTTTACTCGGTCGATAAGATATCCCCAGTTAATTCCGCCTATAAGGCATTTGGATATTTTTGCAAAATCATTTCAGGTTCGGATACCTAGAATTTGGAATGCTTTGTCAAGGGAATTAAGAAAATTTTCTTATACATGGCTTGTATACAGGTCCAAATTATAACATTTTGCAGAGCTTCAAGTTTTGGAGACTCTATAGGTTTTTTTTTATAGGTTATAATACATATTTTTAATTTTTATGCAATTTGGAAGACTTTTTTTTTTGTCAATAATTTTTTCTCGGCATTTATTATGATTCCGGTTGTAATAATTTAAAGATTTTAAGTGATCTTATATATTTATATTATATTATATCTTATTACTATTATTTATTTTGTATGCTTTAATTTGGTAGAGAAGTTTTATTGTTTAGTAGCTTTAATTAGCCATATAAGGCCCTTAGGGATCGGTTATGTAAATGAAGATTTAATAAAAAAAAAAAAATAATCAAGTTAATAATTATGATGGTTTAAGTGGGTTTTTAGGTAGATTTTGGTCTCCCAAAACCGATTTATTGAATTCATTTTTATTCCCAGGGGTTTGTTCTTACCAAAGTATACCTGCAAATAAAAAATCGTATTTAGTAGAAATGTGTCCACTAGTGTTATACATTTTTTGCATGTTTTCCAAATATCAAAATTGGTATTGCATAGTCGAATAAACCTTAAAAAAACTATAAATAAATACGTTTTTACTTTTTCGTTAAAGGCAAAAAAGATCACCCACCAACAGCAATGCAATATTAAATAATTTTGTATTTTTTTTTTAATTTTTATTAAAACAAATCATATTTCCATTTTGCTTTATATATATCAAAAAAAAAAAGAACCGTACACACAGAAAAAAATGTAGCTATTTGCCAACTGAAATTCGGTTACTACGACACTAATTCGGCTATAACGAATTTCAGACAGTTGGCACAACTTTATAATAGTAACCACAACAAAGTTCGGTTAATTCAACAGAATTT
The DNA here is from genome assembly GCA_021234595.1 of Delia radicum. Lineage (NCBI taxonomy): Eukaryota > Metazoa > Arthropoda > Insecta > Diptera > Anthomyiidae > Delia > Delia radicum. Next base: position 198,520,404 of record CM037852.1, read on the forward strand.
TAGTTGCAACACCCAAAAATTTCGAAATCGAATGTAATTACCGTTGTAATAACTGAATTTTTAAGTTGTTACCATTAATATACACTTTTCAATTCGGTTGGCACTTTATTTCTCTGTGTGTAGTTAAAAATTAGGGGATATGAAATGTTTCCCAGCAACGCGAATTTGTTTTTAGTTTCAATAAAAAAATGCAAAAATTTTTTTTTTTTATAATTTAGATTTAACTACATTTGAGTCCTAAATATTTTGGCTTACGCAAAAATTTAATTTAATTTTAACTATTATATAAACCTTATGATATTTAATTTATTTAAATATCTTGTTAAAAAATGTTTTTTTTTTTTTTTGTATTGATTTGGAAAATTAATTTGCTGGGTGAAGTTTTGTTTTGCAAAACGACCCAAAACAATGTTTTTCATTAATAATACAGCATTGTCCATCTATGGTAATATGCAAAAAATTTGGTTGTAGCCCTAGTGTCCATATTATTTTTTTTTTCTTTGGACTGCATCGATACGAAAAGTTCTAAAACTAAAAAGAGTTATGGTATTTTATAGTCTGAAGTTCAAAGATTCCAAGGGTATTTGAATTTTCATTCTAGTTTTTACAGAACTTTCACATTTACACACTTTACATAATTTTCAGAAATATAAATTTCATTAAACTATTTTTTTCATTTTGATGTTTTTTTTTCAAATATTAGCGATTTTTTTTTTGTAGATTTTTTTTCAATTCTGACGATTTTTTTAATTTAGGCTTTTTTCTAATTTTGATAATTTTGTTCAATTTAAGCGTTTTTTTTTTTTATTTTGAAGATTTTCTAAAATTTTGTAGTTTGTTTTAATTTTAAAGATTTTTTAAATTTTAGAGATTTTTTCTTCAACCTTTGACATTTTTTTTTTTGCAAATTTTAATTAAATTTTTAATTGTACCTACTAAAAATTTCTTTGCAATTAATAAAAATATTTAATTAAATTTTTAATTGATACGTTTAGAAGTTAATTCGAAAATAAAATCAATTAAATAGTTACAAATTATTTGAATTAGTAGTACAATTTCAATTAAATTTTTAATGGAATCAACAAATATTTTAATTGAATCTCGATTTTATTTCTTTTTTGTGTAAAGGAAAAGCTTCATCATATATATGAAAAACTTCATAAATAGAATGGAAAACTTCATTGATTTTCCTCCAATATAACACTTCATAAATATGGTGAAGCTGTCTGTTTCAAAAAACTTCAAGCTTCATCATATTTATGAAATGTTTCATAAATATGACGCAGTTTCATAGCTTTTCATGGACTGTTTCATAAATGTTATAAGAATATTTAATAACACAATGAAGCAACTTTACAAACTTTTATGAAAAGAAAAATTTTCTTTGGTAGCGTTCAAATACAATAAATGCTACAGCCAATGGCGAAAGTGTATGTTTAATATATTATTTTTAAACCCCAATATTTTCACAAATACAATTCAGAATATATCAGTTAAAACTCAAAATACAAAATTTAAATAGAGAACATATCAATTGAAATTAATTTTTATTAAAATTCAGAAACAATAAATTAAGTTAAGAATTTAAATTTTTATTTAAAAACATTAATTGAAGTTAGGAATTTCCGTTTCCACTGATATTTTTAGAAACTAAACTTATATACACAAAATTCTTAGCAAAATTTAGAACACAGCAACCGATTAGAAATTCTGACTTCTCAATTTTAAATAAAAAACTAAAATATAAATTACATTTTCTAAATTTCAAATGAAAACTCTTAAATTCTATTGATGATTTCTAAATTTCAATTGAGAGGAAATTGAAAATATGTTCACACTGGCTATGAAGATTTTTTCTGAAATGGTAAAGATGTCATACATTTTTTTTTGAATCTCTTCATCATATCTATAAAAATATCATATACGAAGGCGGCTCATTAAGTTTGTGACTTTATGAATGAAGGGATTTCTTGGCCATATGTGGTCGTTTTTTTTTTTTAAATTTTCGTTGAATCGGTCCAATAAGTTGGCATAATATTCGCCGTTTATTGTTTTTCCTTTTGAAGGTAATCGATGTGAATTATCCCGCGTGCATCCCAAAAAATTGTTGCCATCACCTTATTGGCCACGATTACGTTTATGGTCAATTGAGAGTAAACGCGGCACTCATCTTGCAGACAGCTTTCTTAAACCCAACTGATAATTTAAAATCGAAATCACACTGCCATATGAAATGCCTATGGCATCAACAATCTCACGCAATTTTACTCTTCGATCAGCCAATACCATACGTGGAAGTTCGAAAAGTCACGGTCTTATTGATCCGCCCTCGTATATGATGAATTGATGACAAACGATTTATGAAACAGTTTCATCAATATGATGAAACTTTTTCCCTGAATGTATTCTCAAACAAATCTTTGTTTGCACTGACTCAAAAAATGTAGTAAAAAAAACTTTAAGATTTTTATGCAAAATCATTTTTTTTATAAAAAAAAAATAATTTTAGAAATAATTAAATTTCTCGAACTCGAAAGCCCATTAACCGTTTTTTGAAAATTTAAATTCAAATATCTCTCAATCCAATGTAATTAAATGAGATATATCACACGATTTATGTAAAACAAAGTTTTGTATGGAATTGTTCCCCAAATCTTCAACTTTATAGGAGAATTAGGTTTTTCTTTCAAACTATAACATTTTGTCAAATAGGTGCTACGCTACTGACTTATGCTACATAACAAATAATTCTTTTCAAACGAAATTCTACTGGCATTTAAAAATAATTTTCTTTGAGAGTTAGAGTAAGTTACTAAACGATTAAAGTTTGATAAACTAGAGCTTTAACAAAAGTTTTAAGAAAATAATGCTTTGTTTTCTTACAAAAATTTTAATTGAAATATATTAAGAATGTGAAATTTTTATACTTTGGTATGTTAACTTTATTTAAGTAATTTTTAAATAAATATCAGCTATTTAAATACAAATAATTTAAGAATAATATTTTAGAGTAAATAGATTTAAGACCCAATTTTTTATCACATGTTTGTTATAATTTTTTCTTTTAAATTTTTATCGAAATTTAATAAATAATTTAATTAATATAAAAATTTAGAAAAATAGGAGTTAGATAATAAGAAATACAGTGGTGTTCAAAACATTTGTAAGTGAAATCATGGTTTAGGTAATTATATTATTTTTGATCAAAAAGTTATAAGGTATAAGTAGCAATATGCCAAAATCGACTTTTTGCGAAAAAGAACTTTTTTATTGTTGAAAATGGTTCTTTAGGGTATCAGAAGGAACTTTTGTTCCGCGACTTTTTTATAATTCCGTTATTTACAAAATTACCGTTATTTTTAGGTTCTTGAAGAAAATCAAAATTTTCACCGTTAAATTTCCAGAATTCGACCAAATTTTGTTTGGCAACTTTGTACAGAATCATATGGCGAGTACTTTTACAGAACATATGAACTCAAAATATTTGCAAATACAGGGTGTTTTGATGCATTTTTAAAAAGAAATGAATTTTACGCCATCTAGCGGCAATAATTTGTACTAACAAAATTCAACAATTAGAAAGGTAATTGAATACCTTTCCAACAAAAAAAAAAAAAACTGGAAAATCGGATGAAAAATAACCGAATAAGAAAGAAAAGATCTATAAGATAATCAGATAGTACCAAATTTATATTAAAATATGTATGTAAATTTTATTAAATTGATCATTAAAGTTTACATTTTTAGTTTTGCGAAAAAAATTTTAGTTATTTTACTAGAATTGTATTTAACAGAAATCTTTATTATTTATACTTTTAAAAACATCAAGTTATTTTATTATTTAAATTTTTAGAGATCTACATAAGAGTGCAAATTCTTTAGCTTTTCTTTAAGTTGGGACTCTAAATCCAAATTTGCTGTTTGCCAAACTTTTTCACCGTGATATTTATAATTTAAACCTCTCAACATGTTTATTTGCTTTTTAAGAATTTTTATCCGATTACTCTGTACATCGACATAAGATAGTGCATTTAATAAATTAAATAATTCCATAGGCTCATTCACATCAAGCAAATTTAGAAATAGGACTTTACTCTCCGTACGTCGTTTTTTTACTTGTTGTTTGCTCTCCATCTCTTCCAATCTCTTTATTCGTTCCTCAGCATTCCATTTTTTATTTTGCTGAAAAATCTTTTTCATTATTTTCACACCATTTTCCATATCTTGCTTCGTTGGATAGAACTGCAAAATATCGAAAAGGAAGTGAATGCATTTGTTTTGCCGGGCCTTTACTTGCTGACATCTGGTGTATATTTCTTTATGAGGTGCCATATCCTCGTTCCTCTTCGCCATCGCATGACCCAGAAACTAATCCTTATGTATTTTGACCTTCTGAATTCGATTCCGTCATTAGAAATGAATTCAATTGTTGGGTTTTTCTGTAATTTACAAGGACAGTCCACAAAGTGAACCTACCCTGTTTCTTTGTAAATTTGACTTATTGTTAGTTAAAATTTTTTAAAATTTTATTTCTTTATATAAGATCAAGTCTGGTTTATTACGAAAAAATAAGAGGTGTTTTAATAAAATCTGTCAAAAATTTTAAAAGTAACATGGATTTAAACAAACACTTTTTAACATGGTCAAATTTACAAATTAGGTAAGTTCACTTTGCGGACTTTGCTTGTAAATTACATGAAAACCCAACGATATAATTCAATTCTTATGGCGGCATCGCATTCAGGAGGTCATAATACATAAGGATTGGTGGGTCTGGTTTCTGGGTCAGAACCTTTTTATATTTTTGTGAGGCTGTGTAATTCATAAGCACGCAAAGGTGACGGCTAAAATATCTACTGCCGCTTTATCGCAATAGTAAATGAAATATAAGTATATTTACTTATCACATGGAAAGGAATTTTGTTTCCCAAAGTGAAAAAAGTGTCTATATTCTTAATAACTAATGTATAACTAATTTCAGTAGCATAAATTTACGTTTTTTTAAAAATTCACCCTGTTTTTTTAATCAATTAATAAAATTTGTCGAAAATAGGCTGTACTGTTTGTAATACGGCACAAATTCTGCTGAATATTATGCCTTGGGAGACAACATAGTTGTTGATGACTAAAATATCTAAAATTCTGCCGTGGTGCTTGAAGATAACATTCCTACTTCAAAAGTTATAAGTGAATGAAGGTCAAAAGACCCCATTTTTTTCATTTTTTTCGCCTTTTTTTTACATTTTCCTAATTTTCTTGTAAACGAAAAATGCGATCGCCAAGCACCACGGCAGAATTTTAGATTTTAATGTCATTAACAACTGTGTTGCATGGCAAGCCATAATATTCAGCCCAATTTGTGCCGCGCTAAATGTTAGAAGTAGTAGTTTCTTACTTCCAAGTTTTGGTGTTGCCACTTTGTTTTTTTCAGTGTATTATTCCAACAAAAACTAAAAATGGAAGATTACTACCCCAAACTAACTACTCAACACATAAAAACATTGATTTTGTAGCTATTAACATAAATAATGCGTTAAATTCATAAAAAATCAAAAAATCCAATTTTAAAGGGCCACGCTACATATCCGTTTTAGGACAAGTGAGGGGCATTCTAATAAGCAAGTAGGGTACCTGACTCTACCCCCGAAACATATAAAATCATTCGGGATTAATAGCTTGAAAATGAAAAAGTTGTTTTTTTTTGGCATATTGCTAGGTATAAGTTACTTTTTTTTTATTACATTCCCAGTAAAATAGTAAAATCCAAATAACTGGTTGCAGAGCCACTTATACTGTATCACAACAGGTTCTAATTTCGGTTCTGCAACTGGTTCTTTTTATATGGAGTTTGTCCAATTTGCAATAGGTTCTTTTCCTACAAACGAGAACAGGTTGCTTTAGAACCGGTTCTAGCACCAGTTATAGAACTGGTTCTGGGACGGCGACACCTTACATTCCGACTCCTGGAACCTATTCTAGAACCGGTTCCAAGTAAGCGGTGGTGAAAAAAGTTGTTCTAGAACAGGTTCAGAGGAAATCTGTTCTAAAAAATTTTGCTGGGTTCAGTTAAAGCAGATTATTTTACAAATACAAAAAAAATATTCATAACTACTCAAAAATCAAAAAAAGTAGTTTTAACAAAATAAGTCGATGGTGCAGCGTTCAAAACATTTGCAACTCTTAAAGTAATTAACAGGAAATACAAACAATGGTTTTAACGTTCAGTTTTTTGCAGCGTAGCCATTATTTTTTATAACTTCTTCCATCTGATCACCTCTTAGGCATTGAGGCAATGAGCTTTTCAATATAATCGTCAGAAATTTCATTCCACTGCTTCTCCAACTCGGCGAAAAGTTCATCACCATTTCGGAATACTTTATTGCCGCTATTTCGTTTTAAGATCATCCACATGTTATCAATCTGGTTGAGTTCGGAAGATTAAGCCCGCTACGACATGATATTAATTTCATTTTCCTGCAGCCAACCTTTTACAACCCCTGCCATGTGTTTTGGGTCGTTGTCGTGCTGGAAGTTCCACGAGAGTGGCATTTTCCATTCAGCATACGGAAGCATAACTGAACTCATAAGATCTCTATAGATTGTGCTAGTAATGCGGTGAATTTGGCCAATCACATTTCCTGAAAAACACTCCCACACCATTATGTTTCCACCAACGTGCTTCACTGTGGCGGTTGTGTATCTGGGATTACACTTTTCGCCTCGTGGTCTTCGAACATTGGCTCTTTCATCTGATCCCCGGAGGTTGAATTTAGACTCATCTGACCGCAATACATTTTTGCATTGCTCTTGAGTCCAGTTTAAATGGGTGCGTGCGAAGTCAAGCCGATATTTTCGGTTTTTTTTCCGACACAAACGGTTTTTTTGAACATCTATAACTTCTAAGACCATATTCTCGGGCTCTTCTTTTAATGTTGGGAAGACTGGCATCTATCAAAAGTTCAGTTTTAGCTTTTCTGGGAACTGCTTTGGGATATTTCGTAAAAAAATTCTTGATTTTCCGATCTTCTCTTACAGTTGTAATACGGGGTCTTCCACCTTTATGAGTTGTGTGGATGTTACCACTATTAACAATGTAGCAAATCGTTGATTTTGGAACGGAGTACTTTATAGAAATTTCTTTTTGGGAAAGTCCATATTGAAAATCATTTAAAATTTTTGATTTAAAATCAGAATTGTATTTATTTCCTGTCATTTTTTACAAAAATTATTCCTACCATGTTTATGCTTCCAACATCTTATTACAACTATTACAGAACAATAATTATAATAAATTTGTTTAAAAAATGTAACGGCCTGAGTCTCATATTAAAAAGGAATGCGATTACCGTTATATCCTAGCATTTGTTAGTATAAATTGTTTCGTTAAGAGTAAGAATAATGAGAGTTGCAAATGTTTCGAACGGCTCTGTGCAAGAACTCCCAGGTGAAAAAAGTGCCAAAAAAAAAAAAAAATTAAATAAGTCCCAAAAATTTTTCATACAAATGTGGGAGTAATTTCAAATGAAATAATACCCAGTTCTTTTGCAGTTATCTCATTTATTTAGAAGTTATTTCATTTTTGTTATTAGGCGTTATTTCATAATGCAGTAATTCCGAAATGAAATAAGTCCCAACAGAACTTAGCGTGGGACTTATTTCATTTTATTATCTTGTTCGGTGTTATTTCATTTTCTGTGGGAGTTATTTCATTTGCAAAAATTCATTATTTTTTTTTATATTATTAATATTCTAAACGGTTCCTATAACGGGATCTTTCACAATATGTTGATGATCTTCTTAAATTGACCTAACTTAATCTGATCTTTAACAAATTTTGAAGGCGTAACGTTATATTCCCCAAAGTCATATTGCCAAAGAAAAAAACGACATAGCGCCCAAAAAATTATATGTAAATTGTTGTTGTGAAAATATTCTTGTTTTTGGCCAATACGACATTGATTTGGACGAAATAAAATTTTTTGTAGGGCGCTATGACGGTTTTTTGTTTGCCCAAAATAAATTTGGGCGCTATGACGGTAGAAAAAGAAGTAATTGCCCAAAATCATATTTTTTTTTTTTAAATGTCATAATACCTAAATGTCAAGGCTGATTCATGAAATCAAACAAGAGTTTTAAGGAAACTTAAAAAAATTGCATCAATTTTATTTTTTTGTGTCGCACGCAGAAAAAAAAAGTTTTGTATTTTCTGTCATTGGTTTGGTCATTATAACATATTAACATCCACAATTTTGGGGGATATGCGAACATTTGGGCAATATGTCATTTTGGTTTTTGGGCAATACGACTTTGGGGAATATAACGGTACGCCCTTACTTCATTTGTGTTGCATGGACTATTTTTGGGAGTTATTTAATTTTTATTCTATGGAAATTATTTCATGATGAAATAACAACCAAAACCTAGGATTTGTTTCATTTTGGTTTTTGGGCAATACGACTTTGGAGAATATAACGGTACGCCTTTACTTCATTTGTGTTGCATGGACTATTTTTGGGAGTTACTTAATTTTTATTCTATGGAAATTATTTCATGATGAAATAACAACCAAAACCTAGGATTTGTTTCATTTTTGGTTTGGAAATTATTTAATTTTTTTAGAATTTATTTTACTTTTCCGCGAAGGGACTTATTTCTTTTTTTTAGAATTTATTTCATTGGAAGCTTCTGCACTGGAAATTTTTGCACCTGGGACTTTTTGCATAGAGCCGTTTCGAACACCTTCTATTATAAAACAATGTATGAAGAATATATAAAAAATAAATTTTAGTAACTAAGTGTGATTTGAAGAAAATAAATCAATGAAAACAACAAATGCGATCTCAGTTCCAAATGTTTTGAGCACTACTGTAAATGTATTTCCCATAAAAATTCGATTTATTTTCAATACTTTAGAAAACAAAGAATTTATAAAAGTCCATCAAATTGATGTGACGACATTAATCAAATATAAATTTTAATAGCTGTTGTTGAATTTGTTTTAGTAATTAATTTAATAATGTATAACATACTGTAACCAATACTACGTAAGAGTGTTATACAAATCAAATGTTTCTTATACGCTTTAATATGCATAAAATATGTACATTACTATCAAAAAGTCTTCAAAGCTTATTAATTGTTGGTTTAAACATTAATAAATAGCCCTCAATTTATCTTAACCTATTTATCACATCATATAAACCACTAACTAATATGAGGTTAAATTTGTTGCTCAACTTAACAAAAAAAAAGTATAAATAATAAATTAACAAAATAATAAAAATTCATTCACGTGAATATAAATATAACAAACATTAAAACTAATATAATAAGCATTATTTAAGATACACATTCATATAACACATAAGTCATTCCATGTCAAACCGAACGACTTTTCACATTACGAATTTGTAAGCTTTTGCAGATTTTATCTACTGACAGTTCCTTACATGCTTCAATTCACGTCACCCAAATTTTTCAGAGGACTAATGTAGAAAGTGCAAACGAAGAATTTTGGTGATGCGAAAGGGAACATGTAAGCCCTTTTAGAAGTTACTTGTGTTTACAAGTTCAAAAAAACTTGAAAAATTAACCAACATGTCGTTATTAAAATTTGTGTATTTTAAAAACTAGTAGCCCGATTTAGTGGGTGATGGCTTATTTGATAGGCCTGTACTCTACTTTTTTAAATGTTTATGCTACCTTTTGAAAGATTATTTTTTTTTTTAGTTTTTAGCTTTTGTGTGTACTTGAACACTTTACATTAATTTAAATATCGCCACGTCGCACACTGGGATTTTTGTATGGAAGTGAGGAAAAAAATATATTTGTCAAAAAATGTAGTGATTTCATCACAAATTTAGTTTTATTTATATAGTAAATAAAAAGTAAAAAGTAATCAAAATAAAGAAAGTTAGAGAATGTAAAAAGCCCTAACTAACAAAAAAATTTAAATGATTTTTTTAATTTTTAATTTATTATTTATTTTAAATCTATTTTTAATTTCATCACAAATTCAGTTTTATCTATATAGTAAATAAAAAGTAAAAAAGTAATCAAAATAAAGAAAGTTATCATAAAAAAAGTCATAAATTTATTTGTATATATACATTTATTTATAACAGCGAAACTGTTGCTTATGTAGCGAAACGTTATATAAAATTTCCTAAATTTGTTGTAGCAAAATCCGATTAGTGGTTCTTGAGTTATGTTAAACAAAAGAGCCTTATCAGAATTGAGTCCCGAATCAATTAGCTGAAAAATGTTGTACTGTGTAGTGCAAGAAATTGAGAGGTGGCACCTGGTGGCACTTGAAATTGATTACAGAGTTTATTTTTTCAATTTTAGTATACTGAAATATCCTACTTTAAAGAAAAAATAAAAAGAAAAACGTTAGCTCACATAATAAAATAATATTCGTTTTTAAATTCTTAGGTTTAAATTAAGTTGGTTCGGTAAAACATACAAGTACTGAGTTTGAGACGGATATAAAAAAAAAAAAATTGCAGTCAGATCGGAGTAATTCTTTTTGATTTGATTGTACCATTTAGTCTAAAATTTAAAAATATCACTGCATATTGCATGAAGAGTATGTTGACAATTTGACTTTTTTCCGCGAAGTCTCCAGTATGCGTCGTCACATTTTGCATGTTTTTTAATCTTTAAACTCAAACAGCTCATCTAATTTTTTTTTTTTTATTTTTTCAAAAATACATGCCATATATTTTTGAAATAAAAATAGCTCTGCCGAATTTCAAAACTGACAAAAATCGTAATGAATAAAATAGTTCGGTTTGTTGTGGAATGACTCAAATACAAATAAAAAAAAAAAAACATTTAAAAGGAAACAAAATTTGTGATTCCCGTCGCTGTAGGTTAATGGAATGTAGAGGTTTGAACCAAATATGCAGAACCTCACTCAATGACTGACAATTTACACTTGTAAAACAGTTTGTCAGCTCATTCATTTATTGTTAAACTGTTTGTTTGAATAATGTTGGACTTTTGAACATTTCTTTTTTGGCATACTTAAAATGTTTATGTGTTTGTAATACAATAGCAATACTTATTTGTATATAAAACGTAAAACAAATGACATGCTTAAAATAGCAAATGAATTTTTCCACACATGTTTTACAAGGATCAAAAACAAAACCAACACACAAATAAAAAAAAAAAAACGTCACTGCCACCAAAATCACTATCGCTTTTGTTGTGACTAGAGATATAAATTAAAAATAATAAATACTAAATAAACTGACAATGAGTTTGTTTGTATGTGTTTGGGTTTGGGTGTCCCTTAAAATTACGATTTGTCGATTTTCGTTGACTAAATAATAATAATTTTTCACATAGTTTTGAATAAAGATTTGTTCACAAAATTATACAAGGTTTACATTTTCAAAATATCTTCAACCGTCCAGGGCTTTTCCAACTTGCAAGTATTTCCGCTAGAGGGCGCTTTAAGAGAAAACATTTAAAAATTCTTAATAAAGCACGGTTCTATAAATCAGCAAAGCTGGGTTGAAAAATTTCTAGCGAATGTATGGCGTGCCATTAATGAGTTAATATAGTCAAGATTATTCAGCTACTAAATTCTAACTTCATCGGATATCACTGAGCACTTTAGCCTGAAACCAAAAATCTTCCACAACTTTAATGAAAATGCCGAAAAGTGTTTTTAATATAATATCACACTTGTTCAGCAAAAAGGTCACAAAATCAAAATTTTATTCAACAAAAGGTTCATAACTCAAAATCCATTTTTTGCATGAAAACTACATACAGTGGTCATCTCTAGCCACCATACAAATCTTAAATCGGTCTCTGTACTGTTTAGAAACCAAAAAACCCGATCTAAGATTTTACAGTGGTTTTTTCTTCCAAAAAATTGATTTTGAGTTATGACTCTTTTGTTGAACAAGTACGATATAATAGTTGGTGTTTGTGTGCCACTCCTTTCCACGACATTTTATAAAAATTAATTTTCTTTGAGAATTTTGTATGTATTGTTGATCTTTTAAAATTGAATTTCATTTTAAATTGTCAGATTTGAGATCATAATTATAATTTTACTATTACAAATAGAAAGCATTAATTGTTTATAAAACTTAGAGAAGATCGTAACATTTTAATTATGATCTCAAACCTGACAATACAAAATGAAATGAAATTTTAAAAGATCAACAATACATATAAAATCATACAGGTACAAGTACAATGCAATGTAAAATATAATAGTAAAACGATCAACTAGAATATGTTGTGTTTAAATGTTTAGTATACATGCCGATTTCCCAATTCGTTGCTAGTAACGGTAACATTAGCTGTTGGACTGGCAGCCCTGTCAAATATAAAGCTGTAAGATGTAAAGCTGTTGGCTCTACTTGTACAATAAGAAAGAAGAAAGTATTCATATTGCTCGGTTAATCAATTAACATCAATTTTTTTCTTTTAGAAATGTTGAGGTTAAGAAGAAGAATAAACGTTTTTCTCTAAAAATTATAAAGACTATTAATTTTTAAATCAGACTAGACTAGTTTCTGACTTTTTTATGGACAGGCTCATCAATGATTTTCCATTTAAATTGTATTATTATTTGTATCTTATAATTGTCAGATTGTCTCTATATGATAAATTTTTCAACAATCTGCGGCTGTAAGAATCAAACCTGCGCTCATCTTACATTACAAACGTAACAATACCAAGTCATGACCGTTTAGAGATCACACCCAAGTATGGCCTCGAATCTAATGCAGCTAAATTGGAGTTTTCTTTCCTATTAGCTTTTTCTGTTATTGTATATTATACTCAGAAGTCACAACACTAACAACACAAATATTCTCTTTTTAGATTTTTGTTTATTTTTCTAATCTCCTCCATCTCTATTTCACAATGTTACCAGATTGACGTATGGTTTTTACGTTTAGGGTTGACAACTTTTGCGTTTTTAAGTTGAGATATCGCCACAGGTCAAATTTATAATGTATTTTAGTACAGTGTTATATTAACGTCATATAAACAGTCGCAATTAATTTGTAATTAATATGCATTTGACAAATTTAATTTAGAAATGTTGAGGTCATGAAGAAGAATTAACATTTTTCTCTAAAAATTATAAACACTATTAATTTTTTAATTTTTTCTGTGATTGGTTTACATATTCCTGATTAAACCATGACTTTCTTGTGGGTGGTGGATTAGAATGAGGCTGATGGACCGTAGTCGCTCAAGTCGAAAGTACGGCACTCCATCTAGGGATGATCTTCACAAGATTTTTTCATCTTTCTCTTACATTTCTTAACAATTAGTGTTTTCGATTTATAATGGTATTATTTTAATGACAATAAAAAAAAACAACTATTAATTTTCATAAAACGGCCTGCAAATGAGTCGCCCTACACACAAACACGAATTATAATATTTCCAATAATTTTTTTACTTTCATTGCAACTGTTGTTTTACAAGTTTTTGTGTAATTTTTGATTGCAGGCTAAAGTGGGTTAATGATAGCCGATAAAGTCAGAATTCCATACCCGAATAATTTTGAATATATTAAATGAATATATGAAATAAAAAATTTAATTTTTCAAAATTTAGAATTTTGGTGATTTTTAATAGAAATATACTTTTTTCAAAAATGGTCCATTTTGACCCGATGATCGGTAGAGGGTAACGTTTTAAAAAAAAATGTATTTCTTCCATTTAGAACCATTTACAATAAAACTGGTGCTGTAATGACAAATCTATTTTTAAGGGACACCCTTGTGTGCATAGTAAAGGAAATGTTCATGTTTTTAGGCTAAACAACAAAAGAATATATTTAATACAATGTATTTTATACATTAAACATATGTAGACATGTATCATGGTATTCTATTCTCATTTTATCATTTCCCATTTTTCCTTTCTAGTTTTTCTTAGTATAAAAAATAAAATATTTAACGCACGCATTGTCTAAATAATCTTAAGTGTGAATATATGTGTGAGAATTTATGTATGTGTATATGTGTGACCAATAAAGTGAAGAGACATATAAGACTTATCGTTTTGGAATTTTGTCGCTTGACTATTTGGATGTGATGGAGGTCTTGGCAGTGTCATTAATTAACTAAAATGGTCTTAAAAGCAAGCAATACATCATTAATAAACTTTACATGTTACGGATGATAAACACATACATATATACCATACATAATCGTACACATATATACGCATAAATATAACTGCATACTTGAATGAACAATACAAAGAAAGAAAGTGTATGACTATTTTTTTTTTGTTAGTAATAATGTGTGTACGTTACACACGTATAGGCGGTTATATAGGTAAATTTATCCCAAAACGATCATTCTTACTGTGAGATAAGAAAAATCATTAAAAAAACATTACGGGGCGACTTTAATGTTTTTTTTTTTTCTTCACACATATTAACATTTATTTTGTACTTTAAAGTTTAGTTTTTATATTTGAATGCCTTCAATACCTTCATATTCATTTTTTTTTGTGAAGGATAGAGGAAATAAATCAAATATAGACCACTGTGCTAAAACTGGGATGGTATGAACAGTAATGTTAGTCCCCAGGTAGAAATTGTCAACGGTAGAAAAAAAAATAGTTCAGGAAAACCACGGTAATTTTTGTAAAACCCACCGTGTTAAAAATGACAAAATAATATTGTACACCGAAAAGATTTCTTAGTTATTTGCTACTACTTTTTTAACTGAGTCTTAGGATCAGTTATTTAAATTAATTGTAAATAACTAATATGTTAAACAAAAAAAAAAAAACAACTGAGAATCAGTTGAAAACAAGGGATCACTGTTGCCAATTCTTAGCAACTTCTCGTCTTTTTTAACAAAAAAAAAAATTATATATTTTTCGGTTATTTTTGAAGAGGTTTTTAAAAACTGGGAAATATTTAGTGATTTAGAGCCAATTGTAAAATTTTTTATAACTTCCCTGCTGGAAATAAAGGGTCGATTGTTCCAAAGTGGTAGTTCTGTGATATATGATTGGGGAGCACGTCACGAAACTGGTGAAACCAAAATTGTGGTGCACCAAAAAGTGTTAATTTGGGTAAAATGTCCAATCACGTGACTATAGTTATGATAACAAAACATTCACTGGTTATCACCAGATATATCACGTAACTGGAGAAAAAGTAACATAACATCAAAGTGTACCGAAGCAACTAGGGTCGTTGCAGTTGAAGTTGCTACTGGCCATTGAACTGGTTGAAAACTGTTAGCAGTGGATAAAAACATGGCAATTAGTACCGAAGAATGCAGTTTCTTGACTGCTGCAAAGTGGACACAACAGTGATGGAATTTTTTATGTACCGACTTTGTGGCAGTAGAAATGAAGACGTAACACTCCACTGAATACAGAACCAAGATTGTCAGATATGGAGATTTCTCGCCAAACGTAGCGATCTTAGAACTAGTTTGGCAAGTTAATTTTCGAAATGCCGACTGGCGATTTTTCGAGTGAATGGCGATTTTACACATAAAATACCGCTACCAAAAAACTATCACCAGAATATGATTTTTTGCACAACTTATTCAAAAACTTGAAACACTTTACAAGAATATAAATTAAAATTTCAAAATTTCTGCATATTGGTTTCGAAATATCTTCCAAGAATATAAATTAAAATTTCAAAATTTCTGCATATTGGTTTCGAAATATCTTGTTTAGATATTTTACAATATTTTTGGTAACTATTTTTTATGTGTAAGTAATTGGCGATTTTTAAGAATTTCTTTGGGAACAAAATTGAAACTGAGTATATATTTTGTTACTCAAATAAAGAAAAAACTTGCAAAAAATGTATATTTTGAACATCCGGACTTCTGGACTAGTTTACGTACTCTTTCAAATTTAAATTGTTATTACGAATTTAATGTTATAGTTTTTTGTTTGGGTATAGACAAAATAAACTAATTTTTGTTGTGCCTTTTTGAAGCTTTTTTGAACAGGTGGTATGACACGATGTTTTGGATAAGTGCAGTGACTGGTTCCGGATGGGCTATTTATCAACCCGTTCATAATGTGACACAGTCTGAATAAAAAATGGTAGGTTACTTTCTAATTACTTTTCGCATGCCCGGCGACATGTACCCCTTAGACCATTCAAACTACCCCTATAACAGAACACATTGCACTTAATATGTGACTAGTTTTCCTTCAAAAATTTTTCTCCAGTTCTTCGATACGTCCACCTATACCAGTCACGTGATAATTTTTTAACCACTGGTTCTGCTGCATGTCACATAAATTCTAAAATGGTTGTACTATGACACTACCTACTTCTAACTTGTCCCGTAGCATATTCATTTTAGTCAGTACGGTGGTAGGTGACCTTGGTCAAGTTATTCGCCACGTCAAACAGTGCTCCACAGGTAGCAATTGTCACCTCCTATGACAAGCATATGTTAAAAGTACCGGTCACTTTCATATAACAGAACCGAAACTTGGACTGGTTCATACACACAAAGTTCTAGTCACGTGACCATACAAATGACTGGTCCATTTCCCGCAGGGCTATTATTTTCTAGCTATTTTTTAGTTCAATATAGCGATATGTATTTCCCAAAATTAGTTAATTTCCAAAAAGCTTAAAAAACTTAAAACTGTAATGAAAATGAAAATTATTCAAGTTCGATGCCATACTCTATATTTCTCTATTGTGATATTGTCATAACAAATAATCTATAGAGTTTTGTTTTCAGGAATGTGTTGATAGATCTATTTCGGTAATTTTCTAGGTTCTCATCATCAGAACACGTTTTGAAAGAGGTAACAATCCTATGCCAAACATCAAACATTCATATAAATTAGTTCACTCACTACATGAGAACTAATATATATTATACATATGAGCTCGAAGTAAAAAAGATTATCACCATTGATCAAAAAATAAATTGGCTTGAACTTGAATAATTTTCATTTTAATTGCACAATTAAAGCTCGAAAAAACATAATTTTTATTTTTCATAAAAATTATATTAAACTTGTTTAAAACTATATTTTAAAAAACTATTCGCTTTATTCGATTAATCGTCAAAATCAATTCGAATTAATCGTTATTCGAAAATCAAGATTTTTATGTGGTTGTTTTTTCGATTCGCTCAAACCAACGCACAGTGGAAGATTTTACGATTCTAGGGAGACAAAATTCTATATCTTAGAAAATAATAAAGCTAGAGTCATAAAATTTGCTGGACAATGTTCTCGGACCATGGTGCAGCTTTGGTAAAAAAAAATGGGCGAAATTGGGCAAATGCCACGCCCACCACCCATATAATTGAAAAAATGTGCGTATTATACGATCAATGGTGAAAAAACACTGGATGATTAAATAGGAACTAAAAACCATTAATTTGTACAAAAAAGGGGCGTGTCTACTGCCTTTAAAAATATTTCGTTTGAAAACTTAAATATGCATTGGAATATTTAAAATAAATACTTACGAGTTAATTTTTCTTTAATGAAAAACTTTAAATTTTTATTATCTTTAAAATAAAACATATATTACAATGTACACACAAATTAAAATAATTTATTAAATTTCATGGTTGTCATCAGGTGCTTCTGCCTTATCTAATAATTCAAGTAATTCAGGGGTCAATGCGGATTTTGCATAAACTGGAGGCCCGCGCAAACTGTTGATATATGGATCTGATGATATTAAAATCAAATTCATTAAATCTGTATTAGTGTCAATTCTAGAAGTTTTTCGCTTGAAGTATTCTCTACATTTTCGTTGGTGTTTATTTATTGCTTCTAACGCCTCCTCCGACGATTGTCCAATAGGACGTATGCATTCATCAATAAATTGTTTTGAATGCCATAAAACTTTATGGACAGTGACAGGCATACAGTACCACGAATATTCTTTCAAATAAAGTTATTATTTTTCCACAAACATAATCAAAAGAACGGTGAATTCTTGTAATTTCGGGTTTTGTTAGCCATATAACAAAAATTTCATGGTATGAGATGTTGTCACTCATAGAATATTATTTACAAGATAGGCAAATTTCGGCAGACAATTTAACTGGATGCTTCAAGTAGACACTTTATCTATTTGTATAAAACAAATTTTGTGCTGATCCGTTGTGTTCCCTAAAACTTACAGCTTAGAGAACTTTTTTTTTTAGAAAATTTCCGAAAAAAGTCGTTTCTTAAATTAAATAACACTAAAAATACTTTCCAAGTTTTGGTTTGTAAGGTATTCTTTTCGGCTTACTCCCTTACGAACCTTCTTGCATATAAGCAGCGCTTTTTACTGGGTATCAGTATTTATTAGATGTCTTGATTCACTCAAACAAATATTACAGTAGAATCTACTGAATATAATAGTTAAAAATTCGACAAAGTAATGACAGCTAAAATAACTATGAAATTAAAGTAAAATGAAGTTGTTTTAAACTGTTGATAAACAACTAACAAGTGTAGTAAAAACAACTTACAATGTCGTAAAAACAATTGACAATTATTTACTACAAACATTTTTAAACAACTGTAAAAATGATTAAAAACTACTGTTTATCAATTGTTATTTTAAATATTTTAAAACTATATCTTAATCAAAAATTTTTTTTTCTTCCAATTATAATAATAATTTGTAGGGGAAAAGTCTCCCCCTAGGTGGCCTTGGCAAACCACTACAGCGAGGAACTTTAAATTTGGTATGTGGGTACCTTATAAATAGCAGACATTAGTATAAACGGGATTTTTGAATGCAGCCTGCCCAAACCCCTTTGACCAGAAATTTTAAACTTTAAATATATGTCTAGGATCGTGGTAAAAATAGGAGTTAAAATATTTAAAACTATTCCTTCTTTAGCCGCTTAAGTGAGGGTCTTAAAATTTGGTATGAGCGTTCCTCACCAAATAGGGGTATAGTTTCCACTACACAGACTGGTCCAACCGCTAAAGCTAGGAACTTGAAGTTTGCTATGAGGGCTTTTATTTCAGCGTAAACATCCTCGTAGACGTGACATTAATTGGTGTACAAAGGCAAAAAATAAAATTTGATAAGAGTGTGCTTGCATCCCCTTGGACGGGATTTTTGACAAATCCAGCTTGGAGGAGTGAAAAGTATCCCCAACGACGGCTTCCTATACCCTTTTAGTTAGAATTCTATTTTTTGGGGTATGGGTTAATCAGGAGCGGAGCCAGGGGGAGGGAAAATGGTACATTTCCTTCCCCAAAATAAATTTGTTCAATGCAAAAATAAAATAAATAATAGAAAATTTTGTATTGAACAAATTCATTTTGGGGAGGAAATGTCCCATTTTCCCTCCCCCAGGATCCGCGCCTGATTAACCCATACCTAAAAAAATAGATTTAAGATTTTTAATTGTTTGATGTCTTATTAATTTTAGAATTAAGCTTATTAAAATCTTTTATTTGATGTACGTTTTGGAGTATCTGATACGAATAATTTTATCAATTTGGTTCGTCGTGAAGATTCACTGCTGATACCTAAATATGTTCTCAAGCCATGTTTTTTATAAAAAAAATGCGAAACAAATAATTGTATTACTCGAAATTTTTCGAAAGTTCATACAATTTTGTTTCCGAAAATTTTTAAATTTGACTTGGTCGTGCTTTTACTGAGAAACTTAGTTCCCGAAATACGCTCACCGATTTGAAATATAATTGTAAATGTCAGACGCAAAAAATATAAATTTTTAAAAAATTTACGCCAATTCCTTATAAGTTTGTATCCCGTTTGTATCCCGTTATAGGTGCGCTGACAACAAATTGGTGTACCTCAAAATTTACATATTTGCACCGCTTTTGAAATACTGTTCTCAAAACACA
Source organism: Delia radicum (assembly GCA_021234595.1). NCBI lineage: Eukaryota > Metazoa > Arthropoda > Insecta > Diptera > Anthomyiidae > Delia > Delia radicum. Next base: position 198,540,240 of record CM037852.1, read on the forward strand.
GTTCGATTGAGCGGCTCAAAAACATAATGAAAAAAAAAATTGGGAAAGTTTAAAAATCGTAAAATTTTAGTTTCACTTGTAAGCCACTATATAACTTTTCACAAGCAGGGATATCGTTGTAACTTTTGTAATGAATGTATCTTCCAAGTATAGTGACTCCATTTTGTATTGGTTTTGATCTGAAAGTTCAAATCTAGATCTAAAAGTTCAATTTAAAAAATTTCTCAAGTAATTAATTAAACAACTCTGAATTAAAAAGATTTGCTCAACTTTAAAAACCAATTATTTGGCTTAAAGACTTACTAAGTCAAGTACTACATTTTTTCTTAAAGGTTTCTAAAGAGGCTAAAAGAAATAGTCTTTCCCTCGTATAATAACATATATGAATACTATGAATAGATTATTTAAATTTTAATATTTTTTTATACACTCATTATAAAAAAGTTAGTACAGAAGTCTGTTAAACGGGTTCTTATTTAGTTGAACTTATTATTTTTGTTGCTTCCATTAAAATCAATTATTTCGCTAAATTTATTAGTTATGTTATTTCACCACAAGAACAAATTTCATTCGTATTTGAGCTAATTTTTTAAACACATATTTAGTAATGCCTGATTTTCAAATTTAAAAATTTTGCCAGTTAATTTAAACCACATAATTTTCTCATAATTTTTTTATATAATCATAAAATAGACTATATCTCGGAAACTAAGCGAGACAGATCAAAATGGACCAACAAATCTAGGAGATCACTGGTCAGATTCAGAGAGATAATTTTAGTATACATTTTCAGTTGATTAAGCTTACAAATTCTCTTGATATATCTAAATTCTTAGCTAATTTACCTAGTTCTTTAGATAGAATTTAAGTGACCTTAAATTAGCAGAATATGATTCGCAAATTCATTGAAAATTCTGCTAAGGCAAATTCAGGTACTATTTTATGTTGCCGTAGTTAAATTTGCAACTATTTGTACGGACTTTTTTTATGCCTGTATGAATAACCTTGTATTTGTTAAAGAGTAACAATATTTAAGCAAGTAATATTAACAACATTATATATTTATTCATACAACAAAATATGTGAAGGAGAAAAAAGAATCATAAATTCCCAATTTCATATTAAAAATATAAAATAATATGCAAACATATACAGTATTTTCATATCATTAGCTTTTATGTTAGATAGATTTACACATACAATCAGAAAAAAGAATTTTATTTCTGCTGTGTGTATAAATACATATGTATATGAGTTGAGTGGGTATAAGTGTGTGTTAGCTTATGAATGTATATGTATTACTCATATTCTTGTTCAACAAGCAACTTCAAAGCGTTTTGTGTTTTTCGCTACTTACTCATACGATGGATAAAGAATATTTTTTATATATTTTTATGTTAAACAAAAATATAAAAAAAAACAACTGTAGTTTGAAATATGTATGCAAAATATAACATTTGAAAAATAGCTTAATAGCATTTTGCGTATATATACTATAAATAAAAAGTAGCAAAAGTTTAAAAATTAATATTAAACATTTGTAAAGACTGTCTTCAGTTGTATTTATATCAAAAAATCTTTCTTAAAATTTATACCAAATATCTGGCATACTTAGCCCGGGACTTATAAAAGTTAATCGAAAATTTAATTCAAAAATTTTTTTTATATAAGAGCGTATGATTAATACTAAAATATAATAGTTGCATATTAATCATACGTAAAATGAACAATATATGGGCTATTTCATTTTTATATTCATTTTTGAGCACCTGCTGAAACCGACATACTATGGCTCTTATTATGAATTGAATAAAACGTTGTACAGGGGTTTGATGACTATACTTGAAGGATATAACGTGCAAAGTTTTACGTTGAAAAGTCTTCACCTTAAGAATTGGTGGTCATCTGAAATTCGAAAAATTAAAAAAACGACTTGAAACTTGCAAGAGTTTTTTCATTCATTCCGTTTTCTTTGTAATAGGTTTTAGCTTTCAGTTCCAAACCAATACAAAATATAGTCACTAGACTTGGAGGATATATCCAGAAAAAAAAAATGTTTGGTATAGCTGCTGGGTGAAAAGTTGAATGGTGGTTTACAAGTGAAACCAAAATTTTACGAATTTTGAACTTTTTGAAGAGTTTTTAATAGGGGTTTTCCGCCGTTTAATAAAAATGAGTTTTAAGCGCAGAATAAAAAAAAAACGGCGTAATTTTATAAAGTTTGAGGTATATCAAGTAATAACATATCACGGACATCACAAACTTAAGAATGAATTGTCTTTTAAGTTGGCTAGTGTATTGAGTGAACTGAGTAACTTCGTAAATTGCACCTCCGAGACGAAAACGCACTTTAAAATTTTTAAAGGCAAAAATTTTATGAACTTTTATAAATTTTTGCAAAAAAAACAATTTTTGTTAAAGGTTTTTTTATATCAGGTATTATATTGGGTATCTAAATAGATTCTTCGCGACGGACTAAACTGATAAAGTGCAAAAAAAATATTTTTTTTCAATCCTGGCGCATGCAGCGGCAGTTTTTTCAAAACACATTTCGCTTTGTGACAACTATAGCGTTGTATCAATTCCGCTCAAACGTACATCGAATTTATAACTTTACTGTGTTTGATACTTAAATCGAAAACTCACCAAAAATATTTTAAGGACTTAAAATTTTATGGAGGAAACCAAATGTTTCTAACCTCAAAAAGCATCCTTGTATGAAATATTTGATTTTGAAAATTTAAAAGAATTATTTTTGAATTCGGGTTAATAAGTAACCCGGAATCCCAACAAGTATTTTATAATCGGTCCAATATTAATATTTGCGAAAAAAAAACGCATTTTTTTTTTTGAACCCTTAGAAAGAGAGACTATATTTTTAAACAATATTCACGGGGGCCACCTTAACAAATTTCAACAAAACAATAGAAACAGTAAAAAAATCATGAGTGGTAAAGTTTAAATGGTTATATCTCTTAAACCATTAGCGATAGGCAAATAGTTTTTTCCCAAAATATTGCAAATTATGTCTTATACTGGCATTATTTCGTAAAATGTTTAACAATTTTAAATAAATTTGTATATGCATAGACGATCAAAAAAAAAAAAAAATTTTTATTTTTTTTTCAAGTGTATTTTAAAAAGTATTGAAGCTTTTCCAAATATTTTAGTGTGCTTAGAAAGCCCTTAAGCGGCCACACGCGTTATCATTTTTAAATTTTAACAAAAACTGTAATTTTAATATTTTTTTTTTTCATTTTTAATTTTAAACCGCTGTAAAATTTGCGCCGTTTAATAAAAATGATTAACGCGAACGGATTTCACATGCTCAAATATCGGTTTATACACACGCAAATCGACACTGATGTCAGACAAAAAAAAAAAACTTAAAAAAAATGTCTAGGTGCCGTAAAATTTTTAAGTTGTCCATATAACAACTGTATAATTAAAAAAAAAAAATATTTGAAATTTAAAAATTTTATGCGTATGATTAATTTTTTTACAATATAACAGTTTTACATTACTCATACGTAAAATAGACAACATAGTAAATTTGATTAATTAAAAAAAAAAAATTATTTAGTTATAAAAATTTCAGACGCATGATTCATATTATAACATAACAATTCCACATCACTCATTCGTGCAATGAACAAAACTTGAAAAATTTTTTAATTTGAAAAATTTGTAAAAATAAAAAAATAAAAAAAAACCAATATTTATTTTTTAATTTGGATACTCTTGTACCATGGTGTTAACGTTTCTATTTATATATCAGAGTATATTCTTAAAATGAGCTTCAATTTACTGGTTTTTGAGTTTTTATTAATTTTTTTTATAACAATTTCGCGTTTGAATTTTTACATTTCAGAGGCTTTTTTTATAATATTTTTTTTTTCGCTTTTAATCTTTCAAAGGCTTTTTTTCGTTAACCTTTGTTAGATTTTTAAATTCATCTGAACGCACAACGCATTTTAAGCGTATGTAAATCATAAAGGTCAAAGAACATAAACTCTTACAATATAAACAACAAGAGAAAATGACAAAAGAGAATTGAACAAAAAAAAAAAAGAAAACGAAATCATTTTAATAATTTGCCAATAAAATACAAAGAAACTGTAAGAAAATAAGAATAATGGAAGATTAACTTTTTAAGCATAAGTATAATATAGAAATAGATTAAGATTTATTTTTCATGTTGTTGTCAACACACACAGGATTTGAAAAGTGAAATAAAGAATAGTTTCTTTTAGTCTGCCTTTGAAAAAAAAAACAGCTCAAAATTAGAATTATAAATATATTAAAGGGTGTTTAGACAGCGAAATTAATCTACTTGATTAATGTTAATCCACCCTTTAAATCTTCCTAGTTTACATAAGCTTTTTTTTAGCAACTGACAGCTAAAAGAATAACTTAGCCAGTTTTAAATACCAAGATGGTGCCGATAGAGATCCGGCATGAGAGGAACAATGAAAATGTGGCCGTTAGCAAACATTGTGTCGCAATACCGGTATTTACGTTAATCAAGTAGATTTATTTCGCAGTCTAAACTCCCTATTATTAATTTTTACCTGACTTTGTATGTAAGTTGTTTAGCGTTGCCAACTGAAATTATATCAAAATATGGAATTGCACACAATTGTAAGTATACAGAGTCGTTTAGATATAGTAGCCGGCTAGGAAGTTGTATTAACTATTAATCAAGAATATTAAAAAATGGTTTAATCGGCTTATTAAGTAGATTAAATAAGCAATGGCAACACTTCCCTAACTACGTGAGATGCCACTTTATCGAATGTACAAAAAATACATCATATATTGAGCAATACTCACAATATATGGGAAAATAGTGGAAATTGGAATAACACATGATTTCCAAAAATAGAGCAATGTTATGTTGTTTGTATTGTACTTCTGCAATTATGTATGCAAAAACAAAAACACCGTATATTGAAAACTAGTTCTAAGTCACAGTATAACAAACATAACAAATATGACAGTATTATCAGAATCACTGATGCACTTTCATTACTAGAAACTGCGGTCTGATTCAATTAAAAATTTACAATGTATATATGTGAAAGGCGTGGTAGAGAAGAATGAGTGTATTTTCTAAAAATCATAACTACATTGCAAATTTTAAATTTTTTCTGAATCAGACTGCGCAGTTTCTGGTATTGAACCTTCGCCAGTGATCCTGTTTTTTTGAATTTTTTGAATAATGTAATATTTGTTATGTTTTTATTTGTTCGATTGCGTCTATATGAAATTTTCTGTGCAATCATTGACCGTGGTATAGATAAACTGATTTCTAATGCCACATGTACTCGCACTACATGCTAGACAGAGCGCTTTAGCCCTCTGAGCTTTCGTCAGGTCGAGTTTTGTTGTGATTAAAACTAGTTTTATTCAATAGACGGTGTTTTTGTTCTTGCATACATAATCTCAGAAGTACAACTCCAACAACACAACAGTTCTATTTTTAGAAACTTACCTCACTCTTATGTCCACTGTTTTCCCATATGTTGTAAGTGATGCCATATCTATAATATATTCTTTGTATATTCGATAGATGGCGTTTACGTAGTTAGGGAAGAGTTTGATTTTTGTTTGAGTTTGAATATATTTATGACTTTTTAGAAATATGTTTATTATTCTCTACCACGCCTTTGTCAAGTTTAGTTCTCAATTAAGTAAAATTTTCAAAGAAATAAATCATTAACACTTGTTGACAGAAGCCCAAAAAAGTCGCGACAAAAAAAACCGAAAACGGATTTTGCACATGAGATGAACAGCCATATATGTTCGGTTGTGGCAACCGAATTAATGAGGTTGGGGCAACCGACCCAATTCGGTTGGAAAAACAATTCGGTTGTCACAGAGGAATTCTTCTGTGAATGTATAATTTGACATTGATGTGGAATAAATGATGTCAATTTATTTTTTAAGTTTTGTATTTATGGGCAGCACTGCACTTAAACCATATTTTGTGGTTGTAGTGAATTGTTTTGCTTTACATTTTTATGTTGATGTATTTTTTTTTTATTTTTTTTATTTCATTCATTTGCAATACAATAAGCCTTAACGGCCAAAGACGTATTGCTAGTGTGCTACATAAATTCAAGAATATATTTACAAATAGCTTAGATTAAATTCAATAAACAGTATATATATATATAAAAAAAATACGAAAATATCCTTAGAACAGGATAGCAATAGCTATAAAATTGTACACTCTATTTTTGGATATGGTTCAGCTGTTTCAACATAACTAGGAAAATGTAAAAAGTCCATACTGGAGAAAGCCTGACCTAAAACAATTTAAAAACACTCATTCATACAGTGTCCCGGAAATGTGACAAAGTTTGTTCCTAAAAACATTATACGATAATGTAAAAGTACGTAAATTCAAAGGCAAAAAATTCCAGCTTCTAGCAGTTCTAATAAGTAAAGATCGTTCAAAGATTGTATAGTTTATAAGTGGTTCAACTATCTGAGGGTTTCTCTCAGACCTAGAAAATATAAATTCAGAACGTAAGTAATTGGGTACACCAGATCTAATGACCTTATAAAAGAACAATAAATTGCGAAGTTCTATATACTGTATTAGGGGGCAACCGAGAAAGTTAATAACTGCACTAGATACATGATCACGAAATCTAATTCCATATACAAACCGCACAATTCTTTTCACAATTAGCTCAATCCGCACTATATTATACCCAAAAGTACCAGAATCAACCTCAAGGCAGTAATTAACATGCGACATCAACAAGGTGTGAGCAAGAATATATTTCACCCTTACAGGCAAATACAAGCCACAATTGTAAAGTTTTCTGAGTCCCAAAGTTACCCTAGATGAAACAACATCAATTTGTTCACTAAAATTTAGATATTGGTCAATTACAACACCCAAACATTTAAGCGATTCAACATATTCTATATCGGTTCCACAAATTCCTATCCGAGGGTAAGAAATTCTGCGATAACCCGTTCGAAACATTATTGCCTTTGTCTTAGTAGCATTTATCGAAAAATCGTTTAATATTATCCAATCATGCAGTCGATCCAGTGTAAAATTCACAACCGTCTCCAAAACAGCAGGGAAATCCCTGCAATTGCCAAATAATAGCTGAATGTCATCAGCAAAAATAAACGGTTTTACCAAGTGCAAATCCAAAGAATCAGCACAATCATTTAAATACAGCAAAAACAAAATTGGCCCAATAACGGACCCTTGCGGGACACCAGAAAAGACAGAGGCGATACTAGAATTAATACCACGCACACTTACAAATTGTGATCTTCCTTGCAAATAAGAGTATATTAACCTGCAAGCCATAACTGAAAAGCCAAATTGCTGTTTCAGTTTATCAATAAGAATGTTATGATTAAGTCGGTCAAAAGCCTTTGCAAGATCCAGAGATACCAGTATGCAATCCCTATTTTCATTTAAATGTTTTCTAACAGTCTCGGTAATACCCAAAAGCATAGACGAAGTGTTGTAATTTTCCCTATATGCATATTGTACGTCCCTGCATATTAGTGGTTTTATTTTTCGTTTGTATTTAAAGCAGAGTTTAAATTGCGGTAATACTTCTTAAATTGTATTGCAGTTAAATTGTGGAGTTAAAATGTAATAATTCTTTATAATATTATAATTTTTTTTTATAAAACTTAAGATTTCATTCCTCTATCCTCAAATTTTTTTTGAGATTAAATTTCAAAATCTATCCTTTAACAAAATCGATGTTCAGAGAATTTGCTGTATAATAAACTATAAGTTTCTACCCCGTTTACATTAATAAATTGTCGTAAACACATAACAATAAACCTTAACAGTTACCAACGAAAAGGGAAAAATAATAAAAATATTTCTAGTCTTAATAAAATATGTAATTATAGTAACTTTTTCCTTTGTATATATTTGTAATATTTTGTCTCAATTAGAAACAATAATATCATAAAAATGTACTACTTCCCTTCATGGTTACAAAAAGGGCTATAATTTTGCTTGTTCCATAACCAAAAGAAAACAAATTTTATTACCGAAAAAAAAATAAAACTTTTTTTTATTTTCTATAAAGTACACATATTGTGTAAAGTGTTCTCCCATTAGATACAATCCTAACAACTACTTACTATATATTAAACTATTCACATTTGCTATTACCAGCACTACTAACAATGATAGTTAGTGGAGACAAATAATGGTTTTTAGAAACTGTGACGTATCAGAGTTACTCCATTAAGTCAAGCCATTAAGTTAACTACTCCGATTTCAATGCAGTAAAACAAAAAAAAAAACTAATTTTGAAAAAAATAATTTTTTTTCACTTTTCGAAACTACAAAATGAGTCAATTTTAATATACTTGTACAGCGATCTTGTAGGTCTGGATGAGTAGATCACATTACGACTTTAACAAATTTTAATACACCCTCAAAATCGAAAATTACTGTTAAAAACTCTTTATAGTGACTTCGCAGACTTAAAAAAAAATGTTAGCTTACAAGGCAACTACACAGTGGTGCCCTATCAGATTTGAATGACACTATGATATGGTGTATAGGACATAAACTTAAAAGACAAGTATTATTAAGGTGAGCAATCTTATATTTAAGGATTAAAAAATTGCGTTAAAAAACGAACCAATTTGACATTGATTTTTTTTAAATATATTTCTCATAAAAATGAATAACATATGAAAGAAACATATTTGACGCATATTTTTGCCACTTTGGTTTCTAAAACTAATATTATTATACACTATACTGGTTACCTGTACACAAGGATATACTAGGAAACGAAATAGCAGATGAAATTGCTAAGAACAGCGCAAGCCTCTCTATTGAGGCAGCGGATCTTGACATCAATCCTCCACTCTCTCTGCTCGATTAACAGAAAATGCAGGACACAAAGACATATTGGTTATCTATATGGACAACTTCGGATAGAAGTATACAGACAATACCATTGAGGGGCGAAAAATTGGTAAATTATAGACAACCCCGAATGGTAATAAACTATATTACGGGTCATATGATTAAAATTGGTAGAAAAAACTACGATACATGCAGATGGTGCAGGGAGGCTGTGGAATACAGCTATCACTTTTTTTGTCAATAACCTGGACTTAACATTTTGGGTTCTTATATATTTCAGGAACTGATATTCTCGGAATGAACCCCTGGACTTATTCTGGACTTAAAATTGTAATGCATGATTGGGTGCATTATTTTCGAGGTGGAAGGGAATCATAATGAACCTTTTTGCGTCGCTATGGACGTTGGTTACAGCATCATTAATGGCGCATCCCTTTAAACATAACATATTGTAGTAGATTAAGTAATAAATTGTTAGTATTTTTTTTTTTTTTTATAATTTTAAGATTATAATTTAAGAATTTCCTACATACGATTTTTCCAAAATTAATTGCTAAAAAGTTGTAAAATAAAGGGTTTGCATTCCATTATCTTTTAAAAGGATAAATTATGATAAAGGGTATGCATTCCCTATCGTTTAATACGATTAAAATACGCTACATTTTATTATTAAAGGGAAATTAGCCAAAGTGTAGGGTGTTTAAATTGCCATTGTTGTACTACCTTGTGGCTGTAGTGAACGGGTAGGGAAAAAGTGGACCTCTTCGAGAAAACATCACTCTCCTTCTGCGTTTTGTTTAAAATATTTATCGTTCATTAGGTATGAATTATTATAGTTGCACGTATTCGCCGGGGTACAGAACAATGCCCTTAACCCTCTGTGCTGTTCGTTTCATAATTTAACATGCCAACGTACTTTTCTGTGTGTAGGGATTCTACAACCAATCGTGCAATGACGGTTAAATTTACATAACTTTAGTTAAATTAGATTTCAATTTTGGTTGATTGAAAATAGCAATTTACTCTGCTAATAATAGAAAACTTTTGCTAAATATTTGTAGAAAAAAGGCTACTAACAAAAACTGTAACAAGAATTTTTTTTTTTCATTTACCTTAAATGTAGTAAGAAGCAAATAACAGAATATTTTGGCAAAATCAACGGAAATATTTACTAAAAAATTGTAGAATGCTAATTTCAGAAAGGCAGATTTTTTTTGTATACAAAATTTAAAAACAAACTTAAAAAATTTAAAATTTTTGGTAATTTTTTTTTGTCTGCTAAAATTTTTTTTGCTAATTTTGATAATTTCTAAACTTAAGCTCAATTATAACTTAATATTTAGACCAGGGGTGCCAAGGCCTATGCGCTTGGTGCTCATTTGTTTTTGTAAAAACACTTAGCTATAGGCTGTGTGTTTTAATACACATATAGAGCGCTCAGCACTAGCAATACGAAATACACAAACAACTTTGTCTTATCAGTTTTTTTGTCGTTCTTCACGCAAGCGCAAAGCAACAACACTTTCGTATGCTTTGCTGGTAAACATTGAAATATTTTTTTCTTTTTTCTTTGTATGTATTGGTTTTTACAACAAAAAATATTGAATAAAAATTAGTTTTTCGTTAAATGTATTGGTGTTTGCTCTTCCATAAGGAACTCTTGGGCACTCCTGATTTAGAGTTTCAACAGATTTATTTTTTCTATACTTATCTTATTAATATTTAGCAAAAAAGTGTGCTAATTTTAACAGTTTTGCCGGAAGCGTCATTTTGAACTAATTTTTAGAAGTTTTAGCAAAAAATTGTATAAATTTTTTCTATTAATGTAATAACATTTTCGTTCTAAAGACATAAATATTGACCCTTTCATAAAATTCTGAGTTCATTTATTTTTTCAATTAAAGGTCATGGTAACAATATCCAACCGCGATAGTTGAACGCTGTTAGTTTTCTGATAACAAAACCATTTATACTGTATCTAAGTAATAAGATTATGTGTATTTTTTATATGTGTTGAACACGCTTAAAACTTATTTCATGAATATCTATGTATGTATGTGTATATCTCCATATCTATATATCGTATATCTCTAAATAAAAAAGGCTAATGTTTACAAAAAAGTATTTTTTTGAACGACACCACCAAATAAACAATGTATTTTTACATGGTTCATGTGTAGTCTTTGCAAAATACACTCATAAATAAAGTTAGTTCAAAAGATTCTTAAACACGTTCCAATTAAATTGTATTACTTTTTCTGTTGATATCGTTAAATTTTTTTTTTTTATTCTGAAAAACAATTATTACAAAGACAGATGTCGCCTCAGCGTCGCTAAGACATTTTTGAGGCGAGTTGGCTAAAAGTTATATAATTTAAATAATTTTGTTTAGATTTTTTTACAAAAAAGAAAAAATAAAATAAAAAAAGGTGAAAAGTTAGATATTTCAAATTCAATTAAATATTACAAAAGAAGCATTTCCTAATTTTGAAGTAAATATTCTTTAAGCTTCTTCTTAAAAAGAGATATTCTTTCAATACACTTTAAGATTCTAGCAAAACCACACATTACCAAATAATGGGCAAAGTAATGTATCGTCATAGGGCTTCACGCATTACATTACACCTTACTTCACTGTACATTACACCTTACTTCACCAAATAGATTTTCATAAAAAAATGCATACAATTTTTTTTTACATATACTTTTTTAATTAAATAAATAACTTTTTTTTTTATTAAATAATTACGTGGTCATGCTGGGATTCGAACCTGGGGTCGCTATCGATACATATAATATTTTGTTACTTAAAATGTAAATGAGTTGTTGTGCTTCGTCTTTTCGTTCGTGATAGCAAACATATACACCTTACCCTCATGCTTACAAAAAATCACAAAGTAATCTTACAGACACATTAGATAGATTTTCAAAAATATATATCAATAATTACTTTACGTTTATAATTCAAGCATTATGTAATTGATGATCGGTAAGTCATTATTTTATATTTTGAAGTAATGTAAAATGTAATGAGGTATCATTAAAAGGTAATCCATGAGTGTTCAATTATCGATTACTTATTGCTTCTTGTTGGAAAATAATGATACGTGTAAGGAGTACACATTACAAGGTAATGCATTACTTTATCGCACCCATTACCAAAGTTTTGCTGGGTTATAAGGCAATCCATTGTTATATTACTTAGGTTATCAGTTTTCTTATTTTACCGCATGTTCAAATCTCAGTTGTATTTGAACGAATTTTTTCATCTAATATTTAGTTTAGCTTTTTAAATGATTTTGAGAATTTGTCGTAAATACGAGTGCACTAGTGCCTATGTGTGCGTGCATATCTAAAATAAACGCGGTATTCGTTGTTTTTCAAGTGTGTGTATTTTTTTGTATAAAAACAACAACAAGCGTTTGTAGATAAAAAAATGTTTTTTGATTCAGTCAAAAAAAAAAATTCCGAGAAAAAAGCAAGTGTGTGTACATTTTTTATATAAAAACAACAAGAAGGGTTTGTTGAATAAAAAAATGTTTATGATTCAGTCAAAAAAAAAAAATTTCCGAGAAAAAAGCAAGACAAAATTTCGCCGGCAAAAATATTGAATTAATAAATAAATATTAAATAATATAAAAAAAAACTAAGGTTAGTATTAAAATAAAAAATATATTTCTTTTTGTAAATATGACTAAATCTTATTTTTCTCCTTTATCCTTTTACTATTTTCATACAATTCTTCATGAAATTGTTAAAGAAAACTAGAAGCAACGACATACAATCCGAGTTAAAAACTATATATGATGATATATTTTACGCATATATAAGAGGATATAATTTGATCCGAAAAATGGTTCTATAATATTGGATCACTTTGGATCTACGTATATTTAATTAGACGCAATTTAATACAAAATTAACTAGTTCTATCTGGGTTTTTGTCCCGTTATAATTGCATCTGATTTTATTATATTTGATACAATTAGATACAATTAAACAATATACAATTAAATACATAATAATCCAAATATATTTAAAGTAAAATTATAAACTATATTCGTAAAATAGTTTGAGATTTTTAAATAATATATAGTTCCATAAAAACTGACTTTTTATAGAGTTAAACTGACAATTTTTATAAAGGGTCCGCCATCTAACGTTTTTTTTTTCAACTAGTGCTTATTTCGTGAATGGTAACACTTAGCTCATGTCTGATTTGACAGATAATTAGTTTTATCCTTCCGCTGAACGAATATGGTTGTGCATACGCTTGAAGAACGCTGGGAAATATTGCGACATTACTTTGAAAATCATGGTAATCATGAGCAAGGAGTGGCCGTTACAGTCAATGGCGATCGTTATCGGGCCATGTTGAACGAATTTTTGTTCACAGAAATTGAAGAGGAGGATATTGGCAACATTTGGTTTCAACAGGACGGCGCTACGTGCCACACAGCCGAAGCTACACTCGATGTTTTGCGCCCTGTTTTTGAAGATCGCATTATCAGCCGCAGAGCTGATGTCGTTTGGCCACCTCGGAGCTGCGATTTGACACCGTTGTACTATTATTTGTGGGGTGCCGTCAAAGATAAGTGTTACGCCAACAAGCCAGATACAATTGACGCTTTAAAGGACAATATTCGTGAAGCCATTGGTGAAATACAGGTGCACACAATCGATAATTCGATACTGTGCTTAAAAATTTGACCGATCGTGTAGGCTACTGCATGGCCAGCCGAGGCAGCCATTTGAATGAAATTATTTTCGATTATTAACCGGAAGGATTGTACTTTCAAATAAAAAAATAAATTTGAGAAAATATTGAGTAGTTTTTTTTATAGCATTTTCAAAAAAAAAAAGTTATTTGGCGGACCCTTTATATACATTTTTTTTACACGGGAAGAAAGATCGAGAAAAATAAACGCGGTTTTTTTTTTGACGAATGTGAATACGTTTTTTATTTATTTTTTGTTCCTTACATAAAGCGATGATATTTTTCCATCAAAAATTTTAATTTGGGAAAACCTTCTACTCCTTCTACATTAGTTCTCTGAAGATTTTCGGTGACGCAAAATGAAACATGTAAGGACCTGTCAGCAGTTAAAGTCTGCATTAAATTAGAGGATGAAAAAATTTGAATTAATAAATAAACATTGAACAGTTTTTTTGTTTAACAAAAAAACCAAATGATCTTGAACTTGAAAAATCTTGCTCTTTATAATAAAAGACCGAAAAATAAATTTTTGGTTTAAATTTTTTGAAATTTAAAAGTAAAACATTTCAAAAACACAGAGTACGGCAAAACTGACTTATGTCCCTAATGATACACTCACAACATTTTTTCCGTAAAGACTACCCAGGTAGAAAAATACAATCTTTAAAACGTTTTAAAAGCATTTTTCATGATGGTACAAGCGTTTTCAGTACATACCAAATTACAAATTTAAAGCGTTTTGAGAATGTGCAAAATGATAACCCAAATTTACGGTCTGAGGATGGTATTTTATAACGTTCTCAAAACATTGCAAAACAAAATTTTTGAAATGCTTTTTTCAATCGTTAAATAAGTATTTGCAGAACATTTTGGCTTACAGTTATTAAGCGTTATGAAAACGACCCAAATGATAACCGCTTTGAGGGTTGTAATTTTGAACATTGTCAAAACGCTCGAAAGAAAAATTTGATTGAAAATAGATTGTTTTGAGCAGTTTCTGTACTTATCAGTCGCCAACCAGCGGCTTGTCTGTGTCAAAATTTTGGATGGTGTTTCAGTTTCAAACTGATGTAATAAAAAATCTGTAGAAAATAAATGTTGTAAAAAATACTTTTTTCACAAGTTATGTACTTATTACCCTTTAATTCTTCATATACTTGGGTTGAACTGAAATTTTCTTTGCCTACACCCTTATTTGGCTTTCCGCATCCACTAAACTGTTGTTGCAACTCGTTTGACATTATAACAGAGAGAACAGCTGCAATCGCAAAAAAAAAAAAAGTATTTCTAAAGTACTATTGGCAAATGTTAGAAAAACGCTTTAACTCAATGGTTTTACATTGGTTTTATTTTATAAACCGTTGTAAATTTTGTACGATAAGAACTTCTTAAGTACTTTTTACAAACGTTGGAAAAACGCTTTGAACCAATGTTTTTACAGTGTTTTTATTTCCTATAATTTTATACATTGTTCCTTTCAAAACTTCATTAAAATCAGGTCACTGCTTACATTAAATCGAATTGTAACTACTCGTGCACCTCAGTGTGTTTTCAATACTTTTCATTTCTCACGATCTACAAGAAATCCAGAACTTATTTTACCTAGAATATCTAACTCAGTTTTTGAAAAATCTTTCTTAATAAGAGCATCAAGGCTTTGGAATAAGCTTCCTATTAACCTAAAAACTTTAAATAGCTCCATTCCAGTCAATAAACATAAGTATTTAGAACATTATGCTAACAACATACGAGTATAAAGATGTGTATAAAAATGTTTGTCTTGTCAAAGGATTGTATTTATTATAAGTTAAATAATATTGATTTAGTTTTAAGATAAATGTAGCTTACTGTTCATGACATGTTAATAATGTATTAATCATATATGGCCCATTACTGGGCTCGATTAAATAAATATATCAACAAAAACAAAAATATTTGTAAGTTTTGTATAAAAAGTATTCCTAAAATACTTTGTCCGAACGTTCGAATAGCAATCCAAAATAATGTTTTTTAAATGCTTTTTTTTTCGTATTATTTGCAATTATCGCTTTGGAAACGCTTTTATTTTAGTACCATCAAAAACAAACGTTTTGAAAACTCTTCGTTTTTTGTACCATCCCAAATTTCTACCTGGGTACTTACTGAATATACACATTAAATTAACTTTTCGTTTAAAACAATTGTATTTTTTAGTTTATTTTCAACTGTTGAAAAATTAATTGACAAAATCCATGAAAACAACAGATATTCGTTTTTTCAATACTCAATATAATAAAACAGCTTTTGTTTTAAATAGAAAATTTTAACTGAATATTTTAACTACTACATAAAGTCCGTTTTTTTTTTTTGTTTATTTTGTTTATTGAATAACAGACAGAAAGTTAAAAAATATATTTCTTTGTTAATTTAACTGTATATTCCATTGAAACAACTTTACCGATTAAACTTTTAAAAAACTGTTGATTTGTTATGGAAAAGTTCTTGTGAGTGTATAGTCATAAAGTGTTATTGTTTATTTAATAAACAATAAAAACACATTGTATTATGACTAATTTATTTAATTTTTTTTAATTTTATGACTAATTTATGACAAAATCTCGAATTCATAAAATTTAAAAGTAAAACATTAAAAAAAAACTTATTTCAACACAAATGTTTTCTTTTTTTGGGAAAAATAAAAAAGTTCTTTTTAAAATAAACTAAAAAATATATTTCCTTATGGAAAATATATTTCTTTTTTTGATCCCTTGAATATTTTCTAAAAATTCTACATGGCATTAATAGAGAAACAAACAAAAACAGGCAACTATGATACAAAAAAAAAGTGAAAAACAAACACAATATTAAGTGTATTCATTTAATTAATAATAAAATTAAATGAAATTCGTGTTTATTAAATAAATAATTGGCAAAATGATTGGCAATTTTTTAAACAAAACTTTTTCTACATTTTTGTATATTAACTGAATTTTTTACCTAGTTTTAATCAACTAACATTTAGCAAAAAACATGTGCTGACTTCAACTGATTTATTTTCATTTCCATTTAACAGCTTTTCTGCCACAATATTGTAGTTTTACCTAAGATTTAGGTCACCCTAATTTAGCAGAAAATAATTCTCAACTTCATTAAAAATTCTGCTGGCGCTAATTTAGGTACTTTTTTCTGTTGACGCAACTGAATTTTCAACTATTTGTAGGGGCTTTTTTTATGAGTGTATATATGTTAGTGTATATATGTTAGTGTATATACCCCCCTATGGTTTATGTATATTTCACATATTTGTAATGTTTCTAAAACTGAGCATCATTTAAGAAAACTTATATTATACTAGTACAGTCATAGCCCGGTATAACGAATGCTATATTATATGATATATATGAAATATATATATATGATTCGATATATCGAAATACTTTTTGTACTAAATCCACTTCACACCAGCAAAACTTTGTTAATGGGTGCGATAATGAAATACATTACCTTGTAATGTGAACTCCTTACCTGTATCATTATTTTCCAACAATAAGTAATGAGTTACCGATAATTGAACACTCATGGATTACCTTGTAATGAGACCTCATTACATTTTACATTACTTCAACACATAAAATAATGACTTACCGATCATCAATTACATAATGCATGAATTATAAACGTAAAGTAATTATTAATATATATTTTTGAAAATGTATTTATAGACACATTACTTTGCGATTTTTTGCAAGCATGAGGGTAAGGTGTATATTTTTGATATCACAAACGAAAACACGAAGCACAACAACTCATTTACATTTTAAGCAATAAAATATTATATGTATCGATAGCTCAGTTGGTAGAGTTCTCGCCTAACTAATTGTTAAATACCAGAGACCCCGGGTTCGAATCCCAGCATGAATACGTCAGTTATTTAATAAAAAAAAAAAAGTTATTTATTTAATTCAAAAAAAAAAAATATCTTTAGAAAAAAAAATTTTGTATGCATTTTTTTTATTATGAAAATCTATTTATAGACACATTAATTTTTCCCACTATGTAACCATATAAATAACCAGTTACTTTACCATTTAAGAAACCAGTTACTTTTACAGGCGATGAGCCCATTACTTTTAGGCTCATCGCCTGTAAAATTCATCAGTGAAGTAAGGTGTAATGTAATGCGTGATGCCCTATGGCGATACATTACTTTACCCATGATTTGGCAATGTGTGGTTTTGCTGCGACATTTAAAATTTTTCAAAATGTTGCGTTTATTGAAAAGAGGGACGTAGAAGTTATAACTTTTACAAAAAAATTGGATGCCGAATATTTCGTTAAATATTTTAATATTTTTTAATTTTTTTTTTTTTGTTGAATCAGAGCCATTAAACTATATTGTAAACAGAAAATATATAAAATTAACCAAAACACAGTCACAGCATTCGAAATGTTGGTTTTTCTAATAAATATTGAAAAAATATTATTTTCTACATTATTTTTAATACCAACAACTTATCGGAGATTTTGTCACTTGAATAAAATATTTTCAGTTAAAATTGGATATTAGTTTCTCCTTCAAAAAAGCAAGCACTTCATCTAAAATATTAGTTTCCCTTATCAATTTTAAAATAATGTAAAGTTTTTCAATAGTTTTGGTATTTCTAATAAAATTTTGGGATTAGCAACCGAATTTCTGTTGTGTATACAAATCTATCTTGGGCATACATATTTAAGTTTGAAACAAGAAAATATTCAAATTTGAAATTTGAAAAAAAAACAAATTCTAATTGGATTTAGGCTAGATGTAAAGTAAAATGATTTAAAAAATCTGTGTCTTTCTGGTAATCTTTTTATGTATGCTGATGACATCTCTTTGTTTTATCCATATAGGCATGAAACAGCTGTAAAAGCGTATATGGAACGGGATGCATCTCAAATATCCGAGTTCGCTAGAATAAATAAGCTTATGTTAAATGCTAAAAAAACAAAATTGTTAAGATTTAGACCCCTTAGTCAGCATAATCAAGGCTTTAGTGTATTTGTGGATGGAAATGTTGTTACGGAACAAAATTCAATAACTTATTTAGGAATCATTCTACAGATTAACCTTAATTGGAGTCAACACATTCAACATACTAAAGCAAAAATATCTCAAGCTATTGGATTTTTATATAAATTTAAAAATAAATTTAGCAAAGATACTAAATTTCTTATATATAACGCATTAATACAAAATCATTTAAATTATTTAGCTATATTGTACGGTTATAAAAAGTCAAGTGAGCTGAAATCGCTTCAATGGTCGCAAAATAAAGCGCTTAAAATAGTAGCAAATCTTCCTGTATTACATTCTACTTTTTCGTTATATCGTGATATTTTTCCATCCGTTCTGCCATGGACTTTACAAGTTCCAGCTTCTTTTGTATGTGTTTAAATGCTTGCATAATATTGGACACCATACAGTGCAGTTTTCAAGAAACCAACAATATTTAAACACCAGGAATAATAGCAACTTAGCGGTAGCTAGATGCAGGTTAGAAACAACCAGACAACGAGTAGAGCATGTGCTTAGTCGTGAATTCAACAATTTACCACCAAGTTTGCAATGTATATTTAGAATTTCTTCTTTTAAAAAGTCTGTAAAACTTTATTTATTTGGAAAATTGGAGCAGCTTCTGACTTAAATTTGTATATGCAATGTACTTAAATTTTAAAAATTATTATTTTTTTTTTTTTTTTTGTTATTTAGTTTTTAGTATTTGTAAATAATAATGTTTGCCAACTCGCCTCATTAATGCCTTTATGGCGCTGAGGCTTCGAATTTGTAATGAACTATTTTTTTGAAATAAATAAATGAAAAACAAAAAAAAGTAATTGCTTGACAAGCAGACGGTCGCCGGTTCGAGCCTAGTTCGCGGCATAAGAATTTTTTATTAATAAAATAATTTTGATATAACTTTTATTAAAAATAAATATTCTGTTTTTTCGACCTTTAATTGTGCAATGAAAATGAAAATTATTCAAGTTCGAATCCATACTCTATATTTCTTTATTAGGATATTGTCCTAACAAATAATCTATAGAGTTTTTTATTTTCAAATTTATTATTTGACCCTTTCAGGAATGTGTTGATAGATGTATTTCGGGAATTTTCTATATTCCCATCATCAGAACACGTTTTGAAAGCGGTAACAATCCCATGCCAAACATCAAACATTCATATAAACTAGTTTACTTACTACATGAGAACTAATATATGAGCTTGAAGCTACAAATTATAACCATTGATCAAAAAATAAATTGAAAACTTGTTTGTTATGTGCAAGGTCCATATCTGGTGGATATTCGATACACGTTTTTTGTTTTTCTCTCCTTTTTTATATTTTGTTTAGTTTATAAACAACACAGAGGGAGTAAACTAGACAGTACTTTGTCTTCTATATAAGTTTGATATAATTTTTATTAAAAATAAAAATTATCTTTTTTTCGACCTTTAATTAATAACAAACAAGTTTTCAATTTATTTTTTGATCAATGGTTATAATTTGTAGCTTCAAGCTCATATATTAGGTCTCATGTAGTGAGTAAACTAGTTTATATGAATGTTTGATGTTTGGCATGGGATTGTTACCGCTTTCAAAACGTGTTCTGATGATGGGAACCTAGAAAATTCCCGAAATAGATCTATCAACACATTCATGAAAGGTTCAAATAATAAATTTGAAAACAAAAAACTCTATAGATTATTTGTTAGGACAACATCCTAATAAAGAAATATATAGTATGGCCTCGAACTTGAATAATTTTCATTTTCATTAATAAAATAATTTTAAAATAATATACATTAATTCTATAATTTTGGTAACTCTAATAAAATATTGAGATTAGTACCCGAATTTCTGCTATACATACAAATCTATTTACAGACAAGTATTTAAATTTGAAACTAAAAAATATTCAAAGTTGAAATATGAAAACCGGTGTTTACTTAAGGTTGGGCTAGAAGTAAAGTTAAAGCCTGACAAACGGGAGGTCACCCCGCTGGAATGCATGCGAGTCTATTTATAGAATATTACAATCCATAAATATAAAATATTCAATTGTTACAATAAAATTTGGGAATTTATAAATAAATGGCGGTTGTTACAATAGTATTCAAATTTAATAATCGTGATAGTACGTGGAAGCAGAAAAATTCGGTTAGTAAAAAATTCGGTTGCAACTACAAAACTATTTTCTGTGTTTTTCATTATATAAGTGCATTATTTAAAAGTATGATTTGTTCTAAATTTTTTGGAGAATTTAAAAAAAATAACAGTTATTTGTGGTCTCTGATTGAAAATGAAAAGTAAAACTGCACTCTTAAATTAAAAGGCACTCCATCACAAATAAATTTTCTTATTACGTTTTCTCTATTAATTATTAACTTTTACCTATTTTTTTAATATTCTTCTTCAAATCGAGTATTATTACATTATAGTAAATGCAAGTTACTCGTTTTCGTTATATCGCGTTTTCTTTATACCGAGTATTCCCTGTATTTGGCTGTACTATTAATAAATATTTCATGTGCTACAAATTTGTCCAAAGGAATAGCTAAACTAAACATTTTCGTAGTGGTAGCAGTTTATAAAAACAGCCATAGTAAGTAATATCGTACCCTTTTTTATGGCTCTAGTCAGCTTTAGTTTAATTTAGCCCATTACTTTGTATAAGTCTAAACACTGGGCGCTTCTTATTTTTTTTTGGGTAAAATCTAAATCTTTGGTAGCAGGAGTAGTAGCAGCTCCACTAAACATTTACTATAAAACATTTGCTCCCTTTACTCTAATAGTATAGTGTCAGCTGTTTTGGATATAAAATTTTTCCTTATGTTTTCAAATGTATTTTCATACATTTTTGTTTTTTTTTTCTTTTGGTTGTTTGTTAGTGTTTGTTACTCACGAACGTAATAACAGCCAGGATTTATAGGCATTAAGTTGTTAACTAAAAGTGGAGCTACGAGGATCTCATAAATCAAGCATAACTCCTTGAGAGCTTTACGATAGATATAAAATAAAAAGCGCTACAATTTATATAAGTATAAAAATAAAGAGATGAAAACTTATAAAGAACAAGAAAAAAAGTATGAAATCAAAATTGGATTTAATACATGTGTTTTATTATGACCCATATGTATGTATGAATGTGTGATACAAAATAAGTGTTAATGTTAAAAATACTTAAATAAATTTTATAAAGTTTAGTTGTTGGATTTAAAACAACCACAAAAAATAAAAGAAGAACAAAAAAAAAGTACGAAAAAAAGTTTAAGAAAATCGCATATGAAATCATATCAAAGGGTTTAATTCTAAAGTTATTGTTTTTCTTTAGAAGATGGTTTTCTGATGAAAAGTTAATGCATTGTCTAACGAACTAGCACTGGTCTTAAAATGTTAATGTAGTGTTTAAATTTAGCTGTCAAATGGTATTTGAGGATTTTTTTTTGTATACACTCAGCGAACTTATACTGTAAATATTTGTTATTGTTTTATTAGTATTACAGTAACTTTATTTTTAAGTGACACAACAGTCATTTGTAGAAGAAATTTCAGTTTTAACTACATTTGTGGTTTAAAAAAACAAACCATATTAAATTACTGTTCTATGGATTTACATTCATTTTATCAGTTTTTTGTTGTTTTTTTTTTTTAAATAAATCAATTAAACGGTAGTCAAACATATGTGGTTTATTTTATCAACAGTAACAAATAAATGATAATGTAAGTTGAATTCAAGTAAATGTTAGTCGTTAAATTTTCAAGTGAGATTTCATTTACTTTTAACTGCAATTGCAGTGACATTTACCATCAAAATTTTCTAAGGCAACACCCGGATTATATATAATCATGCTTATTGTAACATCTATTGTTTTGTCATGAAATGCAAACAATCAAGGCAAAGTTTTATTTCATTTCTGAATTTAGTTCTAGAAATGGTCTGGAATTTGGTATTGACAAAAAAAAAAAAAAATACTCCGAAAAAGTGAGCCTAGGATTTGAAAGAACTGTATTTCCTATTTTAAAAAACCTACACAATTTTAGAGAGGTAAAGCCCTAGGACTAAAACATACTTTTCTGAAGACTTGAGGTTTTCGGATATATTAACATAAAGTGTAGAAAATGACGGTTTTTTGCTATATAACACTTTATCACGACGAGTATTATGACTTTTTCACCAAAATTGTAATGTCATCTCAGGTTTAACCTTACCAATATTTGATAAGGTTTACGAGATAACTTAACATAAAGTTTAAAAATACCTGGTTTTCTGCTATATACGGGACCGTGTAATATCGCCTATTATAAGCTTGTCACAAAGGTTGTTATGCGGAAAAATTTAGATTTGGATATTCAAAACGAACACACACTTTAGTGCAGATACATACATTTCGAAACCCAGATATTGCAAAGGTAATTTCAAGCTCGGCTTATAAGACTATGGAATAGTAATATACCTTATAGTGAAAATAATTTTAATAATTCCGATTTTGTGTTTCGCAAAATTGTACTTGACAATTTGTAAATAATTTAGCGGTTACTGGCTACATTAGAGAATATATTCGAAATTGTTTTGCAACATGTATATTTTAGATATTAATTAATGCTTACTTTATTTATATAAATTTTATGAATTGTAAACCTAAATTCTTTCATGTAAAATTAATCTTTAATCATTTGGCCCATTTGGGCTTAGATTATAAAAAAAGAATGGAATGCAATGAAATGAAAGGTGCGACTTAAGTTTCGAATGACCCGTTAAGATTCTTAGCAGATCGCCCAGTTCCCTCTTTCCCACCCATAGGAACGATTTCATCTTGCCCCCATCTGTGCCTCCCCACAAAACATTCGTGACCACAACAACTCCCTTCCTGCCCCAGATATCTCTGTGCTTGTTGCTGGCCCACTGTTCTAGCTCCGCCCTAGAAGACTGAAAAAGCTTTGGATTGCGGAGGTTAACAAATATCATTCTGGAGCCATATCATTCGGGTACCCATACCAGACTCAAACGTCCCACAGTGGGTTCGAAGGTACCCAAAGTGGCGATTAATTCATAGAAGCCGTAGTTTTAAAATATTATATATTTCTATTAATGAGTTATTATAAGCACATAAAAACACAGCATTTGAGAAAAAAAGTTAACATTTTTTTTTTTAACCCTTAACGGGCGCATTATTGTTTTTTGGAAAAAAGACCATAGTTTAAAATTTATGCTGTAACTTTGGAATGAAAAGCGACAAATTAATAAATGAAATTGGAAATTAAAGAATACTTAATATCCTACTAAAAAATTCAAAGAGTAAATTTATTGTATGCATTTATATTAGTATAAATTTAATTTAAAATCCAATTTTTGTTTTTCACAAAATCTCATAAATGTACAAATTTATTTCAAAAAAGTCACAAAAGAGAATATTATAATTTTTTAGTAATGAATAGTCATAAATACATAAAATCACAGGTTTAAAAAAAAAAAAAAAATGGAAGAAAAAAATTTTTTTAACCTGTTAGGCATTTTTTGTTTTTCGGAAAAACATGATCCACAATTTTTGCTGCAACTTTGAAATCAAAATAAATTTAAAGAATAAGTTAATAATATGTATTCCTATTAGTATAAATTTTTATCCAGTTTTTGCTTTCACTAAATTCAGTAAATGTAAAAATGAATCTGAAAACATAAAAAATTTAAAACTTTTTGGGAAATCTTTGTTTTCGTTTTACCTTTTTAATAAAAAATATATTAACATATTTGTATTATTCTGCATTTTCAAATACATCACCAATTATCATACTTAGCAGAAACCTTTTGAAAATATCTTCATTGGACTTTTCCCGGCTGCATTTGCAAGCAAAGTGCTCTCTATAATTTTTAAAATCGTGATTAAATTAAAATTTAATCACTTCAAATTTTAAAACAGCAAAAAAAACCACTGAAAAATAAAACATAAAAACAAGCACAAAAATAACGGCAATAGAGATGGGCGCGTGAAACAGTTTATTCGCAAACATTATTATGATAGTCAGTTTAATTTCAAAAAATATTAAACGTCAAACGCATTGGCAAAAAAAAAAATTTAATTGCCCAAAGTACGTGATTGAAAACATTTATTATATAGGCGTGACTATCTCGACACGGGCAAATGAGTATAAGATGTAAAACCATCACGTGAATTTGGTAAATTACACAGGTCAACAGCAAAAAAAGGCTTGACTAACCACTATATAGATTTGATGCATCATGGCTGCCTAAGTACAAAAATGGTAAAATTTTTCAATTCTATGGATAATTTTTTTTTTAAAAATTTTTAAGTAAAATTGACAATATTTTGAGACATTTCTCCACTTATGTTGTCATAACTCAAAAACAACTAGTCCGATTTTGTCAAATTAAATTTACAAAAATTAAGGTTTACAATATCTTTAAATAACGTGTACAAATTTTTTTAATGCGATCAATAGTTTCAAAGTTATGAAACAAATTGTTAGCAAAAAAAAAAAAAAAAATGCTAAAAAAAAAAAAAAATTTGAAAAACAAAAATCTGGAAAAAATCGAAAACTGCAAAAAATATTACTTTTTATTTTTTTGTAGTAAAGCTACATATCATGCGAATTAAACTAGATATGGATCATAAAAATCGATGCATGCTTTACATTTTTATTTACAATTAATTGAAGGTATCGCATATTTACAAGCACTGTAGAAAATTGTACCTACTATATAATGAAAATGCAGAACATAAAAACTCAGGTGCATTTTACGACACGCATTTTGGCAAAACCCCTTTGGGAAAAACCTCTATGACATTTTTATGATTCTAATAATTAAAAAAAAATAAGTAATAAACAAAAGATTGTTTAATTTTTACGATTGCGGTAGGATAGTAATAAAACGCTCATAAATGTGCGTGTACGCTGAAGTGCTCTTATTTTCCGTTAGCTACCTGTAACGGATGATTTTTTTTTTTCATAAAAGTCCTTAATGTTTTTTAGGATTATTGGGAATAATAAAAAATTTGCAGCACACACAAACTGTATCCCAAATTATAGTATCAGTATTTATAAGATCTCCTTAACCCTTTTTATTTCATTCAAGAAGTGTTTGCGATAACGCAAACATCATTTAATACCTACACAAAAATTAGAGTCATACAGCTTAGAAGTTAAAAACAATTTTCAAATATTAATAAAAATGAGCCAGAACATTTTTATGTAAAAACGATCCAGATTTATTTTGTTATGTGTGCGGCCAATATATCACCGGGAAAAAACGGAAGTGCTTCTTAACTTCATTGCAAAAGTCATATCGAGATTGCTATAATATCTATCCGCACAATTTGAACCAGCATTGGACACCGAGTACTATATGCATTCCATGTCGATTGAATTTATCTATGAAGTCTTCTAACGTAAAGTAAGTATAAATTAATAGATTTGGAATATTTTATAATTACAATATTTCTTAATTAAAATTTGAATTCTTCATATTCCTGATTTCAATTTTTTTTTTTTCATTTTACAGACGACACTTGGAAATTTTGAAGCCTATGCTATGGAGAGAAACAGCGAACCACGCATCCGAGTGTTATTTTTGTTTAAGTACAAAAAGCGGTTTTGGAAAACATATGCGATGGTCTTACCCCACGAGGTCTGCTGATGGGTTTACACTTGCAGTTCTACATTCACAAGAAATAGAATATGCTCAAGATCGGGGTGCAAGCTGTAGATTTTTGCTGGAGTATTCAGAGTAACACTTCGTTATTCAACAATAGTAGAAAATCGACTAAAAGAAAATTTCAGAGTTTGTAGTTTATAATACATATTTATTTATTTATTTTCTTGTTTTATTTATTATAATAAATGTGAATAATAAAATATAAATGTTCTACTATTTAATTTATTTATTTATTTACATTTAAGCTCATCCAACACAAATGTCTTTCCGAAGAATAGAATCAGTATATTCTAGGTAGGGTTTTGCCAAAAAATACACGAATGTTACTATGTAATGCATTTTTGATGTGAAAATTTATACATAGCATGGGGAAAATGTTTTCAAAATTCAATCAATCGAAAGAAGAACATTAACTACTCAATTATATGTAAATCAGACAAAAAACTAAAATTTGGTGAAAATGAGCGAATTCACTTAATTGTGAATAAATTCGAAAAAAATCAATCGATTTTTATGATCGATATCTCATTTTGTTCCTATTACATGTGGTTTTGCGATAAAGCAATAAATATGAACGATTTTTGCCGTTTTTGATTTTTTATGATTTTTTTAAAACAAAAAAATTTGCTATTTTCACGTAAAAAAAATATTTTTTCCCTCAATTTTTTATTATAACTCCGAAACTACTGAGCCGATTGAAACGCAATATATTAACGGATTAAAGGCTATGTAAATTTCAGTTTTTCTAAATTTATTTGAATAATATCGGACTAATTTTTTTTTAGTTATCATTAATTATGTGGAGAAACTTCTAAAAAAATTTATAATTTTACTTAAAAATTTTTTAAAAAAAAACCTCTCCATAGAATTTCAAAATTGAACCATATTTGTACTACTGGGACCACAATACATCAAAATTGTATAGTGGTTTTCAAAGCCCCTAAAATTTTTTCAAAATTGTTGCCTTGTGTTATTAGAAAGTCCTATTTTTTTGCTGGAATTGAGTGTTAATTTTTATTCTTTTCTGGTAAATTGGTCACCCTCGTGAACATAGGTGATCAAACGCCACTCACGCAGAAATCTCTATTAAATATCAAAATATATTGACAAATATAATATCAACAACAACAAAAATAGCTAACATTGAGAGTAAGACAATAGTAACAACAAATAAACTGTGGGTATGGTAAATAAAGGAATTTTGAAAACAAGACTTTTTACATAAAATTATTAATATCTTAAAACGGGGCAACAAAAAGGCAAACTTTTTTGTTTGTAATATCAAGAAGAAATCCCATACTTTTCAAAAAACACAAATTCAAAGCCAGCACTATACTACTTTGTTACTTCTGGTCCATCATATATGGATAATACCCCGATTTTAGAGCTTTTTTTAAAAAAATATTACAAATATTTCCACACATATTTTTATAAACACAAAATCATTTTTTGTACACTTAAATACCTGAAGTTGAAGGTTCCATCATAAAAGTTTAACTTTATTAATTTTAAATTTAAAAAAACAAGCACTGCTTTTTACTTTTTAAGAAAACAGCAATAATTAGCTAACTTTGACAGATCACTAAGGATGTAGTAAACAACTTAGATGGTTCAAATTTTAAATAGTGATGAAGGATTTAACTAGTTTTATTCGATACCAATCATTATGGCAAAAACTTAATTCTAAAATTTCAATTAAGCGCCACTTTGGACCCATTTCAACCCAATGTGCGTCCCCTGCAATAATAAACGTTAATTTCCCTTTTGCAGTTTCAAACCGTCCTCGTATTTACGGCTTCCTTAGACAGTGCCCTTATCGTATCCTGGCTATCAGTAAAAAATTGCCACTGCCGCAGAGTAGTAACTTTCATTTAGAAAACGAATACACTCCGTAATAGAGAACACCTCCTCCTGAAAACCGGTGTTGTGGTCTAGAAGTCGAGAGCACATCCTTATGTCCAGTTCCCCGCAAAAGTAACACAAACCAGTCATCCCGTCCAGCCTACAGCCAGTCGTGAAGAATTGGTACCATTGGACCTAGCCGATACCACCCATCCTCCCACTTATCTGTATCCGAAACAAGAAACTCTGAGTTCGCCTAAACCCTCTGTTCGGTTATCTTATCACACTCCTCAACCGAAATGTGTTAGTTTTCAAGAACCCTCTGATGTTGGGTACGCCGGGCTCCAAGAACCCATTCCTCAAATGACATTAGCTTATAAGTCAAAAGGGCCTTATCGTATTGGACCCGCACATCTATTGGGCTTATGGAGAGTATTTTCTCCAATCTTAACGCTTATACCTAAGAAGCATTTTTTTTACAGTTTTTAAAGTACATCATTTGAGAAATAGAGTGGTCGGAAAAAAATAAATTTTTTTCAACTGTTCGCTTTATAACCATATAACCTTAATAACTTTTTAATGTGTAACCACCCATTAAAAAGTTATTAAGTTTTCAAAATGTTGTATTTACTAGAAAGCAACAATTTTTTGATTAATAACTTTTTAACGGGCCACGATATATTGAAAATGTTTCAAAATTCGTTTTCAATGGGTTTGTGATAGAAAATTATATTTTACAAAATTGATGGTCAAAAGGGCTTCATCGTATTTGACCCGCACATCTATTGGGCCTATGGATAGTATTGTCTCCAATCTCAACGCTTATACCTAAACAGCACTTTTTTTACAGTTTTTAGAGTACATCATTTGAGAAATAGAGTGGTCGGAAAAAATTAATTTTTTTCAAATGTTCGCTTTATAGTTACCCATTAAAAAGTTATTAAGTTTTCAAAATGTTGTATTTACTAAAAAGCAATAATTTTTTGATTAATAACTTTTCAACGGGCCACGATATATCGAAAGTGTTTTCAAAATTCTTTTTCAATGGGCGTGTGATAGAAAATATTTTTATTATATTTTACAAAATTGATACCTTGATAATTTATTAGCAACTCCCGACACATTGAAGATTTTTGTAGCATTTTTCTCAGTTGGTAATAAACTTTTATTGTGTGTGATTAAAAATATTATTTTTAAAAGTTTTTGGAAAAGAGAGTTTTCCGTTTACTCTATAGCATAAACGGTGCACTTTAAAAACAATTTTTTATACTTTTTGGCGTATAAAATCTAATGTCAATGCAGAAACTGTAAAAAGTAATGTTATCATAAAATGAAATTTTCGAGACAAATTGTAATAATTATTTATATTAAATTTGTATGTATTTATAAGAATTTTATTATAAGAAACGTTTATTGTAAAATAATTTGATTTTAAGAAGAAATCAATCGTCTTCTTTATTCAAAATCCAGTAGAAATCATTAGCAAGTCGCTTTTCTCTTCCAACAAATTTAGTTTTAATAGGTGGCGAAAATATTTGAATTTACTCATATGTAAAGTGAATTAGTCTACTTCAAATACATTCTAATATATAAATCGGATCAGAACTAACTAATAGTTTAGCATTTTTTAGTCTGTGATCTACTCAACCAGACCTACAACATGTAATAGGTCACTTTTCAAGTATATTAATTATTCCACCATGATATTTTTTTCTTTATGCAAACACAAACATATGTGCGTTCAAAAGTGCGGAGTTAAAATCAGAACAGTTGGCCCATAGTGAGTTAAACTCTTCTAATTTTAACTATTAAAAATCATTTTCAAAAATTAAACTTCCACTTACCTACCCTTAATGCTAATACTTAGCTAATTAGTAAAATTGAAAAAAGTTTGAATACTCACGTCAAAAGTTGTGTTGTATCACGTTCGACTTGAAAAAGATTTCTGGATGTATAATCATTAAAATTTGATATGGCTTTACTTATATCTTTGCTGCCATCAATAACAGCCTGGTTTTTACCCCACGTCTCAATATAAACCACTGCTACGCGGGTATTCATAGTGCGAAAGTACTGAAATATTCAAAAAGAGAAACATTTAGAAATTACAAATATTTACATAAAATTTTGAATTTTCAATTAACCAACTACATTTTTTGTACTACTTAATTATTTATCGTGCTATAAATTCAATTTATTTTACTATTAATATAATTTCACGAAAAAGAACATTTCAATTAAAATTAAGTGTAAGAAACAAAAAAAAAAAAAAAGAAATTTACTTAAAATATTAAAACAAAATCTTTAGAAGATTAAATAGATTCCAAAGCAATGAGTTGCTAGTCATGCTGTATGGTAGAATGTCCCTTAAAATACTTTGTCGAATTTTGTACATTACACCTCCACTTTTTTTTTCTTTATTAATTAATAATCATATAATTACAAATTGTATAGTATTACCCTAACCGAGCACTAACTACTATGGCCTTCGGCGCGTTGTAGCGAAAACAGACCAGTGCCTCTGGTGGGAATCGAACCCACAACCCCCGCACTGATAAACCAGCACGCTACCAACTAGCCTATCGGGCCGCAAACACCCCCACTTTTATCTAAAAGGCATACAAATGGAAGAAATCGATTTTTTGTTTGGAAAATGGTCTTTGTGACGAATTTCAGACGACAATGTATTATTTTTGAAAAAAAAAAATATTTTTATTAAAAATTCCTTAAATTCGAAAAATGGCAAAATTGAATTTTTCAATTTGATTTTTGCCCTTAATATATTAGATATTATTCAGATATGGAATTCTGACTTCATCGCTTATCATAAACCCCTGGAATCAAAAATTACGCACAAATTTGACAAAAATAATAAAACCTGTTTTTTAAATTAATTTAAAATTTTTTTTAAATGCCTAATTTGGCAATGTCGATTGCTATTTTTATAATATAACCCAGCAAAATTTTTTAGAACAGCTTACATCTGAACCTGTTCTAGACAACTTCATTTTCCACCGGTTACATGGAACCGGTTCTAGAAGAGGTTCCAGGGAGTCGAAATGTAAGGCGTCACTGTCCCAGTACCAGTTCTATAACTGGTTCTAGAACCGGTTCTAAAGCAACCTGTTCTTGTTTTGAGGTAAAGAATCTATTGCAAATAGGACAAACTCCATATAAAAAGAACCAGTTGCAGAAAAGCACAGCACAAGTTGTTCTGCAACCAGTTGTTTGGATTTTACTATTTTACTTGGAATAGTTCAATAAAAATAAAAATAAATTGACAAAAGTTATAATTCGTGTATGTGTGTTTAGCGCTTCTTTCCAGAGCATTTTATAAAAATTGAGTATTTTGTCGAAAGTTTAACAAAACTTGAATGTTTTCATCAAAGTTTAAATAACTAAACTATACTTATCTTTTTTTTTTCAATTTATAACGAGCTTTAAACCTCCGTATATTTACAAAAATAAAGCAAATCAAACATATTAGCTAGGTTGATACCAGAATTTCGTTCTGGCTAAAGATCTCATCAGAACCCGAAGTTTTAGAAAAGTTAGAGCATCCATAGTAGGCAGAACTTTAACAAAAAACCTATTAGTAATAAATTTTGCTCCATTCTTGTCTTCTTAGTAATCAAGCACGTGGTTAGGTCTTTTCCTAACTAGCATCATGACGTTACTAAACTTTGAAGACCAAAAATGTTCTATTTATATAAAAAAATTTTAGTTTGTACTCTGGCGCAAGTAATATTTTTTACAGTTGTATTATTTTTTTGTTTTTATATACATCGAGATTATTTTTATGTTATTTTCAATTTATAACGAGCTTTCAACCTCCGTATATTTACAAAAATAAAGCAAATCAAACATATTAGCTAGGTTGATACTAGTATTTCGATCTGGCTAAAGATCTCGTCATCTTTATTTTTGTTTTAAAAATCTTTAACTATTAGAGGCATATGGACCTAAAAGGACCAAGAAACATAGCATTTCCAAATTATACATTTTAAAATTAATTTAAAAAATACAGTTTTTCGTGTTTTTTTTTAACAGATTTGTATGCCATTTTTGATTCTAGGCTAGAGTGTGTTAATGACTTTCAATCGAGTCGAAATTCCGTATCTGAATAATTTTGAGTTTATTAAATGAATAAATGAAATGATAAATTAAATTTTTAAAATTTTTGAATACAACATATACAATTTTCTTCACATCTTTGGAAGAAAATCTGCACTAGTTAACGTTAAAAAAAATCGATTTCTTCTATTTCTAACCATTTGCAATAAACCTTTTTAAGGGACATGCTACCTACTCTACAGTCTGTCTTGATGGTTAGACAATAAAGGGGGAAACAATTTCAAGAGATGAAAATACGTTTTGACACGAACATGCATGATTTATTAGCCTGGCCAACCAACAAAACCCCAAATAACAAAAACACATCAACAACAAAATACATACACATTATGTAGAAAATGGCCAAGACAAAAACTTCAAAATGATAGTTGGTTAGATGCTGCAACATGAGCTGAATGCTAAGATACTTAGTTTATTTAATAGTTTAAAACAACTAAAAAAGGAACAAATATGGGGCTAAAATGATTGCCCAAAAGACTTAATAGCATGTAATACAAACAAGTATTAGCATACCTATCCCTCGACTTACACGATATCACTTTCAGACAATTTTTTTATTTCTCGAGCAAATTGAGGGATGCAGAATTTACCTTTATTTATACCTCAAAATTACTTTGCAAGTGACCTAGTATAGGTTGTAAGTCTATCTGAGAGTATTACAAAACTTGTTTGAGAAATTGCAATCTACCCTTAAATTTTTGAGATGGCGTTAAAAGAGAATTTTTTGCGCTTTTTAACCGCTTTTACATTCTTAACAGGGATTTAAAAAAAAATTACCTGATTTTTTGAAATTTGTACACATTTATTTTATATTGTAAAAATAAATATGCAGAGATTTTTTAATAACTATTATAATTTAAAATTTATTTAAACGATTTCAACTTCTACAATTGTTGTTTCGAATCTTCTTTTAAAACAGCAGTATTCTAAAAGCTAGTGTTTTCGTGAGTAAAATGAGCCATCACTTGTTTAAATCAGACTTGGGCGACCTCAATTACATTTCAAAATCGTTCACTTGTGAAATTTTTCTATATCACTAATAATATCAGACCTACACTCACATATGTGAGCTTAATCGCTTCCTTGGAAATTTTTTAAAATGTCTAATACCATACATGGGGATAAGGAGCAACATCTGGGTATTTAATTACAGGGCAATTACTCAATTACACCCAATTACATATAATTGAACATAAAAAAGTAATAGGCCTGTAATTAAATACACAGATATTGGAATTATGTCCCATGTCTGGTATTGACAAAATTGAAAATTTTCCAAGGAAGCGTTTAAGCCCACAAGTGTGAGCGTATGTCTAAAATTATTAATAATATAGAAAAATTTCACAAGTGAACGATTTTGAAATGTAATTGACGTCGTTCAAGTCTGGTTTAAATCGGTTGACAATTTTCAAAGTTATGGTACTTTTTCTATATATACAGAGTGGAATTAGTTTTTTTTATTGCTGTGGGAAGGAGGAAGCAACACTAACTTTATGAACATTGTTCTTTTAGAAGAAGGTTGCCACCCCTTAAATTTTTTTTTGTGCGCCCCGGTAGGCTCGTTGGTAGCATGCTGGCTTATCAGTGCGGGGGTCGTGGATTCGATTCCCACCAGAGGCACCGGTCTGTTTTCGCTACAACGCCCCGAAGGCCTTAGTAGCTAGGGCTCGGTTAGGGTAATAGTATATAATTTGTAATTATATGATTATTAATTAATAAAAAAAAAAATGTTTACCTATAAATCATCATAGAATCAATGTATTGATATCATATTCATATTGGCAACAGAAAATATCAATTCACAATCCTGAGCTAAAAATAATTTTTAGTTAAAAAAAAAAATAAAACTTTTATTGAAAGGTTTCAAAAGTAACTAAAATCAACCCCTTAAAAAAAGGCTTGCAGGGTGCCTCCCCCTAAAACATGGCTGATCATGTGAAAAAATGCAAGCAAAACACTTAATTCGGAAAAATTCGCGTAATCATGAGTGAAAATAATTTTACTTACGTGAGTCGTGCGTTAACGTGAGTAGAAAAAATAAGTTCGTGCTTGAGCGTGAGCGAGTCAAATTTACTGCGTGAGTTTGCGTGATTTAAATTTTTTTGAAGTATTTCTTAGGTTTTTTTGCGGTCTTTTTGATTACATTTGAATTTTAGAATTTTTTTTTTTTTTTTTTAACTAAAAAAAATCAAAATAACTAATCATTCACTTATTTTATTGCAACGTTGTTATTTTTCAATTATTTTTTAGTTTTTATTAATGTAGCATTTCTTTGCATTATTAACGGCAGTATTTTTTCACAACTGTGAACAAATTTCGCTCTTCGTTTGAAGACCCTAAACTATAATAGAAACTTTTAATATCAAATTTTACTTTTTGGAAGTCGATACCCGTAAAATTAATTGGTATCGAGTGCCGAGACCTCAAATACTCAATACTTTTACAACACTAGTGGTTAATCCCTTTTGGCAAACGTCAAAAAATATAAATTTTTTATTCTTTGTTATGTTTTTGTTTTGACTCTGCCATTTTACAATAAATAGTGCAAATAAATAAATTCGACATGAACAAAAAAAAAGAAAGAAATTGAATCAGATATTAGAAAAAAAATAAGAATAAATATACATTTTTTATACCAGCTGGTCTAAAGAGTGATGTTTGGAAAAAACTTGATCTTATTAAATTGGGAGAATAAGTTGTGGATTTCACGCGTTGCAATAAATGCAATTCACTTTTATCATATACGACAAAAGGAGGAACTGGAAGTCTATTAAGTCAAACGTGTCCAAATTCATCAATACCTTGCCTTGCAAAAAAAATCGATTCATTTGCATGTAAAAAAGTTCCTAAAAACACAAAACTGAAATCGTTCTTAAGCAGTTAAACTTTGTAACTAAGGATTTTCGGCCACTGTCTTTTGCTAAAGGCAAGATTACACAAATAATGTGTATTACAGTCAGTTCAGCAACTAGCGAGCGTGTGTTTTCTTCATCAAAAAGAATTCTTGAGGAAAAAAGAAGCCGACTTCTTAGAGAGAACGTTGACAAGATTTTGTTTCTTCATAAAAATTCGAAATAATATTTTTTATAAAATATTTAACAAATTTTTACAAAATTTATTTTGTAGTTTAACCAGTAATCCGTAATAATTTACAATACCAAATTTTGAACAATAAGAGCCAGTTTTTGGGAGGACGATCAAACTTAGTTTTACAGCTGTTTAGTTAAACTTAAATAAGATATAAACTGCTTTTAAACCTCCATGCTGTTTTTCAGTGATGGTTTAAAAAATCTCAAATTAAATAAGATTACCATATTTTACACCAAAAAGAGTAATGCCATTTTCAAAAGAAATATGGTAGCACTTGCGAATGTCAAAAATGAAAAACAAACAAAACAACGCGCATAGAAAAAAAATGTTTGTTTATTTTGTGCCCAACTATTAAATATTTCTTTTGTTTAATATTGGTTGTAATTAAATATAAAATGGACTCTAAAATAAATGTAGAAATATAAGCCGATGGTTTGGACGAGCGGAAGCGCTGATAAAACTCCAAATCATTATATAAATAAAAACACATTTTCAAAAATTTCGTATATATTGTTTTTTTTTTTGGACTTTTAGTTAACAGCTGCTTTATTTATGTATAATTTTCATTCACAGCTGTTATGATTTGACAACTCAAAACTTAGTTTAAACGGCCAACGCTGGCCGGTTAAACTACAATTAAAATATAATAAACTTGATCTCAAAAACAGCATTTTAAGTTTAAACTTCGTTAAAACTATAAACAAGGTTGAACTACATCCCAAAAACTAGCTCTAAGTGTAACAATTTTAATTTAAGTTACTTAATTTTTTATTTTTATTTGCATAAATAAATATCTTTTTCTTCACAAAAACTTCGTGAGCGTGAGTGTTTCGTGAGTCAACGTAAAAGTACTCACGTGATCGTGCGTGATCGTGAGTAAGCAAAAATGTTTCGTGCGTGAGTCGTGCGTGATTATTATTTTTTCTTCGTGAGCGTGCGTGAGCGTGAGTGAAAAATCACTCAGGTGCCCATCTCTAATTTGAATTATATAAAAATTGTAATTTGTGAAATGGCATGGATTTATTCCAAATCATAATCGTAATCACAGTTCGGACATATGTAAACACTGAAGCTCACATTGATACATTTCGCGTAAACTGCTGTTTTGCATTCGTGGCTTCTTGGATATTTGATATCAAGATTTAGAGCAAAAAAATATTCCAATTGTTGTAATTCAATTATGCTCAAGCATGGATGGAAAGCGATTCGATGCGGGTAACACTATTTTGTTTTATTTCGGTAACAGTGTTCCAGAGGTAACAATATTTCAGTTATTTCGGTATCGGTATTTTAGCTCTAACGCCATTTTCATTTATTTCGGTAAAGTGATTTTAGAGATACGTGATTTATGAGTGACAAGTCTTCAGTGGTGGCAGCCTGCCGTCTAATAGAGTTTTGGAATTAACAAAAAATGTAAATTGAATGAGAAATAAATACAGTAAAAATATTCACCTTGAATTTTCGCTAAAAACTTTAAAGTTTATCAGTTACAGGACAAAAAACACAATTTTGAGTTTTCCATTTTTAAGCAATAGTTATTTACGCTTTGTTTAGCAAGTTGAGGGTTATTGTGCCTATCCGCTACAGAAGTAGATAACAAGTGTTAGCTACTCTTGTTACGTCGATTCCAGTCGGAAGTTAAGGCATTACACGGCTAAAATGCCGATATTCAAGGGAATGGCAACCTGTAACCACTACCATATACATTTTCAATGCAAATTTAAGTATGTATTTAAAAAACTTCTAACAATAAGTAGGCGTTAATTTAGCTTCCTAAAAATTAAGTACATATAAAAATTCTACCAATTTTCGAAAATTCTTGGCTTTTTCCTTTCAAATGTACACAGAAACAACTAATTTGGAACTTCTCAACCCGGTTTTGTAATACACTCAGCTAGACTTCCAACCAACACTAGGTCACTTGAAAAGTTATTGCGTTTTTTTTTTGTTTCACGGTGTAATTGTATTGTCTAGCAATATTGTCTACAAGTTCAAACATCTATTTTTGATCTTCTGGTCAGACGTAAAGGCGCTGACTTTTACCCGGTGCTAAAGCAGAAACATTATCGGGTATTGGTTTTGAACACTTTTCTTTATAAAATCGGTCAATGCTCCGAACAAGGACACATTTTCTTGTAACCTAACAATAATGTTTTTGAATACAATTTGCTAACCTTTTGAAATAAAAATTAATATCTATCAACTGTAAAAAACATTTCTAATTTCCATATGTAATATTATACTGACGATGAACTAATTAGAAGTACAAATTAATACAATTTAAAAATTATTTTTTAGAATACATTTAATAATTTTGATCGGTGATCCATCGTTAGTCTAACGTTATTTCTGTTTAAATGCTTTCGAATTCGATTTACAAGTATTTTTTTAGGAACGTATATATCATGTAAATCGAAGGATAGGTGTATATAGTATCTAAAGTGGTAACAGAGTTTAGAAGTTTTAGTCTTTTCCTTATTCCTTAATAAAAAGATAAAAATGCATTTTAGGCCAAATGACTTGAAGTTTTCTTAAACTAACTAATGACATAATGAATACTTGCAATGATGGTCTAAGTAAAAGAAGATGAAGAAGAAAAATTAGAGTCTAGCAGGGCATATATTTTATTTAAAATATTTTTCATTCATTTATATATTGCTAGCCATACAATCCTACTATGAAACAGTATCCACATCTTTAGAAGATGAAATGATAAAGCATAAGCTATAAATAATAGGGATCTGTCAGACGGATGTAGCTAAAGGAAATAAAACAACAGTAAACGAACTATGTTTAAACAATAATTTTTACAAGACAACATAATCTTAATTCCATTGATTTAAGTAGTAACTACCCAGTCTGAAAAAGGCAAACGGACCACCGCTGGCAAGGTACTTTAGCAGTTGGTACAAGTGCTGGCAACATGTGCAGTCCCAATCCCAATATAATAATATTATTAGACAAAACGTACGTCTGTTCAAAAAATGTCGGACAAGCACTGGTCTAAAAATCTGTCTGGCAAAATAAAATTAAAGAAAAAGTTCATGTATAATGTTTTTGGTCCCGCTGGGATTGAAACCCAGGCCGCTGGATTGGCAGCAGACAGTTCTAATCGCTGAGCTAACGATACATATTAGGACGGGTCGATTTGTATGGAGGCAAACAAATCGCTCAACGTTCAAGGAAAATCGTATTCTAGGGATCAAAATAAGAAACTTTGCCGAAGGAACCATACCTCTAAAACGAATTCTGATGTCCAGACTTTTGACCCGTAGGGTTAAATTTTGAAAAATTCCACTTTGACCCATTTAGAGTGCCCCAATCGAATCCAACCCCAATCGAATATAATTTATACATGCATCTGCTAGACCGTCTTCCGGAGAAGAAATAGAGACCCTAGACTTGAAAAGACTCCTCCTACTTTCTGAAATATCTCTATCCCGAGATTTGTACATTTTGCTATAAACACACGGTTAAAAAGGCTCTCTTTCAACTTAAATTTTAACCCCTTAACGGTCACCTAGAATGATGATTTATGCATTAATCTGCTAGCGCGTCTCCCGGAGAAGAAGTAGCTCCCATAATCTTGGAGAGATTCCTCCTACTTTCTGAAATATCAAAGTGGGCTTGGAAACAACTTGTCAGCTTTGGAAAAAAAATGTTGGTCTTAACAGATCTTTTCCAGAAACAAAAAATCAATTTTTTAAGAAAAAAATATAAAAAATTACAAACAAAATGTTTGTCTGAATCGGGAATCGAACTCGGAACCTTTCGACTAGAAACTTTTTTAAACACCTTATGGGGAATGAGGAGTCAATTGACCTAAACGTGACTGGTTAAAGAAGGACTTATCACAGGACTGGTATAATTTAATATTGAAGTGGGTTAAGCAGTGTCAGTTGTCCTAAAATTACCAATCCTGTGACTGGTAAAGGGAGGACTTACCACTTAACCAGAATGCTTATTGACAAGTAAACTCCAGTTGGCCAGAATTTTATCCATTGGAAGCTGTTTAGTTTTCGTTTATTTTATACGACATGACCCTTTTGCGACAGTCTTTTGGTATGCCCATCTTTGGCTGGTCCTGTGGCATGCCACTATGTGGTTTAAAGCAGGACAAATGACCCCCTCCTATGAAGACCCATTGTTAAAGTTGCCAGTTGTTTACATAGGGTAGGTTAGCAGAGGACCGTTCTCTGGCACGAAGGTACCGATCCTATGGCACACGCAGAACCGGTCCCATTCCCCATAGGGCAAAGTATCATAATTTTTACAAAATAAATGCTTTACCAGTGGTTAGACTTTTGAGCTTTTGGTAATTTCTGACTGAATAGCACTGGGAAAACAGTTTTTCCCTACGTTGACATAGTGGTCGCAGCCTATTCTTTGACAATGATTTTTTTCTGTAGACAACTGAAATTATTGTAAAATAAATTTAGGCAAAACAGGCGTTGGAAACGCTCGTTAATCGTCTTAAGCAAGCGTT
Source organism: Delia radicum (assembly GCA_021234595.1). Taxonomy (NCBI): domain Eukaryota; kingdom Metazoa; phylum Arthropoda; class Insecta; order Diptera; family Anthomyiidae; genus Delia; species Delia radicum. The sequence continues at coordinate 198,580,083 of CM037852.1, forward strand.
CTGCCAGTAGTTTATTAGCTCGTTTCGAAAATTTATAACCATTTAAGATTAAAAAAAATTTATTGTAGGAACAATATATCTTCGTAATTACTAAATATAGACATCAATTAAGAACAAAGAACCCAGTGTAGAAAATAATTACCATATAAGTGGTTATATAAGTACTAGAGTTAGTCACGAAAATTTGATGGTGGGATATCCCCCATTTTTTTTTTCACGGATTTTGCATCAATAAAAAAAATTACGTAATTATTTTTTTTTTTTTTTTAATTTAAATTCCTTCTACATGCGCGCATCGTCCAAAAATGCTAATTTAGTGTTCCTTTTACTACAGAGCAAAAAGGGACATAATTATATAAAATTTGAACTCGGTTCCACGCCAAAAATTATTAAAAACAACATTTCCCTCCAGTTTCTCGAATAATGGTACAAACGTTTTCGATACACCGCAAACACCAGTGGGGTATTTGAAAAAAAAATGGTAATAAATATAGAACTTCTAAACTACTGATCTGATCGGTAGGAATCAAATTTGAAATTGCCAAAGAGGTGTTAATCATTTGTAACATTGTATTTGGGTCACCCTGTTTAGGGTGTACTTAGAGATTGTCAAAATTGTCTACCACGTGTAGTCAACTTTGCATTAAGTAACCCATTATCAGTAATTCATTACTTTTTGTTAGAAAACAATGATATAGGTTAGGAGTATTTATTATACGTTTTTCTGGATGGTAAGAAATTTATGCAAAATTTGAATAAAATTAATTTATTCCACAAAAAGAAAACAATTAATTAGAAAAAAAATGTTAACGAGATTTGTACTTCATGGAATTGTTAAATAGAAAGAGAGTAAACAAACTAAAAAGTGTTCTGCAGTATATTTGGGTAGTATATAGATTTTATTTTTTGCTGATTTCAAGGAAATTGTTTTTTTTTTGGTAAAATCAAGGCTTATTTGTTGTCATAAAATATTCAAAACATTAAATATTAAATAAAGTTAAAATAACAAAAATTAAAAAAAAGTGTAACATTTTGTAGACATTAGGCAAAAAAACTTTCAATTATTAAATGTGACGTTTTATTAAGGAATTGGAGTTGCATTTAGCTAAAAATAATGCAGAGTAACGCCTATGTATTTTAATAGGGGATTTTTCTGATATTCGAAATCTTTAGGTTTCTAGGCGACTTTTCCCGAAGAGCCTTTTTCCCCTATATTACAAATAATTCAAAATTATGGCAACTCTGTGTCTACCATATAGGCAAAATGGGTATCAAAATTTTGTTTTTGTTTTTTTGAGAACTTTAATCCTGTGTATAAATAAATCTTATGTTCGTATATTAAAGACAAATTTTCACACAAAAACTAACTAATTTTTAACCCCACTTTTAAACCTTTAAGCGTGAGATTGGGCGGCTAAAAAACTACGTGTCCCTTTTTTTGCTCCTCTAAAACATATCCAAACAAATAACAAAATCTTATAAAGGTACACTTTAGAGAATATTATGAAAATTTAATTTTTCTCATTTTTGTTCCATTTATTATATTTGTTTATGGAATCAATCAGTTTTATTATGAATAAAATTCTCACCGTTTACAAACATCTGAGTTTGAAAATTGTTTAAAACTTGTTTGTTATTCACTTTTTATGTTTACGAAAAATTACGCTTTATATCGCGTTTTCTTTATTAAATGACACAATAAAACCAAGAAAAACGTTAGCATTTAAGTCAAAACTTTTTTAATATAGTTATAACTGAAATTAAACTCAATGACAGCTTTGACATTTGAATGCAATAACACGAAAAATAACCAAAGGTTCTTTTTAGGGAACAGGCCACAATTGGGAACATTCTCTTAGTCTTATATTTTTCTTATAAATAGAATTCTTAATTAAGTTCCCATTTTAAATTTTGATAAAAAAAATCTCTTGATTTACTTCGGAGTTAATAGCATTTTAAAATTTTCAATCTGTTAGAATAATTTTCTCGTATGATTTACGAGTATATTTTTTGTAGTTGATCTGTATGTATGTAAGTGTATTTTTAGAACAATAAAAAGAGAATTTTTTGTGTATGAGTATGAGTAAGTGATTTACTCCAGAGGTTTGTATATGAGAGCATTGAGCTATTGTTGTATTTAATTGTTATTGTTGGTTTGTGTGTGGAAAGTTGCATTGCATTATTCGTTCACACACACATACACGACAATTTTAGCACAACATGACACAAACATACATTTATCATATATATGCAGTTTGGTTGTTAGTTGAAAAATAAAAAGATTCTGTCTTTTATGGTTACATTTTTTTTTTTTCATATTATATGTATGAGTGTTTCAAATGGAATTGATAACTTTACTACTCTATTAAATACACTTGTGGGCTTTTGAACAATACAACTTCAATTAATTTTCTAAAATTCTAACACAATTGTTGGTTTATTTTTCAAATTGAATTTTACACAGAAATATAAAAAAGTTGCTTGATTTAATTTATTTGGAGAAAAAAACAAGGAAACTATACAGCGGTGAATCCGCAGATATTAGTGAAACTTGAATATGTCGTTGCGGACAAAAATATTATTATTATTATTTATTTATTTTTTTAGGTGCCCAATTAGCGGTAACAAGTTACCCAATCTGAAGTTATATATATATATATATTTTATAAAGAGAAGCAACGCTCAGAAAATTCTTCCTATTTATTATTGTGTTGCTTTCTTTGGAAAAGGGATAGTGGAGAGATGAAAAGTGGTGAAAGATGAAGGGATTCAAGCATGGCAACACTGTAATTGCGCGAGATGATAAGTCTTAGAACAGTTGTTGCTTGCCACCTGATGGAGAGTTGGCAAATTTATTGAAGCTTTTTGGTTCATAGAACTGACTCATTATTTTTCTTCGGCGGGGTTAAGTGCTATGGGAATACCGAAGGTGGACGCTGTGTTACATATGAGGGCTAGAAAACTCATACCTATTATTTTTCGAAAATGATGTTGTCATCACCGGGAATCGAACCCGGGACCATCTGTGTAGCAGTCCAATGCGCTAACCATTTGTGTGAGGAGTGACTTATTTCACACTTATAAAATATTCCATCATAGTATAAATGAATCGATTTCATTGAAATTTCTTCATTCATTTTATGAAAAATTTAACTAACTACTGGCTGTAAAATTTTTCATTAAAATTTTTATGATTTTCTCATTATATCATTAAATAGATTCATTGAATTGATAAAAATTTTTCCGATTTTTTGCAATAAAATTTTTAAATTTAATTGCGCATAAAAAGTTTTAGTTTAACTGTTTTGTTAATTATTTACTAAACAATAATCGTTGAAGTAAAGCGCCCAACATCGCAAATGAAATAAATTCTTTTGTCAAACAGAAAACTATGAAATAAATTAATTTGAGGCGATCTCGTATCTTTTAGTGTATAAAGTATTGATATAAAATGTTAATTGACTACAAAGTTTTTAAATAATTTTCATAAGATGACATAAGGGCATTTGTACACTTTTTCAGCAATTTTTTTGCTTATATTATGTTTTAGACTAAAATTTTAGTTATACTTAGTCAGCACTTAACTGTTTTGAACTAATGTTTTACTAATATTTTACTAATTTTTTACTAATTTATTTTGCTAAAAAAAAACTGTGCTGATTAGCACATCAATAGTGTAAACGACAACCAGTTTGAAAGTTATACGCAGAATGAATTAGGTGTCAAAATGTAGTAGTGACGAGGAAATTATACTAAAAAGTACAACTCTAGTAAGACTCATGAAAAAAATCAACTATGGTAGATTTTTGTATCTGTTTTTCTTACATAAAACAAATTTGTGGATTGGAACAACTAAAGTTTTTCGTTTTCGCCGGCTTGTGAAAGTAATTGTCTATTAATTAATTAAAAGACAAAATATAATATTTAAATTTAAAAAAGATTAAATGTGTATTTGTAGTCAAATTGAGTGGTCAAGTTGATAACAAATATACAGCACGTATACAGACTAAAGCGAAAGATAAAGACATACATCTTAGGTAAATTTTTATGTTTCCTTTTTCTTATTGCAAAAAAACGGGTTGTATATGTTACATTTTGTTATTTTTTCGTTTCGTTTCTATAATTCTCTGCGGCATTAGTGCTCCTTTAAAAGATAGCATCATTGAGACAACCATTGATGTAAGCGGTTGAAAGATAATTTTGTTTATGTTATATATAATTATTTCTATATATTTGCAGATAATACATTAATTCATGTCGTCAATGTGGGAGTATGGAAATTTTTATATTTTGTAACGTATTGTAAATTATTTTAAAAAGAATCACAAAAATATGTTTTATGATTTTCAGCAAAATATATTAACTAAAGTAAACCTTTTCTACAAATTTTTTGAGTTTTTTTTTTCAGTCTACTAATATTCAGCAAAAATTTTATTAATATTTAGCAATGGTTTTTCAATTTCTAATACACTAACTTTTAGCAAAACTTTTGCGAATCTACAAAAGATGTTGCTGACATTAACAAACAAAAGCAACTAAAATTTTGCAGACTCAGCCAAATTTTTTGCTGACTTTACTAACTTTTTTATTTGAGTGTAAAAAGTCAACAGATACGCAATGAATGTAGACGTAGGCAAAGTTAAAGTAAAATATTTTTCTTTTTCTTAATATTAACATATATTTGATTTGTGTTTAATACACTGCGTTGCAAAACTATAATTACACATAAGTTTCACTAAATTTTGTAAGTCAAAAAAAAAGAAAAAAAATAGAACAGTTTCACCGGCATAAATGTACAACCAATGAAAAATTAATAATATTTAAGAGAAAACCAATTTATTATTTTTTTGTTTTACTGTTGAAGAATTAGTGTTTCATAACTATAAATACTAGGGCGGGTCGATTTGAAAATCGCTCAACGTTCAAGGAAAATTATATTTTAGGGATCAAAATAAGAAACTTTGCCGAAGGAACCATACCTCTAAAACGAATTCTGATGTTCCGACTTTTGACCCGTAGGGTCAAATTTGAAAAAGCCCACTTTGATATTTCAGAAAGTAGGAGGAATCGCTCCAAGATTATGGGAGATACTTCTTCTCCGGGAGACGCGCTAGCAGATTAATGCATAATTCATCATTCTAGGGGTTAACATTTAAGTTAAAAGAGGGCCTTTTTAGCCGTGTTTTTTTTAACCAAAATGTACAAATCTCGGGATAGAGATATTTCAGAAAGTAGGAGGAGTCTTTCCAAGATTAGAGTCTCTATTACTTCTCCGGAAAAAATAGAGTATAAATATATTCGATTGGGTTGGATTCGATTGGGGAACTCTAAATGGGTCAAAGTAGGATTTTTCAAAATTTCACCCTACGGGTCAAAAGTCGGGACATCAGAATTCGTATGGTTCCTTCGGCAAAGTTTCTTATTTTGATCCCTAGAATACGATTTTCCTTGAACGTTGAGCGATTTTTTGCCTCCTTACAAATCGACCCGGCCTAATAAATACACTTAACTTAGTATATCAAAATTTACAAAAATTTAAGAAAAGCAGCAGCCGCATTAATAATGTTTTCTTTTGATTTTTTTTTTTAATCAATTCGAAAATTCGATCAGACATACTGCCTACCAGATTTATTCGCACACTCAAAACAGTTTGTAGTTTAAATTAACTGAAAATGTAATTTAACATAAATGATAACTTACTTAAAAGTCGGCCTACTTACTTTTAATTTGAATCAAGTGTTTCTTATTATTTATTTTTAAATATCGTATAAAAACTATAAAATCCGTAAGAAAAAAATAATAGAAAGTTAAAAAAAAAATGTTCAGATTTTAACTACAAATCAGTTATTATTATTTTTTTTTTTTGTTTCCCTCCAAAATTTATATACTGCACACTAAATGTGTAAACTTTTTAAATTTCTTGTAATTTAAATCGAAATAATTTTGCATATAAATAAACTATTTTAATAAAAAACAAACACGATTTTTTAAATATTTTTTTGAAAAAAATAAAGTAACTGTAACGAAAATAAATAAACTACAATATTCCGTTTTTGTGGCAAAATTTTTATGAAACTTTAAAAAAATGAAAATAATAATTGAAACTGAAAAAATCAGGTAAATGGTTGAAAATTATTTTGAACAAATGTATAAAAAATTCGAAAAAAATATTTATTTGAAAAATAAATGCATATTCCTTTATTTTTAACTCAACTGAAAACTTTTTTATTAAACTACAAACAGTAAACTGCATAATAATCGGAGTGAAGTTCCTCCGTTATTCGTTATCGCTTTCATGTTGACGATTTCCTGCGCAAACTCGACGGGTTAATACTTCCCGTGCAGGCCATTTCAATATTCTTATATATTTTGATGATAGCCAATCCATCTCCTGACGACTTACATGTATTGAGGCAGTGTCTTGTTAGAAAATGAATTCTTCTTCGTTGTTATTTTTAATAAGTGGCACCAATTTCTCTTCTAATAGTGTAATGTTCTCAGAAGAATTCATTCTGGTACTTAGAAATACCAAATCAATCGTATTGTCGAAACAAAAAGCGTTGCTGTCAAAAAGACACATAGTTGAAAAAACTTTAAAAATATGTTGTGTTATGTTAACACAAGCATAATAAGTTTTTTTAACTATGTGTCTTTTTGACAGCAAGAGCAACTAAGGGTTAATTTAGTCCAAATTATATGTTAAATGATTAAAGTACCGGTCTAAGCCAGGTTTGTAAAAAAAAAAAGAATTTTAATACTTTTTGTTCAAATATGTATAAATTCTCGCAGTAACTTCTTTGACCTTAATGCGGCTCGGCAAGGGTTAACGTTGTTTAATATGTCCAAAACTTTTGGCACAGAATCTTCATATATTGTGTTATTATATTTTTTTTTTTTTTTTTTTTTTTTTTTTTAAAGAGAGGTCACACTCAGGAAATACTTCCTATATTTAGTGTGTTGCTTTCTTTGGAAAGGGATAGTATATAGATGAAAGGGGTGGGGGGGGGGGGAAAGATGAAGGGATTCAGACATGGCAACACTGTAATTGCGCGAGATGATAAGTCTTAGAACAGTTATTGCTCGCCACCTGATGGAGAGTTGGCGAACTTATTGAAGCTTTTTGGTTCATAGCCCTGATTCATTATTTTACTTCGGTGGGGTTAATTGCTATGGGAACACCGAAGGTGGACATTGCGATACGTATGAGGGATAGAATATAGAATATATTTTACATCACGTTTATTAAAATTCGAAAGTAGTAAACAAATCTTCAACGTTTTTTGTAAATTGAAATATATAAGTGTGGGGTCTCTTGGGGCCTCTGGTCCACATGGGTTAATGATGTCCAAAATTTTTTATTCTCAACTTTAAGTCATGATGATAAACAAAAACAACAAACGGTACAAAAGTAGCTAATTTTCGATTTTAAATATATTATGACAACAAATAAGGCAAAAAACACAATTTCCTCGAAATTTGCAAAAATTAAATCGTTGCCCTACCCAAGTGTGCCAGGGGATATTTTTAAAATTTTTTATTTTCGATCTCAAACATGTTTTAAACAATTCACTGGAGTTTAAATCTTATTTCAGTAATCAATTTAAAAAAATTTTATAATGTGTGCTCGAATTTCTCGGTCAAGTAATAATTGCCACCTTAGTGGTCTGGGGCATTATTTATTACTCGGCTAGTTTTTAACCGATTTTGTGTTTTTATACCTTTTGAAAAACATAATTATATCTTCATTTTGATTAATTTACCTTCTTGAGGAAAAACTTTTACGACATTTAAAAAATTTTACAAAAACTAAAAATAAGTGACTTTTTCGCCTTGTATACCGTTTTCTAAACTTTGGGCCCAACTAGGCACGACTAGGCACTGTCGGATTGAGCTGAAAAATTAGGACATGATTTCTTACACCAAACCTCATATTTTAAGCAGCGCAAGCAATCAAATTTCAAAAAAAATATAATTACGAGCAGTCTAGTGTAAATGTTTTAAATATTTACTTATTATAAACAAAAATTCAAAATTTGTATTAAAATATTAATAATAAAATATTTTATAAAAATAATGTTTACAAAAAATTAAGAGATTCGCCAAACATATTTCGAGCTCATTCTGAAATTTTTATATGATGTAGATGACATGTCAAGTTAACTCTGAACAAAAAATATCAAAATTTAGGATACGCATTAAGAGATATTTTCAAACCAAGGACGTTTTTAATTTTTTTTTATCCGTACCAAAAGCATTTCGAGAAGGTTATATAAGCTTTATTATGAGTCTAAGTTTATGACCATTGGATAACGCATTCAAGAGATATGATGTTTTGAACAACATGTATTTTACTAAAAAGTCACTAATTAAAAACTGTAATAAAATCCTACCTACAACGACTGAAAAACTAGAAATTATAATTTTAATAAGGTCCTGAAGAATGCTTACTCAAAATATTGTGCAAAATGGAAGACATGAATTCGATTGGTGTGTCGATTTCTTGAAGAACAACCCTATAGGTACTTTAAAAAGAACGAATTTTTGACACCACTTAGTAACGGTTAAACATGAGATTGGATAAGCTAAAAAAAAATAAATGAGCCTTAAATTTTTATTTTCTACAACATATCTAAGATTCATTAAGATCTGCCGTTCCGGATACCCCCTGTTAGTCTATTAAAAAATGTGTATATCAAACAGATTTTCTGCAAAAATGTGAAATTTGTCGAATAGTTCCAGTAAAATAGTAAAATCCAAATAGCAGGTTGCAGAACAGCTTATACTGTATTGCAATAGGTTCTAATTTCTGTTCTACAACCGATTTTTTCTGTATGGAGTTTGTCCTATTAACAAGAGGTTCTTTACCTAAAAACAAGAACAGGTTGCTTTAGAACCGATTCCAATTATAGAACTAGTTCTGGCATAGAGAAGCCTTACATTTTGATTCACATGAACCTGTTCTAGAAGCGGTACTATATAACCGGTTTTGGAATAGAGTCTAAGGTAACCAGTTTCAAAAAAATTTTGCTGGGATGTTATTTAATGCACACAAAAATATGTTTCTACATATATACATATGACTACATACAATCCCGTATATGGCAACATATTAATATGAATAACTATTCCATTTTTGCCTGGGTATAGCATTTCATTAAAATACATTGAAATTCGAGTAAAAATTTGCAAAACTCTTTTTGGGTTCTATTTTCATTTCCCGTTCGTTTCATTCGAAATACAATCGGTTACCACTAATTTGTTACGCAGTGTTATAAATACGTTTTAACTTTACATTAATCCAACATTTTTTTTGATAACACATTAATGCAAGATGACAAATGGGTTTTAAAATGTATTGATTTTGTTTTAGAGTTTTTTGCAGAAGTAATTGGAAATTCAATGCCAGGGAATGCCTGGTACATGAATGTATGTTTTAAAATGGATTAATGTCCGTTTTTTTTCTTTCACTCCCCTAAGTTTCATCTGCAATTAAAGAATTTAGTTTAAGGCACTTCTTTAATGCATAAATGCGGCCTAAACATAGACAATTATTTGTTTTACATTTTATAATAAAGAATACAAAAAAAAAACTTATTTTCTCACCCAGTTCGTTACAATGAAAATTTGTATAAAAAAGAAGAAGAATTAAATTCATTCATATAACAAATAATAGCCCTTAGGTAAAACCTTGAGAACGATAAAAAGAATAAATAAGTGTGTAAATGTATATTTTTTATGAAATAAAGGCGTGTTTATAATTTAAATTATAAAGAATTCTTAAAAATTTTTTGTTTTTTTTTTAGAACACAAGAAAAACTAATGAATTTTTTTTGGTAAATTAACAAAACAGTAAAACGCAAAAAAAAAATTAAGAAAACTAAAAGGGTTACAATGTTTATTAATAAAGCAACTAATTGTGTTACCCTTAATAGACTTAACAAGAGGGAATAAAATGTGTAAATGCCAACAAAAAGGCCACCTTTTTGAGGTTACACAAGAAAAAAAATGTAATTGGTTTAATTACATTTTTATGAAAGAAACCAACAACATAAAAGAAAAGGTTAGCAAAAAAGCCTGTTATTTCTCAGAAAATATTATAAAATTTCTTAAAGCATGAAAAAAAAAACGAGAAAAACGTTCCTACTCCAAATGCATATTTAAAATTAAATTTGTAGAATAAGAAAAAAAAAAAGTAAAAAAATCATGTTTAACAGAAATCCTTTGTGCTAGTATTTGTAATTTTTGAACTCATATACTTTTGAATGCCCACATACACGCACACCGAAATACTTTTGCCTACCAGCGAGGGAGTACTGGCAAACTAAAACAACTAGAAAAACCCGGAAGTATTTGCCTACCATTTCAAACAAATATAAAAAGTAGTAGTATATAATAGTAAAATAAAACGTGCAAATGTAAGTTTTGTTTGTTCATGTATGTGTGACACACTCTGTTGTATATGTGTTTGTAGTTAAGTAAAACAACACAAGAAGAAAAAAAAGGACTTTTATGCCTTTTTGCTTAAAAGAAAGAGTCATGGCTGACTTATTTGCCTAAATGGAATTGTTAAAATGTTTAAGGTAAAGAGTAATTTCTTTGGTGTATTTATAAAATTCTAGACATAATGTGATAACTTCTTCACATTTTAATGAATTTAAATTCAAAAAAGAAGTTTAACTGGTTGTTTAACAATTTGGGCGACCACAGGCAAGAAGGCTTGCCCAAGCGCTTTTGACAGTTATAATTGTCCAGGTAAAAGACAGAGTAAGTATGTCCGAAGGTAATTTGTAAATAATGGTAGCGGCAATAAAATTGTTGAGGGCGGTAAATCCCTATCTAGTCTTACTTACCCGCTAGTAGTCTTCAAAATTGGTAAAATAATAATTCTTCATTTAAGGGGTAACGTAGTTACAATGTTTTTATTAACTCTTCATACTCAGAAAACTACAATATTGACGCTGGTGTTCCTCAAGGCTCTGTCTTGGGGCCTTTGTTGTACATTTTATATTGTGCAGACGTTCCTAAAAGTCATGTATGTAACTATGCTTTTTATGCTGACGATACTGCAATTTACTGTTCTGATGTAACACCACAACCTATTCTTGATAATATACAACAGGCTCTTAACAGCCTTTTTCAATATTTTGTTAAATGGAAAATTAAAATAAATGCTGGAAAATCACAAGCTATCTTTTTCACAAGGAAAAGAAGTTCTTGTAACCTACCCAGCTCAAATTTATCTTTGAACGGTATAGATATTCCCTGGTCTAACAATGTTAAATATTTAAGAGTTTTTCTAGACCGTCGTTTAACTTTTAATGAACACACCAGTCATATAATCAGAAAATTTAATATTGCCATTAAAATGTTGTACCCTGTAATTAATAGAAAGTCCAATCTTAGCACAGATAATAAAATTACCATTGTCAAGACAATTTTCAGGCTATAGCTCTAAATGCATGTCCGGTTTGGGGAACATGTGCAGCAACACATGTTAAGAAAATTCAAATCAGCCAGAATAAACTTCTCAAAATGGTTATGAATATATCTTGGCACTATTCTACACAAAGTTTACATCGCCTTTGTAATGTAGAATACATCAATATGCGTATTCAAACTATAATAAACAAATTTCAAACTTCATGTAATCAATCAAACGATGATTACATTTCTAATTTATATTAGGTTCAAAACAAATTCTCATTTATCACATTATTGTTGATTTTTCTTTTTTTTTTTTCTCAGTGGTAAAACCGCTTCTATCATACTTTATTAATTTATTGAAGGTTTTTATAACATAATTATTTTCCTTCTCCGATTCAATTTATTACAAATAATTTGCGTGTTCATATACTGAAAATTATTGTTATAGATGTAAGGTAGCTTTAACCATCTCTCTTTAGATTTATTTTAAATATGTTTTATAAAATGATTTTTTTTTTTTAAATAAAAAATTTAAGGGGTAAAACTAAAATTTTTAACAAGCGATATTAGTGGAAGGAGGGCTTTATGGATCCAATTTTTTGTGTATAAACTATTATTTAGTTAGAGCGCTATGTCGATACATTACTTTGCCCATTATTTGGTAATGTGTGATTTTCCTGGGAGCTAAAAAAAATTCGAAATCAATTTAGCCGAAACTGTGGGGTCTACAAATGGCAGTTATATTCGCCGTGCGAAATGTTGGCCAAACAGGAGGTCTAGCAAGATTTTTTGATTTTACTTATTCATTACATTGCATAAGCGAATACACCAGGGAATACACTTGTCAAACTTAAGTTATCTTAAGTTGTCAAACTTAAGTTATCTTAAGTTGTCAAACTTAAGTTATCTAGACAAATTTGTTTTGCCAGGCCGTGACGAGGAAGACTTTTAGCCTTTTTGGTCCCTCCGGAAAAAATTAAAAAAAAGTTCATCTAATCGGATATCTTAGTATGTATTTTCCAAGCAAAGTAGCGCAAATGCCAAAGAAGACGCATTTTAAATTTATGAGTGTTAGCTAAAGGATCTTGAGAAGTGTGTTAAGGGGTAATAATTTTCACATTTTGCCCTGTCATTTTTGCCACGTTTTTGACCAAAAATACCTTATCAGAGAAATATCATCTCCTATTTTACGGTTTTTGCAAAATATGGCTTTTAAAAATAATTTTTTTTTACTCGCATACCATAAAATATTTTTGAAAACATATTTTGATCTAAGAAATATTTAGTGTCCGACCGAACAGTTCGGCCAGAAAATGCATTTGGTCTGCATTCGGTATTTTAAAGCATTATGGACAAATTTGGCGAATACAAAAATGTTTATTGGACTGATTAGATGATATTTTGAGTGTCAAGTCTGTAGTTAAGCAATGAATTCACTGCTCGGCCTCAGAAAGTTCGGAAAAAACGAAAATAGTTCGGCGGCCGAACTTTTAACTTTAAAGCTATACTTCGGCTTTTCTCTTAAATTTTATACACAAAATCGAAATAAATCGGCTCAAAAAACCTATTTCCAATACCAAAATTTGTCATCATTACCTCTAGATATCAAAAAAACCGAATAATTATAGGTTTTTAGCCGAACTGTTCGGTCGGACACTAGAAACATTTTACAAATATTTTTCATCTAACCCGACCAGTTGAAAGTTGTTAGTCCATGAAATATTACATTTCATTATTAAAGACAACATTTTGAAAACTTAATAACTTTTGGTATACCATAAATCAAAAATTGTTGATTGAGTGTTTTTAAAAAATACTTTATAATTTAAAAAAAAAATATTAAATAATATTTTCTAAACGGGTGCTTTAAAAACGGGAAAAAAAAGATTTTTAAAATAATTGTTGGTGTAGAATCGAAAAGTGAATACAAATTTCATATAAATGTAGCCCTTTTTGCTCTATACAAAAATATATCCTGAATCAGTGTTTTTTGCACACAAAAATATTAAATTCATAATTTTTTATGAAATATGTTCATAATTAAAGGTTCATAAGACGTATGGCCCGTAACATAATATTTATTAACCGTTTCTTAAATATTTAGAAATAATCCTTATTTCGGAGTTTTTCAGAATCAATCATATATAAAATGCACATATTCTTAATTCCCTAAAACTTTTGTTAATGCTAAAAATATGCTATATAAAATATACTTAATATTTAAGAACTTTTCATAAATAGTATGAAACAATTCATAACTCAAAAAATACTTATTTAATTAACAGTTTATAAATCCCAATCCATTTTATTCAAATTGCTTGCTTACACACAGAGAAAAATTCAGCTATTTGCCAACTGAAATTCGGTTACTACGATTCAAATTCAGTTTCTACCAATTCCAGTCGGTTGGTACAACTAAACATTAATGTTCACAACAAAGTTCGGGTAATTCAACTGAATTTTAGTTACAACACCCAAACTATTTAGAAATGTAATGTAAATATCGTTGTACTAACTCAATTAATAAGTTGTTATAATTAAAATACACTTTTCAATTCGCTTGGCACTTTATTTCTCTGTGTGTATCAATAAGAAATGTGTATGATTTTTTTCATAAATAACGATTTTATATTTTTCACATAATTATTTATGAATGGGTGCATACATTTATGTAAAAGTTCTTATATTGTTACAAAATAAATACATTCGCTTTTTTGCCCCATTTCAAAAAAATGCCTACGCTAAAATAGGAATGTGTATTTTAAATTTTAAATTCCAAAAAAAAAAGTTTCAAAAACATAAATTTTTTGAATAATTTTCTTAAAAAGCCTCAGATTCTAATAAAAAAGTTCATAGAATATTTATAACCAGAACTGAGACTTTCAAACAATAAAAACATGCAGTAAAAATTCAAAATATTTAATAAAAATTATAAAGTAGGCAAAACATAAGCATTTAAAAGCAAAATATTTAACAACAACTCCATTTTAGGTTGAAGCAAATTCTTTAATTAAGCAAAGTATTTGGTCGAACAAACAATTAAAAAAACATTTTTCCTAAAATTACTAAAAATTAGTTAAAAATTACGTTGCAGATAATACCGATAAAATTAGCGGATTTTTTTTTAGCAAAAATAAATTGTTGTATACACATTTTAAGTTCTATTTAAGCTAATTTTTAAATCGAAAGTAACAAATTAATCTGTAAAAATCACCAAAAATTTGCTAAAAATAAAGAAAATCGTAAAAAAATGTGAAATATTTAAAGTTATTGTTTTAGATGTTTTTTAATGCAAATTAAATTGTGCCCTACCGAACTCAGTAATACACAATTCTTAGCAAACATTTCTGTTGATTTTAGCAAAATATACTGTTATTTGCATTCTACTAAATTTAAGGTATATGTAGCAACAATTTTGGTGATTTTGCAGTTTTTGTTTGCTGTTTTTTGTCTACAAATATTTAGTAAATGATTTTCTAATTTTAGCAAAATTTCTGAATTAACTAAAATTCCACTCGAATATAACAAAAATTTTGTGAAGTTAACAGTTTTATTTTTGATGTTCTTATTTTATTAATATAAAAAAAAAAAAATCTGCTAGTTTTATCAGTTTTTTCCGCCACGACATTTTTAACTAATTTTTAGAGCTTTTTCTGCTATTTTTACAACTATATTTCTATGAGTGTATGAAAATAAGAAGTTTTCACTAATCTCACGTCAGCAACTTTGGGTTTGGGAATAACTAGGCGGGAACTCCCGGAAATTTACTGCAGTATTTCGATGAAAGTTCAAGGGATTTTTTTCAAAACCATGACAAAACAATACAAGGTAAAGGCATTAGGGAGAAGTAGGGTATTTTATTTGACATTATATGTTTTTTTTTGTTAAGTTTTTTGTAAGAAGTTTTGACATTTTGTTTTTGTAATCGAGAAACAATTTTTTTAATAAGTCTACCAGAAATTGTTTTGCCATGTTTACAACTTTATAATATATAATATATAGATTGTTTTTTTACTTTGTAATTTTCGTTACTCGTATTATTACTTCTGTAAAATTGTTTTTAGGTTCTTAAATATTAATTGATCAACTTGAAGATTAGAAAATTTAAATAGTATTTTTTTTTTCCAGGAAAAAGAATCGAGTTGAGCGACTTCTGGTGTTACAATCGAGATACTTTGTTTTATAATAAGAAACATTTACGGAAATGCCGGAAAATTATAAAGTTTGGCTATTCCCAAACCTTGGTCACTACACTCACATTTTTTTTCCGTACAGACTATTAAATTAACTGAAAATCAGTTAAAAACAGGACTACTTACTTTTCGTTTAAAACAATTGTATTTTGTAGCTTATTTTCAACTGTTGAAAAATTAGTTGACAAAATCCATAAAAACAATAGATTTTCTATTATTTCAATACTCAGTATAATATAACAACTTTTTGTTTTAAATAGAAAATTTTAACTGAATATTTTAAGTACTACGGAAATCCGTTTTTTTTTGTTTATTTTGTTTATTGAATAACCGACACAAAAGTTAAAAAATATATTTCTTTGTTAATTTAACTGTATATTCCATTGAAACAACTTTACCGATTAAACTTTTAAATAACTGTTGATTTTTATGGAAAAGTTCTTGTGGGTGTACCATATTTGCAATGTTTTACCACTGGAAATTACTTTTTCTCTTAACTAATATTACTACAGGTACATTAAGTATATGAATAAATATGTGTATGTATTAGTTATGTACGTTTTGTAAGTCGGTAAGTTCGTTTGAGTTTAGACGGTAAAGAGAGAGTTCGTTTTGTAAAACTTAAGATTTATGTTTTACATTTAAAAGATTTAAAGCCTCTTGTGGTGAGGCAAAAATAAAAAGAGATGTTTTTAAGTTTTTTTTTTTTAACAACGTTCCCAGTCGACAAAACTAAAAGGAATAAAATTGCATAAAATAATGTAGTATTTTAAATAAAAAAGCAAATACTAAATAAAGTCTGTAACTTTATTTGCTATAAAGATATATAAAGAAATAAAACTAGAAAAAAAAAATATTTATATATTCCATAGAGTTACTACTTTACAGTGATATTCTTTCAAAGTTAATTATTGTGGAAATAAATTGAATTTATTTAATATTATTTAGAAAATTTAAAAATCTTTAAAATTAAATTTTTCTTGTACTTACCAAATCTGCTATATTTGCCACTTGTATGGCATCATGTATCACTTCTGCTCTTGTGCTGCCATTACGTTTATCAAACATGGCTTTGTCTACTATAATGGCAGTTTCAATATATTTGGTAGCCTCACGGACATCACGTTTATAGCGACCAGCACCATTTGGATGAATCTCATCAATAATACCAGCTGATAAGTGTTTTGTACGGCGTGATAGACGCCATGAATCTAGATTGCCGGAATTGGCACAACCCTTATTTGCTTTTGTACGTGCCTCAAATATGACATGTGGATGTTTCTGCTGAAACCAAGGGTAAGTATGTATGAGTAAAATGTACTTAAAAATTTAATTTATTTTAATTAACTTAAAGTTACAAAAAAAAAATAAAAAATACCAAACTGTTGACACAAGAGAACATGAAATTCTCAATGATTTTTTTTTTATTCAATCTAATAAATATTTTTAGAATTTATTAAAACTGATGACTTCCCTGCAGAAGAAGTAAGGATATGAATGGATATAATACAAGGTGGCGCAAAAGTAATCCTCCTATCAGAAAATGCTATAAATTTTGCGATTGGCCCCTAATGTCAGTTCTGTTTTGACATTTGTGTAGTAAACACATGCGAAATACACGTTAATAAACAATGTTACGCTTCACTGCTCCAGAACGCGGAATATTGGTGACTATTTATTGGACCAATAATCGGTCGGTGACTTTGGCACAACGTGAATTTCGTCGCAGATTTCCTGGCCGTCCAACGCCTACTGGTGAAACACTGCGACGTTTAGCCGCTCGCCTCGAAGAGACTGGCACAACACGAGATGCTGCCAGGCGTGGCAGACCCCGGAGTAGCCGTTCTGCAGAGAATATTGCTGCTGTAGCCGAGGATGTCATGGAAGCGCCGTCGACATCGACCAGACGACGTGCCACGCAAATGGGTATCAGTCGACGGTCTTTACAGCGAATTTTGGTACAAGATTTGAAGATGTTTCTGTACAAAGTCCAGACGGTGCATCAGTTGTTAGCTGCTGACCGCCAATCGCGTGTAACATACGCTCAAGCCATCCTTAATCACCACCAAGAGGAAGATGATTTTTCATCAAAAATAATCATGAGTGATGAGGCCCATTTCCATCATAGCGGGTACGTAAATAAGCAAAATTTACGCTTCTGGGGTACTGAAAATCCGCGTGTGATCCACGAAGAGCCATTACACCCGTTCAAAGTCACTGTATGGTGTGCTGTTTTCGCTGGAGGAGTCATCGGACCTTTTTTCTTCGAAGACGTCGCGTGCCAAACGGTTACTGTGAATGGTGAGCGCTACAGAGCAATGATCAACGAGTTCTTTTTGCCGCACCTTGATGAATTGGGATTGGAAAACATGTGGTTCCAACAGGACGGTGCAACGGCACACACTGCACGTGCCACAACGGATATGCTGAAGGATGCATTTCCCGGGCGCCTAATCTCCCGTTTTGGCGATTTGCACTGGCCAGCAACATCGCCTGATTTGACCGCTCCAAACTTCTTTTTGTGGGGCTTTTTGAAGTCGCGGGTTTATGTCAACAAGGCTCAGACTCTTGCAGCTCTTAGAGACAATATCCGTCAAGAATGTGAGGACCTATCGCCGGAAGTTTTGGCCAAAGTGATGGAAAATGCCATAAAAAGGGCTCAAATGACAATCAACTGTGGCGGCGGCCATTTACATGACATCATATTCTCGACTTGATGTAAAAAAAATTAAAATACCAAATAAAAATAATCCACAAGAAGAATCAAAGTTTTTAATTTTTTTTTTTAAATTACAGCCAAAAAACATCGGAAGGTTATTTTTGCGCCACCTTGTAGAAGTGATATGGACAGAAATTTACGAAAAATAATCTATATTAATTTAATTTTTTTAATTACACTGTGCAACAAGAAAATGTATACTTAAAGCAACCATCTGGACATTAAAGCACCCACAGGTGGTTAACAACTTACAATTAGTTGTTTTTATATATCTTAAAAACCAGATGTAGTAAATTAGTGAACATTCCCTTAGACTTAACGAAAATATTAGAATCTAAAAATTTAAGATGTATCAACGGTATTCTTAAAACTTTATAAATTTAAATGTATAATATAAATTAAAGAAATTGCAACTCTTATTTATGTTTAATTTTTCAGTTTTTTTTTGTACAAGGTTTACTAGAAAATCCTTTGCAATTGTAGTGCACAAAATCCTACCAATATGTTTACAATATGAAATTGCTAAAATAAAGAATTTTTCTTTCTAATTTTATTTAAAGCACCAGTAGCATTTAAAAGAGATACCACCCAGCAAAAAATAACCTGGTTTTGGTAAGCAGTAATTACATTTTTATGCTTCCAAAATAGCGCTTCACCGCCTTGCATACAATAAAGCAATTAGGGAAGGCATTCTGTTGTGATTCCTAAAATGCCTTCATTGAAGCAGTGAATAATGCTTACAATGAAGCACTAAAGAATGCATGAATTTATTGCTTCTAAGAGCACACGAAAGAAGCACTTTTCGCCAGCTTAAAAGAGATATACCTAGTGGGGAATCGCGAACAAAAAACATGCCTTCTGGATTTGCTTTGAAAGCGCTTCGTAATTAAATAATACCTTCCGGAAGTGCTTCTGGGTATGCACTATTTATTGCTGGGCAATGACCTTTAACCGCTAAAATCATATGGACGATTATGTAAGACAGCTTTTGTCAAATTTTTTGATCTTTTTCAAAGTTCAAAACGCTATATTTCCACTACCGTAAGAACTACCAACCTCAAATTTGGATTAATTCATATTTATATGACACTTGCCGTCCGCACCAAGTTTAGTTAAAAGTGATAGGGGTCGAGATCAAAAATACGATTTTTTATGGGTTTATATGTATTGAGCCATACTTCATTTTGTGTTGTAAACACATGTTTGTTGTAAACTGATAAAATTTTCCTTCATGATATTAATGAATGTCTTTCATTAAGTTTGATTCATTGATTTAATGAATAATTTGCATTAAATTAATGAAAAATGCATTAAGTAAATGAAATGTTCATTTTGTATGCCAAACATTTGGTTCCACCAGATTTCGACATTAGGCGCTTCAATTATTGGCAAACTATTTTAATAAAAAAGTATAAATAAGAACATCAGTTTGTTTGGTTTATTTAGGTCAATCAGTAACGCGGTACTGTTTACATGTTAGTGCACCAACCATGGTTACGGGTTCAAATCGCGTTCAGGGAGTTGTAAAAAAAAAACAGAAAAGTCAAATAAATAAATAAAAATAAAAATCTAAATAAATAAATATGAAACAGGGGAATAAATATTTTTTTTTAATATAATTCATTTAATGATAATATTTCATTAATTTAATGAAATATTGTTTGGAGACTTTTTAATGAAAAAATTCATTGCATTAATGATGGAATTCATTAATACCATGCACAAAATTCTATCAGTGCAGTTAGTTGAAGAACAATGTTAACCTAATACCTTTGCAAACCAACAAATTTTCAACAAAATGGCATAAATTTCTTATTGCACATTTTTACCTACAGGTAAAAATATGCACTAATAGAATCGTCCAACCAAAGCAGAAACTATTTAATTAAAGTAATGTGTCTTTAATTTTGGTATGTATTTCATTTATATGAACAAAAAACACAACTGTCTTATTTCGTCGTTCTGTTAAGCATTTACTAAAATGAAAATATTTCTTCCGCGTAAGTATTAACTTCTTACAAACAAACACACAAAAACATAGATAATAACTCCGTTTAGTCAAAAGCACATTTACTTAAGTTAATCATATTAATCATGTTATTAAGGTATTGCTTTATCATGATTAGATTGAATTAAAGTATTGCCTTAACTCAAATAACTTATCCTGTTGTTTTTTTTTTTTTTTTTGGTTAATAAACATACAATTTTTAGTTTTAAAGAATATATCTTTAATATTATGTTTTGATTATTTTTTTGTTTTAATTTTAAAGAAACTGCCATTGAAATAATATCGTTTATAAATAGTATTAAAAAATGTAAAACAGTATTTTTGATTAATATGAGAAAATTGTTTTCTTAAGCTGTGTAAAAGAAAAGTTAATTATTTTAAATAAAATTCTTTACTCAATTTAAGTAAACCAAAAATTATGGGCAGGAATTAAAGAAGTTATGTCATTTTATGCCTTTAATACTATTTTTTCCACAACATATTTTGTTCACTTAGTGTAAGTGTACAAAATCTTAATAATAATTCCACTGATTAGTTTTATACATATTTTTGAAGAAAATTTTAAAATTTTTAAAGTGTTAAATTAAAGAAGAAAATTTCCCTATTTTAAGAATATAAAAGAAAGATGAATTTTGAAAATTCACATGAAATTTACTTTATTAGAAAGATAATCTTCTATCATTATAATTTAAATATGACTTCTGGCATATGAGCGCCACGGTTGGATCGGACGTAGTCTAATCTGAACGTCCATTTTACGATGACTTTTCCAACATTTGCGGCCATATATAGGCAATAACGCGGTGAATGTTGTGCTCCAAGTGGTCAATTGTTTCAGGCTTATCGGCATAGAAGAGCGACTTCACATATCAACACAGAAAATAGTCCAGCGGCTTCAAATCGCACGATCTTGGAGGTCAATTCACGGGTCCGAAACGTTAAACTATGCGTTTACCAAACTTTTCCTATAATAAATCAATTGTGGCACGAACTGTGTGACATGTTGCGCCGGCTTCTTGAAACCGCAGCTGCTGCACATCATGGTTGTTCAATTGATGAACAAAAAGTCAGTAATCATGGCTCTATAGCTGTCACCAGTGACAGATAGCCTGATTGGGGTATTCCTCTACGCTACGCTCTACATCAGCAATGACTTCTTCTGTACGACGTCTCTGTCGATGCATATTATTATTTAGAGTAAACGTGGTGCGAAAACGTTCCATAGTTAATCGTATTAATTGCTCTGATGGACGGTTATGTTGACCGTAAAATGGACGTTGTGCGCGATACGTATTTCGAATTGAACCATGATTTTTAAAATAAATTTGCACAATTTGGAAACTTTGTTCAGGCGTCAGTCTATTCATGCTGAAATGCCAATCCAATCCAAACTAAACATAACTCACTTGACAGCTGACAAAATGGACGTCAGTGAAAAAAGCTTTGCCAACTTAAAGTCCTATACCTGTATAAAAAACACCCTTTACTTAGAAATAGCAAATTTTTCTTTAAATTAAAGCTTTTTTCTTTGTTTTAAAGAAATTTTTCTTATATGAAGGAAAATTGTGTATCCTTGTTTCAAAGACATTTGGTATTCAATAAAAAGTTATACTATTTTTGAGTGTACTTTGCTTCAAATGCATATTTTGTCCTTTTTTTTTTATATTTTGTTATAAATGTACATTTTGCAGATTATGCATTAAAAAACATGTTTTTAAGAATTCAGTTAATTTAAATTACACACTAATTTCAGTGTGCATTAACTTTCGAGCCCTAGAAATAACAAAATATTTGCGTTTACTTCTTTTTATAAATCCACTTTAAACAAGTCATTTCTAAAATCGCTAACAGTTTTCACGCTCACGCCTTCTAGTGTTGTAAAATATACGCCCTTTTATTCTATTGACATCATCGTCATCATCATCATCATCGGCACCAGCAACCCAGCAGTATCATTCTTAATAATCGTCATAGTCACCATACCGTCATGACTTTAGATTTTATGTTTTGTTTTCAAGTATTAAAACAAAGTCAAATTTATGTAAGTGTGTGAATGTCATGCTGCCACTTGTAGTGACTTTAACATCAGTAAGCAAAAGTTTTTTTTTCTGTTTTGTTTTATACATATTAATTGAATTTTAATTAATTTTTTGTCAGTGAATGTCATTCATTTACATAAAGTAAATACACAAAAAAAGTATAAGAGTAGAATTGTTAAATAATCTTTAGTTAAATAATGGAAATTGAAAAATTTAAGGATTTGCAAAGGATAAAAGGTCTTTAAACAAAATTTTTCATTGGAATTGTTTTTTTTTTTTAATTTATATACGCTGGTATTCTTTATAATTTTTAAATAATTAAAAAAAGCATAAAATACCAATAACAAAAAAAAAAAAATTTTATGAAATTTGGCAACATGGCATGAATAATTTCTAAAGTATTTGCAACATAATTTATAGCCGTTTTGTTCCTTTTTGTTTAATTAGATTTAAAAAAATCGAAATTGTTTGTTGGCAATATTGCTACCGATTAAATTAAGACACTTTATTTTTTACTTATTTTTAAATAAATTGTATCTGTTCTTCTTCACAAACTAACTTTTTATTTGCAACCATAAAATGTTGCCACAAAATTTTGTCAATACAAAAGACAAAACCTAGAGAAAACAACAACAATTCAATATTTGACTCTTGAGATTTAACTCCATTGAAATGGGAATAAAATCAAATTGAATAGAACTCCATATGACACAATAACAATTGAAAGAATGACAAAGGAATTTGTGGCAAATATTTCCCAAAAATGTTTTCAATCACAAAACCATATTATGTATGCAGATTCGTAGAAGTAAGTATTGAAAAGGGGTCAAAAGAAAAAAATTAACTGAAACTTGTTTTAATATTCGAATTTATAGAAATTATTTGAGGTTAACTTAAAATGGCTAACGAATCTTTAAGTCGTTCGCGGGCCAGCGGATAAAGACTTTTTTTATGAAAAATAAAATGCAAACAAATTATCATTATTATTATCAGTGAAGAATGCATGCAATGAAGCAGTAAAGAAGGCCTTCTATGAAGCACTTCTGGAAGGCATTATATTGTGCTTCCCTAAAGGCATTCTTTTGAAGCAGTAAAGAAGGCATGAAAAGAAGCAGTGAAGAAGGCATGCAATGAAGCAGTAAAGAAGGCCTTCTATGAAGCAATTCAGGGAGGCATTATATTGTGCTTCCCTGAAGGAAGAATCGCTTATCGAAGCTCTTCTGGAAGCCCTTCAGGAAGCTCTTCTGGAAGCTCTTCCGGAAGCGCTTCTATCATGTGATTCTTAGATCATATGATAGAAGCGCTTCTCACCTGCTTTAAAGAGACCTACCAAGTGGGACATCGCGAACAAAACTCATGTCTTCTGGAAGGCCTTCAGCAAGTGCTCGGGTTCAGAGACAGCCTTCCACAAGCGCTTCTTGGAAGCACTATTTTTTCCTGGGTGTGTATCAGCAACAAAAAAAAAAACATGTTAAATTTTCTATGTCTTTTATGTCGCGTAGCGTGATCTTCAACAAGTGTTGACTTTTTAACACAATGAAAATAAAGCTACAGCCGAACGTTCATAATCGTTAGCCACACGAAGTACCTATAGTGTACGTGTGCCAGCGTCGCGCAAGCAGCATTTTCTAGTTTAACCCAGCGGTTGTTGGAAATTAAAAACAAATCATCAGAGGAAGAATATTAAATTATATGTTAAGTTTCATATTAAAATTAATATAAATTTATATAAGTAAATATGATTAATTCCAGGTCTTTAATATTTTTATCAAATGGAATCAATAATGAAAAACTAAATAGACAAATATGCATACATCCTTTACATGAGAAGAATGATCGAGAAAAATAAAGTGGAAAGTAAATAACATAAGTGTTGTTCGGTGCTTTTACATAGTGTTTAAATTAGTGTCCCATTGTGTGATTTATATGAAAATAAAATTAAATGTTTTTATTAAATTAATAATTGGTAAAAGTGATAGTAACTTTAGCAAAAATTTTGCAGATTTCAAGTAGGTACTCTAATGAAAGTGTGGGTACTCTATTTTCTTAAACACTTACAAATACATCAAAATTACAACAAATTAAATTTTATTTTTGATAAATGGAAAAACTTTACTCAGCGAAGCCGTTAAACCGCCCATTACATTGGAGAAAACCCCTAAGCCCGGCCCAAGGCCCGTCACGCAGAAAAACGTTACTCAGCGAAGCAACTAAACTGTCTATCATACAGGAGAAAATCCCTAACTCCGGACGAAAACCGGTCACTCACAAAAACTTTACTCAGCGAAGCCACTAAACTGCCTATCACATAGGAGAAAGCACCTTAGCCCGGCCGAAGGCCGGTCACGTAAAACAACTTTCCTCAGCAAAGCCGGCCTTTGGACTGACTGAGAAAACCCTTAAGCCAATACATTTTGTACTATCACCTGCACGCTGTTATCCCTGTGTAACGCCAATTATATCAAGTAAAAAGTCTTATTTTCATGTAAAATTCATTATGTGAACACTAAATTTTACAAAACGAACCAAAAAAAAAAAAAAAAAAAACACCAAAAAACTTCCTCCCCATTTTTGTACCTAAAATTTACTTAAAATAGGTCTATAGGGCGCTACGCATTATGGATCACTAAAGTTATATAATTTTTGAGGAAATTTCTTTTCATTAAAATACGTATGCTACGTATACCGGTTTTTGCGGCCAGGGCCCCAGAGGGGGTCATTTATTTTTTTATGCTGGCTGATATTCATATGGGTTTGGACAGTTGACTCTTCCCCAGCCCTAAGACCGCTTTCGTCTTGCCACCATCTGGGCCTAACCACAAAACCTTTGTGACCGCAGCCTCTCTTCTCCAGATCTCTCTGTGCATGTTGATGGCCCACTATTCAAGTTGAGCCTAGTATATTGAAAATATCTAAATATCTTATATCTAAATCTATAGAAAAAAAAAATATATATAACATAAAAAAATTACCTTTCAACTACTTGCATCAAATGTTTTTTAATGACATCTTTTAAAGGAAGCCTTCGATAATTCTAAACAACCCATTTTTGCAATAAGAAAAATGAAACATAAAAATTACCGAAGATGTGTATATTTAACTTTCGCTTTAGTATGTCTACCTGAACGCATATTTGTTTGCAATGTAAAATTGCTAATTTCATCATACTACATTAATTATAATTTTAAACATTTATTTTACAAAGACACATTTAATCCTTATTAAATTTAAATACTTTATTTTGTCTTTAATTTAAATAAAAGACAATTACTTCACATACAAAGTTTAAGTTGTTTTAATCCACAATTTTGTTTTATGTATAAAAAACAGATACAAAACTATTCTATAGCTGATTTTTTCACATGTCTTATAAGAGTTGTACTTTTAAGTATCATTTTCATTTCCTCTACTACATCGTGACATGCGGAGACATCTACTTCATTCTGCGTATATTTTTCAATCTGGTTGTAGTCAACACTAGTAATGTGCTTATCAGCTAATTTCTTTTTGCCAAAATAAATTAGTAAAACATTAGTAAAATCTTAGTAAAAAGTTAGTTCAAAACAGTTAAGTGCTAAATAAGTATAACTAAAATTTTAACTGAAAACATAGTTTAAGCGAAACATTTGCTGAAAAATAGTATACTTGATTTACAAAATGTTTTACTAACTTTTCTACTAACTTATTTTTTTGAGTGTAGTTTAATTGTTTCAATTAGTTTTATTACAATTATATAAGTTTTCTTTTTTTAATTGTGAATAATGTTCTTACCGTTTGCAAAAATCTGACTTGAATAATTCTTTAAAATTCGTTTGTTATTCGTTTTTAATGTTAACTATTTTTGCAGCGACTCAATAAAACCAAGAAAAACGTCTGCGCAAAAAAAGTCATAGCGGAAACTAAACTTGTTGACAGTTTTGAAAGGCCTACTTTAACAAAGAGGTCAGGCCATATAACAAAATTTTTACAAATTTTCAACACTATAACAAAATTTTTACAAATTTTCTTATGGCAACAATGCCATAAGAAATTTGATCGTAATTATTTCTTTTGTTTCATTTCTATAATGAAAAATCATAAATTTTTAAGTTTTATTTTACCCCACTCTTATACTCATACTCACTTCCGTATCTGTGACAGAGACACAAAAATACCATTTAAATACAAAACAACAGAAAGATCTAAAACTGGAAACTGAATTTGATTGATTTATGTATAATGCGTAATGTTCAACACAAAAGATTAAAAGTGATGATATGTTTGTTCGTACATACTTGAATGGATTGTACATATTTATGGAGTATGCATATATTTTAAGAAACTATTTAAGGTGGCATTATTCTTAAAAGAATTTTAAAAAGAAAAATACAGTTTCATTTTTCAAATGAATCTGAGATTGTTTAGGATAAAAATTAAACTAAGATCGCTATAAACGTCAAGAAGAGGTTAGTCATAAAACCTTCTGACATCCGAATTTGTGGCAAATGAGTTGTTTCTAAACTATATGGATGCGTATGATTAATTTTTATGAAATACCAAAGGAGCATTTTAATTATGAAACTTTTTTATATTTGTGACGACACCCTCAACTGCAAAAAAAATGGCCTTTAAATCAGATCTTTTTAACAGGCCTAAGTACTTAGAACTAAAATTTGGCAAAAATTGGTTTTTCTTAGTTGCAGTTTTTGATATAACGTCTTTTTTATATTTACATACATTTTGCTTAATTTTTTTAAGTTTTATCTCATAATAATGAATTTTTTTTTTAAGAATATAAATCCCCACAAAATTATCTTCAATTTGAGTATAATCATGTCAGTGTTTGTATCGGGCTATAGCACTGGTATTGCACGCAAGTGGAAAATTGTTCTTTTTAGTTTTATCCTTTTATGCATGATACAAAAATTTTATTCGGTATACAAGTTAATAATGTCGATTGTTTTGTTTGAAAAATGCATTTATTATAATAACAAAATGAATTGATACATTATTCAAAGTATTTTCCATCGTTAGCCAATACTTTTTCCCATCTTTCTGGTAACATATGGATTCCGCCCCAAAAGAACTGCTCCGGTTTAGAGGTAAAGAATTAATCAAGCCAATTTCTGATACGCTGTTCTGAAGTGAAGCGTATTCCACAAAATTCGACATATTATAGCGATTGAAAAAATGTGTGTTTACACTTTGGTGTCTATAGAATACTGAATTATAACGACAGATGTTTACCCACCAAAATACCATATATGTTAATATTGACACAAACCATATATGATAGTTATGCCATATGTTGTCCAAATCAACATTATTAACTTGTATACCCAATAAATATTATCATTGTGCGTAAACTAGAGATTCCAATAAAATTTTTTTTGTATTAAATTTTTAAATCCATTGAAAATATCCAGAAATATTAAGAATAGAACTTAAAATTTAAATTAATTTTCCACCAGCTCTAGTTTCCTAAGGAAAACAAATTCTCTTTATAAAAAATATAAAATTAACATTACTACTGACGAATTTCCAACTTTTTGCAGAACCTGTCTGTCTAATGCCTATTTGATAATAGATTTAGGTACGCTGAAACTAAATCTGGCACAAAAAAAGGTCACATATGTCGTTTTTGAAAAATCACTGATTTTATATTTATGTTACATACTACATTTTTGTTTATCTTATTTAAATATTTCAGAATACTTTCAATGGATTTGCAAATTAATACAAAAATCAATTCATTGGCATGTTTAGTTTTCTAAAAAAAAATATAAAAAAAATACATAATGTTGAAATGCTCGAAATTATTGAGCGAGGAATCCGATTTTAAAAAATAATATCTCATTTCAAAGCATATTTTGTATTCTCTGATATACAGTGCTGAGCTCAGTCCTGCTATTTTTAAGTACGTCCGTGTGGTCGTAACTGCATTAAATTAGTCTGGTACATTGGGTTTTATTTTATACAATTTAAAATTTATTTATTATGCTTAAAATTTATAACGATAAAACCAAACATGCAAAATTTTCAATTTCCTTGCAATACCGGTAAGTGTTCTGAAACAAATTTCGACATGTTTTTTTTTTAATTTAACCAATACTCAGGGGATGCCCCCTACTCATGCAGTGCATTGTATTGATCAGGAAAATAGGGTAAAAGAAGAAAGAGGGAGTAGTGTTTGTGGAAATTTTTCTAAATTGTAAGTAACAGGGAAGACTTCTGCGGGAAGTTTGTTCCACATACGAATCGTTCGACTAAAAAACGAATTTTCTCTGTCATGCGTTGTGCGAAACACAGGACAATCAACTACAAACGGATGTGCTCTACTAGATAAGCGAGTATTACGAATAAAAACACGGGCTCGTGGAATAACTTTACTTATCTCAGATGAGCATCTCCCATGGTAATATCGATAGAAAAGTGTCAAACAACCCACATTCCGACGATGCCTCAATGAATTAATAGAGTTGGATACACTACTGTCATTGATAAGCTTCACCGCCCTCCCCTGAACACGGTCCAGAATAGACAGTGGAGCCCCTGCCCATATATGAGAGTTGTATTCCATTTTTGGCAGGATATAGCTGGTATACATAGTAAGGAGATCGGATGGAGTGAAGTAAGTCTTGCACCGTTTCAGAAAACCGAGACACTTAACTGCCTCTTTCGACACTTGAAATACATGCTTATTCCAACGGAC
Source organism: Delia radicum (assembly GCA_021234595.1). Taxonomy (NCBI): domain Eukaryota; kingdom Metazoa; phylum Arthropoda; class Insecta; order Diptera; family Anthomyiidae; genus Delia; species Delia radicum. The sequence goes on from CM037852.1 coordinate 198,609,157, forward strand.
ATCACACTGTATTCTCATGCCCAGGACATCAAGAATATCCTATTCCTCAATACCTATACCATCCATAGCTACAGATGACAATGGTAATTCCACAGCCCGTCTGTGGGTTAACATACAACATTGGGTCTTGCGTGCATTAAAATCGACCTTATACGCGCGACCCCACTCGGAAATTGTTGAAAGGTCTTGATTAAGTGTGTCATTCACGTTCTGTCGCATGAGCTCTATCTCCAAAGAGCTTGGCCTGTGATCGAATGAAAATGAATGACAAATGTTGCTGTCATCTGCAAAAAAGTAGATACGATTAAAGGTCTGACCAAGAAGGGCATTAATAAAAATAAGAAAAAGGGTAGGAGAAAGAACAGAACCTTGGGGTACCCCTGAGGTAAATATAAAAAACCGCAAGAACTGAAAATAAGAGAATAAAATTTTTGACAGATTTTGCATTCATCGTACCTAAGTCTATTCAAAAATATGTATTTCAAAAGACAAATTCTGCCAAAAGTTGAAATTTGTTGAGTAGGGTAAATTTTCTGTGAATATCTAAATGGCACCCTAATATTCAATTACAAATGTATGTACACACTCCATTAAAGAGTGAGTATAAGTTATAGAAACAAATGCATGAAAATTCAGTTTTTACAATTAATAGTTGGGGGAAACCAACATATTTCTTTTTTTTGTTCGTTTCGTTCGTTCGTTTGTTTGCATAATCGATAGATAGGTGAACTGATGGATGCTTGAATGGATGAATGTTTAGTTAAAAGTTTGAAAGGATATTTGTTTATATGTTTGGTTGTTCGTTTGTTAGTATATCTATTTGCATATGCTGCAGTGCGTAAAGTCATTAAGTGTCGGTGTACATGTATGTTATACATCAATTACGATAACAACAGCAAGAGAGAGAAAAAATAAAATAACAATATACATTCATGTATTTTTTTCTGAGTGTCTTGTGATGAATTGTAAACCTTTGTTTTGTTGGGTGGATGGAGCAAAACATCTATGAAAAGAATTTTTCCATGCATATATGTATGTGACACACAAGGCTATGTAAACTCACACACACTTAACTGTGTAAAGGCAAATACATGTATGCATATACTAAAAGCAACTCTAAAGCTGACCTCACTTAAGTTATGTTGTAATAATGCACACATACTCATAAACCTACAAAGAGGTATGTATACTGTCATTCTGGTTTTATTGTTGCTATGATATTGAATGTTGTTTTACTGCTGATTTTCACAGATACTCCTTTTTGTTGTTGTTAAAAGCCATGGCTTAAATAGGTTTTAAAAACATGCATCAAAAATTAAACCTGTTGATTTGTTTGATCCAAATTTTGTTGTAAGTAAAAATAAGTCTGGTAAAAGGGTTGTTTAAAAATTTAAAATTTTAATTAATTTGATATTTATACACTCACATAATAAATTCAGTTGTCGTAACAGATCCACCGAACTGATTTGGTTGCTGCAATCTCTTAAATTCGGTTATTACAACCGAATTCGGTTGTTGTTACCGAATTGGGGATTGTGACAACCTATTCGGTTTACGAGGTTGCAGCAAGTGAATCATTTTGGCAGAAAGAAACTTAAAATTTTGTATAAGAGTTTAGAAAAACTCCCACCAATAATAAGTAGGGCCCCCGTTTTCGAATAGTAGAGTGAACTTTTATTTAGTTATAGCTCAATTAAAAAATTATACATTTTAGAAAGGTAAGTTTCCAAAGAATATTCCTAGCAAATCAATCGGATGAATATTCTTATTTTTTTTTTTCAATTAAGCACTTACAGTTGTGTGAAAAATAACAGAACCACCCCCAAAATGTTATACAAATATTTTAAGAGAAGTCATGATGCCTTCTGCTGAGTGGGAAATGCCGCTTGAATGCTAGCGCAGCTTCGCAGTAATAAAAAATAAGGGCAGTTCTACTAAGTATTGAGGTAGAATAAGCAGTTATGTAAGCAATTATTTTATTAAACATATTATTTATATTTTCTTTTTAATAATTTTAGGAGGTTTGTTTAGATGACACTATTCTTGTTTCACAGAGAAAATAAATGTATATACCGAATTTGTTTTATTTTAATTTTTAGAGCAATGAATTCAAATATTTAATGTATGTTTTTTTTATATATTACAATAATACCTAATAAAAAAACAACAAAAAAGTTTAATGAAAATTATTATCTGTATAAATTTTTAAGTATTCAAATTGAGGTTTGGGGTGGCTCTATTATTTTTCACACAACTGTATATAATTTTACTATATTAATATTTCAAATCTTAATGTGTTAAAAACTGCGCAGTCGGCCATCAACTACTCGAAAAAACTCGACCATTTCCATACAAAATTTTAGAAATATGCTATTTTTAAAAGTTTGAGTATGACCCGAATAAACTCGATTAACAGATTCCGTATTCAAAATTTCAAAGGAATTTTACGAAAATTGTAGTCTAGGTGAACAACTACTCGAGAAAAATTTCGATACAAATGTGCGATACAAATGTGTGAAAATATGCAGATATTAGAAATTTAAAGTACACTTAGAATACTATGTAGGTAAAGACCACTGCAAATGTAGTTAAAAACAAATGAAATTTTACTTAAAGAATGAACGACTTACATTTCAACTAACTTTATCATTTGTTTTTTAATGTTCAAAAAATTGACTAACAATTGTAGTAAAAATGAACCACATGTAAGTAAAAAATAAACAAACATTTATTTTTTTTTAATTTTTTAAATAACAAAAAACGAATGTAAAAAATGAATGTAAAATCATAAAACAGTCATTTGATGTAGTTTGTTTTTTCAAATGAACTACAAGGTTAATAAAAAATTTAATTTGTTTAAAAGTGACTGGCATTTACAATATAAATAAAGAAAACTGTATTACAACTAGACATTTTTAAAGCAGAAGTCTCCTGAGTGTAATTTTAAAAGTAGTATACCCGGGAAAGCTCATATAAAATTATATATGATGAAATATTTTCCGCAAATATAAGAGAAAATAATTTGATCAGAAATATGGTTCTATTGAATTTTAACACTTTCGATACATTTAATAAAAAATTGTCCAATTCCATGCGAGTTTTGTCCCGATATATTTACATCTAATTATATTGATACAATTAGATATAATTATATACAATTAGATAAATAATAATCCAAATATATTTAAATTGAAAGATATTAAGCTACATATATTTAACCTCCATAAAACGCGCTGAAAACACAAAATGAATGCTTGAAATTTGTAAATAACTTACATTTTATTTATAGTTTTTACGGCATCAAATTTTCGTTTTAAACAAAATTCTTAATTTTAATTGAATTGCATTTTTTTGACAATATTAAAAATGGGTTTGGTATTTGTAATGGAAATTGGTTTCACAATATTCTAAACTATTTTCGTAAAATGTTTTGCGATTTTTTAATTATATATAGTTACACGAGCTGAAGGTTTACGCTGCCATTGCTCAATATCAATTAGCATTCAATTTTCAATTTCATGTTAATAAAATAAATATATAAATATATATAGTTACACAGAATCTGACTTAGAAAATGTTTACAGTTATGGATTACATATAATTATGTATAAATGATAGAGGACGTTTTTGGTTTTTGTGTTATATATAATTATGTATTGGGTTATATATAATTTTATAAAAATTTTATGAAATTTATCAACCATCATATATAAAATTCAGAATAATCTTTTTTTGGACATGCTTATACATGTATTTTTTTGTTAAAAATTTTGAAAATGTTATTATTTATAAATACATGTTCATAGATACGAGGGCGGATCAAAAAGTCCGTGACTTTTTGAATGAAACATTTTTTTTTGCAAAAAAAAATTATTTTTCAACATAATCTCCTTTTAGCTCAATACACTTAGTCCAACGTTTCTCCAATTTTTGTATCCCTTTGAAAAAATAGGATTTTTCGGGGTCCATAAAATACGCAATTGTTTGATCAATAATTTCATCGTTGGAGCTAAATCTCTTTCCCCTGAACCATTTCTTTAGGTTTGGAAATAGGAAATAGTCACTGGGGCTAAATCCGGAGAATATGGCGGATGAGGCAACAATTCGTAGCCCAATTCATTGAATTTTGCCATTGCGCCTGCACACGTGTGCAAGAACTTTTTTCTTGGCCATATGGGGTCGTTTTTTTAAATCCTCGTTAAATCGGTCCAATAAGTTGGCATAATATTCGCCGTTTATTGTTTTTTCCCTTTTGAAGGTAATCGATGTGGATTATCCCGCTTGCATCCCAAAAAACTGTTACCATCACCTTATTGGCCACGATTACGTTTATGGTCAATTGAGAGCAAACGCGGCACCCATCTTGCAGACAGCTTTCTTAAACCCAACTGATCATTTGAAATCGAAACCACACTGCCATATTAAATGCCTATGGCATCAACAATCTCACGCACTTTTACTATTCGATCGGCCAACGCCATATCGTTGATTTTTTTCGACATTTTAAGGTGTATTGACCTCAATTGGCCGACCAGAACGTTCAACGTCATTTGTACTTGTGCGAACATAACGAAAGTCAGTAAACCACTTTTTTACCATTGAAATCGATGGTGCAGAGTCCCCATACACAGAAAAAAATATTGCTCAAAAATATTTGATTAAATCGGTTTGTTGAAAAATAAAAAGTGTGTCAATTACTTTTTAATTGAACCAATTAATTGTTGATCAAAATTGTAAGTCTCTAATTTTTTTTATTTCCCTTTTTTCGGAATTAAAAACAATGTTCTCAACGTACTATGTTTTTGAAACGCTTATTAATTACTACTAAAGTAATTAAAAGGATTTTAAAACCGAAAAGTTAATCGAGCATAAATACTTTGTATTTCATGTTTTATATTTGTTCTTGATTTTTTATTCAGTAAAATAATTTGTATATCAAACTTTATAACTTTTTTTCGCAACTGAATAAGTATAAACGCATTTTTAACAGACGTATATGTTTTTTACATTGTATGCGACACTTTGTTCTTGTTGGAAAAGCATCAAAGAGCAAAAGAAAAAATGCATACACATTTTTTCTTTTTTGGCTCACACATTTTTTCTTCATTACTTTTAGTTGATGTGTGTATTTTACTGCAGAAGACGCGTGCGCTGCTGGTTGTTAAAAAAAAGGATTGTTGATAAATAAATAATAACAATTTCTTTAAAAGAAATACAAAATAAATATTTAATTCAGTTCCTTGAAAAACGCGTTGTGAAGTGTTTAAAATTAATTGATAAATTAAGCAAATTAGTTTTGCAAGAAAAAAAGGTGTCACATTTTTTTCCTGATATATAACCACTTGCGCTAGTAGATGTGCACAAAGCAATATAGGAGAAGAGACGCACAGACATTTTGCTTGGGTCAATAGACATTTTTTTCTATTGCTATAACGCTTGCGCTGCTGAAAAATTATTTAAAAACTTTAAAAAGAATAAAGATTGGTGAAAATAAAAAGAAATCAAAGAAAAGGGTAAGAATATGGAACAAATAAATTATTAATAAAATATTAAGGTGTCCCTTAAAATAGATTTGTCGTTACACCCCCAGTTTTCTTTCAAATTGTTACAAATCCAAAACGTGAACCCGTGCCAAATTTCGTCCAAAAATGGCATATACGCTTTTTTTGGTAAAAATGAAAAAAAAAAAATAAAATCGAAAGTTTGACATACAAAATTTTTTTATTTCATTGATAGTGTTAACTTTTCACTTTTGACTTAAAAAACACTAGAAAATTTACAGAATGGCTTTATAATTGATTAAATTTGAATATGTGATAAAGGGTACTAAACTAAAAAACGATTTATTAAATAAATAAACGAAAATCAATTTTTAAGGGACAGTGTATATAGATGTGAATACCTTCTTATAACTTTTGATTACTAAAACTATGTATTTATTTGTTTAGAACCAGAGGAAACCTACTCTATTGCCTTGAAATTACTACGAAATTAAAAACTCACTGCTGAAGAATTTGATCTTTATTGGAGACAGTGTGCTCAATATCGGTTTCAAACAAATGGTGGAGTCAAATTCAACAAAGGAAATTTTAGAATTATGGAAAACCTTCCGGTATGAATTTGGTAAAAATGAATTTTTAATTTTTATTAAATTCTAAACCATTTAACATTTGTTTTCTTTCAATTATTTCAATATTTTCATGCATATAACCAAATTAAATAGTGTACCATTTAGTTTTTAGTTTAGTTTTGTTTGCAAAAGTACAACTATTTTTATTTCATTTATCTAACTAAGTCATACAATACTGACTTTTATTATATTTTTTATTTAAACAAGCCTTAAAAATGTGTACTTATAAACATTGTTTATGAACTTATGAAGTTTATCTTCTTGGGTGAATTTACAATATGTCCTACTTTACCTAGGGTATGAACGCATAGCAAAGACACAACACATAAGAAGGTTATATAATTATTTTTTAATAATTATTTTTTAATAATTATTTTGTAAAAACAAATCTGTTATTTGGTAAAAAAAAATCTGTTTTTTTATATTTATATTATATATTATATTTTTATTTTTATACTGAGAAGCTTTTTAAATTCTTAAAAAGCTTCATTAATTTTAATTTGTTCGTTATATTGTATTTTTTGTTCTTAAATAACTAAAACATGAAGTGTATTATGTTTATTTTGTAATGCGTTTACAAAACGTTATTGACTTTGATTCTTTCAATAAAAAAAAACTTGAAAAATGCCAAATACTAGTTTTATTTCAATTAACCTTTTAATTGAGACAATTACAGGTTTAATTAAAAAAAATGTTAAACTTCAATCATTTTTTAATTGATTCGATTAAATATTTAATTGTGCGTTTTTTTAAAATCAATTAATTTTTAATTGAGTTGATTAAAAAGTGATCAAAATGTTTACCATATTCAATTATTTTTTAATTGTGTTGATTAAATATTAATCAAAAAAGTAAACCAAATGAACAAAAATACTAATCAAATGTATCAATATTTTATTGAAAAATATTCAACTAAAGTGCTATCAATTCGTAATTGAAGAAGTAATTTTCGTTGTTGGCGGAATTTCAGCAATTAAAGTTATTGAATCGGTGGTTTTCGTGATTGAAATGGGTTTTTATTTTTTTGTGTGTAGTATTAACACGCTTTTCTTTGGTTTGATTGACTGTTTTTTTTTGCAAACAATAAACAATAACTCGAAATTCACTTTTTTCCATTTAAAAAAAAAATCCACGAGGTTGTATGCTTTGAACAGCTGTTAAACGCAAAGTAAATGACGGAACTTGCTAAAAATTTGACAGTTGTCTATTAAAAGGTGGTACTTGATGGGGCAGTGTTGAATTTCATATAACTACGAGGGAAGTTCGAAAGTCACGGACTTATTGATCCGCCCTCGTATGATATTTTATATGATCATATATTTCTATAGTAAAGAATATATTGTTATATGTAATATTTTTTACTCCAGATACCAATGTGTGAAAATATGCTGTTTTTTAAAGTTTCATGTAAATTTACGAAATTTTTTTAAAAGCACTTGAGACAAGTTTATGTTTTATAAAGTCTCGTGTAAGGATATACTTCGATTGATCCCACAATCTTCGTTGGACTGTTTCGAAATTTTAAACATAGGTACAGCTAAAGTATGCGACTTCAATATATATAATTTTGTGCCAAGGTTTTTTAATTTTTTTTTTATAAAAATGTCTCCAAACTTTTAAAACTTTCTTTTACCCTAGTTTTGAATGGAAATGGCAAAAGTTTTTCGAGTAATTTTAATTACCTATATTTAAATATTTTCAATTCAGAAAAGTGATAAATTGCAAAAACAAAAAAAAATTTGTTCTTTTACATCTGATTTGAGTGCAATTTTTCAGAGTTGTCTTAGTCACAAAATTCATCCATATGCGGTGAGATTTATAAGAAATATTCTTTCGAAACCCACTTTTGAAAAAGCTTAAGAGAAACAAATCTGCTAATTTAGCAGTTTTTTCTGCAACGTCATTTTTAACTAATTTTCAATAGTTTTAGCAAACATATGTACTATTTTTTTCTAACACTGTAACAATTATAGCAACAAAAATTGGTCACTACTCAAGGTTCTCCAATAGTAGTACGAACTCGCGAACTACTCGAGTTTCATGGTATACTAGAGCTACGCGTGTTTGTCCTGCATTGAAATTCTGATAATATAACTGAAAGTAGTACACCCAAATAAAATATTTTGTAGAACAATTAGTAAAACATTTTATGCCCTAATTTTACTAATTTCAGTACAAAATCAAGTTTTAGGAAAAAATCATGTTTAGGTTTTTGCTATTCTCTATTTAGAAATTACAATTTTGTTTACTAGTTTTCTTTGCTGATTTTAGAAAAATATATTAAGGGAATGTTCGCCAATGAAAATTGAAAAGTGATTTACGCAACCAGGCTTACAACCTACACTAAGTCATTTTAAAAGTATATTTAATTTGTTCTAATTTGTAACACCGTGTAATTAATAACCTACACTGATTCTAAAGGTGAAAATGGGCGGTTTGCCAGAGACTGCCTCAAATATATGTTTTTTCTTCTCACAGAAACACGTTGTAAATTTTCTATGTAGCTTTTGATCAAACGAGGATTTTGTAAAAATCCGTTTCTTTTTTGTTTTTGTTTTTTGATTTGATAAAGATATTTTTAACACCATTTCATATGGAAATCTCTATAACAGTATAAAGGATTTTTCGATTTGACCTAAGTTTTGTATGCGATTTGTTTTTCTTTTAAACTCAAAAAGTTACAATCAAAAACCCATGCCCTTTTTGGGATTTTTTGTTGAGTTTTTAAAAAGGATTGATTGTTTCGGTGGTTTATTTTTTTATGCGGACTTTATAACACAACAACAATAACGTACACATTTTACAAACTGTTAATACATTACACTCATACAAACATATGTATGTAGCCAAGGAAAGGCAAAGGATTTTTTTTTTTTTTTGGTTATATTCACATATTCAAAGTTAAAGCTGTTGCTGGTGATGACGATGACGATGATGAGGAAACAAGAAAGGGGCATGTGATATAGGTTACTCGTACTTTTGGTTTAGTTGCTGGTTGAGTGAAAGGTTGAAGTTTTTTTTTCTATACAAACATTTATTTTTTTTAACTCTTTTTATTTTGTTTTTCGTAGCATGTTTGTTACAGGGCTTTACCACAACTTACACAGACACATTCACTTTGTGTGAAGCGCGGAGTTTGTGGTTTTGTAACGTTTTGTCGTTTTTAACATATTGCTGAGATTAGGTTTCTTTTTTATTTTAAATATATTTTTCACCACCAAAAAAAAAAAAATTTTTTAATTAAAAATCTTATGGGTTTTTGAATTTTTGCTGGTTATTTCATCATGCTCTACGGGATATAAATATATATATATATATTTTTATATATTTTAAATTAGTGCTGATTTGTCAAAGGACTAACAAAGTTGTTGTGAATTTCCAAACCAAAATTAATAATTAAAAAAATATATGCAAGTTATTTCCTTAATCATTGTATCACTGTTACATTTTCGGAATTAAAGTGCACAAAAAAATATTGTTTGTTTATTGTTATATTACACATGAAATAAAATTGTTTTTACCAATTTGTGTAAATTGTTTTCACCACGGTGTATATGTTACAAATGAAACAAACAAAAAAATAATGAAAAAAAAACATTACAGAGGTGAAAAACCTTCATGGATGTAAAAACCTAGTTTTTAGTGACATAAACTTTTTGAGGTGAAAACCTGTTATTGTGGTGAAAAAAATGTTTATGGTGAAAAAAAATTTTTGAGGTGAAATAAAAATTTGAGGTGAATTTCAAATATTATTCACCTGTTAGGATCTGGTGGAAAAATAAGATGTATATTTTATATACAAGGCGGTACCAAGAAATTGTACTAGCATACTAGTGCATTATACACCAATATGTATTATAAAATTTAGAAGTAACTTTACATTCTCACTCAAAACTTTAGAACCGCTGGACCGATTTTACTCATTTTCAACACCAAACTTTCTGGGAGGATGTCAATCAGTTTAGATAAAATTGAGGAGTTTCTATTACATTTTCACGCTGTGATCGTCGTTTCAGCAGACATACGGAAAGAAAGACAGACGGGCATTTGCTAAATCGGCTTCAAATTGAATAAGGATCAACGTTGAAAATATAGATGTATGTGTTATTTCATAGACACATTTTACCACACAGTCATATATTCACTTCCAACACTATACTATATATTATACCACTCACCCAAGTTATAGTACACTTGGGGGTAGTGCGATAATTGTAAGAGAGAATATTAAGCATAATGAAGAGGAAACATTTTGTACAGAAATGTTTCAAGCTACAACAATAAGTGTAACAAAAACAAAAGGTGAAATATCTACAACTGCTCTTTATAGCCCTCCAAGGCATACAGTTAAAGACAACGATTATAAAACTCTAATTAAGAGACACAAGCAAAAAATTTACATGCTTTATATGTATAAAGCTACTGTAATTTTAGTAAAAAATGTAAAAACAACTAATAATGTCGTAAAAACAGCTGACAATTTTTCATTACAAAAATTCTAAAACAACTGTAAAATTTGGTAAAAACTACTGGTTCTTAACAGTTATTTTATAGTGTAACAGTGTTGATAAAAAAAAATAATAATCTGTTCTCTCAATTACAATAAAAATTTGTATATCGTACATCCTACTTAAAATTCAAAGGTGGGTGTTGACTTTAACTCAAATAATATGTTTTGGGGCTCTCGTCTTAATACAACTAAAGGGCGCGAGCTTTATTGTGTAGCTAGAGACCTTGGATGTGACTTTGTGTCCACAGGAAAGCCGACATATTGGCCCACTGATCCGACAAAAGTAACACATCTGATTGATTTTTTCGCCACTTGCAATATATCTTATAATTCTATTACAATCTAAGATAAAACTGACTTAAGCTCAGATCATACTATAGTAAATAGTCCAATAAATATACAGACTGGAGTTATTTTAGATATACTTTAAAAAATATTATCGAAAATGCAGGCTATATATCGAAAATAAGTGAGTTAGAAGACTTTGCTGATAACTTTACCCAACAAGTGCAAGATGCTGCTTCGAGAAGTATACAACCAACGAAAGAAAATAAAATAGGTTATCATTATTCAAAAGAAATTTTGCTCTTAATAGAAAAAAAAACGAAGGCTTCAAAAGAAATGGCATCAAACTAATTTGAGTATCCTGTACATGATTAGACATAATAAATTTTTTATTTTATCTTTTTGTGAGGAATTAAAATAAATATCACGAACGTTACACCAACTTTACTAAAACATAATCTTTAAAATACGAATTTTTAATAAGAATGTATATTTAAGAGCATAATTTTTATTTTAAAGAGCATAGTTTCTGTTTTAAAGGCATTTTTTATGGTCATGAAATCGTTTTTTATAGCATATGAGTTATCAATAATTGGCACTCATTTAAATTATTTAAAAACATAAACAAAATGACTTACCGATCATCAATTACATAATGCGTGAATTATAAACGTAAAGTAATATTTAAAATATTTTTTTGAAATGACATTACTTTGTCATTTTTTGTAAACATGAGGGTAAGGTATATATTTTTAAAATCAGAAACTAAAATTTAAAGCACAAGAGTTCATTTACATTTTGAGCAGCCCATTATTGACAGTGAATATATATAGTATGTATAGTGACTGTAGCACAGTTGGCAGAGTGCTAGCCTAATAACCAGAAACCCCAGGTTCGATCACAGTGAGACCACGTTATTTATTTAATTAAAAAAAAAAATTGTAATAATTTTTTTATATATTTTTTTTTTTTTTTAAGAAAATCTATTTATATACACATTACTTTTCCCAACCCGGTAAACATAAAAGTAACCAGTTACTTTACCCCTACTAGGTAGGCTCATTACCATTAGTTTTTGGCTCATCGCCTGTTAAATTCATCAGTGAAGTAAGGTATATTGTTATGCGTGGCGCCCTATGGCGATACATTACTTTAACCATTATTTGGTACAGAGTGGTTTTGCTGAGTATTTCTGCTTTCCCTGCTAACTAATAACTACCACTCACTCGATGCTTATTAAGGAGCAAAATATAGTAAAAAGAAGTAAAAAAAATGTTTAAAGTGGATCTTCACTTTCCTTGAAGCGATTGAAGTTACCGGTTGTAGTCAAAAAAAAATGTTTCTGTTTTTAGTAAATTATTGGGTAATGAGTTCCACAGACATATGGTATTTATAAAAAATTGCCAACTAGAGATTAAAGTTCGATATCGAAATTGTGTAAGAGTATTTCCTCTATTAGACCGTGCAAATTGAAGGTGTTCAAATAAATAAGTTGGTTCTTTGGTATATATTACTTTGTGAGGTAGAATTAATGATCTTATCCTAAGTAGGTTCACGAGGTTAACTCCGTACAAAGACTTAGAATAATAAGAAGTTCCATTATATCTCTTAATACGGTATACATAACGTAAGATTGCATTATAAGCTACTAATAATCTCCCCTTACTTTCTGAATCACAATAAGCAAACATTTCACAACCTTATAGTAACTTCGGCATAAGGAAAGTTTTCGCGTGGAGCACACGAATGTTTAAAGGTGTAAGATGTTGTGTAGTGTACAATGTTCTGAACATTCCACATACATTTCCAGATGCAGAATTAATATGAATGATTGTTGTGACGCAGCTATGCTTAGGCCGAAAGCCAGATTGATGTTTAACTAGATGGTGATTAGTTAAATATTTACTCATTTGCTTATATACCAGACGTTCAAATACTTTAGATAGGTATGGTAGTATTAAGATAGGGGCGAAATTCATTTCCAGTTTTCTGAACATGAATGATATTTGCATATTTCCAACAATCTGGAAACTGACTGTTGGAAATATGCGAAGATCATTCCTGTTCAGAAAACTTTTAGGTGTTTTAAAGGGTTATTTTTGTTATGGTATCAGTTAGTTTTATTAGAAATGTTAATGTAATTGCAAATATCTGACTTACACTATATTTTTAAACTTGCCTGTTTACCGCAATGTTAACGGAAAAATAACACTTTATATTACTTAGAGTAAGCAAAAATTATACTTGACGAAAGTTGATAGTTTTTACATAAAACTTGGAAAGGTTGACTCAAAAAAGTTTGAAAATAGAAATACATTCTATTGACATGACAGTTAAAGCAACTGAAATTTCAGTTAAAAAGGTTGAACACATTTAACAAATATAGTAAAAACAACTAACAATGTCGTAAAAACAACTGACAATTTTTTATTACCAAAATTCTAAACCATCTGTAAAATTTGGTAAAAACTAATGGTTTTTAACAGTTAATTTCTAGGTATTCCAAAAACTTGCGTTATTAAAAAAATAAAAATAATTTGTTCTCTCAATTACAATAAAAAAAATTGTATATCGTACATCCTACTTAAAATTCACAGTCATAATACCAAGCGCTACTCCAGCTATAACGTTTTTATGCATTGGCGATACAATTGAAGTTTTAACGAATATCTGCAAGCCATGAACATATCAATACTAACAAACATAAACTAACCGAGATTTTTTAAAAAACTCGAAATAATCTTCCATTTTTAAATAACTCACAAAAATTTACTGTTTACAGTAAAATGACTATTATGCTAGTTTATTAATATATTAAAATAACTACTTCAAACAACTGTTGAAAAGTACATACATTTTCTTCAGGTTTTTTTTTGTAAATAACTGTCAAACAGTTGTCTTGTATTTTTTCATAGAAAAACAACAATAGTTGCAGTTAAAGACAACTACAACTGATTACTACGCAAACAACTGTTATATAGTAAGAGTAAATTTGTTTTGCCTGTTCACTTAAGCGAACAGTCTACATTAGGACACAATCCCTTAGTAATAGTAAAATTACCCAGGAAAAAATTACACATTGCAAAAAGAAGGTGATACCCACACTTACATATCTCATTGCAAAATGTAGTAACTGCAATACCAAACTCATTCCAACGATAGAGTCAAAAAAGTAAGTAGTATTGTAATAAATTCTTTAAATTTAAACCAAAATGAACTCAATAACAAAGCAATTATTTACTTAAAAGAAAATAACAATGTTATTAACTTATATGTTTAACTTTTTGTAATCAAGAGTAATCATATACTTTTTCTGAATAAAAGGACGTCGTTGGAAGTAGTTCCTTATTTTGAAAAAAGAAGTTATACAACTTTAAAGACTTTATCTTAAAAATTTTTAAACAAATTTTTATTTGCATTAAAATAATACTAAAAACAGAAATTGCATGTTGCGTCAATTTTGTTAAACTGTGGTTAGGTATAAATTAGGGAAGCGCACGTGAGCAGAAAATTGTGAGTGGAAGTTGAAATTACTGACATTATCGTGAGTGAGTGTGAAAAAAAATTTTCGAGGGCGATTGTGCGTGAGACATATTTTTGTTTTTCAAATTTGAATCGTTCTTTTTTTTTGAAAAATTTATATTTTCGTGGTTTATAGCTCCAAAATTATGACAAACCCATGTTATAATAAGAATTCGATGTTTCACTTTTTAGGCTTTTATTTCCGTTTCAGTTTTGATCGTTATATGTGAGTGACCTAGGAGAATCACGTGTGAGTAAAAGTTAAATATACTTATGGAACTACTTCTTTTTTTTAAATGTAAGTACTTCTTATTTTTTCAATGGAACTATTTCTTTATTAAAAAATGTATGTAGTTCTTAAAAATATAAAGTAAATGGTTCTTCGGTAAAAAAAATAATCAATTCTAAAGAATCAATTATTTTAGTCGCAGGCCCTGTTAAAAGAATCGAGTAGGTAATCTAGTAAGGAATGCGTTCTGCCCAAAATGCTTGATTACAAACCCGCTTACCTTTTTGGAAATTTTTTGCTGGGTCATTACTCCTAAGTTACATAATCTTCTTTTTATAATCGTCTTCATCTATTTGCCTTTAATAGTTTCTAAATACTTTGAAAACACTTCTATTTCAAAAATAAACATATTAATTAAGAATTAAAATGTTTCCTAACGTTTGTTTTAATTTCCTCTATCAACATTAAACAGAAAAATTGTCATAATCAAAAAACACCATTAGCAACAGAATAAAAATAAAAAAAAAAACTAAAACTTTGTTTGTATATTCAAATCAAATACATTTTAGATTTCTTTGATTTTAATTGCCTCAATTAAGTTTATTAATTAGGTACAATTAAAATCAAAATTTACACAGCTTTCAAAATCCACTTAACTAATAAAACATTCGAAAACGAAAAAGAAAATACAATAAAAAAATTTAGATTTAAGGTCGAAAAAAGCAAATAAGCAAATACTTACACAAATAAAAAACGCCCAATTAAAAACACTTTTGCACTACCTCATATTACAACCATACACCCACCCATATTTACTTACACCCTTAACACCTCCAATACAATAATATAACCAATTATAAAACACTTTGGCTCCTGATATTTTCATGGCAATTCAAATATTTCATTACAAATCCATTATAACCCTAACAACAGCAAAACAGCAACAGCAACAGCTATACCAACAACATCAGTAACACTAACAATGTCGTCAATAACGAACAACAAACAGCAACAACATAAAATATGTAAGAGAAAAAACAAACTACAACAACAATGAAATTGTAATGGAATGAAATGAAATGAAATCATCAAGAATTTAAGCAAATATTTTGAACGGAAATAAGCTCAATTATTTTTAGAGCTTCACAATGGTATGTTGTTGAAAAATTTGGGATATATTGTATGGCTCGTGATAGATGTTTAAATTCGTTTTTATTTTGTAGTTTTAATGGCAAAAGGTTGAAAAGATTTTGTAATTGGTGTCAGAGAAAAAAAAAAATTTAGTGATTAAAAAAAGAACTAAATACAAAAATATTTAATTGGAATTTGAATATTTTATAAAAATCGAAATACTAAAACAGCAAAGAGAATTGAAGTACGAGGGTGGATCAATAAGTCCGTGACTTTTCGAAATTCCCTCGTAGTTATATGAAATGCAATACTGCTCCCATCAAGTACCACCTGTTAATAGACTACTGTCAAATTTTGAGCAAGTTCCGTCATTTACTTTGCGTTTAAACAGCTGTTCAAAACATACAACCAAGTGGATTTTTTTATAAAGGGGAACAAAGTGAATTTCGAGTGCTCATTATACGATATATTTTGCGAAATAAACCATCAATCAAACCAAGGAAAAGCTTGATAAATACTATGGATAATACTATGGATGCACAATTTCAATGGTAAAAACGTTGTTTACTGACTTTAGTTGTGGTCGCACAAGTACAAATGACGCTGAACGTTCTGGACGTCCAATTGAGGTCAATACACCCGAAAATGTCGAAAAATCCACTATATGGTGTAGGCCGATCGAAGAGTAAAAGTACGTGAGATTGTTGATGCCATTGGCATTTCATATGGCAGTGTGGTTTGGATTTTAAATGATCAGTTGGGTTTAAGAAAGCTGTCTGCAAGATGGGTGCCGTGATTTCCCTCAATTGACCATAAACGTAATCGTGGCCAATAAGGTGATGGTAACAGTTTTGTGGGATGCACGCTTGATAATCCACATCGATTACCTTTAAAAGGGAAAAACAATAAACGCCGAATATTATGCCAAATTATTGGAGCGATTTAACGTGGATTTAATAAAACAAACGACCTCATATAGCCAAGAAATGCCTATTTTATGGACCTCGAAAAATCCTATTTTTTGGAAGGGATACAAAAATTGGAGAAACGTTGGACTAATGGCCGCAATTTCAAGCAATATATACCTACTGGTGCTTAGATACCTACCGTGTACACGAACAAAATCGGGTAGGTATCTAAGCACCGGTAGGTATCTATTGCTTGAAATTACGGGCATAAGTGTATTGAGCTAAAAGGAGATTATGTTGAAAAATAATTTTTTGTTTTGCAAAAAAAAACTGTGTTTCATTCCAAAAGTCATGATTTATTGATCCGTATATAAGACATTTATTTATTTTTTTTAACCTTGGACTCCCATACGTATGAGTAATATTTAAATAATCATACGCACAGTAGTTCAACTCTTAGACCAGCATTGGGGGAATTTCATCGATGTTCTTTGCAATTAGGCAGCTACATACACACAAACAAATCGTTGCCAAGTAACTAAGAGCATTTAAACTAATAAAGTTTTTTCCCATAAATTATTCAATAATTAAGTAGAAAAACAAGTAGAAACTTGGTAAAATGTTACTAGTTTTCGCTTAACTTTTGTCAATAAACTTTATTAGTGGAAATCCTCCTAATTACTTGTCAAAAATTGTTTATGTGTAGGTTTCAAATTAGTTTTACAAAGTTTTAGTAAATTATTTATTTAGTAAATTATTTATTTTACTAAAACTTTAGTTCAAAATAACAAAAGATAGGAGTCAAAATTACACAAAAAATTCGAAATTACACACACTATTAAAAATAATTTATAATTTTATGTTCTCATGTTTCTGATAATCTGAGTGATTTCTACAAGAAAAAGTCCACAGAATCTAAAGATATAAATATCTGATTTTTTTAAAGAAAAATCGTACACTCATAGAAATAAACCTGCAAAAATGGCAGAAAAGGCTAATATTAGTTAATTTTTTTTTGCTAAATATTAATAACACTCAAAAAAATGAGTTAGTAGAAAAGTTAGTAAAATATCTTGTAAATCAGGTATACTATTTTTCAGCAAATTTTTTTGCTAAAATTATGTTTTAAACTAATATTTTAGTTATACTTAGTCAGCATTTAACTGTTTTGAACTAATGTTTTACTAATATTTTACTAATATTTTACTAATTCATTTTTCTAAAAAAAAACTGTGCTGATTAGCACATCATTAGTTTGAAAGACAACCAGATTAAAAGTTATACGGATTGTAAATGTTACATTATGTTATTTCGTTTCTATAATTCTCTGCGGCATTAGTGTTCCTTTAAAAGATAGCATCATTGAAAGATAATTTTGTTTATGTTGTATATAATTATTTCTATATATTTTCAGATATTACATTAATTCAATGTGGGAGTATGAAAATATTTATATTTTGTAACGTATTGTAATTAAAAAGAATCACAAAAATATGTTTTATGATTTTCAGCAAAATAAATTAACTAAAGTAAAAAGTTGCTACAAATTGTTTGAGTTTTTTTCAGTCTACTAATATTCAGCAACAATTTTATTAATGTTGAGCAAGGGTTTTTTAATTTCTAATCCACTAAGTTTTAGCAAAACTTTTGCTGAATCTACTAATTTTGTTGCTAAAAATCAGCTGCTGATTTTCAGCACTCTTCAGACTAAAATTTTGCCGACTCAGCAAAATCTTTTGCTGACTTTACTAACCTTTTTATTTGAGTGTATAAGAGCATTAAAAATAAAGCTGTTCACTTTATTACATTTAAGTTATTTTCGAGTTGAATTATAGTTAATTGAAAATAGCAATTTACTCTGTTAATATTAGCAAAAACGTTTACTAAATATTTGTAGACTAAAAAAGGCAAACAAAAACTATAATACTCGTATCAACAACATTTTTGCTATATTTACCTAAGTTTAAGTAGAATGCAACAAATAGTAGATTTTGATAAAAGCAACAGAAATTTTTGTTAAAAAATTAAAGATTGATGATTTCGGAAGTGCAGATTTTTATTTGCATTAAAAAATTCAAAGAAAAAACTTTAAAAATTTAAAATTTTTTTTTTTTTTTTTTTTGCTAAACATAACTAAAATAGTATAGATTCAACAGATTTATTCTTGGTATTCTTATCTTATTTAGCAAAAAATATGCTAATATGCTAATTTTTAGTAGTTTTTATTTTTACAAATTTTGTTTTTCTACTTCTGTAGAGATCTTGATGGGAAATAGTTTTTGAAATCTGTACGCCTCTGTTTTACACACATGGGCTTTCAATATGGAAGCATTTTCAGAATAAAACAGATTTTCTATTTTTATAAACTCCCTAAAATGTTTGAAGCGTTATATATAAAAATATCTTTACAATTAGTTTGATAATTACATTATAAAAAGTCCTTAGAATATACGGAGTTTTCTAGAAATTTCTTTTTATAGAATATAGCCTCTCTACAAATGGATCAGTTCTTTAAAATTGTTTGTAACGGAAAGTTTATAGTGTCCAATACACTTCTCAATGCTTTTTTATATAAAATAGTCATTAGAAACTTTAAGCTACCAATAAATAAAATCCTCAAAATCTAAAATTTACCAAAATAAACAATAGTGTACATATATTTGAAATTACACATGAATGTAATTTCACATAGACTACACAATCAATTCAAAATTACACACAATTTGTGTAATTACACAAGAAGTGGCAACACTGATTTTTTTGTTTGCAAAATATACCGATGTCTACTAAAGCATTTCTAAAAAAAAAAATATATATGAGCTATTTCAAAAATTTTCGATATCCTCAAAATCTAAAATTTACTAAAATAAACAATGATGCACATAAATTTGAAACTACAAATGTATGTAATTTCACATAGACTATACAATCAAGTCAAAATTACACACAATTTGTGTAATTACACAAGAAGTGGCAACACTGATTGTTTTTGTAAAATATATAGATGTCTAGTAAAACATTTCCAAAAAAAAAAAAAAACACATGAGATTTTTCAAAAATTTTCGATACCAGTTAAAACTGCTTAACTGAGGAATTGTGTATAAATTACTGGCAGAACTCTTGTTTAAGAATCTTTATCAGAGTTTTCAAAGTGGTCTACAAATAACGTTGAAAAAGAATTGGTTGAGACCACCTTGCCAATGTTGTCAAATAGTGTATTACCAGTGTTATCCAGTCAAAAATTGCCAACAGCTCAAAAGTCTAACCACTGCAACATACATATATTTTATAAAAATTGTGATGCTTTGTTTGAAATAGCTTGTAGTCAGAAAGTTCAGGGTTCCATTCCGGTTTCAGGCATAATTTTTTTTTGTGATTTTTTTTTGTAATTTCTATACTATTTTTTATGTATAAAATTGATTTTTGTGTTACTGGAAAAGCTCTAGTAAGACCCACTTTTGTTTTTGTTTTCCCAACCTTATCTAGTTGTTTCCAGCAAACGTTATGTCAATGCTAGAATATTTACCCAGCAGTTATAATTTTTGAACTGACGGACTGTTTGTATAATGATGTTATCATTTTTGAATTGGGAAATCACGTTTTCCCTGCGCTTGTAGCATCAGTTAAACATATTTAATAAATTTGACAATATGAAGTTAAATAATTAAGTAAAAACCTTCTACTAAAATTAAATCAAGTGCAATATAATACCACATACGGATGGTAAAAGAAAAATAAAATGTAAATTTTTGAAAAACAAATTGATCATAAGGGTCAATGAATAGAAAACAAATATATGGTTGATGGACGCTATATAGAATTAAAATACATTTAATTCAAGATGCAGACCACCCTTAAGAACGTCAATGCTTGATCAGGTATATACAGTGGGGAGCACTTGTGAGTAGTACTTTTTACACCTAAAGATTCAGGCCGAAAAATGTTTGAACTAAATTATACCTTTTTAAACGTACAAGGTACGCTGAATCCAAATCTGGCCTTAGACTCGCTCTCCGACATCAGGCGTTCGAGCTATATTAACGAGAAAAGTATATTTTTTGATCAAAATGCTCCAATTTTTGACCTTTCTGGAAACACATTTTTCATAATACTTGTAACGTCACCTGAACAAACTACTCTTACCATTTTTTTCAGTTTTTCAATTTTTAAGATAACTTATTTCCTTACGACAACGTCTGATGTCGGAGAGTGAATCTAAGGCCAGATTTGGATTCAGCGTACGTTGTACCTTTAGAAAAGTAGAATTTAGTTCTATTGTCGAACATTTTTCGGCCTGAATCTTTAGGTGTAAAAAGTACTTACATGTACTCACAAGTGCTCCCCACTGTATATCAACACACAACAGAAAATCGGTGATGGACAACTTGATATTTTTTTAATCTTTTCGAAGAAGTTTATCCAACAGCTTTAAATCTTAAAGCTATTTTATTTGACAGGGTTGCCAGTGCAACTGCTAATGATATCATTACTGGTAACAAAAAATTTAAAAGTATTTGAAGCTAAAAACTCAAAAATCCGTCATAACTGGTTTGTGAGAAATTTTGTAACTTTAAACACAAAAAAACTTGTTTAAAAGCGGTTAAGAATTGTGGTCTGAAATGTTTTTTTTTTTCCAAAAAAGTGCTTATGGAAACACTGTACTCCGAGCCAAAAAGGCATTTGAAAATTTTTTAACGTAAACATTTTATTAATTTTTCATTAAAGTTTTAAATTATTTTTTTTTCTCGCATTTTTTTTTATAAAACACATGGCTTAAGAATATAGCTAAGCATCTAGTAGGGCATTCAATCGGTTAACCGTTACTCGATTAATCGCTGAATTTTAGTCGAACATTTGTTCGATGAAATTAAAATGGCCACTTTCGCTTAACGAATAACTCGAACAATTTTGTTCGATTAATCGACTTAATCAAGTAAATACAAATTTATTCTATTTCAGTCAAAGTTTTATAAAAAAAAAATAAAGTTTATGTTTTTACGTGGCACCACAATATGATCCACACTGAACTGACAATAAATTAACTTAATACCACCGCTTTGCCATTCGAAATAAATGAGTAACGTGAATGGATTTAGCATTGTTATGTATAGGCTAACACATACACACAGAGAAATAAAGTGCCAACCGAATTGAAAAGTGTATTTTAATGGTAACAACTTCTAAATTCAGTTAGTACAACGTTATTTACATTAGGTTTCTGAATAGTTTGGGTGTTACATATAACATTTAGTTGAATTAACCGAACATTTTTGTGAAAGCTACTGTTCAGTTGTTCCGACCCACTAAAAATCGTAATAACTAAATTTAAGTCGAAGTAACTGAATTTCAGTTGGCAAATAGCTAAATTTTTTTCTGTGTGTACATAAAAGGTTGGCATACAACAATTTTTTTTTTTTTTTTAAAGTATTTTGAATGAAAGTGTCGAACATTTTTGAAATATAAAAAATCAGTATGGAGCAGTCTCATACGTATGAGTAATATTATATTAACCATACGTACTGTAGGCATTCTGTTGTTATAGTAATGAAATTTAATACAAATCAAATTGATTTCATATGATTATAACACAAAATAATATTCTTTTAAAATCTTCAATATTCTTTTCTACATATTTTCTCAAATAATTGTAAATCTTTTAAAAATAAATTGTCTATCCAGTTGGGTGATAATAATCTAAATGACAATACATATACATATAAAAAAGGAATCATAACAATCAGAGTCAACAACAAGGTGAGTACTACTGTGTGTTTTAGGTTTCAAAAGGTGTTCGTTGGCAATAGCAATGATTTTTGTGGTATTTATTTTCACCAAAAATATTAAAGAAAACAAAAATACTATAAAAAGTATGTTGAAATACAACAAAAGGTTGGAATAATAATAAAAAATAAAACACAATCACAATTCCCAAAATACAATGAAGAACAAAATGTACAAGAAACTCAGTGGTATCGTAAATTTGCAAAATAAAGAACATTTGGTTTTTATTCAGAATTTTATACGTATATAAGGTATATAAGGAGTTCTATAGATAATGGTTGAATAACCAATTTGAATACCTTTTTATACCCATCACCAATACAGGGGAACGGTATATATTGGTTCGTGCAGACTCTTCACGTATCCTTGTAATCAAACTTTAGGTCGTAAATCTGAGAATTATTATACGCACTTTGAAACATAAGATTATATTGGCCCAAGGACATTTTGAAGTACACACATAAAAATATTTTGTGCTCACGTGTTCATCTCTAATTAAAAATTTCACGCAAATCCGATGCAAAATTATCAAACATAATATTCTATAATATTCTTTGTTTTATGCAATGGGTACAAAGTTTTAACGAGTATAACTCTGGAACTGTAGGAGCAAATTTAAAAAATTATATTTACAAAATTATTTAAAATTTAATTATTTTTTTTTTAACTGCATCATTATTTTTT
Source organism: Delia radicum (assembly GCA_021234595.1). Classification (NCBI taxonomy): domain Eukaryota; kingdom Metazoa; phylum Arthropoda; class Insecta; order Diptera; family Anthomyiidae; genus Delia; species Delia radicum. The sequence continues at coordinate 198,632,337 of CM037852.1, forward strand.
TAACTTTATTATAAATTTTAAAAGTTATAAAGCTAAAAAAGCTCAAAAATTACAAAAAAAATCAAATATAACCCATGCCAACTAAGTAAATGGACAAAATTCAAATATATGTAAATAACAAGATTTTTTTTGCCCCAAAATTAATGTCAATAAAATCTGATATTATAAACATTATTGTAAATATTCAAAAGTAAAAAAATTTAAAATGAAAGAAGTTGAACAAACCAGTTTAAGAAAAAATGTCTATGAAGTGCTTGAACAGTATTCTAAAAATGAAGTGCTACATCATTCAAAAGGGTTTGAAAATTGAAAAAAGGAAAAATTCGCAAAAAAATACTCCAAATGAACGGTAGTGTTTCTACCAGAAGAAGACAGTACACTGATAGAATTTTACTTCATAGTATTAATGAAACGATTTCATTGAAATCGATTCATTGGTTTAATGAAAAATTTCATTAACTGAATGAAAACTCATAAATATTGGTATTTTTTTCATTAACATTTTTAGGATTTTTTCATAATTTCATAAAAAAAATTCATTAAATCAAAGAAAAATTTTCAAATTTTTTTTCAATAAAATTTTTGACTTGCAATAAGAAAAAAAATTTTTTTTTGTACTGTCATTTTGAAATAAAAAAAAAACTGAAAAATTTCTTTTAAACCGAATTAACCAAAACTTTGATATAAATAATTTTCTTTTATTAAATTTGCCTAGAGCTAACAGTTTTTGACGAATTTGAATAGTTTTTCACTAAATTCCAGGGAACAGATTATCTAAGAAAAACGATTTAGTTTTGTTCAAAACGATACCTAAATCATTTTGACGATGTTACACAAAAACGTTATGCTAAACTATAATAAATTTTTGTTTTTCAACAACATTGTTAACAATATTTAACATTTTTGTCTAATATGGTCGTAATTTAACTCAAAAAGTGGACAGTAATCGTAGATCGTTCTATAGAATTCCTAGCCAGATCGATAAAAAATTACATATTTTGTACCGACATATAAGAAAATATGTCATATTTTAACACAAATTACAAAAAATGTAAAGAAAGATTGAATAATTTTGTAAATTAAAACAATAAAAACAGAAATAAACTAAATCGGTTTTTTTTTTTTAGTTCAGCTTTTAATATTTTAATGCCTGTTAATTATATTTAAATGATGTTTTCAATCATTAAAGTTCTTAATATACATAATTTAAAAAAAGTACAATAATTAAAATGGATAAATAAATTTTATTTTCAAAATTTGTAATTTGTATGCTAAAATAATCATAAAAAGTGCAAATTATTAACTTTCAACGAAAATATTTTATACAAACTATGAGTTTTATTCATTAAACACATGAAACTTTCATAACGATTAGGCTAGTATTAATGAAAAAAACTTCATATACTTTATGAAATTTTCATTGGGTCAATGAAACCATTCATGAAAATTGATTTAATGAAACACCTTTCATTGACTCAATGAAACGTTTCTTTGGGGACTTTTTAATGAAAAAAATCATTAGATTAATGAAGGAATTCATTAATACAACGCACAAATTTCTATCAGTGTACCCAGATATATTGAATAACAATTGGCAGAGATACCAACAAAATGCAGACAACTAAGAAAAAACTTCGTGTAACAAAATGTGCACATGATTTTGGATGAGGAAACATACCTTTCTTTTGTTTGGAACAATGGAAGTAGTTAATTCTGGATTTTATTCTGGTGACTTGAAAAAACTCCCTACATTAATGAATGTTTAGCAAAACTGGACAAATTTATCAGAGATAGACACTATAAAGCCGACATATTAGTTTGGCCAGATTTAGCAGGCAATAATTATGCCAAAAAGACGTTAGGATGGCTTAATGCAAAAAACATACACACATAGAAAAATTTAGCTATTTGTCAACTGAAATTCGGTTATTATGACTCAAACTTGGTTATTAGTAATTTCAGATGGTTGGCACAACTTAACATTAGTTTCCATAACAAAGTTCGGTTAATTCAACTGAATTCTAGTTGCAATAACCAAAATATTCAGATATCCAATGTAAATATCATTGTACTAACTGAATTTATAAGTTGTTACCATTAATATACACTTTTCAATTCGGTTGGCACTTGATTTCTCTGTGTGTACCTTTTGTACCAAAATACTCAAATCATCCAAACGTATCAAAAGCACGTCCAATAGACGACTTTTGAGGTATTTCATGGCAAAAAGTGTATGAAAATTATTGGTAAGCCGATTACTCAGAACAAATGAAGAACAAATTTATAAACAGTGTAAAAAAATTTACTTGATTTTCGTCCAAAGCATGATTGCAGGTATCAAGCATAAAATATGCTAACTAGAAGACCGTGGTCCTTTGGCTCTCTACAAATATTGATTCTGTGTTTTAAATACAAATACCTAAAAAAAAAAAATAGTTTTTTAATTACAAGACTTTTAAAATTGTCCATCGAATAAATTGGCATACGCTGGCAGAATTATCCTTCACGATATTAATGAAACACTTTCATAGCACTTTTTTCGTATGTTCAATGAAGAATTTCATTATATCCAAAACATTTTATTAATATTAATCCTTGGACAAACACATGGTTCTGGCCAGGCATATTTCATTTTTGAGCGTTAATTAAACATACTTCTAGTTTAGGTAGATACCTGTATTTCCCGGCAGTCGCCTAAAATATTGTTGGCTTTCTATCTGTAAAAAAAAATTCAAAAATATCATTCCAACAAGAACGAAAACTGAAAAAGAAAAAAGTCCCCCTCGAACAAACACATATGCCTGGCCAGACCCTTAACCTTATATCACTGTGCAGCTACGTTCCATAGAAGAACAAAGCAGTAAATCTACTATACACTGTGCACTACAACAAGAAAGTTGAAGGCGTAGCAAAAAAAACCGGAAGCTATATTATTTTTCAATTCAACAAAGGCCGGCGTTGATACAATGGACCAAATGGTAACGCATTACTATACAAAACGGTCACCCAGACGTTGGACATTAGCGTTTTTTTGCAACATGATAGACGTCGTGGGATTAAGCGCTTACATCATATGCAATGAAAATATAGAAGGAACCAGAAAAGAGAAGCGACGATTGTTCTTGAACACGCTGAGTAAACAATTGGTGCTTGCGAATACTGAAAATCTCATGACCAACAACCATATTTTGGGACAACATTCAACCCTTTTGGCCATTGAATCTTTCTTTGGAAGGCCGTTGAATATTCCCAGCAACATGCTGCCTAACCAACAAAGCGGCCCTAGCACACTGAATTCCAGAAAAAATTGCAGAATTTGTCTCAAGCAAGACGAAAAGCTGCGTAGGAAGACACGTTTTTACTGCAATAAATGCACTAATCCTGTGTGCCAACCACATTCTAAAGTTGATTATACTTGTTTTTCATGCATTCCACAAAATGAATGAAAATTTTTTTACATTTTTACCAAAATAATATACGAGCATACTTCATTCAATTCAAAGTTACGGTACCCTTTTTGCCATACAAATGCATGAAAACGTATAGGGGTCTGGCCAGGCATATGTGTTTGTTCGAAGGTTTCAGAATATGTGTTTGACGGGGGGTTAAGAAATTTTTCATAAATTTTTTATTATAAAACTTCATAGTTCCATAAACAAAATTTATTCGATTCATAAATAATGTACTCATAAATTTAATGAAAATTTTCTGTAGAGCTATGAAATTATTTTAAAGAGTTAATTTTTTCATAAAATTTCATGAATTTAAAACTTTAGTTTTAAGATTTAATTCTCAAGTGATCAACATATTCCATAAAGTACTTTATTATTTCATGGAGTCTTTTATTAATTTTGAACTTCTATGAAATTGTTTTAAAAATCATATGAATCGGTTCATTGGCTTAATTCAAATGCATTTTTCAAGACATTCATGAATAGTTTTATTAATTCAAAAAACTTTTTAATATCTAAAAAATTTATGAAAGTTTTTCATAAATTCTATAAACGCTTCATTGTCAGAATGGTTCATTAGTTTCCGAAATATTTTCATAAATTCTTTAATGAAACGTTAATGAAACGTGTTTCATAGATTATATGAAAAGTTTCAATGGACAAGTTCCAGTGACAATTTTAATCAAAGCTATGAAGAAATTCATTACTGAAGTGAAGATAATTCTCCCAGTGTAGGTTGTGGTAAGCAGTTGTACAAAAGTATTGCCAAAACTTATGGTTTAGGCACTTAAAAAAATAAAATTAGGATATTTTTTTTTTCAAAAATATTGACCCAGAAGCTAAGATAATTTGGTTACTAACCAAGTTATAAATAAAATTCAAAAACTCGATTTTTGGAAAAAATATAGACTTGCGCGACCTCTTCCGGAAAGTTTTAATAAAATCTCAAAAATAGTTTGACCCACCGAAAGTATTCAAAGACTCGCATTCACACATGAAAAACGAATAATAAAAACTGTTTGGCACACACTAGTGTGGAGTAGGTTGCACAGCGTGAAATGCCTTATATTTATTGTTATGGTGGTGATGGCAAAGATATTTATGGTTAAATAAAAAAAAAAAAAACGAATATAAAACGAAGACATAAAGTGTTAAATAAACAATATAAAAAATAAAAATTGAATTCAACGGTATGATGACTTTGGTTTAAATTTGTTATTGTCTGGTTTTAATATTAGTATAGCGGGGATATGTAAATACACAAAAGAGGGTTAAAGTATTAGAACAATAAAATAAAATTGATTTTCACGGCCATAGAGTTTTTAGTATTATACTACTCTGTAAAGCAGCGCTTTATAACAATTAAGAATTCATTTTTTGTTCTACAAACTAAGAATCTAAAATCTTTACACTCATATAATCCAAGTGTAAAAATACGAAATTTGTGTGAAAGTAACGAAAACTATTGCAAAACTAACTAATTTTAGTTTATTTTACAAAAGTTTTCGTTGTTTTAACATATTTTTCGTGGTTTTATATACTGAATATATAAATATATTTAACTACAAAAAAAAAAAAAAAAACGCTGATGTCTGAATTCTGTATTTATTAATACAACATTTGTAAACCTTTAAGACCGAACCTGTATGCAACAAGTTCTTGCTTTTTCAAGTTTAACGTAAAATAAAGGGTCCGCCATCTAACGTTTTTTTTCAAATAGTGATTATTTCGTGAATGGTAACACTTAGCTCATGTCTGATTTGACAGATAATTAGTTTTATCCCTCCGCTGAACGAATATGGTTGTGTATACGCTTTAATAACGCTGGGAAATATTGCAAAATTACTTTGAAAATCATGGTAATGTTGCAGAATGTGTGCGAAAATTGTCATTTTTCTTCGAAAATGAGCAAGGAGTGTCCGTTACAGTCAATGGCGATCGTTATTGGGCCTTGTTGAACGAATTTTTGTTCACAAAAATTGAAGAGGAAGATATTGGCAACATTTGGTTTCAACAGGAGGGAACAGGAAGCCATTGGTGAAATACAGCTGCACACAATCGATAATATGCTTAAAAATTGGACCGATCGTGTAGGCTACTGCATGGCCAGCCGAGGCAGCCATTTGAATGAAATTATTTTCCATTATTAACCGGAAGGATTGTACTTTCAAATAAAAAAAGAAATTTGAGAAAATATTCAGTAGTTTTTTTTAAAGCATTTTCAAAAAAAAAAAAGTTATTTGGCGGACCCTTTAATTTAAAAATTATAACACTTTCCCTATAGTTATTCATTATTTAATGAAATATAATTTAGTTAAAAATATAATAGAACTTTTTTTTAATTTCAATAAATCTTTTACTATTGGAAATATTCGCAATTTTAGTATAAACCATGAAAGCTCACAATCGCGATCTTGGGTCTCCAAGGGGTTATATATAAAAATTCGTTAAATAATATCTCAGAAATTTCGTTAGATTTTTATGGATTTTAAGAGGAACTTTAAAGTTGTTGTAATTTCTAAATTTCTTTAGAAATATAAAATTGTTTTTTTTTCGACCTTGCAATGAAAATGAAAATTATTCAAGTTCGAGGCCATACTCTATATTTCTTTATTAGGATATTGTCCTAACAAATAATCTATAGAGTTTTTTTGTTTTAAAATTTATTATTTGACTTTTTCAGGAATGTGTAAATTTGAAAACAAAAAAACTCTTAGGACAATATCCTAATAAAGAAATACAGAGTATGGCAGTTCTTTAGAAATTTTCACAAAAAAAAAAAATAATAAGATTAATACGTCTTAGAATGAAACCAAATCTAATTTATATATCACAACACGAGTTACAAAAAAGAATGATATGTAAACATATCTAATTAGGCGGATAATCAGATAGAATTTAATCCGAAAAATGGTGAATACAATTGTATCTACGTGGATCATATTAGATTGAAATCCTCTAAATTATTTACAATTGAATCCGAAATTTAGCCAGATATTATTGTACTTAATAATATCATAATACATAAAATTAGATACACTCACAATATTTTCACAATATTTATTTTCAACTGTTCAAAATTAATTCACAAAATCAATAAAACCACTAGATTGTTTTCGTTTATTTCAATACTCAATATAATATAACAAGTTTTTGTTTTAAAAAAGGAACTTTCGTTAATAGTTAAAATATTTAATGAAAATAAAAATTATTCAAGTTCGAGGCCATACTCTTTATTTCTTCATTAGGATATTGTCCTAACAAATAATCTATAGAGTTTTTTGTTTTCAATTTTATTATTTGACCCTTTCAGGAATGTGTTGATAGATCTATTTCGGGAATTTTCTAGGTTCCCATCATCAGAACACGTTTTGAAAGCGGTAACAATCCCATGCCAAACATCAAACATTCATATGAACTAGTTTACTCACTACATGAGAACTAATATACATATGAGTTTGAAGTTAAAGATTATAACCATTGATCAAAAAATAAATAGAAAACTTGTTTGATGTGCAAGATTCACCTCTGGTGGATATTCAATACACGTTTTTTGTTTTTATCTCCTTTTATATTTTGTAAACAAAAGAGGGGAAGTAAAAAACGTGTATTGAATATCCACCAGAGGTGAATCTTGCACATCAAACAAGTTTTCAATTTATTTTTTGATCAATGGTTATAGTCTTTAACTTCAAGCTCATATGTATATTAGTTCTCATGTAGTGAGTAAACTAGTTCATATGAATTTTTGATGTTTGGCATGGGATTGTTACCGCTTTCAAAACGTGTTCTGATGATGGGAACCTAGAAAATTCCCGAAATAGATCTATCAACACATTCCTGAAAGGGTCAAATAATAAAATTGAAAACAAAAAACTCTATAGATTATTTGTTAGGACAATATCCTAATGAAGAAATAAAGAGTATGGCCTCGAACTTAAATTATTTTTATTTTCATTGCACAATTAAAAGTCGGAAAAAACATAATTTTTATTTTTAATAAAAATTATAACAAACTTGTTAAAATATTTAGTTAAAATGAATATTTTAACTATTACCGGAAGTTCGTTTTTTTAGTTTATTGAATAACAGACAGAAAAGCTAAAATATATATTTCTTTGGTTATTTAACTGTATATTCCATTGAAACAACTTCACCGATTAAATTTTTAAATAACTGTTGAACATTTATTTAACAGTTCTTGTGAGTGTATAGTAGGCCGGGTCGATAAAAAAAGTTGTGCCGGTCACCCCCTAGAATTAAAGATAATTTGAAGAAGATTTGAAAAAAAAATTTTTTTTTTGCCACGCCCCTTGACCCCGCGCCTTTGGTTTTTATTTCCTGTGGCTCCATTTACAGTCCGATCGTAACGTGTGATATATCATTGTTTTTGGAATGACAACGGCTACATTTTCTACTTTGATCACTTTTGATTCCGACGTCAAATTCTAGAAGTGACTTCTGGAAACTCGATTTGGTACTCGAGGGTGGTAGAAATCGAGTTTCCAGAAGTCACTTCTAGAATTTGACGTCGGAGTCAAAAGTGATCAAAGTAGAAAATGTAGCCGTTGTCATTCCAAAAACAATGATATATCACACGTTACGATCGGACTATAAATGTAGCCACAGGAAATAAAAAACCAAATGCGCGGGGTCAAGGGGAGTGGCAAAAAAAAAAAAAATTTTTTTTCAAATCTTCTTCAAATTATCTTTAATTCTAGGGGGTGACCGGCACAACTTTTTTTTTTGTATGGGGTGCGACCCACTCTAGTGTATAGTTAAGTCCAATTTCGTAATAACTAGTACGCCGGTTTGCTTGTTTTGATTTGCGTCGTTTCGAAGTTGCGTCGCTGAAATATTTTCTGTGATTTCGAAGTTGCATTGTTTATGTTTCAGTTTGCTTCGCATGGCTTCGAAGTTGCGTTGCAAAAGCTTCGATTTGCATCGTTAATATGAAAATGTTTGTCGAAAATGGAAATGTTTGTGAACCAGAACACAAAAGGCGTAGCACTGCTAATATCTCTGTAGCGACACAGTTGATATCGCAACAGTGGACATTTTTTAAAATAATAATACGGACGAAGATCGCTATTTTAGAGTGTCAATAAATAAAAGTTTAGCAAGATTGCCAAATAAAACAGTAGAGATGGTAATCGATGTAGATAACACATGCTCAGAATAGAAAAATAAACGTATCGATTCAGATTTTTAATTTTATACAATTAATTCCATATTATAATTTTTTTATGTTCTGTCTTATGAATTTTTGTGATTTGATTTTAATAAAAACTTGTGTTCTAAAAATAATAAAAAAGTTATATATTTTTTTTTTTTGTTGAAAAAAACGATTTGTTTTTGTTAAAAAATAAATTTTTTTTTAATCGAAAAATTTATTTTTTCAGCTTGAATAAAGGGTAATGGAACCAATTAAATGAAAATCTGTAGAAATGTATAGGATATCGTGTTTCGGTTTGCGTCGGAATTCGCTGGTCCCCAGTACATACGCAAACCGGGATTTCAGTGTAAATGGTTAAATTTGTACTTTTATTAAATATAACGTAAATGTAACAAATATTTAAAATTTCAAATAATTCTGCATAAAACCTTATTGAATTTTTGTCACTTAAGTTAATATTAGCCTTTTAAAAGTGAGAAAAGTTCAAATAAAATTTTGAGTTTAAAACATTTCATTTTTAAATAAAATTAAGATAATACATTTGATTTGAAATTAATAAAGAATAATGAAATAATCAGTGTCCGACCAAAACCTATATTTTGTAGGTTTTTTGATATCTAGAGGCAATGATGACAAATTTTGGCATTGGAAACATGTTTGTTGAGCCGATTTAATTCGATTTTGTGTATAAAATTTAAGAGAAAAGCCGAAGTTTAGCTATAAAGTTAAAAGTTCGGCCGCCGAACTATTTTCAATTTGGCCGAACTTTCTGAGGCCGAACAGTGAATTCATTGCTACAGACTTTTCTTCAAATTTGGCACTCAAAATATCATCTAATCAGCCCAATAAACATTTTCCATCCGCCAAATTTGTCCATAATGCTTTAAAATACCGAATACAGACCAAATGCATTTTCTGGCCGAACTGTTTGGTCGGACACTAGAAATAATGCATGAATGATAATTTAAAAGTTTTTTTTTTTAAGAAATATTCTACTGACACTATGTGGTTGATATTAACTGAGGATCTTTTTCTTCTTTTGTATTTCTCCACAAAGTCTTCAAAATTTAAAACTACTTGAAAAAATTTAAAATTCTTTTATACGATCTCTTGATTTTTTTTTTTTTTAAAGAGAATCAACACTCAGGAAATTTTTCATATTTTATTAATGTATGGATTTTTTTGAAAAGTTGATAGTGAAGAGATGAAAGGTGGGGGAAGATGAAGGGGTTCAAACATCGCAACACTGTAATTTCGCGGGATGATAAGTCTTAGAACAGTTGTTGTTCTAAGAATTTATTGAAGTATTAAGTTGGCGAACTTATTGAAGCTTTTTGGTTCATAGCCCTAATTCATTATTTTACTTCGGTGGGGTTAAGTGCTATGGGAACACTGAAGATTGGCGTTGCGATACATATGAGTGATATAAAACTCATAGATATTGGTGTTCTAAATCGATTTTCCCGACACCGGGAACCGAACCCGGGACCATCTGTGTAGCAGTCAAACGCTCTAACCATTACACTACAGCGCCTACACGATTTAATATTGTTCAAAGTTCAAACAAATTATGGTAGAAATTCAAAATTTTTTGGGAAGTTCGTATTAAAAATATAAAATTATATGAAATTTTGTTTGTGAGACTGCAGGAAATAGTCCGTTTTAGCAGTGGGCCAAATTATTTTAAATAAAACATGAATTAATTATGTGAACTTATTCAGATATTATAAAATGTTTATTAGAAGTAAGAATATGCATGTTTTAGATTAAATAAAGTAAGCTCTACATAAAAAGTGCTTTTGTTAACTAAAACCAAAAAAAAAAAAAATGCTGCACTTTATAATAGTTTCCCCTAAGATATTTACAAACAACAGTTTCCTATTAAAAACGGAATGTAATTGATTTCGAATAAAAATATAATTTAAAATTGTATATGTAACTGCATCAAATTCGATCGTACAACTAAAATTCCTTGTGGCAGATCTGATTGAATATGGTAACATAAGAAAAAAGATACATTTAGACATGGGGCAATATGAAATTTTTTTTCGAAAAACAAAAATTATATATATTTATATATTGTAACATACAAAGCAATATAAAAATATATATACACTCAAAAAAAAAAGTAGTCAGTTAAGTCAGCAACATTTTTGTTGAGAGGATCCTTGCAGAAAAATTGCTAATATCAGCAAAAACATTATAAAATTCAGCTAAATTTTTGCTGAATTTACTTATATTTTTTTTTGGTGATATTAGCATTTTTGTTTTGAGTGTAGTTGTATTAAATAATATAAAAATTATTGTTTCAATTTAATGATCATTTCCTCTGAATATTTATTACTGTTAATGTGCTCACAGTGATATGATGAAAATTTTATTATTCTACATCTTAATGCAGACAATGTTTTTTTTTTTTTTTTAAATTTAAATTTCGATATTTTTGCATAAAAACAAAAAAAAAAAACTTTTGCTTGTATTGATAGTCAGCAGTTTTGTTTTTTTTTATCAAACCTTTTCTCCCTGCTTGTAAAATAATAATATTTCATATTCCATTTGAGTTTCATATTTTAGAATTTTATTTGAATAGAAAAAAAGAAAAATAAATTTGGAAGTAAATTCGTGGTTGATGGTAGCAATGAAAATCAATATAAACGTTAGCAGCCATAAATCTAATTTTCGTTATTGTCGTTCAATTTTTTTTTGTCTGTTCTGCATAGAATTTCAGTAAAAACGAATGGCTGGATTTGAGTGTTAAATTTGATTCTTCAGTTTCAAATGTAGAACTCAAATAAATGGCAAAACGTTTATGTGAGTGAAAAAAAAAAAAATAAAGTAGGAATGAAAAAAAACACACACATTTAAAAATATGAATGTAAAGAAATCATAAGTTTTCACATTTATGGCTTTGTAGCAAGTAACGTTTAGCCATGATTTCTTGTTTTTTTTTTTTTTTTTTTGTATTATAACGATTTGGTATTATAGAAATTTTTTTTCAGCAGCTTTTCAAGGATTCGTTTTTACTTTAGTATTATTTATTGGTGTCGCGTTCAGAGGAAATAATCGAAATATTAGGTTTTTTTCTTTCTAGAGTTTAGTTAAGAACTGGTGGGGCATAAATTGTTATAGGTATAAAGTAATATAACCAATTTTTTCAATCCTCTGGAAGTTTACTTACATACATATTTTATTTTTTTTTTGTGAAACAAGAACAAGAAATGTGTTTTTTTTTTTTTTTTTGCCTAATATTACAGTTTATGACATTTTAAGTGTGATTTTTCTCTTGCTTTCTTTTTTTTCGTATCCCAAGTAAAAAAGTAATTTTATGCAATTAAATGTTTCAACGTATTAATTTATATAGTCATGTTTATATGACTATATAAATTAATACCTTATGTTATGTTATACGTTAACCCATATATGTTAAACCATAAATATTTGTATCTAATTGTATATAGCTTTGTATTGTTTCAAAAATATTTATGCAGGGGTATATAAGCAATATATTATTTTATATGATCTTCTCTTCAATTATACTTACTGTATCTAATTATATATTACTATATATACAATATACAGTTATATATGTATACGTTCGTATATAATTCAACATAAATGTATAAAACTTCATATGAAGCAACATTAAAAGTTATTTTTTTTATAATTTTTTATAAAGGTACATATATATTTTTCCACATAAAATTATATAGAAATAAATGAGGTGCAATGCTTTCAATGTTGTTTTTATTGAGTTCAGATAGGATTATGTATGGTTCATTACAAAACCACATTTAAATATGTATGTTGTGCCATACGAAAAATATATTCTAAGTTAGTTTATATATAAATATATAATTCCAGAGTTGAAATTTCTGAGTTAAATTAAAAAAATTTGAGAAAACACATACAAATGTGTCGAATTCGGAACAATTTAATGTATTTTAGATATAATTATATGCTCTCATTTTTCGGATCAAATTTGATCTCTACTTTATAAATAATTCAATATAATTTGATGATGCCCCACATAATTTTTTTTTCCTTCCCAAGCAAAAATATTTTGATGTATTCAGATACAACTTTATACAATTAAGTCTTTCAGTAAAAATATTTATTTATCCATATAAACATTTATGTTTCAAAAAATTTGTGTATGTGTGCATATATAGCAAAATATATTATTTTATATGGTCCTGTATATAATTGTACTTAATATACCCCATTATATATTAATATACATACAATATAGAGTTATATATGGGCTCGTATATAATTCAAAAATAAGTGTTCATATAATTATATATATTTAACTACCCTATGGGGAATGGAACCGGTTCTGCGTGTGCCACAGGATCGGTCCCTTCGTCCTCGAGACCGGTCCTCTGCTAAACCCTACCCTATGTAAACGACTGGCAACTTTAACATTGGCTTGTCATAGGAGGGGGTCATTTGTCCTGCTTTAAACCACATAGTGGCATGCCACAGGACTAACCAAAGATGGGCCTACCACATTACTGTCGCAAAAGGAACATGTCGTATAAAATAAACGAAAACTAAACAGCTCCCAATGGGTAAAATTCTGGCCAACTGGCTTTTTCGTGTTAATAAGCATTCTGGTTATGTGGTATGTCCTCCCTTTACCAGTCACATCATTGGTAATTTTTGGACAATTGACACAGCATAACCCACTTCAGTATTAAATTATACCAGTCCTGTGATAAGAACTTCTTTAACCAGTCACTTTTAGGTCAATTGGCACCTCATTCCCCATAGGTACCGTGAAATAACTCCCAAATGAAATAAGTCCCAATGAAATAACTCCCAATGAAATAAGTCCCAAAAAAATTAAATTAGTCCCAATTTCAATAAATGAAATTACCTCCAAAAAAAAAAATGAAATAAGCCCCAACATTTGGGAGTTATTTCATAGTAATAAAATAACTCCCAACAAAGAATGAAACAACTCCCAATGAAAAAAGTACCAAAAAAATGAAATAATTCCCAATTCAAAAAAATCGAATTCTTCGATTCGCAAATTAAAACTTAACTTATAAATCGTATAATCGCACGCAGAAAAAACTTTATTTCGCGAAGCCGCCTGCCTCGTTCTACGGAGGAAAAAAACCCCTAAGAGCGGCCGAAGGCCGCCACACAGAAACACTTGTTTTTACAAATTACTTGATGTCTTAAAAATATAAGATTTCAACGGATTCGACGTCTGATTTGAAAAACAAGTTCTTCTGGGTGGCGGCCTTCGGCCGCTCTTAAGGGGTTTTTTCCGTAGAATGCGGCAGGCGGCTTCGCGAAATAAAGTTTTTTCTGCGTGCGACACAAAAGAAACTTCAAAATTACTGATCTGTTTCCACACTGGAGTATAATATCCATGGACCTTATGTCACCCAAAAAGTGGCATAATGTCCATGGACCTTATGTCATTCCATTTGAGGACATAATGTCACATTGCAGAGTGTCATAAAGTCCATGGACATTATTGCACTTTTCGAGTGACATAACGTCAATGGACATTATGTCATTGGACGTTATGACATGCCACCAAAATTACCAAAATTCTAGCAAGAACTGCGTTCCTTTTGGTAAAATAACTCATTGTATTGCTATTATTTACTTTACGACAATTTTAAGAACCGTTAATTGTTATAGAAATGAAATAACCCCAGTTGTAATTTTAATAGAAATTAAATAAGTCCCAACAAATATGAAATAACTGCCAATGACAAAAATAAGTGAAATAACTCCCAACAAAATCTGGTTGGGAATTATTTCATTTGGGAGTTATTTCATAACGAAATAATTCCTAACTGAAAATTGTGAAATAAGTCCTAAAGCATTGGGAGTTATTTCATAGTGCAATAAATCCCCATTTATATGCAAAATTTTTGGGAGTTATTTCATTTTTATTTTACGAGTTATTTCACGGTATATGTAGATGTGAATCAATAATAAAAATATTTTTTTATAATTTTTGATAAATATTGTTGCATACAAAATTATATAGAAATTTTATGTGGTCCCATATCAACATTATTTTCTAGTTGATTTTAGATATAATTATAATATCCGGAGTTAACATTTCGGAGTTAAAATAAAAAAATTGATGTTTGTTAACAAAATTAGATTATTTTCATGTGGAAAATTTAAGTAAATATAGTTTTTCATAAACCTTTAAGTTGAATTTCGTCTATATCGAATGTACAGTGTACTTTTATATCTAATTTCTATGAAAATTAATATAAGAACTATTCGGAAAAGATCCGGTATCCGAATACACTGTTTGTGACTTCTCTAATAATCACACAAACAAGGTAAAATTAAAAATAGTCGTGTCAAATTACATAAAACCATTTCGAAACTGTTATGAAGTTATATATAATTTGTTACAATTATTGAGAAAAACAGGGAACTGTTTTTATCAGATCTTATCCAGTAATATTCAATTATATATAATTCGATGCGGTTATATATAATACTCAAAAATTTGTAAGGGGATAAAATTCGGATGGAATTGTATTTAGTTAATTTAAATTGTCAAATTGTGCAAATTTGTATCTAATTGATGTTCGGATGAAATTTGATATCATCGCATATATATAATTCATATATAATTTTATGTTGCCACACATAATTTTTTTTACTTGGGGTGGAATAAAAATTTGTTCTACACCATTTGTTTCTATACCCAAGTATAAAAAAAATTGATGTAGGCATCATCAAATTATATGTAAATTGGATATGCGATCAGATCAAATTTGGTCTCAAAAATGAGAACAATTGCATATAAAATAGATCAAATTGTATCTAATTCTATACAATTTTGTGCAATTTGAAGTATATAAGACACAATTTCATCCGAATTTCGGCCCCATACAAATTTGTGTGTATTGTATCGTATTAGATATAATCTATATTATTTGATAAAAGATGATAAAAACATTTCTGAGTTTATGTCAACAACTATATCAAATTATTTCTAGTTTCATAGTCTAATATTACTTATACATTATTTTTACAAATGTGAAACTGGTGACCCAAAAAATCATGGCTCTATTTCAATAATTTAACTCCAAACAGGGTTGTTTTGTAGAAAAATTAGCTCTTTTCAGATTTTTTCACTATTAAAATTCATACATTTGTTTGGCCTGTATGAACTGTTAAGATATTTTAAACTTCTTATGCTAACTTATGCTAACTAACATGGATCAAAAAATAGGTATGTTGTTTTCTTAATTTCCATTAAAAGTATAAATCGCCTGCGTAACTAGAATCGTTCTTGAAAACAAAAATCAAAATTTTGTAAGTTAACTAACTCAGAAATCTTAACTCCGAAATTTTATAATTATATCTAAATGGAAAGTACTCGAACTCCCATTTGAAATTTGAAATTTGAATATGTTATAAAGAAGAAAAATCTAAGATTGATCTGTTTATTCTTATCGGCCATTACGGGATTTTAATGGATCAAAAATTGAACTTTTTTTGTTTGTTGCTTTTTAATGTATTTGAAGCAAAATAACCATAAACGAATGTGGTATCGTTGGAAAGTGATTTTTGATTGATTTTTTATGGTATCTTTTTTTTTGGTACTTTTTGTTTTTTTAATTTTTTTGTGTTAAAAAATGTATTTAGGTATTTTATATGGAGAACATACCGCTATGGATGCCAAATATAGATATTTTTTTTCCTTATTAAATTTAAGCGGACATGTATTTTTTGGTTTTTCAATTTAAATGTCATTCTAGGTTTCACAAGATCTTTCTTTTTTACATATCCAAATTTCATCAAAATCAGAGTGTTTAGGTTGGAGTACTTTCCTTGTTAGAAAATATTTTTGTTATAACACTACATATAATTGGACCATACTTAATCATAAATGAATTTAATTAAAAAATACTCAAAGCAGTGGACCTCATATATTTCTATAGAATTTTGTATTGCACAATATATGGCTTTACAAAAAATTATAAAAAAAAATATTTTCAATGTTGGTTCACATGAAGTTTTTTATAAATATGTACATTTATGTAGATTTATATACGAACGGAAGTATTACTCTTTATTGTATATATAGTAATACATAATAAGATACATTAAGTACAATTGTATATAAGAAAATAAAAAATACAGCCAGAAAACGGTCTCAGTTGTGGCCACCGCATTTGTTGCCAATATAATTCTGGCGGTTACGACAACTATCGTAATGATAAATAATATTTTTAGTAGTGAAAGCTAATATTCAGTTGCCTAGCCTAACATTACATTCCAAGCAAATATCATTACGTTCCACAAAAGTTAAGTGCAATTAAAAATCTTTTTGTTTTTTCTGGTATTGAACCGTTGCCTTTAGATTAATAGCCCTCTGTCCTACTCATTGTACCAGAGTCACTTTTAATTTTCATTGCCTTATTTGCTATTTAAACATTTGAATATTTTATTTTAATTTTAAAAAGATTTGTTTGTCTTTTCCAAAATTTGAACTTGGAAGTTCGGAGTACAAGATGAACTCTCTAACCACTACACCACAAACACTTATGCTATAAACACATAGACGACTGCAGCTACAAGACTACAGCCTGTCAAAAATATAATACGCACGTTTATATGAATTATTCTGGCACCAACACAGCTACATGGCTACCCGACTACTTTTGCCGCTGTAGTCAACTTATGATAATTTCTATTTTTGTTGGCTACAAAACAAAAATAGTGTTGACAATAAAACAAAATATGTTACAAATTAGTGCTTTAAAATATTTTATATTGCTAAACTCAACAAAACGTAGCATCATTTAATGCTATAATTGCATTAATATTGAAGAGGGATTAGATAAATTTATTTTTACGTTATAATAATGTATTATAAATAAGTAATTGTATTTTTAAGTCAACTTTATATACGTGTCTACAACCATGCATGTTGTTCTATTTTAATAAAGCAAAAAAAAAATATGTAATTGGCACTACTGGAATAAAAATTCATTTGTATAAAAAACAGCTGTTTACTATGTTGCTGTCGTTTCCAAAATAATAAGTAGCTGACCACACGGCGACGATTGCAGCGAACGGCATTTGTAGTCTTGTAGCTCTGTAGCCTGCTGTGGTCTATGTGTTTATAGCATTATAAAAGTTGACGGCTAAATTTGAATTTAAATATTTTGTTAGCAACACAAACATTCCCCCAAATTCATTTACCAATACCAATCATTAGTTGCTGTTATAAACAATGCAATCCACAAATTTGGTATGGTACTACTGAACGTCTAATTTATTGGCATATTTGATTGCAAATACCGTATTTGCAGTAACCACTTTTGATTATCGACAATTTTTTAAAAAAATTTGATAGATGGTACCAATTCTCTAGTATTATCACAAAAAAAAAATGGTACACAATTACTAACCGAATTTTATATGAAAGGTTGATTTTAAATACCAATAATTGGATAAATGGACTGTCTCTTAGTTCTTTTTCCTCTTTTTAGTTTTCAGTACAGTATTTTTGCTTTATAAGCGATTATTGGTTGTTCCAAATAATATAACGCCCTATCAAATACACTTTAATTGTTATATAATTGTTATATATATACGAGTATAAATATTTTTGAAACAACGCAAGGCTATATTCAATATTGGTTTAATATTTATGTTTATATGACTATATAAATTTATACATTAAAACATTTAATTGTATAAAATTATATCTGAATATATAAAAACTTTTTTACTTGCTTATGTTTAAAGCGTTGAATCGTGAATTATTTTTCACACGCAATAAATTTTAATTTTGTATTGTGTTTCATGTTTATTTTTTTCTTTTGTAACTTTTTTTTTTATCATGTGTTTGATAAATCATAGATTCTATGTATTTTTTTTTTTTGCTTATGTATTGTTATTGTTAATTTTCTTCAATATCTTACCGATAAATCTCCACCATAGAAAGGATGTATCACAAATGTTTCATTTCCTATGTGTATAACCCCACTAACACCATTACATGTGTGAAATGCTGCACTAGCACCTGGATAATCTTTAACGGTACCATGATAATAACAATGTTCAATATCCTGAAATAAAGACAATATAATTATTAAGTATTTGTGAGTGAAATATTATTATTTTTTAAGTAAAATTTAAATATATTTTTTTTAAACTAGCCCTTAACATTGCCCCAAGCGATGTTTTTTTTTTTGTGACGATGTTTAAGTTTTCAAATTTGTCATAACTTAAAGACTGGAATTTAAATCTAAGTTTTCATTTTAGTTTTTTATGCAAACTTAATTTATATTAATCATTTTCTTTAAATTAAATTATTAGGTTATAGACACGCCATAATTCCTCTAGGAAAATTTTGTGATTATTTTTTTACTTAAAGTGCCTTTTAGTGGAAATATTAGTATCCAAACATACAATTTAGGCAGAATATGAATTCCAGAATTTTTAAAAAAACCTTTAACCTTAATTTCGTATAATTTAATGGACAAATCATTGTTCAATTATATATTTTTTTTTTATTTTTATTTAGATTTAAGCTTTTGCGAAAAATATCGTAGTTTTGGAAAATTTCATAAAATTTTCTATTGGCAACCCTGACTTTATAATTTTTATTGTAGAAGTATTTCACGAAAAATTGGCTGTTAATTGTAATTTTAATATTGATCTCGACACAATGTTTAATCCATTGTTTTGAAATTTATAAAATTAAAAAAATAGTTGGTATTATGCGTTTGAACTTGCAAAAAGTTTAAAATAAATTGTAATTATCTATTTTAAATTGAGAAAAATTTTAATGAATATGTTAAATAACGCAACAACCTTGATTTTAATTCGAATTAGAGATGGACGCTTAAGTTAAATTTTTCGGGATTCAAGTGAATCACTCGTGAGTGTGAGTGAAAACTAATTTTACTCACATGAGAGTGAGTGAGTGTGACTAGGAAAAAGTTCTTCGTGAGTAAGTATGCGTGAGCGAAATTTTAGCGTAAGTAAGTGTGCGTGAGTACAAATTTATAAAAAAAAAATTTGTATTTAAATAACTATATTTTTTTTAAGTCAGAAAGTGTTTTGCAACCGTCAGATAATGACAATCGTAATTAATTTTTAATTAATTACTGTAGAATATTACTTAAGTTAGTCTCTTTATAGGAAGAAGAAGAAGAAAACATTTTTATTGAAAAATTTTACGGACACAAGGGATACACCAGACTGCAGCAGTTTCGTCCCCCTCCTGGGACTCGTCAGTGGTTAATTTATGTGTCAATTAAACAAAGTATTTTATATTGTTAATTTGCACTATATGAAAAACTTTTTTTACTTTTTTTGGTGTCCTACTGGTATTCGAACTCACTGCCTTAGCAGCAAGCTATGCATCGTAATCTCACCTCTTAAAAAGTTGAGCCACGGCGATGACTGTGGCTAAAGTGGAGTTTTGTCACACTACGTACACACAAGTATTGTTTCGATCAGAATTGACAGAATTAACTAATACCAATGCACAATTCATTTCTCAACTAGAATGCTTCTTCTTCTTAATCCTGTCTCTTTTTCAGAAGTAATTATTACGTTTTTTGATGCGCTTTATTCACACACAATAGTTGAGTCGCCGTTAAGCAAGTTTCTTCAAATTTTATGTTAGAAAGTGTTTTGCAACCGTCAGATAATGACTATCGTAATTAATTTTTAATTAATTACTGTCGAATATTACTTTAGTTAGTCTCTTTACAGGAAATTTTTAAATTTGTTCGCCTATTTAATGTTATTGGGTTTTTAAAATACAAAATTAATGACAAAATTACATATTCAGAACCATTTAAACACTCACAATTACCTTAATTTTTATGTATAATTTTTTTTGCTTGATTTACGTGAATCACGCATGAGTGTGGGTAAAATCTGAATTTACTTACATAGGCAGGAGTAATAAAAAAAATTCTGGTGAGTGAAATTTTTCTCTGGTGAGTAAGTGTGAGCAAAAATTCACTCACGTGCCCATCTCTAATTTGAATATTAGAATGTTCGAATGTAACTCGTTTGTAGCTTAAAAACTCTAATAAATGTTATGTTTAACGTTAAATTATATATAAGCTTTTTGTGAAGGGTGTTTTTTATACAGGTATAGAAATTTAAGTTGGCAACACTTTTTTAACTGGCGGCCATTTTGTCAGCTGTCAAGTGATTTATGTTTAGTTTGGTTTGGCATTACAACGTGAATAGGCTGACGCCTGAACAACGCTTCCAAATTGTGCAAATTTATTTTGAAAATCACGGTTGTGTTCGAAATACGTATCGCTCACTAGGTTAATTTTTTTGTTTAGCGATGAAGATCAGTTTTGGTTAAATGGATACGTCAATAAACAAAACTGCTGTATTTGAAGTGATGATAATCCTCAAGTGTATGTTGAAACACCGTTACATCCAGAAAAGCTGACTGTTTAGTAGGGTGTGGCGATTTGAACATCTTAATGGGCGCTTCGCGTTTCTGATTCTTGGGATTGTACTGAGCAAAAAAGTCCACTAGACCATACGTCTACGGTGAAAATCGAGCTTCCAGATTTTGACTTTTTAGCCGTATTTTGTGAAAGTAACAATGTGTGGGATGGACATATCTCAGGAAGTAGGGAGAGTTTATCCAAGATTATGGTATCAATCTCTTCTTTGGAAGATTCTCTAGCAGATTAATGCATTAATCATATTTGTGGGTGGGATTTAAGGGATTCATTTTTAATTTCAAAATAGGGCTTTTTTGCCGTAAAGTCAAAATCTGGAAGCTCGATTTTCACCGTAGACGTATGGTCTAGTGGACTTTTTTGCTCAGTACAATCCCAAGAATCAAAAACGCGAAGCGCCCAATTAAGATTTTTTTCCTTCCATATTAATCGCCCCACCCTCCTGTTTAGTGTGTTTTATGAGCTGGTGGAATCATTGGTCCATACTTCTTTAAAAACGGTGCTGGTGACCGCTATAGAGCCATGATTACTGACTTTTTCGTTCATCAATTGAACAACCATGATATGAACGAGCTGTGGTTTCAACAAGATGGCGCAACATGCCACGCAGCTCGAGCCACAATTGATTTATTGATAGAAACGTTTAGTAACTGCATAGTTTCACGTTTCGACCCGTAAATTGGTCTCCATGATCGTGCGTTTAACGCCGCTGGACTATTTTCTGTAGGTATATGTGAAGCCGCTGGTCTATGCCGATAAGCCCGAAACGATTGACTACTTGGAGGACAACATTCGCCGCGTTATAGCCAATATACGGCCACAAATGTTGGAAAAAGTCATCGAAAATTGGACCTCCAGGTTAGACTACTTCCTAGCCAGCCGTGGCGGTCATATGCCAGAAGTCATATTTAAATTGTAATGTCAGAAGATTATCTTTCGAATAAAGTAAATTTCATTCAAATAAAAAAAGAATTCATCTTTGTTTTATTCCAATTCAAATTCAAATCCTCTGTAAAAAACACCCTTTATGAAGTATAATTTTATATAATTGGAAGAGGATAAAAGTCGGATAAAACTGTATCAATTCACTTCTAATTATATGTAAATAAATCCCATGTGATACAATTAAATCTAATTTGATACCCATTAATCGGGGATCATTTTTCGAATGAAATTTTATATAATTATGTTTGGGGTCGTATTAAATTAGATGTGCTGCTTCATCTCAGTTTTTTTTTTTTTTTTATTTTTTAATCGGGCTTTATATTTTTATTGACTTTTTGCTAAGAAAACAAGTTTGTGATTGCAAAAATATTTAAAAAAACATAACATAAATTAAGTTAGTTATTCAAAATTGAATCATTTGCAAATTAAAACGTGGATGCTAATGTCATTATTCATATAAAAAAGAACAACTTTTATAATTTGAAGGCTATAGAACAAGCCTTTTATACCATGTTAAAAAAAAAAGTTAGTTTGTATTACGTATGTACAACATTTCTGTCCATCATATGTCTACTGGCTTAATGCCACATGAAGAGGGCTTTAAATCACATATGGATAAAACAAGAAAATTTGCCAATTTATAGTTTTTGTTTTTGGCATAAACATATTTGTGTAAAAGTTTAACACGTGCAGCAGAAAAAACACAAAGAAATGTTAGTATTAATCGTACATAAAACACAATTTTATATGAATTTTGAAAAAAAATAAAGAATTTAGTTAATCGTGTACGAATGCAATATATCGCACACCCAGTTCAAAAGTGACTCAACTCAAAATTTTAATTTTTCGGTTTTATATGCTTAAACTATGCACAATATACTTGTTTATCTATAAAAAATATCAGTGTATTTTGTTGTTGTTAACTGTTGCTAAAAAACAGTTATGTCTTTCTTTATGTTTCAATTGGTATGAAGTTGAAAATATTTTGTTTTGATTTCTGAAAAATGAAAAATTTTGAGTTGAGTCACTTTTGTACTAGGTGTGCGATATATTTCAATATTTATATAATAAATGCTTATATAACACTTATAAGTTAAAATGTATTTATAAGCAGTTCGGTGTATCAACTTAGAATCCCCCCTCTAACTCTCCCAACCACCCCATCCCAACTTTCGTACCTTTACAGTTGACTAAAAATATTTTGAACTTTGTGTTAATTTTAATGTAATAATATGAACACGTACGATCTTTTTCCCCCTTTTCCGTTTGTTATAACAATTTTGTAATTTTCTATTGCAAAAACTTTTTTCCAGTTTTTTTTTTTTTTTTTTGGCTCAAAGTCAAAAATATCGTAATTCATAGATGTAAAAGCAACTCGTCTTAAAATAATAAATAAAAAAATACTGAACAGACGTGTAAAATTTTAGAGCTTAAATTCGTTTATTATTTTAAAGTCATACGTTTTTGAAATGGGGGGAAAAATATATAAATAAAAATTTCATTTGAGACGTGATTTACTTTAGAATGTTCTGTTATTGTTTATTTAACAAAAATATTGTGGGTTTAAAAGATGACACAGAAAAGAAAGGATACTTGTTGTTACAATAAAGTATAAATTTGTATTAAGGCCATAAATTTAAACTTTACTTTGAGTTCACGGTCTGAATAAATAAAATTTACTTAGGAGGCCATTTTTGTAATTGATTTTAAAGAAAATTCTAACAATACGCTAGTAAATTTGAATAACTTGGTACTTTCTTTGTAAGAATACGTAATGTTTTATTTAATAACACTTTAACAATTGATTATAATTTGTTATAACTTTATATTATTAACCCCCTCTACGGCTAAGCAAACAACTAAGCGGAAAATTTCAAATCCAAATACAGCAGCTTATGGGTCAACTACACTCATAATAATCCATGCTAAAAATACTAAAAAAATGTCAAAACAACAAAATTTTTTGTAAAATGAACAAATTTTCGTTTATTTTACAAAATTTTTGGTTATTTTTACATTTATTTGTATTTTTACGCATGGATTATTATCAGTGTATGTAAGCATTTTTTGGCTAAAATGTATTTTCTTGTGGCAATTAATATGAACAAGTTACTAATGCGGATCAATAAGTCCGTGATTTTTTGAATGAAAGACAGTTTTTTTTTGGAAAAAAAATTTTTTTTCAACATAATCTCCTTTAAGCTCAATACACTTAGTCCAACGTTTCTCAAATTTTTGTATCCCTTCCAACAAGTAGGATTTTTCGAGGTCCATAAAATAGACATTTCTTGGATATATGGGTTCTTTTTTCTTTAAATCCTCGTTAAATCGGTCCAATAAGTTGGCATAATATTCGCCGTTTATTGTTTTTCCCTTTTGAAGGTAATCGATGTGGATTATCGCACGTGCATCCCAAAAAACTGCTGCCATCACCTTATTGGCAACGATATCGTTTATGGTCAAATGAGAGCAAACGCGACACCCATCTTGCAGACAGCTTTCTTAAACCCATCTGATCATTTAAAATCGAAACTACACTACCATATGAAATGCCTATGGCATCAACAATCTCACGCACTTTTACTCTTCGATCGGAAAACACCATATCGTGGATTTTTTCAAAATTTTTGTATTGCCCTCAGTTGGCCGTCCAGTTCGTTCAGCGTCATTTGTATTTGTGCGACCACAACGAAAGTCAGTAAACCACTTTTTTACTATTGAAATCGATAGTGCAGAGTCCCCATATTATTTCTCAAGCCTTTCCTTAGTTTGAGGAGGTACTTGATAGGAGCAGTGTTGCGTTTCATATAACTACGAGGGAAGTTCGAAAAGTCACGGACTTATTGATCCACCCTGGTATATAAAAATTTTCCAAAAAACTTCATGGTCCACATTAGCGAACTTGTTCGCCATGTATAAAAATTGTCCAAAATATACAGGAATAGCTAATGTTTTGCGTAAATCGTTTAAAAATATATAAACTGCCCACTTTAGCGAACATTATTAAAATTTAGTATTTAAATTCTTTTTTTTTTTTCTTAATTATTATATTTTTATGGAATCAATTAGTTTTATTAAAATTGTTGATATAATTCTTACCGTTTGCAAAAATTCAAATTAAAAAATTCTTTAAAACAAGTTTGTTATTCACATTTTATATTAAACCTTTGCAACGACAAAATAAAAGCAGGAAGAACGAGTACATTTATGATAAAACTATTTTAATATAAAGTTTGTTCGATAACACAAACATTTTTACAAATTTGTAAAAATTTTTAGTGGAAGCTGTTCTTTTACACAAATACTCAGTTAAAAAAATTGTAAAAACAGGGAGTAAAGTAACAGTTTGATGCCAAAGAACTTACAAGTTTTTACTGGATCCTTTTTGGACAGTAAAAATTTGTAAGAAGAAAAAAAAAAACATATGTTTTTATTTTTAGTAAACAAAAACAAATATTAAATAAAATTATAACTGTTTATAGATTTAAAGTGACAAATATTAAAGAATTAACTGTGGAAGAAGTTAAAAATTATTTTAAATGATTTCTGGACGACAATTTCAATTAATTTTTACCTTTTCCATAGCTACCTGTTGATTGTTTTTTAAGTATTACAAATCAGCTGTTTTATCTATTTTTTTGAATTCTTACAAATTTTACGGTCGTGTATTTTTTTGTAATTAATCAGAACATATTTTCCTTAATTGCATACGACACATTTCATATAAAACCTTCAAAAATATGCATTTTTCATTTTACACAAAATCATGATATTTAACAATTTTTTTTAAAGCTTTATATTAACTTCATGTTGTTATACTTGAGTTTCATGGGTCTTTTTTGTTCAACGGTTACTAAGAGTTAAAAAGTTTTTGAATAATAATAAAGATGTCAATAGTCTAATAAAACGTAAGTGATATTTTCCGATAATTATTAAAGGTGTTGCTTTCTAAATTTCTTAGTCGGTATTTTTCGGTCAAAAAGTGTAAAAACTAACTCTATATGGATCAAGTTACATAAAATAATTATTTTTAATAAATAGAGATGTTTTTATCATTTAATGGCTTTACAATTTTGCAGTCATAATAAAAATTAAGAGTCATGGGTCTTTTTTGACCCCAGAACAATATGGGTTAAATATTTTCTGAATGACAGTAGAGATAGTTATTGTCTAATCAAATTTAAGTGATATTTTTCCGAAAATTATACAAAACTTATATTAGAACATTTAAGTTTTGTTAAATTTTTGACAAAATTAGCACATTTCATAAAATTAGCTTTAAAGAGACCTCCAAACATAAATTCGAATTACCATTTTTCCAAATTATTTATTATTTCTTTAATAAAAAGAGAAATCGATGTCTACAAATTAAGACATTTTAAAAAATCTTTAAAATTAATATATAAAAAAAGGTTTTGCATTTTTATCAAATTCGAGGGTCATGTTGGATTCCAGGCTAACATGGGTTAATTATATCTGATACATTAAGAATTGCATATCTAAATAATTTTGAGTATATTAAATGAATGAATTAATTAAATAAATTTTTCGAAACTTCGAAATTTGGGAATTTTTAGTAAGCCTGTTAAAAATTGACATATATTGATCCATACATAAGCACACATGCTTTATATATGTCCACACGCATTCATACATGATTTATATGTGTTCATTAATGATGCATACATGTTCATATGTTGGACCATATATATTCATGTGTGTGCATTAACAAAAATTGAGGTATTATTTGCATATATTATCATACATGTCCATACAATTCATACATAGTCATATTAGTACATTAACGAAAATTGTGGTAATATATACATGTATGATCGTATATGAACCCATATGAGCATATGTGAATCACAAATGGATGTCTATAGACATTTATTAACTCGAATGTAAACATGAATGAGTTCATCAATGTCCATAAATAGATACATATACAGTAGGGTGTCCCATTCAAAAAAAAATTTTGGGGATCATTCTTAATTTGAATACTCATAAGGCTAAGAATTTTTGAGAATTTTTTCAGATTTTTCGGAGGTGGTTTAGAGGTCGCGCAAATCGATTTTTTACCAAAAATCGTGCTTTTTGGGCTTTTTTTGAATTTGCTTGAAAATTGGTAAAAAATCGGTATTTCTTCAGCTTCTGAGTCAATATTCTTAAAGAAAATTTTCTGATCTTTAATTTTATGTGCATAAATAATAAGTTTCGGCAATGATTTTGCACATTTTGACAATTTAATAACGGTTTTTCGTAAATTTTCAACAAATATGGAAAAGAATGCTTTATAACTTTAAAATTTGTATAAAGACTAAAAAAACTAATGATGCAGTTTAATAGATTATTAAGTTTTAAATTAATTAACAGAAAAAAAATGAATTTTCTCTCACCGTTCTCGAGTTATACCCTTTTAAAGCTTTGTACACATTGTATGAAATGTATAATACTATAAGGTGTGAACTAGGTTTGCATTGGTTTAAACTTTAAATAATTGGATTTAGAAAATATTTTTACAAATAAAATAATAGTTACTTACCACTCATACATTACAATTATATTAAAAACAAAAAAAAAAATAGATTTGTTATAAATCATTTATTAGTGTTCTTGCGATGCTGCTCTACCCCCTGCAGTAAACTCTGAAAGTCTGTTTCAGAAGTTGCGATATTTTTTTTTTTTTTTTGCTTCCTGAAATGATTTGTTGTTTTAACATTTTTCTGGATCCGTTTGTAAAAAATCAGTAAATGTTGCAGGCTTCAAAAAAAGTTAGGCTGGCTTTTGTAATAAAACACTGAATTTGTTTATTTTCAATCATGTCTTCTATTAAATTTCCTTTCACTAATTCGTTGTTATTACTTGGTTCATGTAGGTTTCTAAGCATTAAACGCAAAGTTTTGGTATCTATACGTTCATCAAAAAACGATAAGGCAGCCAACTTCTCGGAAATTTACCACTGATGACCCAGAAAGGCTTTCAGAGTCTCGCATGCAACTTTTTCATTACAGCGTTTGTAATCATACAATTGTTTCAAAAGTCTAAGGTCATTGAGAGGAGCGTATCGGGGACACTGGCATAGGTACCAATTTTTAATATATACTCTTAAAATAAATGAGGTAAACTCCAGCAAGGCATCAATTTTTGAATTTCGAATGAAAGGTTGTAGCTGGTTTCGAAAAATACATATTTTTAGAGAGTATATAATTTTCATCATCCAGCGAGCTCGCTTAATGGCTCCAGGAGATTTTATTGTTGGATGGGGCTCAGGTCTATCACCCAAAAAAATAAGGCTCAGTTGCAGCATTTCTTTATAATCTTCCCTTGGTTGCATATTCTCCAGCTACTAATTACCGGAAGAGGGCTCTAGCATAAAAGCTTTTATCTCAAGCCATAAAATTTATCTCAATCTCAAGCAAGCGTCTTCCACTTATTAGTTTACAAAAATTTTAATTGCATTGTGACGTGTTATCTCTAAACCTATAGACTAACTGCCAAAAATAGGGTTGTAGTTCCCCCAAATCCAATAAATCACGAATTTTAGTTCGAGCCATATCAGTGCCACCTAGTGATAACGGCTTTTTGGCTACTTTTTTTGCTGTCCACAACTTGACAACACTTAAAACTAAGCTTTGACATACAATAAATAAATTTTCAAATCTCATAATCTAAAGTTTACAACAAATCGGATGCCCAAATCTTATAGTACTAAAAATTTCATACAATGGGTGCAAAGCTTTAAAAGGGTATAACTCGAGAACGGTAAAAGAAAATTATATTGTTTTTTTTTGCTAATTTATTTAAAACTTCATAATCTTTTAAACTGCATCATTAGTTTTTTTAGTCTTCATACAAATTTTAAAAGTTATAAAGCATTCTTTTTCATATTTGTTGAAAATTTACAAAAACTGTTATATAATGTATTAAAATGTGCAAAATCCCTGACGAAACTTATTACTTATGCACATAAAATTACAGATCCGAAAATTTTCTTTAAGAATATTTACTCAGAAGCCGAAAAATTAACGATTTTTTAGCAATTTTCAAGAATAATTCAATAAAAGCCCAAAAAGCTCGATTTTTGGTACAAAATCGGTTTGCGCGACCTCTAAACCACTTCCGAAAAATCTGATAAAATTCTCAAAAATACTTTACCTTATGAGTATCCAAATTAGGAAAGATCTTCCGAGAAAATCCAAATTTTTATTTTTTTTGGGACAACCTAATATACAGATACATATACATTTTGAACACCAAAACATTTGCAACTGAAATCATGGTTTAGGTAATTATAATTTTTTTGATCAAAAAGATTTGTGGTATAAGTTTTTGTTTTTTTTTTTATTAAATTCAGTTATAGCATATTATTTTACAAATACAAAAAAATTATTCATATCTTCTCAAAAATAAAAAAAAAGTAATTTTAACAAAATTAGTCGATAGTGCAGTGTTCAAAACATTTGCAACTCTTAAAGTAATTAACAGGAAATACAAACAATGGTTTAAACGCTCAGTATTTTGTAGCGTAGCCATTATTTTTCATAACTTCTGAACATCTCTTAGGCATTGAGGCAATCAGCTTTTTAATATAATCGTCAGAAACTCGACGAAAAGTTCATCACCATTTCGGAATACTTTATTGCCGATATTCCGTTTTACAATCACCCACATGTTATCAATCATGTTGAGATCGGGAGATTGAGCCGGCCACGACATGATATTAATTTAATTTTCCTGCAGCCAAACTTTTACAACCCCCGCCGTGTGTTTTGGGTCGTTGTCGTGCTGGAAGGTCCATGAGAGTAGCATTTCCCATTCAGCATACGAAAGCATAACTGATCTCAAAAGAAATCTATAGATTGTGGCCGTCATTGTGCTAGTAATGCGATGAATTGGGCCAATCCCATTTCCACCCCCACACCATATTTTTTCCACCACCGTGCTTCACTGTGGCGGTTGTGTATCTGGGATAAAACTTTTCGCCTCGTGGTCTTCGAACATTGGCTCTTCCATCTGATCCCCGAAGGTTGAATTTAGACTCATCTTACCACAATACATTTTTCCATTGCTGTTAACTTTTAAGACCATATTCTCGTGCTCTTCTTTTAATGGTAGGAAGACTGGCATCTATTAAAAGTTCAGTTTTAGCTTCTCTGGGAACTGCTTTGGGATATTTCGTAAACAAATTCGTGATTTTCCGATCTTCTCTTACAGTTGTAAAACGGGGTCTTCCACCTTTATGTGTTGTGTGGATGTTACCACTATTAACAATGCTGCAAATCGCTGATTTTGGAACGGAGTACTTTATAGAAATTTCTTTTTGTGAAAGTCCATTTTGAAAATCATTTAAAACTTTTGATTTAAAATCAGAATTGTATTTATTTCCTGCCATTTTTTACAAAAATTATTCTTACGATGTTTATGCTTCCAACATCTTATTACAAGACAATAATTATAAAGAACAATAATTATAATAAATTTGTGTGTGAGTTGTTGGTTAGTTCGGTTAAAGATCATGAATATTTTTCCATATTAACAGAAAAATTATAATTTTATTTGTGATAATTTACTTTAATTAACAGAAAAAACAATTAGAAAAAAGTTATTTGACACCTGCATGAATGGAGTTAGATCAACAATAAAAATTCACTATAATAAATTTGTTTAAAAATGTAACGGCCTGAGTCTCGTATTAAAAAGGAATGCGATTACCGTTATATCCTAGCATTTGTTAGTATAAATTGTTTCGTTAAGAGTAAGAATAATGAGAGTTGTAAATGTTTTGAGCACCTGCATTTTGAATACATCTATTATTATTATTTTTTTTGTTGTTTTAATTTAACGGAATTAATTTTTTTTAATTGTTTAAAACAATGTATGAAGAATATGTAAAAAATAAATTTTAGTAACTAAGTGTGATTTGAAGAAAATAAATCAATGAAAACAACAAATGCGATCTCAGTTCCAAATGTTGTATGTTGATTTTTGACCGGGAACACAATTTTTTTTTTCAAATGAGTCATTTTTGGCCGACTAGTTGCACTGGTTAATGTTTTCAAATAAAATGGATTTATTCCAATTGGAACCTGTTGTAATAAAACTGGGGGTGTAATGACAAATCTATTTTTGAGGGACATCCAAGTGTATATTCTTCTATGGTATGAGCTTATTTACGAAGAGTCTTCTTATTAAACTGCGAAAGCCCTATTCATTTAATATAAAAAAGAACAATAAATGATTGAAAGAGGAAGATCCTTAAAAATTAATTAAATTTTCTTCCAAATATATTCTGTTATGTATGCACATGTAATACTATGTAGGTAAAGACGATTGCAAATGCAGTTAAAAACAAATGAAATTTCACTTTAAGAAAGGGCGACTTACATTTCAGTAAATTCAACTAACATTGTCATTTGTTTTAGAATGTTACAAAAATGACTAACAATTGTAGTAAAAATAAACCTTATGTTAGTAAAAAATAAACAAACATTTTTTTTTTTATTTTTTTAAATAACAAAGAACTACTGTCTAAAATGAATGTAAAATCATAAAACAGTCATTTGATGTGGTTTGTTTTTTTTTAATAAACTACAAGGTTTGTAAAAAATTGCATTTGTTCTACAAATGACTAACATTTACATTAAAAATAAAGAAACTGTATTACAAGACTAGAGTGGCACTATGCACCGCGACCAGAAGTTGGTATTTTGTGCTGAAACTGTATTACAACCCAAACAACTAGATATTTTTAAAGCAGAAGTTCACTGAGTGTAAGACTACTGGCTATGAAATATCGGGGTTTCAAACTTCCCAGTTAAAAATCGACATGTATGTATGGATACATACATGAACACACATGCTTCATACATGTCCACATGCACCAACACATGATTCATATGTGTTCATAAACCATTCTTATATATTCATCTGTGTGCATTAACGAAAATTGAGGTAATATTTATTTATATGATAACATCTTTTGAGCACATATGAATCCTATATGGTGGTATATGGACATGTATGACCTAGAATCACTACATATATGAAAATGAATTAGTTCACCCATGTTCATAAATGGATGCATTTATGTTGATTTCTGACCAGGTAAATAAATTTTTGATTATATTTGCATCTTAAAACTGTGAAAAGCTTAATTTTTAAAATAAGAGTTGAAATCATTATAAGAAATTTATCGAATTCTATTTAGTAAGGACAGTAGTCAATAATACGTATTTCGCGCCATCTTTAAACCGTCATTTTGTATTGATTCTTCTATAAGATTTTTAACAGCTAATGTGTTAAAACTCATATATGGTGTGTTTCAGGTTAACCAGTCTTGGTGATATTTAAAAGTTTCATATTTTAAGATTTAATACTTACATGACGATTGCCATCTACTAAATAACCACTAGAATGATAGTGTTTCTGTATTAAATTCGGTGATAAAAGTTGTCTGTAAAGAGAAAAATTTAAAATAAACAATTTAATTTTATTGAATAGAAAAATTTTCAATTTAAAAAAAAAGTTTGTTAATATTCAAAATGGGGAGTTCATTTTGAATATTAAAAAGCTGTTTTAGAATAAATAAAAATTATGTTATCAAATGATTTGTTATTTCTTTTCGAAATGAGGGTAGCCAATTGGTAGAGTATTATAGCGGTTTAAATAGGCCAAATATCAAAAAAGTTTCAACAAAATACAGTTATCTATTTGTGTAAATGCGTATTTATTGTGTAAATTAACTTACATTGCACGTACTTATAGAAGCGTTAAATATTTATTGTATCTAATAAATAATGTTGTATTTAAGTGATTTTTTTTGTATGTATTTTATGTTATTTAGTTAGTTGGTAACGCACAAAAATGTAAGGGAAATAAAATTGGAAACACTTGATACTAAATAGCTTTGGAAAGTATTCGATATTTTTTAATTTTTGCAGAAAAAGTAAAAAATTTAAATTTGTTTAGAGATATACGCATTCCATGTACACTATAGCATGATATCATGCTCTTCCAAGCAATCTTCAGTAGAATTTTTGAATATCAATATTTATATGATTTTTATACGTACATTTGTTTACATTCAGAATGTCAACCGATATTAAACCGATACTGAAGCTTAAAAAAATATACTTGTGATTATACACACATTAAAATAAAACCCCATTTCAATCACGAAATTCACCGATTTAATAACTTCAATTGCTGAAATTCCGCCATTAATGAAAATTGCTAATTCATTTACAAATTGATAGCTTTTTTATTGAATTATTTTTCAATTAAATAATAACACATTTGATTAAAAATTATCGATATTGTATTACTGTTCAAAAAGCAAAAAACAATTGGATAAAGTGTTGTTGCCATACCAAATGTTTTTTATAGTTTGAACTTTATAACATTGAATTTAAACTGGCATGTAATTCTCATTTAGTTAGCAGATTTATTTATACTTATGTGAACAAATTCACAGAAAAATTCGTTTTTTTCTTTCTATTGAAACGCAGGGAGTATGGAAAAATTTTTTTTTTTTTATTTTTTTTTTTTTTTTTTTTGCAGAAATTAGCACTTTTGTTAAAACCAGAGTATTTTGTTTCAAAATACTTTTCACCATTTTTTTGTTTAAAACAAATTGTTGCATATTTATTAAACAAAATTTAACTTCAGAAATTATATTATCAATTTTATGGTAATATTTTAGAATAAATTAATATTCAGACTTAAACTACTGAACTTAAATTATTTTATTTAATAGAGTAATAAACCTAATGAGAATTAATAAAATCTAATTGAAATAAATTTAAAATATTTATTAATAACTCATTAACATTTATAAAAAACAACTACATGTAAATTACAAAAAACAACAACAATATGTTTAATTGATTCAATTAATTTTTTAACATTTAATTGATTCAATTAATTTTTAAATATTTAATTGATTCAATTAATGTTTAATTGACAGCTTTTAACATTTTCAACAAATCTATTTAAATGAAAAATTAGGGAAATAAATACAATTCTTTAATAATTAAAATTTTTCATTATTAACTCCATTATATTCAGAGTTACATTTTTTAGAAATAGTCAAGAAAAATGAATTTATTTAGAGCTACAAACATTGCGGCATAATGTGTCAGATTTCACGCTCTCCCTAATAATCTTTAGGCGAATTTCAATAGTACTTTTTTTTGTGGTTTCTACATTTTCGGTTAAAACTATTTAAAAAAATAAAAATCTCTGAAGTTTTATTTCTACTCAATATACAAATTAATTGAGTTTTAAATTTCAAAAATTCAAATATTCCTAATAAGAAACAAGTCTTCCTTAGACTCAATCAAGTCTTTCTTTAATTCCCCTCCGTACTAAATACTACTACTAGGCATAGTCACAACATTATTATAAATATTTAGACAATTGTTTTATAATTCTATTTTGGCATGATTATATGGAAAATTTAATTAAACATAGTGTTTAGGGGCAGGATTTAGTATATTCAATATGTATAATTGACCAAGTGGTAAAGGTCTTAACATTTACAATTATGTTTTGTTAAATATAAAGAGATGTTTGTGATGTTGCTTATTTTTTAGATTCCTTTTTCTTTTTATAGTTGTTGATGTGTGTATTAATGTTTGAATATATGATTGTAAGAAGCATTATTATAATAACCAAAACAAAGATTACAAACATAATATTCTTCTATTTATACTTGAAGCAATTTAAACAGACATAAATTTCTATTATTGTGAACATTTGTATGTATTTGTAAAGAGTTTTTGGAATATAGCCTTAGCAAAATTGTTGATGAAATTTAGTTAAGACTTATAACACCGTGCAACAAGAAACAATTTCTCGAATCAGTCCAACGATAGTATATAAAAAAATATTTGTATTTTTTTGTAACCCGGGGAAAATTATAGAAATATGTGCACACAATTGTTACAGTTTGTACATATCTGCACAAAATCCGGTAGGTTTCTATTGCTTGAAATTACGGACATAAAGCAGACAAGAATTCTCATAGAGTAGATTATGTCGGCTATATGTAATGTCTCCGTTTGAGTTAAGCCAATCATCGTTGTCTTATTGCAGACAACTTATGATGCCTATGAAGCGATTGCATTGTCTAACATGAAACGAATAAGATTTGTTAAAAAGCTACAAATAAAAATCTTATATGACGATATCATATTAGATTTTGGACTTCAGGTAGAGCAATATTCTAACTAAACATAGAAAGTTCGAATAGTAATATCTTGGTTTGAGTTTAGCTAATCATCGTTTTCTTACTGCAGACAACTGAAGGTTAGGGTGGTGCCTATGAAACTATTACATTGTATATGAAATACAAATGATCAATCTCTTTAAAAAGCAACAAATTAAAATCTAATATGACAATTTTATATTCGATTTTGGACTTGAGGTAGAACAATATTCTAACTAAATATATGGAAATACAGAAAGTCCAAAAAACAATTTTTGTATTTTTAAAACAAAAATTAAATGATTTTTGTATTTTTAAAACAAAAATTAAAAGATTTTTGTATTTTTAAAACAAAAATTAAAAGATTTTTTTATTTTTAAAACAAAAATTAAAAGATTTTTGTATTTTTTAAATTTCCTAAATTCGTATTGATTTTTCATTTGGTTCTGGTTTCATTTTTTTTTTTTTTTAATTTTAAATCAATTTAAATTTAAATTTACTTCTTGTTTTATAGTTCTTAGCTACACAGTGGATTTTGAAAGGCAATTTGGCATTTAGTATTGCCAAAGTTTTTCTGTTAAAGTGAAACTGCAGAAACAGCAAACACATATGTCAGTTCACCTCAACTGACACATAGTGTGAGCGGTCAAGTGAGGGCACATCATTAAGTGAATATTTTACTTTTCTTGTGTAAAAACTTATACAGTTTTATTTAGTACTTTATAAATTTCATTGCTTTCTTACTTTTTTTCTTCTGTATTTAAAAACTCATGCAAAAAATATAATTTTGCTGTTAGCCAGCTGATATGACGATTTGTTAAATTATTATTCTTTCTTAAATGAATTTGAAAATCTCTTTATAAACACATCTCCGAACATACCACAAGGTGTTTCAAATGTGTCAATTGTCTAATCATATTTAAAGTTACCGGTGCCTTTTATATAAAAACTTCGACCTTGATTCGGACTCTGACACCAAAGATTTGTCGTGCGTGTCAGTAGTAAGTTATCTACAAGATTTTTATTAGTTGGCCATCCTTTATACAGAATTATGCTGATTGGCTTGTTAATCATCAAATAAACCTTTCTAATATCTGTTTAAAAAAAATTCTTCACATTTAAGCACGCTTTCGTATCAGAAATTGTTATTCCAGTTAGCTTGACCATAAACACTGTTCTATTATTATTATTATTATCATCATAATAATTTTTATTATTGTGATAATTATTACCATCACTGGTTCATTGAAAATCATCGTAATAATTTGAAGTATGTACATTAGGGTGGCCCATTTTGATCACTTCGTTGAATTCGCTGAGTGCTCTTAAAAATTATGATAAATGGCGTAATTTTACATACAGTGGCCAAATTTCAAAACACTACTACGATGGGAAGAACTTGCGACGCGATCAAATAAGTTGACGAAATGGTTCAAAATTCCCTATATTTATAATTTTTAGTTACAAAAAACATATATATAAAGGGTCCGCCAAATAACTTTTTTTTTTTGAAAATGCTATAAAAAAAAAACTACTGAATATTTTCTCAAATTTCTTTTTTTATTTGAAAGTACAATCCTTCCGGTTAATAATGGAGAATAATTTCATTCATTCGATTGTGTGCAGCTGTATTTCACCAATGGCTTCACGAATATTGTCCTTTAAAGCGTCAATTGTCTCTGGCTTGTTGGCGTAACACTTATCTTTGACGGCACCCCACAAATAATAGTCCAACGGTGTCAAATCGCAGCTCCGATGTGGTCAAACGACATCAGCTCTGCGGCTGATAATGCGATCTTCAAAAACAGGGCGCAAAACATCGAGCGTAGCCTCGGCTGTGTGGCACGTAGCGCCGTCCTGTTGAAACCAAATGTTGCCAATATCCTCCTCTTCAATTTCTGTGAATAAAAATTCGTTCAACATGGCCCGATAACGATCGCCATTGACTGTAACGGCCACTCCTTGCTCATTACCATGATTTTCAAAGTAATGTCGTAATATTTCCCAGCGTCGTCCAAGCGTAAACACAACCATATTCGTTCAGCGGAAGGATAAAACTAATTATCTGTCAAATCAGACATGAGCTAAGTGTTACCATTCACGAAATAAGCACTAGTTGAAAAAAAACGTTGCAAAAGATAATAAGCCTCAAAATATCAAAATATACTTAGTTTGCATAAAAAGGACTACAAGGACCTCCAAAGTTTAAACAAGCTAGTAACAAATATATGAATACCTTTGGATATGTCTAACCAACATTAATCGTTTATACATGAAATGTATTTTAAATATCTTTCAAATGATGATATGACATGACATGGTGGTTTTTTAATCCAAGAAGTTATAGCGTTTTTAATAAATTTATGTAAATCTAGTTTTTAATTTGTAAATGTTTTACTTTTAAGTTTTAAAAAATTAAAACCAAAAGTTTATTTTTTGATCTTTTATCATAAATAATCTTGTTCACATCTAGTTTTTTATTTTTGCCATTTATTTTTTTAAGTGTATTCATAATGCATAGTTTTTATAGAATAAATCGAAAGTATATTAACTCACATTTAAATTGGTATCTAGCGCTCACGCACTTATTTCATTTCGTTAATTACCTATTGCAAAAATCTCTAATTGTAAAAAATTGTTTCTTTTGCAATGTAGTATTAATGTTTTATTTGCAATAAAATTATAAATAACCACCCTTTGGATCTATTAACACACCTTCCTACAAACACGGCATGTACAATTGGTGTGTCACGGGTCCGAGTCCAATAACAATTAAAAAAGTGTTTTTTCATAGGGTATTATAAAATTTAATTATTACTTAGGAATGCCAATCTTTGGAATTAATTCCATAGAGACGCACTCACAAGAACTTTTCCATAAAATTTTAACAACTATTTTTTCAAACGTTAATCGGTAAAGTTATTTCAATGGTATATACAGTTAAATTAACAAAGGAATATATTTTTTAACTTTCTGTCTGTTATTCAATAAACAAAAAAAAAAAATGACTTTCGGTAATAGCTAAAAATTAAGTTAAAATTTTCTATTTAAAACAAAAAGTTGTTATACTATATTGAATATTAAAATAAACGTAAGTGATCTATTGTTTTTACCGATTTGGTCAATTGATTTTACAACAGTTAAAAATAATGTGAAAAAAATACAATTGTTTAAAACAAAAAGTAAGTAGTACTTTTTTTTACTGATTTTCAATTAATTTAATGTGTATATTCAGTACTCTTTAAGGAAAAAAATATTGCGAGTGCGGGCTTAAGAGAACTAATTCTTGAACAGATGTTAGCGAAACGATGCAAAATCAACATTTCTATGTACTGGGAAAGCTGTATAATACCCAAAATGTTCGAGCTGGTGCCAGGACTGGTCACGTGACCTTTTATAGTACCATGCCGTGGTTGTATGAAGATGGTAATTGATTCAAGTGGTGGTTACATTTATAAAAATAAATGGCAGAAATTTTAAACTAGATTTACATAAATTTATTAAAAACGCTATAACTTCGTGGATTTAAAAAACAACTGAACCATTAATATTGGTTGGATGGTGCTGTGGTGTAATGGTTAGCGCGTTGGACTGTTACACAGATGGTCCCGGGTTCGATTCCCGGTGAAGGCAACATAAATTTAGAAAAATAATATGTATAAGTTTTCTATCCCTCATATGTATCGCATCTCCCACCTTCGGTGTTGCCATATCACTTAACCAGACCGTAGTAAAATAATGAAGCAGGGCTATGAACCAAAAAGCTTCAATAAGTTCGCCAACTCTCCACCAGGTGACTAGCAACAACTGTTCTAAGACTTATCATCTCGCGCAATTACAGTGTTGCCATGTTTGAAGCTCTTCATCTCTCCCCACCTTTCATCTCTCCACTATCCAATTTCCAAAGAAAGCAACACATTAATAAATAGTAAGAACTTCCTGAATGTTGCTTCTCTTTATAAAAAAAAAAAAAAAATAATACATCAAAAGCTATTCATCTTTTGGTTACTAGCTTTTTTAAACTTTGGAGTTCCTTGTTTGTAGACATTTTGTAAGCAAACTAATGACATTATCACCTTATCAGACTTATTATCTTTTGCAACTCTTGCAATATATATCGTACACCCAGTTCAAAAGTGACTCACCTCAAAATTTTAATTTTTCGGTTTTATATGCTTAAACTATGCACAATATGCTTGTTTATCTATAAAAAAATACCAGTGTATTTTGTTGTTGTTCACTGTTGCTAAAGAACAGTTATGTCTTTCTTTATGTTTCAATTGGTATAGTTACAAATATTTTTTTTCGATTTCTGAAAAATTAAAAATCTTGAGTTGAGCCACTTTTGAACTAGGTGTGCGATATATTCCTTTTTAAAACTGAAAATTATAAATATCGGGTATTTCACGACGTGACGAAATGAAATTTTTGAAATTTGTCCAATATATGTAAAACTACGCCCTTTATCACCCAGGAAATTCCACCAAGTTGTTAAATTGGGCCACCCTAATATACATTGTGCTGACACTACAATGTCTTGAAGTTAATTAAAAATATCTTAAGTAAGTAGAGGGAAGACAATATCTTAACTACAAAGGTTGACCAAAAAACAATCATAGTCATCTTCATCCTCAATGTCTTATAGTTACTAAAGGAATCATATTATACGAAACAATATACGGACATTCACACACACACCATCCCAATCTTTTAACTGAATCTAATATACAGGGTAAAGTTGTTTTTGGTTTAATATTCTATGTGCATATAAGAAAAGCCTGTTGTATATGTATGAGTTCATGTGTTCCCCGTTGGCAATGTCTTGAAGACATTCTTGACCATAGGTGCACGATTCATAGTAAATCGTTTAAGACACTTTGACGACAGTCCGAGCAAATCGTTGACGAATTTTTCAAACAAATGTCCGGTAAATCGTACACTAGGATCTGGGCGACATTATTGCTCACATTGTCGTTGACGAACACATGGATGGACGACAATACACTTCGCTTTGTCGTCGATGAGTTTATAATCGATTTTTTCCATATTATGGTTAACAGAGTTAGCGAAAATGTCCTGAATTATATCGTCTACGACCATATAAACGACAAACGCAACCAAATATGAAAATATTATACATTTTTTGGTATTTTATACTGTAAAACTTGTTTAAGACAAACACGGATAAGACGAATTCGCAGCTAATACAA
The DNA here is from genome assembly GCA_021234595.1 of Delia radicum. Taxonomy (NCBI): domain Eukaryota; kingdom Metazoa; phylum Arthropoda; class Insecta; order Diptera; family Anthomyiidae; genus Delia; species Delia radicum. Next base: position 198,672,788 of record CM037852.1, read on the forward strand.
ATTAATTTGCCAGTGCCGACATTTAAGAAAACATTTTATGTAAACACAGAGAAAAATTTGTCTATTTGCAAACTAAAATTCAGTTTCTCTACGACTCAAAGTTCGGTTAATTCAACTAAAATTTAGTTTCAACACCTAAAATATTCAGCGTTTTGTTAATTCTGGTGATCTTGAATGTCAAAATAAATTTTTTCATTATCAACGTGAGTTTAATTTTTTAAATAAATTTCTTTACAAGCAATTTCTTATTGGGAAAGAGCATGAAATTAGAAGTAATGTAAAGGCTTTTTGGTCTTTTATAAAATCTAAAAGACAATCATCGGATATTCCTTCGGCGGTTAAATTAGGGGATGATATTTCGCATTCTTGTAATGATTCCGTTAATTTATTTGCAGATTTTTTTAGTTCAAATTTCGAGCCTGCTGTGGCAATTAATTCTACTTTTTCAACCCCTTTGACCCATTTGGATATTGGTTTTATTGTAGTCACCGAGGAGGAGGTTTATAGTGAAATTTTGCTAACAAATGATAATTTTAAATCAGATGCTGATGGCATTTGTGCTCATTTTTTAAAAAAATGTGCCTCGACGCTTACATTTGCGCTAACGTATATTTTTAATTTATCTCTTAAAGAGGGTGTTTTTGTTGACCGGTGGAAGTCTGCAACGATAACTCCAATTTTTAAGGATGGAAAGAGGGATGATGTAACTTGTTACAGACATATTTCTAAATTATCTTGTGTCTCAAAAATATTTGAGCATGTCATCTATAAAAGATTGTTTTTTCTTACAAAGTCGTGGATAACACCTTATCAACATGGGTTTTTTACGGGTAGATCAACGACAACTAACCTTACTATATTTAGTGAATATTGTATTAAAGCTCTGGAACAGGGTAATCAAGTTGACTCTATTTATACCGATTTTTCAAAGGCTTTTTACAAAGTGTCTCATACCATTCTGTTTTTAAAATTACATCAGTTTGGTCTTCATTCTGTTTTCCTAGATTGGATTAAATCATATTTATCAAATAGAGTATGCAAGGTTGTAATTGAAGGATTTGAGTCTAAGCCTTATTTTCAAACGTCTGGCGTGCCGCAGGGCAGTGTTTTGGGCCCACTTCTTTTCAATTTGTTTATTAATGACATTTCAGCTTGCTTTAAAAAATCGAAATTTCTTTTGTATGCTGATGATTTGAAAATATTTCGTAAAATTTCCTCATTTCAAGATGTTTCTGAATTACAGGTTGATTTGAATAATCTGGGTGTATGGTGTACGTTAAATAACTTACATCTTAATCTTTCTAAATGTTTTCATGTTTCATTTAGCAAATCTCTGAATCCTATTATATCAAATTTCAATATCAACAACCAAAACTTGAAAACTGTTAAGTCTACACTTGATCTTGGCGTGGTTTTCGACTCGTCGTTTTCTTTTGTACCACATATGGATTATATTATCCCTAAAGCTTATAAAATGCTGGCTTTTTTGAAAAGAAATTCTTCTGATTTTTCTGATCCTAATACTTTGAAGTTAATTTATACTTCGTTTGTTAGATCAAAGTTGGAGTATGCTGCAGTTATTTGGAATCCCTATAACAATACTCATGTCACTCGCGTTGAGAGAGTACAAAGAATTTTTATTAAATTCGCTTTAAGGTCACTTAGCTTTGTTGATCCCATTCCTTCTTATAAATCGAAATGCCTATTATTAGGTTTGCAGACTTTAGAATATCGTAGATTATACCAGTCGGCGTTACTTGTGTTTGATATAGTAAATGGTATAACTGACTGTCCTGATTTGCTGTCTCTTATTCCATTTTATGTCCCTCCTAGAAGTTTAAGATTCATTGATATTTTTAATGTGACACTGCATCGCACTGAATATGCTCTTAATAGTACGCTAACTCGTACGTTTATTTAAATGAAATCAATATTAGTCTGCAACAGAATCATGATCGCAAATCTTATATAGAGTTTTCCACGTCCAAGGATAAATTTAAGATGTGTCTTAATATAGTTTTTAAGTAATTAAGCTAAATTATTTTGAAGATATTATATTTATTTATGTTAAATTTTTGATTTAATCATAGTCTGTAAGGAATTTTTGTTTCCATAGACTGAATAAAAATGAAATGAAATGAAATGAAATATCGTTGTAGTTACTGAATTCATAAGTTATTACCAGTACTATATTCTTTTAAATTCGGTTGGCACTTTATTTCTCTGTGTGTATGTATATTAAATTTCTATTAATTCAACTGACAGTCTAATGTTCCATTGTTGATAGGAACTTTTGGATTGTTTGCAATTTTTTTTTAACACACAACAATTGTTTTTTAATTACTTCTCAAACAGTCTGAGAAATCCTATAAAAGGATTGCACCATTTTTGAAAATAATTAAAAAAAGTTGGGTAAATTTTACAATTGTCTTTAGGAACGTCGCTTCTAACGACTAATTCTCATGATCCCTCAGTGTTAGTCTTAACCGGTTTTTACTGTATATTAGAGCGACTCGCCGAAAAAAGTTAAAAAAGTGCCCCTCTGAAAATGTGAATTAGTTTGTTTTATGACTATTCCCAAAATATTTTTGGTCTAGAGGCTGCCGTTCATGAGCTGGACCGTTTTGAAAAAAGATCTTTTTTTTGATTTTTTTTGAAAATTTTCGACTGTAACCCACTACACTATACAAGTTATGCACATCATATGAAAGCTTTTTTGAAGACACGTCTAAAAACGTATATGACATGAAGAAGCATGCACTATATACACGCGGAATTCAGTGAAATGTAATTTTTTTTCCTTCTAATATTCAGCTAAATAATGTTACATTTTTTACGTTTGTTTGTTGTTTGTTGTTTTTTTTTTTTTTTTTGTACTGTTATTGTCCCGTTATTTTGCATTTTTTTCTTGAAACAGTTGCTTATTGACGACAAAATGCATTTAAATGTAGCTCAATTGTTCCTCAATAAAATCTTATTGCAGACAAGTTAATGACATTGTCGCTCATAAAGTCGCCAATGTGGTGTGAAACATGAAACAATAGATTCAATAATGGCTTATTTTGTCCTTAGTTTGTTTAGAAATTTGTCGCTTGTCAAATCGTCAGTGAGGTTAAAAATGCATTATATTGTCGCTTAACTTATCCTCGATATTAAAATCAGGCGACACATTCCAAAACGTCGTCAAAACACATCATTGATGAAACTGTCATCTAAGACTAGTTTGCCAACTGGGTTTGATCGTCATATTAGGTGATATTCTAAGTGTATGTATTAATGTTGGAGTGTGTGCATGTATGTATGTTATCGTATTGCATACTTTAAAAGGATTTAGTATGAACGTGAATTTATGTCTCTTTTATTGAAATGTCAATTCGATTCAATTCATTCTAAAATATTTTCTCCAATAGTTCGCTCTAACTCTGTGTATGTTGTGAGTGAAACAACGTTGCACAGTGGGTATTTTAAAACAATAATGGTAATAAATATAAAACTTCTAAACTACTAATTCAATCGGTATTAATCAAATTGGAGACTGTAAAATAGTTCTTAATCTTTTTGAAATATTGTGATTGGGCAAACCCGTTAAGCATATATAATGATATCAAGTTGTGTATGAGTATATAGAACCTTTTTTCATCGGGTATGGATATTTTTCAAAAAATTTTGATATTTAATGAACTGACTCAATTTTGCAGTAATATATTTAATTTTGCCCTGTGAAGAAATTTAACAATTAAATGGTTAATCTTTTTGTACAATTTCAGTTTAATTGAAATGATTGAATTGATTGAATTTAATTAAAATGATTAAATTACAATTTTTTTTAAACGAAATTTAACTTTAAAAATTACATTATCAATTTTATGATAATGTTTTAGAATAAATAAGAATTCAGATTTAAGCAACTGAAACTAAATTATTTAACTTAATAACGTAATAAATATAATAAGAATTAATATCTAGTCTATTTGAAATGAATTTAAAATATTTATTACTAATACCACTAAACATAAACATTTATAAAAAATAACTATATAAATATTCCAAAAAAAAGCAACAACAATGTGTTGATGTTTGCTTTTGAGCGATTATATAAGAAAATGTCAAAAAAGTAAAGAATTTGAGCAAATATTTAATTGATTCAATTAATTTTTAATTGACAGCTTTTAAAATTTTCAACAAACCGATTTAATTGAAAAAAGTAAAGACATATTTTTTTCTGTGTAGAGGTTAAACAAATGTATTAAAAGAGACAATCCAAAGAACAGTTTAGTTTTCTTCTAAAACTACCGGTTACGAAGTGTAGGGATGTTAAGTTATATTTCAGAAAAAAAAACTATTACAAACTTTTTTTCAATTATTGTCGTTGTAGGTCCTTTAATGAAATTATTACAATTTTTGTTAGTGTTTGAACACTTCGCATATTTTTTCTTTAGTTTTCATAGATTTTGTTTTTCTAATAATTTGTGTGTTTTTTTGTCATGAAAATTTAGTAATTGTTTATTTGTAGGTAGAGCAAAATTCTACGTTAGTTTTTTTTTTTGGAAATTTCGAAATTATATCAAATTGTTTATTAAATATAAATCAATGGTTGATTTAGAATAAAACGCTATTAAATAATCAGATTTCGCTGGAGTTTTATTTCCGCTCAACGACAAATAATTTAGAAATGTTGAGCTTAAGAAGAAGAATAAACGTATTTCTCTAAAAATTATAAAAACTATTAATTTTAAATCAGGCTAGACTAGTTTCTGCCTCTTTTTATGGACGGCGTCATCAGTGATTTTCCATTTAAATTGTATTATTATTTGTGTATTTATAATTGTCAGATTGTCTCTATATGATAAAATTTTCAACAACCTGCGGCTGTAAGAATCAAACCTGCGCTCTTCGTACATTACAAACGTAACAAGTATGGCCTTGAATGTAATCCAGCTAAATTGCAGTGTTCTTTCCTATAAGCTTTTCTGTTATTCTATATTATATTCAGAAGTGACAACACTAACAACACAAATATTCTATTTTTAAAATTTTTGTTTATTTTTCTAATCTCCTCCGTCTCTATTTCACAATGTGACAACGTTCAGTGTTGGCAACTTTTGTGTTTTTGAGTTGAGACATCGCCATAGGGGCAAATTTTATAATTTATATTAGTACAGTGTTATTTTCACGTCTTATAGACAGTCGCAAATAATTTTATTGTTAACATTTTTAAACTGTGTGCTGTTTCTTGTACAATATCTTTGAGGTTTACGTTGCTCAGCGATAATAACTTTACAGAGTTTAATCGTGAAAAATCGATTAATTTAAAAATTTAACAAAAATATAAAAAATTATAAATGTTGGTCCAAAAAGTAGATGTCTTTCTTTTTGTTCATATTTATAGAAGTTACACACCGTAAAAGGTATTTTTATTAACCAAAGTAGTCAACTTTGACAACCTGTAAGGGCATCATCCCCGCAAAAACATGTTAATGACTTATTATTTTATATATTACTTTGTAAAGAGTACTTATTACCTTCTGCATTAGTTAAAATAATAAAATAATGGGTAACCAATAAGAAACTTATAATTTTTTATTTTTATACAAAATATAATTGATGAAGAATAATAGGTTATTCATCTTACTATACACAGAGAAAAATTTAACTATATGCCAACTGAAATTCGGTTATTATGACTCAGATCCGGTTATTAATAATTTCAGACGGTTGGCACAACTAAATATTTGTTGAATTCTAGTCGCAATACCTAAAATATTCAGAAATGGAATGCAAATATTGTTGTGCTAGCTAAATTCAGAGGTTGTTATCATTAATATACACTTTTATTTCTCTGTGTGTACTTCTGGGCTAAATATAATGATACAACATTTTTCTGGATTCTATTTTTAGACTCATTATAGTTTTGTCTTTTGGTAAACTAAATTGTAAGGTACTAGTTTTGGTATATCTTAAACGATTTACATAGAAGAACACTTCATTTATGTTTTAAACTGCCAAATGTAATATCTCGGTAGCTTAGTGTATAGAGCCGTAGCCTGTTAATCTGGCGACCCCGGATCGGTACCCGCCTGGACAATGTTTTAAAAAAATTATTAATATTTTTTTTGAAATTCGTTTTTTTTTTTAAATAAAGGGTCCGCCAAATAACATTTTTTTTTTGAAAATGCTATAAAAAAAAACTACTGAATATTTTCTCAAATTTCTTTTTTTATTTGAAAGTACAATCCTTCAGGTTAATAATGGATAATAATTTCATTCAAATTACTGCCTCGGCTGGCCATGCAGTAGCCTACAAGATCGGTCCATCTTTTTTTTTTTTTTGGCAAAATCGGCATCTTCTGTAAGTCGATCGCAGGCCCACTTAGCGAAGCGAAAACGCATTGGATGGTCAGTTGGCTTCAACTCCTGAACCAATTGGACTTTGTATGGCGTCATACCAAGGTCTTTATGCAAAATTCGTCTCAATGATGTCTCCGAAATGTTCAATTGCTGAGAACGACGGTGAATTGATGTTGATGGCGCTTCACGCACACTTTCTGCCACAGCAGCAATATTCTCGGGTGTACGCAGTGTTTTTGGCTTTTCACACTTTGGTTTATCGATGAGGTTTCTTTCACTTTTTTCACAAGATAACGAACATACGGAGCTGACGGTGCTTCTCTTCTTCCAAAATCCGTACGCAATTTTCGCACACATTCTGCAACATTACCATTATTTTCAAAGTAATGTCGCAATATTTCCCAGCGTTTTTCAAGCGTATACACAACAATATTCGTTCAGCGGAAGGATAAAACTAATTATCTGTCAAATCAGACATGAGCTAAGTGTTACCATTCACGAAATAAGCACTAGTTGAAAATAAAACGTTAGATGGCAGACCCATTACTTCTTTTTTTATTCTGGTAATGGCTTATTTTCCATACCCTTGTATGCATTATAATTCGTATTTAAGGAAGGCTGTCTGTAATGCATGACTCATTACTTTTGGGACATTTCACATAAAAAAAAAAATTTTAGAATTATAATATAAAGTGCAATACGTCCAAATCTTCGGATGTAGATTTACTCATTATTTGGTAAGGTGTCTTTTTGCTGGGATGTACTAAAACAGGGTGAACCAACTACAATATTTAAAAATATTAACACTTCTTTTACAATATCCAATTGTATTCATATCCATCGGATCAGTAGTTAAGAATATTTAGAATATCGGTTTTAAATATATTACCGACATTTTTTCCAAATACCCCACTGTGCGTTGTATAAGTCTGCCTGATTGCATAGTGTGTGTGTATGTGTATATGTGTATTTAAGCTTGAAAATATTATGTACCAATATTGGAATAGTTTCTAATCAATTGTTTATTTAAAATAAAATAAATGTATGTTAGAAATTTTGCAAATGTAAATATCTAACAGATTAAAAGATTTATTTTTGGTTTAGGGATTATAAAAATATAAATGTATGTATTCCATTTTTTTATTTTTATTTTTTTTTTGGGTAAAACATTTATTTTACATTGAGTGGAAAATTTGAATATTTATGGTTGATTGTGGTGAATTTTGTTTTTTGGACTCAACATAAAATTTAAAACAAAATATGTATGGTTTTTTGTTAGTTATAATTTCTTAGTATTTAAGTATTACATTTAAGTCCTTTTTGAAAAACTTAGCATTACTACTAATTCCAATGATGGAACCTCAATATAACAAATTGGATATTCACTTCTTTGGTATTAAATAAAAAAAATTTAATGCAAATATTTGTGACCAAATTTTTAAATTGAAAAAAATTAAGGGGATTAAATACCAAAGCTATATGTCATTACTTTTCAATTATGCATACATTATTTGGTGTCTTTATTACATGTTGTAAAAATATCTTCAGTTACACATTCTGTTACACTTCCTCACTATTTTTGTTGGGATATAATAACATGTTTCTGCAATTTGAAACAACTATTTTTTAAACCGATTAGGTCTTTTTAATAATATTGTTTTTTTTTTATGAGAACAGTTTTTTAAAATACAAAATTTTGTAAATAAAAAGAAATATTTATATAATGTATGCACATTAGGGCGGGTCGATTTAAAAATCGCTCAACGTTCAAGGAAAATTGTATTCTAGGGATCGAAATAAGAAACTTTGCCGAAGGAACCATAACTCTAAAACGAATTCTGATGTCCCGGCTTTTGACCCGTAGGGTAAAATTTTGAAAAAGCCCACTTTGATATTTCAGAAAGTAGGAGGAATCTCTCCAAGATTATGGGAGATACTTCTTCTCCGGGAGACACGCTAGCAGATTAATGCATAAAACATCATTCTAGGAGACCGTTAAGGGGTTAAAATTTAAGTTGAAAGATGGCCTTTTTAGTCGTGTTTTTATAGCAAAATGTGCAAATCTCGGGATAGAGATATTTCAGAAAGTAGGAGGAGTCTTTCCAAGATTAGGGTCTCTATTTCTTCTCCGAAAGATGCTCTAGCAGATTAATGTATAAATTATATTCTATTGGGTTGGATTCGATTGGGGCCCTCTAAATGGGTCAAAGTGGGATTTTTCAAAATTTTAAACTACGGGTCAAAAGTCGGGACATCGGAATTCGTTTTAGAGGTATGGTTCCTTCGGAAAAGTTTCTTATTTTGATCCCTAGAATACGATTTTCCCTGAACGTTGAGCGATATTTTTGCCTCCATACAAATCGACCCGGCCTAATGAACATTGACCATATAAAATTTTATATCGACCATATAAAATCATATATCGAAATACATGTTCATTTTTCTATTATGTACGAATATAGATGAACATTAGAGTACCCACACCGAAAATAATCCATGCAACATTTTACTAAAAAAAAACTTTCGTAGCTACTTCATTTGTAAAATACAAGAAAGTTTCGTTTATTTTACGAAAATAAATTTAGTGAGGACTTTTTTTTACGAATCTTACGAAATCGTTCGTAGCTACTTTTTTCGTAATATATACGAAAATAAACATTTTAAGGGCTTTTGTAATTTTACGACACTAACGAAATAAATTCGTAAATATAATTGTTCGTAAAATATAAGAATTCCTGCCTAGTTTTACAAAATAAAATGTAATATATCTGTTGATCAAAATGACAAATCATTATTTAGCAACTCTGTTTAAAGTTTTTCTTGAGAATTTTATTTAATTTGTCTGCAACAGCGTGGTAAAAAGTAAAACTTTAAGTGATTTTGTTAAAATAAAAAATTAAAACAATAAAAAAAAAGAATTAATTAAATATTATATAGAATCACATGCTTATTAAAATATATATAAATTTAAAGTGGTAAAAAGTGTGCTTTAAATGTGGTATTCATTTAAGTGATACAAAATATATTTCAAAGCATTTTTTGTGGGCACACGCCTCAGAAAACATTGTTAAGTAGATTTGCAAATATGGAGCCTGTGAAGTGGAATGTAGCAGTTTGCTTTCATTTACTAAACATTTTGGAAGCGATATGCGTATTTTTGGTGATCAAACGTCAACAAGTGGTAAGAGACACAAAGGTGACACAGGTTTTACACAATTTTCAGTTCAGAACTGCAGTGACGGCATAATTGTTTCAAAAAAAATATATTTGAAAACGATAACATTGATGCAGAAGTAATTTCCAAAGCAACAGTTAAGTCTGGTATACTTTTTTCTCTTAAACTACACAGTAAAAACCATTTCACAAGAAAAGATGTCTTCGACGTCCAACATGAAGTTATGAAATTATACCTTTACACAAGTTATGATCGATTCTGTTTTGCCTAAATATAGTTTGAAGTTAAAAGAAGGGGATAAGAAGTTACTAACTTTCCTTACAAGTAACAAAGACAATGCTGATGAAAGTAAGTACATAATAGCACTTAAAGGATCGCCAAAGCATAATAAAAATGTGTTTCTTATTTTAAGATGTAATTGTTCTGATGGTGCTTTTTTTAATTCAATCGAATTTACCTCTCTCAAGAATCCAAAAACCAACAGTACGAAATGGAAATGCTCGATTTTATAATCAATCTGAATCACGTAATTGCTTTATTTCAATTCACTCTACAGAAGCGAATTACAAAGAATCAAATGAAAAAAGAAAAAAAAAAACTCAAAAAACAGCATACCCACATATATCTGTTATTGGAACTATATATGAACCTACTGCTATATTTTTGACTTAAATGCCATTCGATACAAATTGTTTACGTTGTGTAAAACTCTTGACATTTGCTTTAAAGCCTATTTTCTTTTTAACATTGCCTTTCCTGAAGAATGCTCTAAAATGTGGGAATTTATAAATCTCAAATTTTATAAATTAACACGGGAAAATGATAGTGCTGTTGCTCCAGGATTTCATATGCTGTTCAAAAATGTTGAAGGTAAATTTAAGATGTTAAAACCAGCTTATGGGCGTTGTGGTGTAATGGTTAGCGCGTTGGACTGTTTCACGGATAGTCCCGGGTTCGATTCCCGGTGACGACAACATCAATTTAGAAAAATAATATGTATGAGTTTTCTATCACTTATATGTATCGCTACACCCACCTTCGGTGTTCCCATAGCACTTAACCCCACAGAAGTAAAATAATGAATCAGGGCTATGAAACAAAAAGCTTCAATAAATTCGCCAACTCTACATCAGGTGGCGAGCAACAACTGTTCTAAGACTTATCATCTCGCGCAATTACAGTGTTGCCATATTTGAAGCCCTTCATCTTTCACCACCTTTCATCTCTCCACTATCCCCTTTCCAAAGAAAGCAACACATTAATTAATAGGAATAATTTCCTGAGTGTTGCTTCTCTTTCAAAAAAAAAAAAAAAAAAAAGTATAATTTATAAATTACGAAAATTAAAAAACCCGGTTAAAAAAGTTCATATATGACCATATATATTTTTTATATGATCATATATGGCCATCCATATTCGTTTATACTAGAAAAATTAACCTACATTTCCATATATGGACAAATATGGTCATACATTTTCATACAATACATACACATATATTTTCATAAAAATTTACTGAAGTATTTCATAAATAAACGATTTTTTTTCGGAACTGTACGAAAATCTTTTATTCAAAACACGAAGTACTTTCGTAAAGTACCGAAAATAATTTGTAATATGCAGTTAACAATTAACTAAAAACACGAAAACATTTTGTAAAATATACACAAGTTCTTAAACATTTTACAAAATTCTATCGTAACATGTAAGAGAAGCTTTCGTAAATCAAAATAAATATTTCGTGAAATTTACAAAAGACTGTTGAACGCATTCGTATATTTTACACCAACCTTTCGTGGTGCGAAACCAAGAAATATTTCGTACAATGTACGTCGGTTTTCGTATATATAACGCATGGATTATTTTCGGTGCATGAAATGTATGAAAATTGCAAAGTTGTTTTTATTCGCTCTTCGCACATTTTATGATTTATTGGGTGTAAAAATAAGATCTGCGAAAAACTGGACAAACCGGCCATACCATTTTAACGTTTGACCTCAAAAATTTACTTAAAATGGGTCATAGCTTTGTTGTTCTAGAACTTTTCAAATGAAGGGTTTTCATTAACAAGTGTGATGTATCTGACATCAAATAATGTAAAACATTAATGTCGGATCCAACATGACAGATGAATATTTGTGAAAGTGTTCAATTTCAATAAAAATGATTTACCTGAGAAGTCAAAACTCTTAAAAAAAAACTAACTATCTTATTTTTATCTTGTATGTCTTGTTGATATTATAATATGCATTTTTTTATTTTAAATTGTCAGATTCGAGATCATAATTTAATTGTTACTATTTTATTAGAAAGCACTAATTGATAATAAATGTAAGAGAAAGATGGACAAAACAATACTGTGAGGATCAGCGCTAGAGGGAATGCCACACTTTCAACATAAGTGACTAGGTCCTCATCAGCTTAATTTAAATCCACAACCCACAAGAAATCATAGTTATATCAGGTATATAGTATATCAACCAACTACAGTAAGTACAAATTGAGAATTGATGACCCGAGCTATATGAGTATTCGACAACTTTCTCTTACATTTATTAATAATAAGAGTTTTTTATTTTTTAAGTGATTTGATTATTTTCACTATATCTCGATTAAGGCTTAAGCTAATTTGGTCAGTAAAGTTGAAAACCAAATATCATTCAATGCGCAACATATATTTTGATAACTGTTTTGAAATCGGTTCAGGAGTTTTGGTCATATAGGTCGAAATTAAACGGAAAAATCTATTTTTTTGACAAAAATTAAAAGTAAAAAAATATATAAAATATTTTTTATTTTTTTTCTTTTATTTTATTTTATTAATTAATAATCATGTACTTACAAATGATATACTATTACCCTAACCGAGCACTAGGTACTATGGCCTTCGGCGCGTTGCACTATGGGTCTAATGACCGGTTTTTGAGGCAATAAATCACAGGAAGCAGCTAGACCTTTAAAATTTGGTACCTCAGTCTTCTGTAAAAATTTCAAGCTGATCCGCCCTAACCACGCCCACTTCGAGTAGTTCTATTGTTTGCTATGGTAAAGGTCACCGGAAATTAATAAAATTTTAAAATTTCTTTATGTTGCTTATTATAGTTTTTGGAAAAAAAAACTCATATAATTCAACTACTTACACACCCACTTATACACCCACTTACGCACCCACTTTCAGTGACAGGAAAAGTAAGATTAGTGGTGGGTGCGTTAGTAGTAAAAAAGGCCTTTGGATAATGACAGCATTAATGCTAGAAAAAACATTTATTTACTAATCAAATTAATAACATAAATGTGCGCCCCGGTAGGCTAGTTGGTAGCGTGCTAGCTTATCAGTGCGGTGGTCGTGGGTTCGATTCCCACCAGAGGCACAGGTCCGTTTTCGCTACAACGCGCCGAAAGCCATAGTAGCTAGTGCTCGGTTAGGGTAATAGTATATAATTTGTAATTATATGATTATTAATTAAAAAAAAAATAACATAAATAAAGTCAATTTAGTTAATAACATAATATTAGTTTTTTGCTACATTTAAGCTCAACTTACAAACTAATGTTATCTTTCAATGTCATCAAAAGAGAACATTTAATTATATAAAAGTATTTTATAATCAAGCCTTACATAAAAATTGTCCAATGTTTCATCAACCTCCAATTCTATATTAAAATGTGGTAGAACATCTGTCTCCTCTTCGAAATCAGAAAAATCTTCATTTACGATAGCACTTGACGTAGTCGGCAGTTGATAATCAGGAATATTAGGAATCTTTAAAAGAGAAATAACTTCTCATGGAAGCTGCAAAATTTCCTTTACTGAATGATGGTTCTTTAGAAAATTACTGGATAAAAATGGGTCACAAGAGTCCATTTCTCTGTTAAAAACATCAGATATATTGTGTTCTCGTCTCGTGCATGCTCTATGCGATAATTTTTATTAAATTTGTTTCTCGCCTCAGAAGCATTTTCTCCAGTGCATACAAGAGGCACTATTGAGGCTATGTGTAGAATGTGCTAAAATTTTATGCAAGTCTGCTGACATTGGGTATCATTTGTAATGTTGAAAATATATTTCGGCAGTTGCATAACAAAAACTCCTAAAGTTTTCGACACTTAACTCAAAATTACAAGAAATAGCAATTAGTTTGATTTGCAAGTGCTTTAAAAACTCGATGTTAACGTTTGTTATAGACGCAAATAATTCCGAATTTAAAAATGCTCTTCGCGCCGTATTGCCGTCGTTCGTTGAGCCACACCCATTAATTTCGGCTTATGGACATGAAGACCCATTTCTGCCAGAATTGTTATTGAATTTCACTTTTTCTCTGTTGCAGTAGTACTTTGTTCTCAGTACTTCGAATTTGCAATTTTTTAATATGAAGTGTATATGAAAGATTAAGAACAAATTCAGAGCATCAAATCCATGCGGGTAATGGGCGTACGTCATTCTTTAATCTATTTGGTTTTGGCTGAAATATCATTTATTGACCAAAACTGCTTCGGATTTCGACCACAAATTAGGCACGACTGAAAAGACTTTGTTTCCGTAAACACGATCAGGACTTTCCCATCAATTAAAGTCATAATAAGTTCATACTTTACTAAATATTGTAAAGGCTCAAGATATTTTATTTGCACATCCATTATTTGTAACCCAAATTTAAATATATATCCGTATTATTTATTTTTACGCAATCTTAAAAGTCAAATAAGAATAATTTACCGCAGTTTGGTCCAATTGGTTATAAAAACACAGGAAAGTACACATCATTACCTTTCTGCACATATATAGTGTTCTAACAATACGTTCCAATAAACAAAGTACTACTCCAAGAAACACACAGTCGACAAAACTACACAGAAAGGACAAAACAATTTGTAACAACAAAATATTTACTACAACAAAATTTTATGAAACTTATCAATAACATATTTTTTAACGTACCTGTATTAATATTCTCCATTATAGAAAATTTGTTTTAGATTACAATATTTTGTTAACCAATAGTTTCAGGCACTAAAAAGCAACCAAAAAGACTACAACTTTGACAGCGTGGATTCCAGTCATGGGTTGCCGTCTGATTCTGATTTTTTATTTTTGGGTATTTGAAAATGTGTAGTACAAAATGCCATTATCAATTTTTTGAAATACACTTTATAATTGGACTTTTTGCCTCAAAACCAGTCAATTTACCCACAGTGCGTTGTAGCGAAAACAGACCAGCGCCTCTGTTAAGAATCGAACCCACGACCCCCGCACTGATAAGCCAGCAAGCTACCAATATATTTTTTATCTTGTATTGAAAATTATAAAATTTTTTTTCTCAAAAGTAGTACTTCAGCAAAACAAAAATAAGTGTGTCTGAAATAAAATCTGTGAATAAATACTAAAGTTATGACCATTTATGTAAAAGTATCCAAATTTAAGATTTTCTCTGTTTTGTTTTTAAAACCAAATTGATTCTGATGCTGCAACCTCATAAATTCGGTTCCCACAACTGAATTCGGTTGATGTAAACGAATATGGGGTTGTGGCAATCGAAAAAAAAAACAATTATATACATCGCTCGTGAGGCGAATTTTGGAATATGGCTCTGTGATTTGGGATCCATTATCCATTGTTCAAATTGGAAAAACTGAATCAGTGCAAAAACAATTTTTGCTGTTCTGCTTACGAAGCGCCTAACCTAATACCATTAATGATCTACCTTCATATACAACCAGACTAAACCTCGTTAAGCTTTCCACTCTGAAAAGTAAAAGGACAATGCTTAACGTTACGTTTTTATTAAATTTGATTAATGGTGATATATGCTCCGATTTCCTGTTAGAAAATTTTATACTTTTCGTTCCTCCAAGAGCAATACGTAATTATACTCCATTCTATCGTCAAATGTATGCTGATGCTGATCCGTTTATAAGAATGTGTAATGATTTTAATAAACTTTATAATTTGTTAGATTTTTTTAAATTCTTCTATTAAAAAAAAAAAAAAAAATATTGTACTTATATTTATTAATAATTTTGTAATTTTTATGTTAATAGTCTGTAAGGATTTATTCCATAGACTTAAATAAATAAATAAAATAAATAAATAAAAATTCGGTTGTGAGATATGAATTCTCGAATTTGCGAGGTTGCAGAAACCGAACTAATTAGGTTGTATGAAGTTTTAGAATTTTTATGAGAGTGTATTTGTCCCACAGTTTCTTAATTTAAAAAACATTGTTCAAGTGAAAGTATACTCAGAATACAATACCGAATTTGCAGCAATTTTAAAGAAAAATCTTAAAGAAAACTCAAATATACGATCGATTGTACTCCTATTAAAGAAGACCATACATTATGTTTCTTATATTAAAACTTCTGTTGTTTTTTGGCCACCTTTAGTAAAAAACATAAAAAATCGATAAAAGAATTTTTGATATAAAATGAAAATACTAAACTTAATAATCATTTTTAATAATAATGATTATTAAGAAAATATAATGTATGTTAATATTGCTTTTATATTTATTAAAGTTAATTAGCGGAGTTCTAAAAAAAACAAACGAGCGCATAAAAACGATATTTTTATGAGTAATATGACACTACCACAATTGGTACTTTTAAAAATGAAGTAAAAAAGATGAAAAAAAAATACTTAAAAAAAAAATAATAATGTAAAAAGGACACAAGAAAAAGGACGTTAATTTCATTGTCCAGCAAAAGGTTCATTTTGCTTTATATATTTTTTTTTTTATACAGGATTTTATTAAGAAAACTTTTGCTTTTTTTTATTCTTGTTGTCGTTGTTATTTTCTTTTTTTTATTTTCTTAATAACTATACAAATATACATTCATGACATTTTCGTTGTTGTTTTTATTTTAGTATTTTGTAAAGCTTTATGTTCTATTCTTCATTAACTTGAGGAAAAGGTCAAGAAATCTTTGGCATTTCAAGTGTTTTAGGCTCAGCCTGTAATTTGCACTTAAAAATTTGTTTTATTTTATTCTTGATGATATTTTTTTTTCAGTTCCTTGTTGTTTATTTTATGGGCTGACAACAGGGAATTAAAATAACAAAAATAAAAAATAAAAAAAAAACAAATGAAATGAAATGAAAGAAGATAAAATTCTAGTAACGAAAAATAAATATATGAAGAGTCAGCTTTGGATATAAGATAAGATATAAAAATGACAACAGAAAAACAACAACGACAACAACGCAACAAGACAATAAAATATTTGCAAGAAATCAAACCTTAATTCATACTATTACACTTTGTCTATGTAGTGGTTAGTTTGATTATAACCAGAGACTTCAGGTCTCTCTGTGTGTATGCCTGTTAGGGTTGCCAGATTAAAATTTTGAAAATGCTTGACATTCACAAGAAAAAAAATCTTGTTTTGGAAAAAAAATGTTGTCCATTGAAAACACCGATACGTTTCAATTTAATTTATTTTTTGTATAAAAATATATTTTTTTTTATAAAAGTATAAAAAAATTATATAAAAAATTCTCAGTTGGCATAATCCGATTCATTATTCAACATTTTCAAATATATTGTATATTGCATTTTTTGTTAGTCCAAATGCCTCCTTATTTTCCATATGAACATTTTTAAAAAATTTTTCATATTGATGAAACAAACTGATTAAATTTTTCAATAACTTCTATATTTCTTAAGTCGGAGCATAGCAGCTAACAGATTTAGGTCAACGGTTAAAATATACAGTAAAATAGTAAGATCCAAATAACTGGTTGCAAAACAGCTTATACTGTATTATAACAGGTTCTAATTTCTGTTCTGCAACTGGTTCTTTTTATATGGAGTTTGGAATTTTTCCTATTTGCAATAGGTTCTTTACCTCCAAACAAGAACAGGTTGCTTTAGAACTGGTTCTAGAACCAGTTATATAACTGGTTCTGGGAAAGTGACACCTTACATTTCGACTCACAGGAACCTGTTCTAGAATCGGTTCCATGTTCCGGTGGTAGTAGATGTTGTTTTAGAGCAGGTTCAAAGGTAATATGTTCTAAAAAATTTTGATGGGTAACGATATTTTTTACAATATTTCATGATAATTGAAGCAACAGCCTCGTAGTTATTAACGTTAAAATTTAAAAATTCGTTAAAGTCAGACTCAAAATTTTTCATATTTATTTCATTTCGCAGCTTACAACTTAGTAATCCAAATCGCATATTAAATACCCTGCGGGAAATGGACCAGTCACTGGTATGGTCACGTGACTCGAACTTTGTGTATATGAACCTGTCCTAGTTTCGGTTCTGTTATATGAAAGTGACCGGTACTTTTAACATGGGCTTGTCGTAGGAGGTGTCAATTGCTATCTTTGGAGCACTTTGTGACGTGTAGAATAACTTAAAGAATGTTACCTATCATAGTACCGACTAAAATGAAGCAGCTATGGGACAAGTTAGAAGTAGGCAGTGTTAAAGTAGATCATTTTAGGATTTATGTGACATGTAACAGGACCAGTGGGAAAATATTAATCACGTGGCTGGTGTAGCTGTACGTATTGTAGAACTGGTGAGCAATTTTTGAAGGAAAAATAGTCACATATTAAGCTCAATGTGTTCTGTTACAGGGATAGTTTAAACGAAATGGCTTTGTGCAGTACCACTGCACTGGTATAGGGAGTACATTTAACCGGGTATGCGAAAGGTAATTAGCAAAATGTTAATTTTTATTCACCGTGTGTCATACTATATACGAGTTGCTAAATTGCTAGTCTGGAACCAGTCACTGTACTTCACCAAACCAGTGTGTCATAGCATCTGTTCACAAAACCTTCAAAAAGGCACAACAAAAATCAATTTTAAAATAGGTTTATTACAGTGTTATGTCCCCTTAGTAGCAGTCAAGGGACTGAATCCTTTTTCTAATTGCCATGATTTCATCCACTGCTAACGGGATAGAACCAGGGATAGAACCAGGTCAATAACCAACTTCAACTGCAACAGTCCTAGTTGCTCCAGTACACTATGATGTTATGTTACTTTTTCTCCAGTTACATGATATATCTGGTACCAAGCAGTCAATGTTTTGTCACCATAACTATAGTTACGTAGTTGATCATTTCACACAAACTGACACTTTTTGGTACAACACAATTTCGGTTTCACCAGTTTCGTGACGAAACAGAATCGTCACTTTAGATCAATCGACCCTTTATTTCCCTCAGGGTATAAACTCTGTACACTTTAATTAATTTACAGTATATGCACTGACGGTGTGCCACCAATATGTAAAAAGTTATATGGTGTTAATGTTTAAAAACCAAATTTTTGAATTTTCCCTTGTTTTTAAGTTTTATAGCCAGCAAATGCGCTGCCGTTCGCGTATTGAGTACTAAGAAATATGTTAACAAACAACATAAAATTGTGCGCAGATTAATGTATGTAGGTTAGGTTAGGTCGAGAAGAGGATTCGGAGAAGGGAAAATGCTTCCCTAATCCGACTCAAGTCCATGAGGACTTACACTTAAGCCAGAATGTCGGCTTGTTGTGCGCTCTAAACAATCGGTCCTATGTCACCTTTCTACCCCAGGAACTCCGTCGCTCTGACGAAACTCCTCAACTTCTTCCATCCTATGCCCCTAAGATCCCCCAATGTGGATATTGGGTCACTGGATAGTATTTCGACCCGGCAAATGTAGGGCATTCACAGAGATAGTGTTCCAAGGTTTCCTCGTCCTCCCCACAGGGCCCTGTATGTGGGGATAATGTGCCATAGATAAAAACGGAGTCACAAAATGCCACAAAATTGGCAAAAATAAACGTGAATTTATTAGAGAAAGTAATTTTCGCGAGTCACAACCACAATTTTTTTTGCCGGGAAGCCCGGATATGGTGTGATTTTCTAATTTTACCATATTACATGTTTCTTTAAAAATCCCCTGTTATATTTAATTTTTTTTGATTTTTCGGATTTTTTCATATATTTGCATAATTTTGCATTTTTCAGCTGAAGAACGTGTTTTTTCAGTGTTTTTATCAGTACGCATTCGTGTTAATCCTAACTACATATTTTAACTGGTAAAATTTATAATCATAAGATATCTTGTACGAATTTCGCGCACTTTTAATTTAACATATTTTGTTTGTTTGATGAAAATACTGCAATAAAAATAAAAACCACAATAATTCATTGTGTTTTACTTGATGCCAAGAGGCCGCAAAATAATAAAGATTATAAAGAATACGAAGTTTCAATATTTTCTTGATCTGATTTAGCATCCCTAAACAAAATCCACAATTTTTAAGAAATATTAGTGTTTTCTTGGTGGATTTAATTTAGATTGGGTGTGCTTAGTTCGATTTTGAATTTTAAAATTGTTTATCAGCTATAAATTTCGCGGAAATCGCAATTTTTAGAAAGAGATGTTGATTTGTGAAAGACGTTATTAAAAGCTTAAAATAAAGCACGAACTTAGCTCTTAAATTATTTAAACCAACAAACAATATTACACTCAGGGAACTTCTACATTAAAAATTTGTAAATGACAGTCATTTGTAGAACAAATAAAATTTTTTACTAACCTTGTAGTTTATTAAAAAAAAAAACAAACCACAACAAATGACTGTTTTATAACTTTATGTTAATTTTTTACAGTCGTTTTTTGTTATTTAAAAAAAAAATGTTTGTTTATTTTTTTACCAACAAGTGGTTAATTTTTATTACAATTGTGGTTAATTTTTTGAACATTAAAAAACAAATGACAATGTTAGTTGAATTTACTGAAATGTAAGTCGTTCTTTATTTAAGTGAACTTTTATTTGTTCTTAACTACATTTGCAGTGGTCTTTACCTACATAGTATACTAAGTGTACTTTTCCGGATATGGATGTAATTACAATTTGAAGATTAACCGTCAAAAGCATAAAAGCAGCTGTAACTTTAGCTGCACTCTTTCAAATTGATGGAAGCTAACGGATTTAAGTTCCTTGTATCTAGAGGATCCGTGACGTTTCTATAACGTGCCGTTCCGGATGGCTGTTTTGTGTGGTTAGTCTATTCCGTAACAACATAGCAGCTTTGTCTAAACGAATATAGTCATTGTTTGACTAGTTGCAAATGTGGTTGTAATTTTATTATCATAATGTGTCACAAAAACTTTTTTATGTTAGTTTATGCAATTTAACTTATAAAATTAAAAAAAAAAAAATTTTTCTTGTATTGGTTTTTTTAGTTTTTTTTTTGTTTTATGTGAGAGGAATCAGCTGTCTTTAGCTGTCACTTAACGCAGAAGAGAAAATTCTGTTTTTAACAGGATCGTCCGGCACGCAACGTTAAATTGCAAACAAGCTTACCACACTCTGTCATTTTCATCCATCAAACACAAATCAGCTGATTCGTCACAGAACGTAACGTACAAAATAATTCAGCCTTAAGGATATATACGTTCAAAGCGGAATTAATGTGCCGTAAATATTGCCGCTTATTTTATTTTCAAATAATAAAACCACGATATTCAAACCGTCATTAACACTAAATTTGTTTAAACTTTTCTGTTTTCTAATAAACTACAGTATTATTTAGTTTAAACCATTTCTTTTCCAAAACTATTGCCAATAATATTACAAACTTCCCAAGGAAATATATATTAAGTGATTTTTTTTTTTTTGGTTCTCAAATTTGGAATCGCTGATTATTTTGATAGTCCTAAACTAATAAAAAACTTAATAAGTGCGTTTATTTTTAAATAAGATAAATAAAAGTCGCGTATTAACTGTTCAATAATTGCATGTAAAAATGGTGAAAATATTTCTCTTAGTAAAGTTTCAATAAAAAGTTATACTTTAATATTTTTTTTCTCAATTTTGACGCCCTCATTAATAAAGCGGTCCAAGTGAAATTTGATGCTAGCAACCGGATGCAAGTTACTAATATCAAAAGCTATTTTCGTGCTAAGTGGCATTAATGTGCCGTCAAAAATATTTTCACTTATTTAATCTCAAATATCAAAAATATGACAGTCAAACCTTTATTAATCCAAAACCAATTGAAATATGACCCTAAAAAAAATGCATTAAAAACTTGTATCACTCTACTCGCAAAATATGATTTATATTTTTAAAAAGTTTTAGAATCTATTTGCTCTTTATTAGTTAACAAAAAATTATACATAAAGTATCAAAAAAAAATTTGAATCCATATACACTTTACACTTCAGAGAAAACTCAAAACCGTGAAAGCAGTTTTTTAAGCACTGGTCATTATAATACAAATCTGCAACAACTTTTGAAATTTACCAACAATTGTAATTTTGAGACTTTTTTAATGTTTTTTTCTTTAAACCGCCATAACATTCGCGGCTCTCGCTCAAATTGATGAACGCGAACGGATTTATTTTTAGAATACCTACTATTTCAAAGCGTCATGTGCCATACAATTTTTTTTTCATTATTACCCCTAAAGTGAAAAGATTTTGAAAAATGTCCATATATTTGCACGAATTAAAATAATCTTATATATAAATAACGCAATCGTTAAAACCAATTAAATTAAAAACATAAACAAATGAACTCACTATTTGTCAGCTGGTTAATGTTTTCAATTAAACTGTGCACCGTGAAATTGTATCCCTAACGAGACCAGCGGGATATAAAAATAGACTCTCACTAGACCAAAAACCCCAAACTGTTTTGAAAACTTAGCTCGTATTTAATTTGTATAGCCTTATGGCATTTAGCTATTTTCAACTGTTTTTCATTATAGATAAAAATTACAAGTTATAAAGATTATTTAATGCAGACAAATATATATTTTTAATTAGTTTTGTATTCTTAATTATGTATACATTTTTTTTTAAAAAATGCTGCTTAAGCATTTAGACTTGTTTTTTAAATTTTAATGCTTAAAAGAAAAAAATGTTTAAATAACATTACTGACTGTTTCATACTTAAGGAACACAGCCACATGAATGAGTGATATATAAATATTTCGTATAATTGTATTGCGTTAGTGTTAGTGTTAGTGGTGCAAAAAAATATTTTGTTGCTTACTTCCAAGAAACATATTATGAAAACACAGAGGTCCAGACATATGAGTGATATTTAAGTTTTAATAGAAATAAATTATACGCATGTATGTGTAGCATTTTCTAAACTTGCTGTTGCATACTTAAGGGGACTTGTGTGGACTGAGTGGTATTTCTATTTTATAAACAGAGAATACAATAAATGCCAAAATCCATTGTGATTTTAACAATAAATATTGGAAAAAAGAAAAACTTCAAAAAATTTAAAATAATTAAACTTTTTAAAAGAAGAATTAAACAAATTTAAGGAAATCAATTTTAAAAGCGAAGAATATCTAAAAAATACAATTTTAAAGCTCAAAAATCAAAACAAAAACCTGGTTTTAAGTAAAAATGTTTTAAGGAGTATGAGTAAAAATGTCTAAAAATTACAAAAAAAAAAGTCAAAAAACATTTTTTATTTTATTAATTAATTAATAATCATATAATTACAAATTATATACTACTACCCTAACCTAACCGAAAAAAGACCAGTGCCTCTGGTGCGAATCGAACCCACGACCCCCGCACTGATAAGTCAGCACGCTACCAACTAGCCTACCGGGGCGCACCCAAAAAACATATTTGTTTTCTTTGTTAATATTTTGAATTCCATTCTTTTTAATAATGGATTTTGTTAAATAAAACTTATTTTGTGTATATTAAAATAAGTTTCGTAAAAAATTCGCTTTCAAATATAAATTTTTTTTGATTCTTGGCGAGCATTAAAGTTTCTTGTAAATCAAGGCCGTCTGGCAACCCTAATGCCTGTGTAAGCGTTACACGGAAACATGGTTTAGCAAAGTCTTTAACAGTTATAAGGAAAAAGTAATAAAAATGAAACTCAAATTAAGAACGGGAATCAGGAAAGAAAAAATCAACAAGAAGAAGAAAATCAAATTAAGCTGTTTTATCTATTAAAACTAGGAAAAAAAAAATATTTGCAAGCAATAAATGTATAATAGGGTGTCCCCTTAAAATAGATATGGGGGAACTTCAAAATCTTTCGACATTTTGAGGTAAATATTTTTGAATTTGTTTTTTGTACCACATTAATAACCCTTTGTATATGTTATC
Source organism: Delia radicum (assembly GCA_021234595.1). Taxonomy (NCBI): domain Eukaryota; kingdom Metazoa; phylum Arthropoda; class Insecta; order Diptera; family Anthomyiidae; genus Delia; species Delia radicum. The sequence continues at coordinate 198,696,409 of CM037852.1, forward strand.
CTTTCGTGTTAGTCATTAATCATGTAATGGCGTAAAAATTATCTCGGTTTTAAATTTCAAGCAAATTAAAAATATTAAAATTATAGTTTCTGCTTACATTAAGTTAAAGCTACATCAATTTACAGTTCTAATTACATTTATTACATTTCAGAATATTTATAACACTAGCAACAAATTGAAAAATAAACTCAAAAAATGTTTGTCATATATAAGAGCTTGAAAAGAAACCCACGATTATTTTATAAAACATTTATTTTTTGGCGGTTTAATGATATTTAGTTCCACGAAATCATTTTATATACTTTCAAATTCGGAAAATTAAATATTTTAAATAATAAAGCTTTATAAGGTTATGAAAATTTTTTGTTGATTATTAGTATTTTGTGCTCCATAGAATTTAAAGTCCTTATAATTTTCTGATGCCTATTCGATTTTAGTATTAAGCTCATTAAAAGATTTTATTTGATGTACGTTTTATCGGAATTGCCACCGCGCTTTAGTTGTCACAATATGCAGTGTTATGGGAAAACTCGCCGCTGTATCCGCTTGAAAAGAAATAATATTAAACTTTTTGCACTTAATAAATTTAGCCAGTAGTAAGGATTCAATTTATATACCTAACTGTGTTCTCAAGATATGTTTAAAAAAAACAATGCGAAACTAAATAATTAAATTTTACAAAGTTCTTAAAAAGTTCATAAAAAAATGTTCTCAAAAAGTCAATTAACTTATTACGTGTGCGCCCCGGTAGGCTAGTTGGTGGCGTGCTGGCTTATCAGTGCGGGGGTCGTGGGTTCGATTCCCACCAGAGGTACTGGTCTGTTTTCACTACAACGCGCCGAAAGTCATAGTAGCTAGTGCTCGGTTAGGGTAATATTATATAATTTGTGATTATATGATTATTAATTAAAAAAAAAAAAAAAAAAAACTTATTACGTCATAGATCCGCTGGATATTTTTAAAATAAAATTCTTAAAGAGAAAACCATTTTAATATTTTCCCTTAACATAACAAGCAAAAATATAAAACATTAGGCTTTTTTTATATTTTTAAATAATTTTTGAAAAAAAGTAACATAAAAATCAGTCAACACTAGATTTTTTTAAAATAATTATTTGGCTACTCTGGATAACAATTTTACACAATTTTTTATTCACAATTGCAGGCAATATATTTAATTATTTACAATTTTCAAACCACTTAATTATATTTTTTCAGTAAGAAAATATAGCCACTTGAAAGTACTGCATCCAAAAGGAACACTGTGTCAATAATGGCTACGTTTTTAATTTGGCATTTCTTTTTTTTTAATTTTGGTAATTATAATTCAATTTTAAATATTTTTTCAATGCTGACGATTTTCTTCATATTTGAGCAATTTTTTTTCTATTATAGCGATTTTTTATTTTTATAATAATCTCTTTTTTTCAATTTTAACGATTTTTTTCAAATTGTTGGTATTTTCAATTATGGCATTTTTTGAATTTTGAGAATTTTTTTAATTTTCAACGATTTTGTTTAAAAGCTTTGAAGATTTTTTTAAATTCTTACGACTTTTTTTTAATTTTGGTGATTTTTTTTTTAAATTTTGTTACTTTAATAGTGAAGTTCATTGTTGCATCTATTAAGTAATTATAAACTATTAAGAAAACACTTTTTTTGATTTTTGCTTGATTTTTTTTTTCAATTTTAGCAATTTTTTCCCATTTTAATGATTTTTTTTAATTTTACAGTTTTTCGAATTTTTGGCGGTTTTTTCAATTTTAATTAAGGTTTTAAAACATTTAAATTAAAGTTTTGAAAAATATTCTCTTGCGTGCTGTGATGTCAGTTTTGACAATTTTTATACTTGAAATAGCAAAAAATAGCACTTAAAAAGTTTTTATTTTTGTTATGGATTACTTTAATTTTTTCCATATTTTTATAATTCTTAAGGTTTAATATTATAAGAGTAAAAAAAAATTATCGTTGTAAAAACAAATGTCTTGCGAATGTCGTGCCTTTAGTACATACTAAAAATTTGTTTGATATGTAAAACAATATTTAATTAAATTTATTATAGATATGATTGAAAGTTTTAATGAAACTAAATCTATTAGTAGTTAAAAATTATTTTAATTGATACTACAATTTCCTGAATACCACCGAATTCAATTAAACTTTTAATTGTATTTACACTCACAATTTTTTGTCCTTAAAAACAAAGGATTATGTACTTAAAAACTTCTAAGCTTCCCAGTGTTGAAACGGTAATAACATGTCATTACTTTTCTCACTACCAGCAATGACACCAGCGTACTCCCTGCATTGCACACAACTAATAAGAACTTACTAATAACTAGTTAATTTTCCCATTATTTGAATACACAAAATAATTCGTTACTCATAAGTACTTCTTTTTATCAGTATTTTAAACATAAAGTAATGATCTCGAAATTTTTTGCAACTCAATTTTTTGACTCACTATTTAATTTTTTGTAATCTGGAAAGTATTGACTTTTGTGCAAACAAGTCATTTATGTTTTGATCTATCAAGTATAACATGTGGATATAGCTCAGATGGTAGATCGGTTGACTGACACCCTGGGAGCAAATATTTTTTACAAGTTTGTTATAATTTTTATTAAAAATAAAAATTATGTTTTTTTCTCCTTTAATTGTGCAATGAAAATAAAAATTATTCAAGTTCGAGGCCATACTCTATATTTCTTCATTAGGATATTGTCCTAACAAATAATCTATAGAGTTTTTGTTTTCAAATTTATTATTTGACCCTTTCAGGAATGTGTTGATAGATCTATTTCGGGAATTTTCTAGGTTCCCATCATCAGAACACGTTTTGAAAGCGGTAACAATCCCATGCCAAACATCAAACATTCATATGAACTAGTTTACTCACTACATGAGAACTAATATACATATGAGTTTGAAGTTAAAGATTATAACCATTGATCAAAAAATAAATTGAAAACTTGTTTGATGTGCAAGATCCACCTCTGGTGAATATTCAATACACGTTTTTTTTTGTTTTGCTCTCCTTTTTATATTTTGTTTAGTTTGTAAACAAAACAGGGGAAGTAAACTAGGCGGTACTTTGCCTTTTTTACAAGTTTGTTATTTGAAAACAAAAAACTCTATAGATTATTTGTTAGGACAATATCTTAATGAAGAAATATAGAATATGGCCTCGAACTTGAATAATTTTTATTTTCATTGCAAATATTTTTTATTTTTAATTTAGTTTTTTTAAATTTATTTATACACTCATTATTTTTGTTCATATTGGTGAGCATATAGGCTACCCCATGTTTTTCTATTTTTTGTAAGGTTTTCAGTAATGATATGTCATTAATTTGCGCGACATCCCCATATAAAAGTAATGATATTTGTAATGACAAGTGCCAGTACTTGCCAGTACTTGCCATTACCAGATATGTACTTATTTAACGACCGGGTAAAATTGTAAAATCCAAATAACTGGTTGCAGTACAACATATCCAGTATTATAACACGTTCTTATTTCTGTTCTGCAACTGGTTCTTTTTTTATGGAGTTTGTCCTATTTGCAATAGGTTCTTTACCTCGAAACAAGAACAGGTTACTTTAGAACCGGTTCTAGAACCTCCCTATGGGGAATGAGGAGTCAATTGACCTAAAAGTGAGTGGTTAAAGAAGGACTTATCTCAGGACTGGTATAATTTAATACTGAAGTGGGTTATGCAGTGTCCATTGTCCTAAAATTTCAGCAAAATATCCAACCACGTGATTATTTAAATGGTGGCAACACTTTGGCTGGTTTATTCATGATATATCATGTAACTCGAAAACAACTAACATAACACTAAAGCGGACCAAAGTAACTAGGGCTGTAACAGTAGAAATTGTGAAGTAACTCTGAACTGGTGCATAATTAGGTATAAAAAAATGCCAAGCGGTGCAGAAACAACCAATCCATTGATTGTTACACATCGGACCTAATAATGAAATGATTCAAAAAGAACTGTAGAAATTATCACATATCATAATTGCATGTGCGACAAAAGTCCATGTCACAAAACTATTCTAAAAGGCAACGTTTGGGGACATGTCCCAGGTTAGGTCTGTAACATGTTACATGGTATCAGTTTTCCCCTTCGATGACAGTGCCTTATTAAATTGACAGGCCCGTTCCATATAAAGTTATTGGTTCCACTTCGTCTTAATTTCCGATAGGGTAGAGTCTGCAAAATTATAAAATTATTGAGTCCGACCAAAGAGTTCGGCGCAAAAACAGAATTTGGACAATTCATGTTTCTGTTATTTAATAAAAAATATTTTTTTTGGGACTTGCGCAATATTATAAAAACAGGTAATGTGACATAACTTTTTAGGAAAGTTCAGTGATTGGATCCGTCCATATTCTTTTTGTAACCCGTACATAATATGGCACATGCGAAATAAAAAGTAGCAGGTGACACGCCAATTACTTTTATTTTGTCCTGTAACTTGTTCGCTTATCGCAGTTTAATGATATGTCGCGAAATTATTAATTTTGTTCAAGTCCGTAACATAAAGCGTAGCGATTAATATTTAACTAGTGTTTTACTTAATAGTTTTCTTGAGTACTGTGATTTGTACGCTTAAACCAGTAACGTAATATTTCATTTCGAAATGGTTCTCCTACATATCAAATAATGCCTAACATGAGACTAGTTGCATACTAGATACTTTCAACTCGTTCTGTTGCGGATTCACTTAAACCAGTTCGGTGATATGTTATATTCGACAAGTTCTCCGACATATCGCAATTCGCTCAAAAGGTGGAAATTGTCACCTCCTATGACAAGCCCATGTTAAAAGTACCGGTCTTTTTCATATAACAGAACCGAAACTAGGACAGGTTCATGTACACAAAGTTCTAGTCACGTGACCATACCAGTGACTGGTCTATTTCCCGCTGGGTTGTTTGCATAGGGTATTGTTTAGCAGAGTACCGGTCTCTGGCACGAAGGGACCGATCCTGTGGCACACGCAGAACCTGTCCCATTCCCCATAGGGCTATTATTGAACTATTTCTGGGACATTGACACTGTTCTACAACTGGTTACATGTAACCGGTGGTGAAAGAAGTTGTTCTAGAACAGGTTCAGATGTAAGCTGTCCTAAAACATTTTGCTGGGGTACTTACATGGTAAAGCTTTTCTACACTGGGATATAGTAAAAAACCGGTCTACTCACTTTTCTTTTAAATCAAATGCATTTTTCATTTATTTGTAACTATTAAAAAATTATCAGTATAAAATCAGTAAAAACAATGTAATTTACTTTATTTATTATACTATAAAAAATGAACTAAAAATATGTAAAAATAAACTATTTTATTTTTACTATCAAAAATAAAAAAAAAAAATTAAAAACTCCCAGATGCGTGAAAAGAAACTTTTTTATTATATTTAAACTATCAAAAATTAACTCCAAAAATTAACTCCCAAATTACAATTAACAGTTTCTTTTATTTTTAGTATCATTTTTTATTTTAAATAATTTCTTTTAATGTAAAAAAAAAAACAGAAATAATTTTTAGTAAAAACAAATTTTAAATGAAAAAATAATAACTGGTAAGGAAAAACAGTATTTGTGTGAAATTTCTTTGTTTTTTACTAAATCGTTAAAAAAGTTAAAAAAAATTTTCATTGTAGTTTATATGTATATTAATTAAAAAACAAAGTTTACTGATTACTTTTTAAATATACTACAATCAGTTACTGTTAAAATATTGTGAGTGTACAAATATATTAATTTTACTTTCTGTTTTCGTAGTTAAAAAAAAAAACTGCTAAATAAATCCAACTTACTTACAGATTTTTTTAAGTAGTAAAGTAATAACAGCAAATATTTCATAATTTCCACATACACTCACAAAAAAAGTTAGTACAAATGTAGCAGTTAAAAAACTGTTGATTTAGCTAATTTAACTGTAACTATCAATGAGTTTACAATTTAGTTGGATATTATTTTAGCTAACAGTTTTAGATAAAATGTAGGTCTCCTAATTTAATCAACTTCACTGAAAATTATGCTGACGCAAATTCAGGTACTTTGTAATTGCCGTAGCTAAATTTTCAACTATTTCCACCTGCTTGTTTTATGAGTGTTTCAGTTGACATTGTTTAAAAGAAATATAATAATAATAAAAAAAAAATATATTTTCCTTAGTCGCTACTGGTACCTTTTATAAACTAATAAGTGAATAATGGAATCGACTGTAAGAGTGAATAAGTTTTAAAGCCAAAGTGCACAATTTATTGTAGCCAGGCAATTATTTTATATTTATACGCTCTCTTGACTAGACTTTTTTACCTTCATTCCGAACTAAATAGGTTGTCCTTCAATTGTATTTGTTTTTTTTTTTTACAGAATACTACAGCGTCAACAACTAAATGGATTTTTATGAAAGCATATATTAACTTTTCTAGGTAAATTTATAGATAAACACAGAAAATCTAGCAGCAGCCTTTCAAATAGTCATAAAAAAAAATCCTGAAGTAGCATTTATTTAGCAAAAATAACGCGTACATAAAATAACAAACTATTAAATAAATTACAGTGAAAACATAATGATGTTTTAATGATTATTTCGCTATAATTATGATTTTTGTTTAGGTTAAATGTGCAGAGCTTAATGTACTATTGAAGGTTGTCAGTTGACAACTGAATAAATAACAATTTAAATGCTTTTAGCAATGTTGTTGTCTTTCCCTTCTACAAAACACTCCTGTTTAATGGTCTTTAATAATGAGGGAGCTTAGGAAAAATTTCGCTAAAGATGAGGATTCAGATGAAACAGCTGAAACGTGATCATCATCTCAAAAAATTTAATTTATACAAAAGGTTATTTTTAAAGAAGGTATTTTTTTTTATAAAAGATAATTTTTTATAAAGGGTACTACTTAACAAAAGATAGGGGAATGTGTGGTAGTTTGTGACATTTGGGACTTTGCATTTTTTGGCATACTATTGGATTTTAAGAATATCTAAATTTTTTGTCTAATTCCTTAGCAATCAATAAAAATTACAATATAAAGGGTCCGCCATCTTACGTTTTTTTTCAACTAGTGCTTATTTCGTGAATGGTAACACTTAGCTCATGTCTGATTTGACAGATAATTAGTTTTATCCATTCCGCTGAACGAATATGGTCTGTATGTTCGTTATCTTGTGAAAAAAGTGAAAGAAACTGGCATCCTCATCGATAAACCAAAGCGTGAAAAGCCAAAAACAATGCGTACACCCGAGAATATTGCTGCTGTGGCAGAAAGTGTACGTGAAGCGCCATCAACATCAATTCACCGTTGTTCTCAACAATTGAACATTTCGGAGACATCATTGAGACGAATTTTGCATAAAGACCTTGGTATGACGCCATACAAAGTCCAATTGGTTCAGGAGTTCAAAAAAAAAAAAGTTATTTGGCGGACCCTTTATAAGTAATTATTAAAAATTAAATAATGCATGTATTTAAAAAAAAATCTTTTTACTGTAGAAAACCACAATATTATTTATTATTCTAAAAATTATAATTTAGAATTATGACTACCATGGAAACCCTGGTAATCATTTCATTATATAAACTTTTTCAAAGGCAAAATCAGGTGCCATCGTGGGACCTAAATCTTTTTACTCATCCGAGAAAAAAGATTTTAGTTTTGTTTGACACACGAATAAATAATTTAGTCCCTATTTTAGCTGGATTTATTAATTTTTGGTCTGCATTACAATGGTACGAGGGTGCACACAAAAATTAAAGAAACACCCAAAAAAAAGCAAACATTTCAAAATGTCTCCACGTTAGAGACTTAATGTTTCAGTCCTCTACAAAACTAAAAAAAAAAAAAACCCCCGATTGAAAATCGGTCCGCCCGTTAATGCTGTACAGTTGCACCGGATTTTCAATACCTTGTTTTGAGAAGAAAGCATTTAAAGTAAATATTGCTCATGTAAAATATAGTGCAAGGAGTTGGTTTAACAAGCTGTAACTTTTTTGTTTCTAAGATTTTTCTCCAAAATTTTACTAGCTTATAGAAAAAAGCTTAAACTGTGGAAATATGAAAAATAAAAAAAAAGTCCTAAGCTTGCATGAGCAATATTTACTCTGAAGGTTTTTTGTCAAAGCCAGATATTTAAAATCGGTTGCCATTGAACAGCCTTAACGGGTGAACCGATTTTCAATCGGTTATTTTTTGTTTTATAGACAACTAAAAAATTAAGTCCATAAAGTAGAGACATTTTTAAATTTTTGACTAGTATTTGTTTTTTTTTTAATAAAAATTCAACCAAATTTTTGGTTGATTTTTTCATTTTTGAGTTTACCCTTTTAATGCAAATCAAAAATTTAGGGACTAAAGAATTTATTCGTGTGTGAAAGAAAATTAAAATTATTTTTCTCAGTAAGGCTCCACGTTGGCACCCGATTTTGCCTTAAGAAAAAATGGCTACCAGGGTTGCCATTTCTAAATTAAATTTTTTAGAATAATATCAAATGATGTGTTTTTCTATCGAATTTTTTGAATAAACCATTTATTTATTTTTTAGTTATTGCTTCAATACTGTCTTTTATATTGATTTATAAAGCTAATAAGCCCCTTATTTTATTAGATGTATACTATTTGTATTTCTTTTCTGTAGCGCGATTGAAAAATGTAAGGAAACTTTTGTCTTAACGTAATACGGTCTAGTCCCTAAATGATGTGGTTCTAACGAACGAGATTCCATAAAACTTTTGCACACTTACAACGAACACTTAAAAAATCGAGATTCTAAAGTAAACATTCTGCTGCTAATCTAATTCATTTTAGCTTTTTAATTACAAATTTACTAAATACGCTCAGGCAACTTCTTCTCCTTTAAAAATATGTCGTTGTTTGGATTGTAATAAAGTTTCTTTATTTTTAATATAAATGTCAGTAATTTTTAAAACAAATTTTGTTTTTTTACTAATCTTGTAGTTCATTTAAAAAAACAAATCACATCAAATGACTGTTTTAAGATTTTACATTCATTTTTACAGTCGTTTTTTGTTAGTTAAAAAAATAAAAAAGTAAATGTTTGTTTATGTTATACTATCATATGTGGTTCATTTTTGTTAGTAGTTTTTTGGACAGTAAAAACAATGGAAAAATGTTAGTTAAATTTAATGAAATGTTAGTCGTCCTTTCTACAAGTGAAATTTCGTTTGTTTTTGACTACAATTGCTGTCTTCTTTACCTAAATAATATCCTTATTGTAGAAATAAAAACTGTATGAAATGCAATTTAATGGAAGAATTGTTTCAGAATTACAAACAAAAATTTTAAAATTAAGAAAATTTTAGAAAAAATCCCGAAATTTTAATAATTTTGTAGAAAATGTTTATCTTGTTTATAGCAAACTTCGCTTATAACGTACTAAATCGACCGGTCCCCGCTTTCTTTATAACCAAACTCCACTGTATTTAAAGAAAAAGTAAGTTTTCGCCAATATTATCATATAAATGCCAAAAATAATCACTGCTGATATGGCCAATAAGCCTAGAAAGGTCTATCTAAAAATTGCATTTTATTCAACATATCCATGTTTTATTAAAATCGGAGTGTTTCACTTTTGAATACCTCACTTGCTAGATTTTGAGGACTTGCTTCTATAATAAAGGCTTACAATTATAAAAACGTTAATAAAGTAATAACGCCTTAGATTTTGAATTTTTTATTATATAAAAAGTCGAATTCATTAAACTTTTTCCAAAGGCAAGCTCATCAAATTTCAAAGCTTTTTATCTTTACTTTAACCTCCAAAGAATAATGTAAAAATTTTAAAATCTTGTTGCTACATAAAATTTTAGTAATTCAAATCATTTTTTCTATAAAAATAATAATTTATTATTTTTATTTATTTATTTATTAATTTATTTATTTTCCTGAAGATGCTTCACAAAGGAGTAGCGAAATATTGAAAATAAAAAAAACTTTTATATAAAAAAAAACAAAACTTAACTCAAATAATTAGAAAATTTAAATTAATGACTTTTTTTAAAAAGGTTTTCGTATGTTCAGTGAAAAAATATAGTGCATGATAATATCAGAACTTATTGTTGGATCAAACGAAAATTTGCATTAAATTATTAAAATATTTTATAGAATTTAACAAAAAAACTGTGTGTTCCCTGTTAAAAATTTACATATGCATATCCATGTATGAACTCATTCATATATGTACATGTCCATTAGGTTGTCCCAAAAAAAATAAAAATTTGGATTTTCTCCGAAGATCTTTCCTAATTTGGATACTCATAAGGTAAAGTATTTTTGAGAATTTTATCAGATTTTTCGGAAGTGGTTTAGAGGTCGCGCAAACCGATTTTGTACCAAAAATCGAGCTTTTTGGGCTTTTATTGAATTATTCTTGAAAATTGCTAAAAAATCGGTAATTTTTGGCTTCTCAATAAATATTCTTAAAGAAAATTTTCCGATATTTAATTTTATGTGCATAAGTAATAAGTTTCGTCAGGGATTTTGCACATTTTGATACATTATATAACAGTTTTTGTAAATTTTCAACAAATATGAAAAAGAATGCTTTATAACTTTTAAAATTCGTATGAAGACTAAAAAAACTAATGATGCAGTTTAAAAGATTATGAAGTTTTAAATAAATTAGCAGAAAAAACAATATAATTTTCTCTTACCGTTCTCGAGTTATATCCTTTTAAAGCTTTGCACCTATTGTATGAAATTTTTAGTACTATAGGATTAGGGCATCCGATTTGTTGTAAACTTTAGATTATGAGATTTGAAAATTTATTTATTGTATGTCAAAGCTTAGTTTTAAGTGTTGTCAAGTTGTGGACAGCAAAAAAGTAGCCAAAAAGCCGTTATCACTAGGTGGCATTGATATGGCGCGAACTAAAATTCATGATTTATTTTATTTGGGGGAACTACAACCCTATTTTTGGCAGATGGTCTATAGGTTTAGAGATAACAAGTCACAATACAATTAAAATTTTTGTAAACTGATAAGTGGAAGACGCTTGCTTGAAATTGAGATAAATTTTATGGCTTGAGATTAAAAGCTTTCTGAAACAGACTTTCAGAGTTTACTGCAGGGGGTAGAGCAGCATCGCAAGAACTCTAATAAATGATTTATAACAAATCTATTTTTCTTTGTTTTTAATATAATTGTTATGTATGAGTGGTAAGTAACTATTATTTTATTTGTAAAAACATTTTCTAAATCCAATTATTTAAAGTTTAAACCAATGCAAACCTAGTTCACACCTGATAGTATTATACATTTCATACAATGTATACAAAGCTTTAAAAGGGTATAACTCGAGAACGGTGAGAGAAAATTCATTTTTTTTTCCGCTAGTTAATTTAAAACTTAATAATCTATTAAACTGCATCATTAGTTTTTTTAGTCTTTATACAAATTTAAAAAGTTATAAAGCATTCTTTTCCATATTTGTTGAAAATTTACAAAAACCGTTATTAAATTGTCAAAATGTGCAAAATCATTGCCGAAACTTATTATTTATGCACATAAAATTAAAGATCGGAAAATTTTCTTTAAGAATATTGACTCAGAAGCTGAAGAAATATCGATTTTTTACCAATTTTCAAGCAAAATTCAAAAAAAGCCCAAAAAGCTCGATTTTTGGTAAAAAATCGATTTGCGCGACCTCTAAAGCACCTCCGAAAAATCTGAAAAAATTCTCAAAAATTCTTAGCCGTATGAGTATTCAAATTAAGAATGATCCCCAAAATTTTTTTTTGAATGGGACACCCTAATGTCCATATACTATCGTATAGGATTCATATATGTTCATGAGAGTTCATTTGTGATCATATATATAAATATTACCTAAATTTTCGTTAATGTAAACAAATGAGCATATATGGACTCATATGAACATATCACTCAGTTGCTTCAAGACTGTCATAAGTCAAAAAAGGCGATTTGTGAGTTAATGATGTATTAGCTATATCATGCTTTATATTGTGTAAAAATTTCATATTAATATGAAATTATGTATATTTTTCGAGATAGAGGATAATATATTTTATTTTTTCTTAATAGTGGGTGCAAAGGGTATGTGCTTCATAGAGAAACTGTGCTACTCATGGGTCTCTCGATAATTTACAAATTCGCACACAACTCTCAATAAGAGAAAAATACATTAAAACCCCCCTATTTAAAAAAAAAATCGTGACCAAATAAATAGAGAAAGGGTTGAGCGAGGTAGATATGGATTGAAAACTTTAAGCTCGTTTTGTGCAAAATCGTGTTTTCTGAGTTATGTCAGTCTTGCAGTAAATGAGCGATATAAGAATGGTTTATGAGCACATGAATCAATCATGTGTGTTCATGTATGGATCAGCATATGTAAATTTTTAACATGGTTATGAAAAATAAAAAAAATTTAAATATAAAAATTGTTTGAAGAAAATTTTTGGTTGTTTAATGAAGAGTTTATGACTGAACTATTTACTGTGTATCCGCACAAGAGAAGACAAAAAATTGAAAAATACAAAAATATGCATAGCTATAGAACGGTAAAAAAGTACACTTTTAAAAATAAAGAAAAATTGGAGGAAAAAACATTTCAAGCAAAGAAAATCGGCTATTCTAGAGCTCAAAAATCGTAAGAAGAAGCTGTTGGTATTTCCAAAAATTAAAAATAAAAAAATTACAAAAAAGCAAATTTAAGTAAAACTGCCTTAATAGGTAAATTTTGTCCTCTCTGTTGAGATGATTAATTTCGGTAGAAAAAAGTACTACGCAACGAGTTTTTGAAAAAAAACCCGACCCCCCCCCCCCCAAAAAAAAGTTCCTGGATACCGCCTCTGCCCTACTCGTATGCTTTAAAAAATAATTCGTACTATTAGCAATATTAATTTGTTTCCATGTTATTGTTCTGTTTACTTAACCTAAAAAAAAAATCTTTTTATTTTTGTAAAGTTCTGAGTAAATTATTTCGTTTCTGGTTTTTATTTAATTAAGTAAGAATATTTGTTTGCAAATATTTTTATTCCCCGAATACTTTGTTATTGTATATAATATTTTTATGAATATTTACATTTATATTTGGTTTAATTTTGACCTAGCGTTAACTAAACAAACCAAATAAGCTTGACAACAATTTTTTTTTTTATATTCAAACAACAAAATTTTTACAACCAAATTAATTTTTAACTTCCTAAACTCCCACGTTGTTCTTCACAGTCTGCACTTTTTTTATGTGATTTTTTTTTATATAATTTTGCGGTCAGCGGATGTAGTTTTTGCCTAAGGGACGGATTTGTTATTTTTTTTATTATTTTTTTGTGATGATGAGCAGGAAGTTTATTTTTCAACACTTTTTCTGTACTTTAGTTAATACTGCTGGGATTTATTTTCTTAATTTAATTCGTTTAATATTTAATAAGATAATATGAGAAAAATATGTTAGAAATATGGGATTAAAGTGTAAAATATTGTGTGTTTTTTTTGGAAATGCTGAAGGGGCAGAAAATATAAGGGTTGTGATAGAAAATAATTTTATTAAGGCAATAAAATTATACAAAAACAGAACTAAGAGTTTAAGATTTTGTTAGGCGGTTGTATTAACATTGGCTTTTACATAAAAAATAATTAGGAATTTTTAATGTTAGTTAAAATTTTTTAATGAATTTTATACATATTTCTAAAGGCGGGCTATAAAATATATTACAGCTTTAAAGTTTATTAAAAAGAGAATTTTTTTAAAAATTGTGTTTTTTTGTAATTTATTTTCCATCACAAAAACGACTTTTTCGTATTCTACATATTGCTCAAACTTTTGTCTGTTTTAAATGATCACCTAAACGTATACTTAATTTTTGTATCATATTCAATAACAATCATACGTCCAGTGAACTTAGTACTGCATGTGTTATAATTAATATTCATCATGCGCCTAGTGGAACATTTATACCTAAAGATTTTTAAATAATAAAATGGTGCTTTAAAATCGACCAAGTTTAATGAACTTGAAGACCTAGGGGGTGTTATTAGTCTGATTGAGTATAACACATTAAGATTTTCAGAAATTTTAATACATATTAATATATATTATATAGATTTTTGTTTTTTTTTTTGTAAGTTTTGGAAAGAAAAATAGTTGAGTTTTTTAAATATATATGTAGTTTTTGAACACCTTTTGAAACTGACTTTAGATACCTCTTATTAATCAAGGTTTTTTAAATTGAAAGAAACGATGCACCGGCTTAGGTACACTATACTTAACCCTTTCACTACCTTTGTATACTACAGTGTATACACGGAAAACAGTTTTATAGTTGCAACCGAATTTTTATGGTTCCACGTACTATCGCTATTATAAAATTTTAATACTATTGTAAGAATCGACATTTATTTACAAATTTCCAATGTTTATTGTAACAATGAAATATTTAATGTTTATGGACTATAATATTCAATAAATGGATTCACATGTATTCAACAGAATTTATTTTATTAATAAAAAAAATATAGCTGATGGTCCCGTGCTTTCTAAAAATAGAACTGTTGTGTTGTTGGAGTTGTACTTCTGACATTATGTATGCAAGAACAAAAACACCGTGTATTGAATAAAACTAGTTTTAATCACAACAAAACTCGACCTGACGATAGATCAGTAGGCTAAAGCGCTCTGTCTAACGCGTAGTGCGAGTGCATGTGGCATTAGAAATCAGTTTATCTATACCCCGGTCAGTGATTGCACAGAAAATTTCATATAGACGCAATCGAACAAGTAAAAACATAACAAATATTACATTATTCAAAAAAACAGGGTCACTGACGAAGGTTCAATACCAGAAACTGCGCATTCTGATTCAGAAAAATTGAAAATTTACAATGTAGTTATAATTTTTAGAAACTACTCTCTACCACGCCTTTCACAATTAAAATAACTAAAATTACATATTAATTATATTATCAATTGCAATTGTGTGAAAAAGACGTTAAAATTCAAACCCGACCTAATATTGTTTAAATATTGGTCTTATATTTATATAAGTTTAATATCATGTAGATAAGTATATGCCTCGTACTGGGCTCGAACCGGCAAGTACTTTACCTCGAGCCTAAATCCAATTTAAATATTTTTTTTTAAATTTCAACCTTAAATATTTTCTAGTTTCACATTTCTTAAAAAAGATTTGTATGTACAATAGAAAATCTCAATAATTTATTAGAGTTACCAAAACTATAAACAAATTTATATTATTTTAAAATTATTTTATTAATTTAAAATTCTTCTCCGAGAACTGGGCTCGAACCGGCGACCTTCTGCTTGTCAGGCAATTACTTTACCTCTAGCCTAAACTCAACTTGAATTTGTATTTTGAAATTTCTAATTTGATATTTTTTTTTCTTTCAAGTTTAAATATTAAAGTCTGAAAATAGATTTGTATGTACAAGAGAAATTTTGTTGCTAATCTTAATATTTTATTAGAGTTACCAAACTATTAAAAAGCTGTATATTGAAAATTTTTTTATTCAAGGGGTAAAATCTCCGAGAAGTGGTGGGTTGTTGGTATTAAAGGTAATGTAGAAGATAATATTTTTTCAATATTGATAAGGAAAACTAATAGTTTGAATTATGTGACTGTGTTTTGGTTAATTTTATATATTTTCTGTTTACACTATATGTTAATTATTCTGATAATAAATTTTAATTACTTACAATTGAAATTATTAAATAATGATTACATTTTGTTGGTTATAATGGAATTCTAATTCTCTGTGTGTACACATTTTTAAATAAATATACAAATTTTTATAATGTTTAGTAGGATATTGGTCATTAAAAAAATCATTAAATGGAAAAACTGTTCACTAGGGCAATATATTCGCGATATATGTTAAGAAAGTCCTTTACCTCCGAAAAAAGGAGTTTGGTGTATCTTAAAATTTGGCATGTAGCTTCATCTAATGACTAGAGCAAAATCAAATAAAGCACTTTTGGCTATTCAAATCTTTAAGTGAAAAGTGGGCTGAGCAGTTTAAAGAATTCGATTTTCGATCCCTTTCATATCTATTTCGTTCTAATTTGAAAGCTTCTAACAAGAGTCTGAAGTCAAAATAGAAATAAGTCCATTAACAAAAAGTCAGTAGTGAAAGGGTTACAAACTGCAACATGGAAATTATCTCGTTGAAAAGTAAAGACTTTTTAACTAAAGAATTGACCATAATAGTCGAAGAATTAAAAAAATACTTGAAAACTACAAAAGTTTTTTCATTAATTTTATTTTTTGGCTCATAAGTTTTAACTTTTAGATCCAAAACCTATAAAAAATGGGGTCAACAGACTTGCCAGATTTATTCGTTTAAAAAGTAATGTTCATTCGTGAAAATTTTGTACAAGTGAAGCCAAAAATTTTCGGTATTTAAACTTTTACAGTTTTTTTACTGGGCTTTTGCTGGCATAAGTTAGTTGGAATCAAGTTGTGTGGACAGGACTTAAAAAAACGGTAAAGGTTTAAACAGTATTAAACATTTAAAATATTTAGAAAATTTTATGATCTTTGCGTCTGACATTCACACATTTTTTTTAACTTAACTGGCATTTTGCGTCAACTACACAGACAGAACTAAAAACTGGTTTCAATTGAAACATTTATTGAATCAATTAATATTTTAATTGATTTTGCACCTATCACGGCAATGATGTATTTGTGTGTGCTTGTCTGTGTATTTGTGTATGCTTGTATTGTTTGTAAACTAGAAATGCATTTGGTATTTTATACTAAAACTTTTCTAATTAACATACAGTTTATGAAAAAATAATTTGATAATTATGTCTTAAGTAAAATATGTATTTATATATTTAAAAGTCAATTAAAATATTAATTGATTCAATTAAATATTTGTTAAAAAACAAATGTAATTAAAATCAAATCTTTAATTAGATATATTAGGTTGATAATTTTTTCTGTGTAAGTCTTAGCAAACAGCACCTCGGACTCAAAAAGGAAATTTAAAATTTGTTAACGCCACAATTTTATGAACTTTGTAAAAATTTTGCGAAGTTTTATTTATTTTTAGTAAAGTTGAAGTTAAGAAGAAGAATAAATGTTTTTCTCTAGAAAATTATAATCATTATTAATTTTCAAATCAGACTAGTTTCTGCATTTTTTTAAGGGACATAAGTCATCACCCATTTAAATTGTATTATTATTTGTGTCTAATTGTGAGATTGTCACTATATGATACATTGTTCAACAACCTACCGGCCGTCAGAATCGAACCTGCGTTTCTTCTTACATTACAAACGTAACAATGCTCTGACCGCATAATGACCACGCTCAATTATGGCCTCGAATGTAATGCAGCTAAATTGCAGTTTTATTTCCTATTAGCTTTTCTGTTATTATATATTATACTCAGATGTGACAAACACTAACAAACACAAACATTCTATTTTTAGATTTTTGTTTATTTTTCTAATCTCCTCCGTCTCTATTTCACAACGTTACCAGATTGAATTATAGGGATGCCAAATTTGTGTTTTACATCGCCACAGAGCAAATTTGTAATGTATTTTAATACAGTTTTATTTTAACGTCATAGAGACAGTTGCAATTAATTCTTAATTAATATGCATTTGACAAATTTAATTTAGAAAGGTTGAGGTTAAGAAGAAAAAAAAAACGTTTTTCTCTACAAAATTTTAAACACTATTAATTTTTAAAGTGTTTTTTAAAAAACATGGCATGAGAACATAGCAAGGTATCTAGAGTGAATCTTCATGACGGACTAAATTCCCGAGTAAAAACGGTAATATAAAAAACAGATAGCTTTATATATCGTAATATAGATATGTGATGGCGCATATAATCATATATAATTTAATCTTGGATAATGGTTTTTAGAAAAGGAGGTAAAATTGATAGCAATGAAAAGTGGATTTTAAATGGAAACTATATAACAATAACATCAGAATATTGCTACTTGGGAGTGATATTGACACCGAAAATGGTATTTAGAAAACACGTTGAAGCGAGAAATATGTCAGCAAAGAGTAGTATAAATGTAACCTGGAACAACTTTCTTCGGAAACGCAATGTATCACTTCAAACCAAATGGAAACTGTTTCTAGCGGTGTGTAGAGCAGTTCAGACATATGGAGCTCAAGTATGGGGTTTTTCATATTTTGAAGAAGTAGATAAACTGTCAATTTATTTTGTAAAAAAGATTTTGAGACTACCAAGCTTTACTCCAACCTACACTCTAATGCTGGAAACGGGATTTGAAAATGGCCACCTTTTTACATTGGATTTGCATTTAAGATATGTAACCAAAACACTTTTTGAGTACACAGAGGAAAGATTGCCACACCAATTAACAAAGAAACTACTTCAGCGACAGATATATTGGGTTAATGAGTTAAATAAATTAGGTTATGAATTTGGTTTAACATGTTCTGACCAAAATTGCAATAAAAGGCAATGGGATTTAAATAAAATTGTCGTATTACAGGCGTTAAAATCAAAATATTTAGACCACCTAAAAACTAAAGTAGCACAAACATCCCGTATTTATAATAAATTAGACACCTTTGTGGGCCAGAAGTATTTGGTGGAATGCAACAACCACGAGGACATCATGTGGATTTTTAAGGCTAGAAGTGATTTAATAGCACTAAACGGCAACAGGTTTCAAGCAAATGCACCAAATTTATGCTCACTTTGCAATTTAAATGAAAAAGAAACAATTCAGCACTTTCTTGGTCGATGTGGAGCATTGAAAGAGTTTAGACTGATTTATTTCAATAAGGTTTTACTTCAAGAATTTGAAATCATTAATATCCTAAATGGACTAACTGTTGAATGGAAATCCTTAGCAAAGTATATTAAAACATGTATTTATTATAGAAAATTCTTATTGGATCAATTTAACCTTTAACGAGGAAAAATCAAATATGTATATTTTATTTATTAATATTTTATATGGACTGACGACCTCAGGTCAAAGTCATACTTATTCTATTTTCTATTTTTATTCAACTATTTATGTATATTGCTTAAATTTACGAAATAAAGAATAATACTACTACTAATCTTGGAATTGGTTTTCCGAAAATTTTTGATATATCGATTCATATTAGCGTAGATGAGTCATATATTGATTGCTACATATAGAAAATATCCAATAGAAATTGTATCTGAATATTGCTATTTAGGACTCCTACTCACGCCAAGATTAAGTTTTAAAAAGCACTTAGAAATAAGAAATAAATCGGCAAAGAATAGTATAATGCCAACGTGGAATGTATTCTTCTGCAAAAATCATATAGCTTTGTCTATGAAATGGAAAATGTTTCAAGCTTTTTGCAGAGCAGTTCAAAGTTATGCGGCTCAAATATGGGGCTACTCTCTTTTTGACGAAGTTGATAAATTCCAACTTGTCTTTGTTAAGAAAATATTTAAATTACCAGACTTTACCCCCACATACGCAGTAATGCTCGAAACAGAGATATCAAATGGACATTTGTTCACCCTTGAGCTCCATCCTCGATATGTATACAGAATGCTGTTTGATTACCCAGCAAATATACTACTCAACCAATTATCATTAAAAGTGCTTGAAAGTAATGTTTTCTGGGCAGAAAGCCTAAATAACCTAGGAACAAACAATGTTTTGGAATGGAATCTTTCAAACTTAAACGCAGTAAGTTGGTCAAACAATTTTGTAAACCTTTTGAGTCAAATCACAGACGGAAACAGTCAGAAAATGTAGATGAGGTGCTTGCAAAGCGATGCCAGATTATACAAATATTTAGATCATAATATGGGACATTCTTACTTTAATAACACATACGATCGTAGTAAAATAATGTGGATTTTCAAGGCAAGATGTGGTCTTCAGCTTCAACAATATCCGAAGTATATGTACATTATGTAATATGACCGAGCCTGAAGATATCCAACACTTCTTAGGAAAATGCCCTATTCTAAGAGAATATCGAATAAGATTTTTTGGAAAAGTAATTTTATCAGAAAACGAAATAATTAATATATTAAATGGTGTAAATGATGAAACTTGGGATAAATTAGTTAATTATATTAAAAACGCCATATTATATCGCAAGGCTATAATAAATGAATTTGCTTAATTTCTTCTTTTTTTATTAAATTTAAATACTTTAAAAAATGATTTTTATAATAATTGTAAAATTTCAATCAATTCAAACCTCCGACAGACGACTTTTGTCATTGTCCTAAGTTCAATTTCATTAATTTTAAGAAAATGTTTTTGAAATAAAGAACATTTATCTATCTATCTATACAAAATATTAATTAACATAACTTCATATGTAATTTTATATTGCTTATGTAATTTTATATTGTTATGTATATTGTTTTACATGAAATCTTTTTGTAAAAATTGAAAGTGCTGTAATTTTTTTGTTAATATTCTTTTTTTTTCAATATTTCAAAATTTAAATCATTGTAAATAAAAAATTCAATATCAATAGGAAATAATATGCATTTCAAATATAAAACTTTAATTAATTTCAAGTTTTTTTGATTTGATTTGATTTTTTGAAATTATATTTCTCACAGCTTTACCATATTTACATGTTATATGCGAGTTTTTATGAGGAGACCCAATATTTATGTTTTTAAAATTCAAAGAAACCGTGCAATATTTATATTGAAACTTATGAAAAAGGGCATCCTATTATATTAAATTATAAATAGTCCTATAGTATAACGTATAATTTAATATGATTGGATGAGGACGAAATTCGGACAAAACTGTATCAAAGCACTTCTAATTGTATTTAAATAAATCTAATTTGTTACACTTTGATATAAGTTGATACAATGTAGTCGGGTCAGTTTTAAGATGAAATTTTATATAATTTACTATGGGGTAATATAAATTAGATAAAATATAAAAATCTCCATATCAGTTTTTTTAATCGGGTTGATAAAGTGCACAAAAATTTAATTTGTTTTCATTGCTAGCGGGTACAGAGGCAGTTTTTTTCCAAAAACACATTTCGCTTTGTGACAACAAAAGAGCTGTATTGATTCCGCCAAAAGTTATATTAAACAAAAGATTTTAATTATCTTAATTTTAAAATCGAAAAGGCACCAATAAATTTTAAGTGCTTTAAATTTTATGGAACCATTTTGCGAATTTAAACGTATTCAATATGATTTCCTGCTAATAAGTAAACCTAAACCCATTTAAATATTATAAAGTCGAAAATATGTTCTAAAAAGTAATCGCGTTTTTTTTATACCCTCTACAGTATGCGAACAATCCATTTGTAACACAATATAACACATGGTCTGCATAGCGATGTGTGTCTATCTGTCCGTCCGCGTGTTCGTTGAAATGGCTATCAGTACGCGAAAACGCGAGACTGTTAATTTTTACCATGATTTTTAGTAACCCCCGAGCAGCTTGTTATTGAAAATGAGCAAAATCGGTCTATGGGTTAAAAATTTATGAGTGAAATTTTGCATGCAAATTGGTGTAAGAATTAGTACAATTTCATAACAACTTCTAGTGTATAAAAAAGAATGTCACATTTTTCTACTAGACACTAAGAGGTGAATAGTATTTAAAATTCACTTCAAATTTTAATTCCATTTAAACATTTTTTTCACCACATACACTTTTTTTCTGTACAAAAACCGGTTTTATACCTCTAACATATTTTTATTCATTTATTATTATATGAATGGTAAGAACAGGTCATACTACTTATTTTGCGGCAATAAGTATCTATGACTTTTAAAATGATTTGAGATTTAGTTTAGGCCTTAATGAGGAAAAAGGGATATAAAGTTATTTCGATAATTTTCTATCTTTCACAACATTCAGCCTTTGTACATTAAGTGTTTACGAGTTTAGGGATAATTTACTTTGTAGTTAATGGCAAATGTCCACAGGGACTTTTGGCATTAACGATTTGTAACATAGACACAGTGGAGGTCAGACAAAAAATTGGTAAAACCAAATTTAATTGTTAAGATATAATATATGAGAAAAAATATTTTGAATGTGTGTGTAGATTTATAAATTGATGTAGCTTTAATTAAATCCAAGCAAAAACTGTAATTTTATAATTTTTTATTTGATTTAAATTTAAAGCCGCCATAATTTTTTCACCTTTATGATTTAAGGGGCTTACACACACACACAAAAGTTTATTCATGAAAAAAAATAAAAAAAAAAAAAAAATATTTTGCCTCAAAGTTCGAAAATGTTTGAAGTTTCTCATATGTATAACAAAAACAGGTTTTGCAAAAACAGAGTTTTTTTTTTCTGTTTGATTAACTTAAAAACAGAAGATTAAATCACACAGAAGATTTTTTTCTGTTTGATTAAGTTTAAAATTGATGAAGTGTTCGTTCTTTTATTAAACAATGAATTTCTGATGTTTTTGATTGCACACACAAAAGGGTAAACATCAACTTTCATATAAGCAACATCGATAATTATAAAAATACTTATAACTTTAACAGTTTTACAGGGATTTAAAAAATAAACTCTTATTTTGTGGGTTTTAAAAATGAGAAAAAAACGACATTTTCCACTTTACCTCCTCTGCTTTTAATAAAACTTGGTATAAACATTCTCCTAGTTAATATGGTGTTTACGTATTTTAGCTTTTCGCAAAATTCGTTATAGTTCGCGTTTAATCGGTGTCATATTTGGGCATTTTTAAGATATGTTTAAGAAATACAATACAATGTTTGAATTATCATAACTTTCGAAAGCTTCAACCGAAAAATAAAAATTTGCTGTCATTTTAAAGATTATATTCTTTTCTTCAACCTTCGCTTTACCAAAGGTTTTTATGTGCACTTCTATATAAATGCTTATGGGCGATGAAGCCTGGATTATCTCATAAAGTGAAGAATTTTATTGTTGTTAAACTTATGATAAGTAACAGCTTTTTTTTTGCAAAGTATATCAAAGTAGATCTGTTACAATAACAACAACAATGCTGCACATTAGGGCTATAACTTTTACGATTTCTTCGCTTTGACTGGCATGCTGCAAGAGTTGCTCGACAACAGGAAGACAAAGCTGCACTATCAGAGATGTATTCGAGATGGTAAATTCCAACTTGAAATCGCATTATCGACCACACACGAATCAATTACAGTGAACGAGCAGTTAGTCGAATTTCGGGGTTGAACACGTTTCACACAGTACATGCCTTCCAAGCCAGCTAAATATGGTATCAAAATCTGGTGGGCGTGTGATTCAAACACGTATTATTCACTTCCGGGTTAAATATACACCGGAAAAGTGAACAATGTAAGGGATACTAACCAAGGTGAGCGTGTTGTAAAGGATTTAGTTGGAATGTACAAAAACATTGGAAGAAATGTCAGCATGGATAATTTTTTACAACATTGCCATTAGCTAAGGAGCTGGCAACTTGGAAGTTATCGGTTGAAGGCAAAGTAAAAAAAAAAACAAGAGATATGTTCCTAAAGAATTCAAGCCATCCCGAGACCGCGAAGTCACGTCAAGTCTATTCGGTTTCGCCGAAAATGTTACATTGGTCTCCTATGTCCCAGCCAAAAACAAATCAGTTGTCCACGATGCACAATGACAAAACTATTTCTGGTCCACAAAATATACCATAAATAATTCTATATTACAACAAGACTGAGGGTGGTGTAGACACCATGGACAAAATGTTGTCACAGTATTCCAAAAAAACGAGCAACGTTCCGCTGGCCATTAGCATTGTTTTTCAATATTTTGGATACGGCGGCGCTTGTTTCATTTATAATATATAAAGGAAATATTGGAGAAAAGTCTGTAAAGCAATCGCAACGAAAGCAGTTCCTTGAGAGCCTTGGTGAAGACCTATGCCGATCTCTTATATTGACAAGGTCGAAAATACCACAAATTATTGGAAGATTTTCAATCAAATCAGCCATGGAATGCATTTTAGGTAAACAAATTTAAAAATCAAAAGAATTGATAACAAAGCTTTACTTTTCAGGTGAACCAGTTGCGGCTAAGGACCAGGATGATAATTTTGAAGCCCATAAAACTCCGGAAAGGGATGCAACTGGTCGCATCAAAATAAAAGGCAAATGTTATATGTGCTACTCTTCTGAACAAAGAAGAAATACACGATATGTTTGCATTAGGTGTAAGAAGCACAGCGTCAGTCAAACTAAAAAAATAACACCAGTGCTCATCCACATAATTAAATAAAATAGATATTATAATTACTAATGTGAATAAATTACAAACGAAAGAACTGTTATAAGATTCTTCTGTATGTTCAATTTTCTTGTATTTTATTAAAGCGTCACCCGAGTGGGTATTGGTAATCCACGAAGTAAAATTGACAAAAATGTAGAAAAATCTTAAAAAAATAAAAATGTTAAAATGTTCAAAAGAACTCAACATTTTGTTCAGTGAGTAAAAATTTCCCCTAAATCGGAGAAAAATTAACAAAGTTATTAAAAAAATAAAACCAAAATGGTCACACGGATGGGTATTGGTAACGCGAATGTTGTACAAAAAAAATTTTTTTTTTCCCGTAAGGATAACAAAATTAAAAAAATGTTTTGAATGCGCGATTATCTCGAATAACTTATAATTGATTTTTATGAAATTTATTTTGCAGTCAACTCCAAGTAACTAGCACTTACAACATAAAAAAATTTGAAGCTGCAAATCATAGCGGCTTAAAATTAAACGGAATTTTTCCGAAAATATCTTTGATATTTACTATAAAATTTTGTATATTTGAATAGTACCCTACGACAATTTTTAATATTTTATGCTACGCATGTTAAAATCGATATGCATATTAAACAGGAGACCACATGTAGTTAAACTGTGTACGATTTTCATTATCACATCCTATGTCCTTTCAAAAAGACACTTAAAGTTAAATTTTTAAACAAATAATTTAAATATTTGTACTTATTAAGGGATGGCATTATTTATATCACATGAAATGTAATAACACTGGAAATATAATTTCAACTTTTAAAATGACACATCAAAACCCCGGGACACGTAAACTTAATTTTGGGTCGTAGAATATAACTATATATGTCATATACGAATATATATTGGTCGATATAAAATAAGACGTAATTGTAAGTGGCGTCGTATTAAAAAATTACGAGGACATATTTCTTACATATAAGCATATAATAACATATAAGCATATATTTATATAAAATAATGTATGATTATATGTAAACATATTTACTCGGGTCTTTAAAATGATATACATATTAATTTTTTTCATGGAAACGTCAAATGTAATTTTTAAGGGTCTTGAGTTTAAATGCCTATGTCTCAAAATGTAAATTTTTAATTATTCTTGAAAAAAAAATATGCTTACAAGTGAACTCTCCTCTGCATTTGTGTGAAAAATTAAGGATGATATCTCGTTTAGTCTCTTAGTCATTGCCAAAAACATGGTTCTTCGAAAGTGGTTTGCTATTGTACATGTGTACATTTTTATATGTATGTGTACCGTTTGCATACCATGTCGTTAATTCAAATCATAACTCGGACGATTCGCATACCTTTATAATGTTTTTGGCTACAACTAAGAGACCAATCGAGATACCATCGATAGTTTTTCACACAAATGCAGAGGTTTGATAACACTGTAAGTATAATTTCAGCTTTTAAAATGACACATCAAAACCCCGGGACACGTAAACTTAATTTTGGGTCGTAGAATCTAGTGGTATACTCCGTTTTAATAGGTTAGCTAAAAATAAAAAATAATTTCAATTTAAAGTTTCCATTGACTCAAGCGATTTTTTGAGTGTATCTTAAGTAAAATATAGGAGTGTTGCTGCTAGGAACTTATTTAGGCTCTACGAGTCTGCGCTGGTAAGACCTAGGAGAGATGACCACACAAAAATATTGTACGAAGTAGGACTGCTTGATCATGGTAGTAGTCTCGAGGGAATATCGGATCATATGATATTGACCTTAGACTTCGGTGGAACACCTCCGGTGGACTTCCCGATTAGGGAGGTCTGGCGTGGATCCAATGTGCTGTTTGAGGGGTGGGCAGTATTCACGGACGGATCCAAAATGGACACGGGCACGGGTGCCGGTGTTTATATTGCTGGCACTGACGTGAAAAGATCATACAGACTCCCAGATGAGTGCAGTGTCTTCCAAGCGGAGATCCTGGCGATCTGGAGGGCGACGGAAGTGATACTGGGACACATCGTTGGGGGATCTAGGGTGACAATCTATGTCGACAGTCAGGCGGCACTCAAAGCACTGACAAACTACACGGTGCGCTCGCGACTGGTCGCACGGTGTAGGTGTGCTCTGAGGGAGCTCATGGAGGCATTCACGGTGAGGCTGTGTTGGGTACCCGGACACTGCAAGGTGGATGGCAATGAGTTGGCGGACGAACTTGCGAGGGAGGGTTCAAATCTGGACTTGGCGGTAAGAGACGGGGGGGGTAAAGCCCCCTTTATGTTACTACTTTGAGGTTATACGGAAGGGATTCCGCGAAACCGTTAACCAATCATGGAGGAACAGAATGGACTGCAGGGTGTCTAGGGCGTTATGGCCCGCTTTGGACGCAGGGGCAACCAAGGTTCTTCTAGGACTGGACAGGGAAGGTCTCAGGACCCTTACGGGGTTCCTGACCGGTCATTGTGCTGTCAGGGCTTTCACAAGCAGATGGGACAGGGACATACCGGATTTTTGCAGGCTGTGCGAGGACGTTGAGGAACTGGAGACGGTTGAGCATATAATGTGCCACTGTCCTAGGTTACAGGGTCTCAGACAGAAATGGCTAGGAGATAGATTTCACGACGAACTCGGGTGTGTCGCTGGATACAATCCAGTTGATTTGCTGAGATTTGTCAGGGAGATAGAACGGCTGTTTCTAGTAAGGGGACGTTAGGATCCGGTTTCTGGGGAGTAAATATATACTTTCTACCTTTCTTTATTTTTATCTTTCAAGCTATGTTTTCTGTCTATTTCTACTCTTTCTCACCGTTTTTTCTCTGAAGGGATTCACAATGGACCGTATTGGTCTCCGAGTGGAGTTGTGCCCTTGGGTACATAACCCTTCCTAACCTAACCTAAGAAAAATATATCAAAATCTCTTTTGAAATTACATTATTTGTTGTTAATATGTCGAAACTCAAAGCTAACAGAGATGTCCGTCTCATTTGAGACGATGTTTTCTAATGAAATTTAAAGATTCGGACCATATGCCACTGAACTAACAGATTTCAGTATAATTCAAAGGATTATATATAAATGAATCGTATCTTTTACTTAAAATACACTCAAAAAATACCTTAAGTCAATGCAAACTTTAAATTGAAATAATTTTTTATTTTGAGCTAACCTATTAAAACGGAGTATACTGGGGATTCTACGACCCAAAATTAAGTTTACATGTCCCGGGGTTTTGGTGTGTCATTTTCATATACTTACTGTGTAATTAAACATAATAATGTCGAGCCCTAACTGCCAAAAAGACGTAAGCTCCAAAAACGGAATTTAACAGGAGATGCTTGTTTACATATTTTTTTTTTTAATGGAATTTGAATATATTCGATATTCCATATCAATTGAATAAACCAAAGAAAAAACCAAAGGAAAAAAAACATTAAGTTATGCTTCTGAGGCTTACGTATATTTAGCAGTTAGGGCATGCTGTTATTATTGTATTTACTTAAGGGGAGACATGACATTCGCGGCAGAGAAACCAAACGTTTTTTAAAAATTTATAACTCAGTCAAAAACAAACATTTTTCCAAAATTATTTGTAGAGAATTAAACAAATTACAAAAAAAAAAAAAATCAAAAAAATATATTTTTCACTCCAACATGGTTTTATAGAGCTCCAAACTGGCGGCAGAGAAAAAAACGGGGCCTCGTGGTTGCAGCGCTGGGAGTCGCAAATATTGTCCGATCTGAAAAAAATTACTTTTTTAAATCTTAACAAAATTGGCTATCGTATGACACGAGCTTTTTTTAAAATTTTTTTTCAGTTTTTGGTGATGTTCCAAATTTAAAAGTGTGTTTTTTCGAAAAAAATATTGACTTAAAAAATTCATAAAAATCGAAAAAAAAAATTTAAAATAAGCTCGTGTCATACGATAGCGAATCAAGTTTAAAAAACTTCAAAAAAAAAAAAAAAAATTTCGTCAAAAAATGAACCCGCTAATGCCGCAACCAGTACGAAAAACATGGTTTCGAGATAAACGCGTTCAGAGTTTGTGAACAAAGAAAAAAAGGTTACCTTCAATCTGTCATGCCTGCTTCGATATCTTGTCTTGTGCTGTTTCTTACAGTTTTTTTGCAATCGTTTAGCAATTCGGGCTTCTTTTGAAGCTTCATATGCCAAAAGTCCACCAAAAGTCAGGTAGCAAGTAAAACAAGTATATACCAGCTGCCGTACGTAGGTAGCGCGAAAACTAAAAAAGCGATCTCACTAATCCGGCTGTAACTTTTGAACTCGTAGGAATTTTTCCATGACATTTTTTTTCTTAGAATCTTAAGAATATTTACTAAAATACAAAATTAAAAAAAAAGTTGATTTCAAAAAAAACGGCCAATATCATGTCCCCCCTTAATCCACCTACATTAGGTCGCTTTTTAAGTATATTTTCGCTCTAGCTCCGTGTAATTACCAAAAATATTATATAAGATTTGTTTAAATACTTACGAATTTAATTCCAGATCTAAACGAAACTTATGATTAAAAGCCTTAATTAACAATGATGTTCGATGAAAATGTTTCTGCAAATAGAAAAAGAAAGAAAAAATATTAATGAATAAAAATTCTCACAAACCAAGACCAGCAATTCAAAAAATATAATATATATATATATATAAAATTCATGTTTAAATCAACCCCAACTTTATATCATGATAATATCATATTAGTTGTACTAAACTTAAAATGAATATATAGAACCAATAGACCACCACAATAGATTTATCCAAAAAAAAAATTTACCTACCATGTTAGCAAAAAAAGTTTAACGAAATGCATTTAAATTCAAATAAAAATTTAAAAAGCATTAAATTTGGCAAAAAAAAAAATCTATAGAAAAAATGTATTGAATTTTATTGTAAAAAAAAAGCCTGGGCCACAAAACTTTAATGTTGCCTTCTGATGCTGACATTTAAGTTTTTACATGAAATTCGTTTTTTTTTTCGAGAATGTAGTTTTTTTTTCAATACAAATTCAAACAGTCAGCTGCATACACATGTTCATTCACTCAATAGTTATTTTTTCTATAATTTTTTCAAACAAAATTTTTTAAATCTTTTGTTGAAAAAATAGAAAAAGTTTTTTGTTTTGCATGTGTGTGTGTGTATTGATTATTATATTCATTAATAAAGTGAGACAATATGCTGGTGTCGTTTTTACACAGGTTTTTATATACATTTTTTCTTCACTTTTGTAATTTCAGAATTTTTTTTTCTCATGTTTTTTCTTCATAAGTAGATATGGGTTTTGTCAGGCGCGTATCCAGAAGGAGGAAAATGAGACATTTCCTACCCCAAAATTAAATTTTTCAGTACAAAACTGTGAAATATAAAAAAGTTACTCAAAAATACTCTAAATTCACTTCCCAAAACATTTTTCTGAATCCGCGCCTGTTTCTACCCATACCTACTTTTAAAATAAATTTTATATACACTTACAAAATATTTCTAGTAACTGATGGGATGTTATTTTTAAAAGTAAATCTATACAAGGTTTTTAATTGACTACTAAGAAAAAATACAAACAAATGCATATTTTTTACTTCCCGATCAAAAAAAAAAAAATTTTATATTACATATCCAGCAAAATAAAGTGGAAGTGTGCTTTAAGAACTTCTTTAACTTGACTTCCAAAGCATTAGCATACGCACATTTTTTACTTTAATAGACGTTATTGTTAAGAACTGCCAAAAATGTTACATTAAAGTTATTTTAAACAGCATTTGCATCACCATATAAATTAATAACATCCTAAGAAGTACTTTTTCATAAGTTCATATATTTTTTTTTTATATGAAGGATGAGGTGGTAAGTCGTTGGATTTGCAATCAGAAGGTTGCGAGATCGATTCCGGGCCGGGGAGATAATTTCATTATTTTTTTTTTTTTAGTTCTAATTAATTTTTTTTAGTATTTTTTATATAATTTAGTTTTTTCTGAGTATTGTAAGAGAATTAAGTAATTTAAAAACGACTAAATAATTAACATCTTGACTTTAATCATAAAGAATTTTTTTTAGAAAATTGTTATCCAGAGTGGACAAATAATTGGGTGCATGAAATAACCCCCCACTGTCGAAATGAAGTAAGCCCCACTGAATTTGTGCCCACCGAAAATGAAATAAGCCCCACCGAATTTGTGCCCACCAAAATAAATTAATCCCCACCAAAATGAATTATTCCCCACCAATGAAAATGAATTAGCCCCCACCAAATTTGGTGGGCATTAAAGTGAAATAATACCCACGTATTAAAATAAAACTTTGCCCACCGAAAATGAGATAAGTCTCACTTTACATTATTTATATTTTTATTTTATAAAATAAAACGTTTATAAGGTGGCGCAAAAATAACATTCCGATGTTTTTTTTTATTATGTATTTATTAGGTATAGCATTTTCTGATAGGAGGATTACTTTTGCGCCACCTTATACAAAAACTTCATGTAATTGATAATAATAAAGTATTTCAAACACTTTTAATTAGTATTTCCTGCTTCGCTCAATAAAGATTTCCTGCCCGCGACACAAAATAAGAAATAAAATTGATTTATTTCTTTAAATATGACGTAATTAAGGTATAATGTTATTGGTATTTGATTATAGTCCACACTTTTAGCTTTCATTTAAGATATAACTTAACCTCTTAACCCTTTAAAAAGATATAAGGGGTCAAAGTTGGCACATTTTGTCAATACGAGGCAAATAATGAAGTATGGCTTCGCAAGCTTAAGTTTTTCTGTGTGGCGGCCTGCTGCCGTTCTTAGGGGTTTTTTCCTCCAGTAGGCAGGTGGCTTCGCTCAATAAAGTTTTCCTGCCCGCGACACAAAACAATAAACATTTTTTTTTAAATTTTTTTTTTCACGTTGAGATTAAATAAATGGAATATTGATTTAAATTGGATAACACGATATTCTTTAAAAGGAAATATATCCAACTTGGTTTTATTTCCATTTTTGTTGGAAATAAAGTCAACCTGTGAATTTGACTTCATTTCCATTTTTGTTTTATTTCAGTTGGTGTTATTGGACCCCACCATATCCTTCTAAAATATGGATACACCTTTATGTAAATATTCTGTAAAAGGGCAAATTATTGGTTTTTTACCAACTAAGGAACCTGGTGATATGGGCACGAATGGATTTTTAATAAGAAGAAATGTGGTTTTTTAATTGAAATAATCACCTTTACAAAATAAAACTAGTACTGTAAAAGTAGGAATTAATTCAAAAACCAAGAATTGATATTAGAATTAAAATGAATTAAACCCCACCAAAATGAATTAATCCCCACCAATGAAAATGAATTAACCCCCACCAAATATGGTGGGTAATAAAATGAAATAATACCCACGTATTAAAATGAAACTTTGCCCACCAAAAATGAGATAAGCCCCACTTTAATTTTTTTATAAATTTGGTGGGGCTTATTTCATTTCGGCGGTGGGGGTTATTTCAGTGGGGGTTATTGCATTCACCCCAAATAATTATTTGACCTAAAGAGTTTTCACCGACCTCTTTCTCCAAATCTTTAGAAAAAATACGGGAAACATTAAAAGATCTTACGTTCCAAGGCACACTCGTTTCATTGCAGGCCACATTTCCCTACCTGTAGTTAAACTACCTTTCCAATGTTTTTTTTTCTCATTGTCATTAACTTATTATTAAAGACACTTCTCGTCAAAATAATTATTAAAAAAATATTTTAAAATATGCATTTTCATTATTTCTTAAGATTTTTTTTTAATATCATCAAAACTTAAAAATATTTTAAAAATAATTTATATCTCAGTGATACGAAATCACATAATAAAAATGTTTTCAAAATCATTATTTTATCTTTTTTATTATATATTTGTGTAGCATATTTTTCTTGTTTTCATAAAAATATATCAATATTTTCAACTTAAGTTCGTTTTAAGTTTGTTGTATTGCATAAGTAACTTTGGCGCAAATGGTAGAGCGGTCTACTTTAATACAGATCGTAACTCAGATTCGTGTGTTCAATACTCGCTGGCACCAAAAGATTTTTTTTTTTTTTTAATATTAAAAGAAACATCCCTAAAGTATGCTGCACATTTTTATGAAACAAAAATGTTAATATATATTTGAAAAAGACCTTCTATGAACTATTGAAAAATAGCATCTGTTTAAAATGCTATTAAAGAAGAAAAATATTCACTCCATCCGCCCAATGACACGACAATGTTAAAATCATTTATAATTCACCTAAATTTGCACCATATCCGGCTCAGTAGATGTGGTGTTTTTACTATTTCTTCCTCAGCTCTTATTTTGCTGGGATATATCATGAGATCTATGATAAGTTTGATTACCTTTTTTGTCCACACACTGAATACTAGAGCCCATAACACATCCGCTCATTTAGTTTTTCAAATTTTGAAAAACTCGCGATTATTTCACGGTTTTAATTTAATAAAATTGTAGGCTAGTTGGTAGCGTGCTGGCTTATCAGTGCGGGGGTCGTGGGTTAGATTCCCACCAGAGGCACTTGTCTGTTTTCGCTACAACGCGCCGAAGGCCATAGTAGCTAGTGCTCGGTTAGGGTAATAGTATATAATTTGTAATTATATGATTATTAATTAATAAAATAAAATAAAATAAAAAAAAAATTAACAAAAATCTTAAAATTATGTAATTTTGAAGGGTTCTGTCGATTTTTTTTTTATCAGATTTCAAATTCCACTATCTTTTTTTACACTCATACAATGAAAAAAATATATCGAGGAGATGCTTTTTACTGTTTTTTTTTTGACTTTGTCTTTGGTTGAATATTGAATATGTTGAAATTTCACTAATTAGATGAACCGAAGAAAAGTTAAGGAAAGTAACCAACAAAAGTATTTCCTGTTAACACTTAGGGAACTTCTGCTTTAAAAATACGTATGTAATTGTTTGGATTGTAATTCAGTTTCTTTATTTTTAATGTAAATGTCAGTCATTTGTAGAACAAATTGAATTTTTTATTAACCTTGTAGTTCATTTCAAAAAACAAACCACATCAAATGACTGTTTTATGATTTTACATTCATTTTTTACAGTAGTTTTTTGTTATTTAAAAAACTAAACCAAAATAAATGTTTGTTTATTTTGTACTAATAAGTGGTTTATTTTTACTAGAATTGTTAGTAATTTTTTAAAAATTTAAAACCAAATGACAATGTTAGTTGAAATTACTGAAATCTAAGTCGTTCTTTATTTAAGTGAAATTTCATGTGTTTTTAACTACATTTGTAGTGGTCTTTACCTACATCGTATTCTAGGTGAAGTTATGATTTTGGCGCTTACATCATATGTAATTATATCCTTAAGCAATATCTTACAAGCAATATCTTTCCAAACTCGCAAAATTTTTATGAACTTTGAATATGGTGTAAAAGATTAAAAAAAAGAGACACGTATTTTTTGTTAGCTGCCCAATGTCACGTTTAAGGGTTATGAAATATTTAAATAAAACATTTTTGCTTCAATTTTTTTTATTAATTTTAAATTAGTTTGATGTGTTTATTTGGTTATTTTTACCTAAAACATTTTGTAAGTGTACTCCGTTTGTACATAAAACTAATACATATTAAACGTTTGTTTTTGTATTTAGTTAAATTTAATGATTAAATAGCTTTGTTTGCTTCTATTGTTGCTTGTTTATTTAGATTTTTTTTTTTTATTTAAATTTTATTCATTTGTTTGTTTATTTGTTTGCCGTTAAATGTTATTTATTTGAAATTGTAATGTTGGCCATTCATTTTATTTCAATAATTGAAATTTAATTGATAAACAAAAATAAATAAAAGCTTTGAAAAACCGCTTTCCATTAAAATTTTTCACTTGAAAGCACTTCAGCTGAAATTTTTGACAAACAAATAAAATAGGCAAAATTGTTAAAAAAAAAAAAAAACAAATGAAAATATTAATATACAAATAGCGCAAGGTCTGGTTTTTTGTATTAAAATACAAAACATACATATGAGGCTTTCCACACAGTTACAACAAAAAATTCATAGTATCAATGTCAAACTTACAGTATAGTATATAGTGGGTACTACGATATACGATACAAATATAAAATTAAATAAATTTTATTTAACGAGCGAAGTAGACATTGTTAAATATTGATCTATTTAACATTAATTTTTTATTATAGTTTTTATTATACAGCAACCAAAAACTAGTAGTTTTTCAAAACCTCCATTTTTTGGATGTAGTATAAATGAGGTATAAAGGAATTTGGAAAATGGTAGTGGTTTAACATTCAAATTTCACATAAAATAGTTGATTGACATTATTTTTTGATATGGAATTTAAAAAATATTAATTTTTTTGATTTACAAAAAATACCAGAGTGTTAATCGGCTTTGTTTTAGAGAATATATTCATAAACAAAAATATTCTGTGTAGCGTGTAGTGCGAGTTCATGTGGCATTAGAAATCAGTTTATCTATACCACGGTCAGTGATTGCACAGACAATTTCATATAGACGCAATCGAACAAATAAAAACATAACAAATATTACAACTTAAAAAAAAAAAAAAGAAACAGGGTCACTGACGAAGGTTCAATACCAGAAACTGCGCAGTCTGATTCAGAAAATTGAAAATTTACAATGTAGTTATGATTTTTAGAAAATACACTCATTCTTCTCTACCACGCCTTTCACAATTAAAACTTAATAAAATTGCATATTAATTATGGTACTAATTGCAATTGTCTGAAAAAGACGTTAAAATTCAAACTCAAACAAAAATCAAACTTTGCTCTCTGGCAATTCTTCCCTAACTACGTAAGCGCCATCTATAGAATATTCAAAAATATATCATAGATGTGGCATCACTTACAACATATGGGAAAACAGTGGACACTAAAGTGAGGTAAGTTTCTAAAAATATAACTTTTGTGTTGTTGAAGTTGTACTTCTGAGATTATGTATGCAAGAACAAAAACACCGTGTATTTAATAAAACTAGTTTTAATCACAACAAAACTCTACCTGACGATAGCTCAGTGCGCTAAAGCGCTCTGTCTACCATGTACTGCGAGTTCATGTGGCATTAGAAATCAGTTTATCTATACCACGGTCAGTGATTGCACAGAAAATTTCATATAGACGCAATCGAACAAATAAAAACATAACAAATATTACATTATTCAAAAAAAAAAAAAAAAGGGTTACTGACGAAGGTTCAATACCAGAAACTGCGCAGTCTGATTCAGAAAATTGAAAATTTACAATGTAGTTATGATTTTTATAAAATACACTCATTCTTCTCTAGCACGCCTTTCACAATTAAAATTTAATAAAATTGCATATTAATTATAGTATTAATTGCAATTGTCTGAAAAAGACGTTAAAATTCAAACTCATATTAAAAATTTAATAAAAATTTAAATATTTATTTTATAACCAATTAAAACCTCAGTGGGTTTTGGAAATTTTTCATTTCCTGGGAAATCTTTCTTATTCGATAACAACTTATTTTCATTTCAAAAAGATTTTAAAAGCCGAAAAAATTCTAAAATGTATCCAGTTTTTACTCATAACCTAAATAGTAGCTTTTTTTGAACTACAACTTTACTTATAAAAATTTTAATGTCTGGGTTGTCATATGTAAATTCAGAAAAATTGTCAATAAACATTACATTTTTGTAATTTCTTAATATTAAAAACTTTTATATACAGTAGGCGAAATAACTATAAGTTCATCCATAAAGTTTTTTCCAAAAATATTTGCAACATTTTAAAGTTTTTGATATCACTTGAAAATAATAATAATAATATTAGATGAAACCAAATCCATTTCGATCTATTTGCTGCAGTTTTTACTACATTTTTAACAATTCTGAAAAAATATTCATTATTTGCCGGTGAAATAAATATAAGTTAAGTAATGTTAAACTTCGCTTTTCGAAAAAATATTTAAATTTTTTTTTTAAAACGCTCGATTGCGATCCATAAGAAAAATTTTGTGTTTTATAGTTTTTTGTCCTCTTCAACTTATTACAAAATTCATTTAAATCTGCAGGTTCACCTGTGTAGATTACTTGTCAGTTGTGTTTTGTATAACCTAAAAACCAGATCATTCCGTTATTAATTAAAATTTTAGAAAAAAAAAATTAACTTATTTAAAAATATTGAGATTTTAAAGCTTATTATCTTGTAGCTTTAAGAGCTAGTTTTTGGGATGTAGTTCAACCTTGTTTATAGTTTTAACGAAGTTTAAACTTAAAATGCTGTTTTTGAGATCAAGTTTATTATATTTTAATTGTAGTTTAACCGGCCAGCGTTGGCCGTTTAAACCAAGTTTTGAGTTGTCAAATCATAACAGCTGTGAATGAAAATTATACATAAATAAAGCAGCTGTTAACTAAAAGTCCAAAAAAAAAAAAACAATATATACGAAATTTTTGAAAATGTGTTTTTATTTATATAATGATTTGGAGTTTTATCAGCGCTTCCGCTCGTCCAAACCATCGGCTTATATTTTTACATTTATTTTAGAGTCCATTTTATATTTAATTACAACCAATATTAAACAAAAGAAATATTTAATTGTTGGGCACAAAACAAACAAACATTTTTTTTCTATGCGCGTTGTTTTGTTTGTTTTTCATTTTTGACATTCGCAAGTGCTACCATATTTCTTTTGAAAATGGCATTACTCTTTTTGGTGTAAAATATGGTAATCTTATTTAATTTGAGATTTTTTAAACCATCACTGAAAAACAGCATGGAGGTTTAAAAGCAGTTTATATCTTATTTAAGTTTAACTAAACAGCTGTAAAACTAAGTTTGATCGTCCTCCCAAAAACTGGCTCTAAGTATGCGGTTGTTATATAGAAACACATACATACATAGATAAAATTAAAAATTAGTCCTAAGTAATTACAAAATGAATGACATCAACTGTAATATTTTAATTGATTTTGCAACAATTATGCAAAAGACACTATTAAAAATTTACCACGAAATTCGAAATTGATTTCTGCAGCAAAATTGGTTTATTCAATTGGCTCATAAATAGTGGATTCATTCACAAAAATATGACTTTTTCAATTTCACTCCTTCCGATTTACTTGAAACTTGATATTTGTAATCTCCTAATAAGTATGAGAGTATTAAATAGCAGTATTAATTATTAGTAGTAAATAACTCTTGTAGATCTGGTTAATGGTGTACGTTTGATAAATTTATCAGAATTTACCAGAACCAATAACAAAATGTATTGCACTAAAATTTACCACGCTTTGGCGAAATGCCACACAAAAAAAAAACTGTAGTAAACACGCGTGATAAATTTATCAACACAAAAAAAAAAAGGTGACTGGTCTGACGTCAAAAAAATTTTTTGTTTGTGTTAACTATTGGAAAAACTTAAAAATTAAAAAAAAATATCGAAAAAATAAAAATAACAAAATAATAAAAAACGAAATCATTTTGGAGTAAAAAATTTGTGACTTTTTCTCTTTTTCTGTAAATTTTGGCATTTTTCTTAAATTGAAATAAAAATCAGCTGATTTATAAATTTACCATCCATTAAAAAAAAAACACTCACGCTTTGTTGTCAAAAAATCGTAAGAAATATAACACAAAGTGAATATAACACCAGGAATGAAAACCGCTAATTTGTTTATTTATGGTCGTTCACGTTTTATCGCTGCTTACATTTGGTATTTTTTAAAAATTTATAAAAATTCATACTGCTATAAGGGTCGTAAAGGTCTGATTTTAAAAATTAATCTATAATTTAAAACTTATTTAGCTTTCTTTGAGATATGTGAAGCTTTGATATTTATACGTTTTTCAAAAATGTGTAAAAACAAACTTAAAAACGTCGTTGTACTGCAAATGCCTCAAAATATCTCTTTTTGTTTGCAGATTGATCAATATGTCCTTTAAAATATATAACTAATTTAGAATGGAGTTCTAATATGTTTTTTAGAAAAACTATTTTTTATATCTAATATATAATATTAATATACAGAACCAAATTTGTTTATACATAGTATGAATTGATTTTAGTTAATACTTAATATGTAATTTATACAATGTATGAACCATAGCTAAACAATAAAGGTAAAATTACTAGAAAAAGTTGTCTTTTTATAATCCCTGAACTTTCAAAGTTAAAATAAAAATAAACAAAAGTTTAAAAACAAAATAAAAAATATAGGGTTTCTCGTCGGAAATGTATATTTATTGAGTAAATTACAAAGAAAACTTTTAGCTACAACTGAATTTAAAGGTAAAGTACTTTTTAAAAAATAATTCATTCATTAATGTTAAATCCATCGGGGAAAATGCTCAATTAGAATTATTCTTTGGCAGGAGAGTTTTGCGTTTGCGATATTAATAATT
Source organism: Delia radicum (assembly GCA_021234595.1). Lineage (NCBI taxonomy): Eukaryota > Metazoa > Arthropoda > Insecta > Diptera > Anthomyiidae > Delia > Delia radicum. Next base: position 198,735,040 of record CM037852.1, read on the forward strand.
AATCATATGTGTTATATAATATTAATCTTTGCAGTAAAACATAACATTTAGAGCAAATATTTATAAAATACTAATCTGAACTGTTACTTTGTTAAAGGAGTTGGAGTAAAATTAAAGTTGGAGTGAACACACAAATCTAAATTTTATATCACACAAGTCCTAGACTTAAAGAAATATTACAAAGATTAACTTAATGTCATACGAAATTAATATTGTCCGACCGAAGACTTTGTCCAGAAAATGCATTTTTTCCGGAAAATGTATTTTAGTTTGTTCCCTAGGTTAATAGTATACTAATTTAGTAAAGCTTATTTATCAATGTAGTGATTAATTACCACAATTCTGTCATATAACAACAAATATTGGATGATTAAGGATTTGCTTTTAATATTTTTAAGTTTTTATACTCATTTTAAACATTGATTATAATATGTTTAGAAGAAAAAAATATTATTTTTTGGAACTTTAAAAATCGTATTTTTTTGGTTTTTATATTTTATTTTATATTTGCTTATACTATTTTCTTTTAAAAAAAGTAATATACACTAAGAATACTCTGTAGGTAAAGACACTGCAAATGTAGTTAAAAAGAAATGAATTTTCACTTACAGAAAGGTCGACTAACATTTCTTTATATTCAACTAACATTGTCATTTGTTTTTTAATGTTCAAAAAATTAACCACACTTGCAATACAAATGAACCACATATCGCACACCTAGTTCAAAAGGTTTTATTTTTCAAAATTTTTAATTTTTCAGAAATCGAAAAAAAATATTTGCAACTTTATACCAATTGAAACATAAAGAAAGACATAACTGTTTTTTAGCAACAGTTAACACCAACAAAATACACTGATATTTTTTTACACATAAACAAGTGTATTGTGCATAGTTTAAGCATATAAACCCGAAAAATTAAAATTTTGAGTTGAGTCACTTTTGTACTGGGTGTGCGATATGCTAGTAAAAAATAAGCAGACATTTATGTTTTTTATTTTTTTAAATAACAAAAAAGGTCTGTAAAAATGTAAACAGTAAAATCATAAAACAGTAATTTATTTAAAGGAACTACAAGGTTAGTAAAAAATTTAATTTGTTCTACAAATCGCTGACATTTATATTACAACGCAAAGAACTACATATTTTTAAAGCAGAAGTTCCTGATGTCTAAAGAACTTCTAAAGAATTTCTTTAGGCAGAAAAACTTCTAATGAATCTTATTTGGAATGCTTCCTTCCTATGACAAGCTAATGTTTAACTTTTTGGAAGTAATTTAGGCATTATTATATTATTATATTACTACGAATTTGTTTTTCAGCATTAAAATAATGATTCCTTCCTATTTAAAGCCAATATTAAATTAATCGATGGAAATGCTTTATTAAAATTATTCTTTGGCATAACACTTCTTGATTGGCAAAAAATGCATGAAGTGTAAATTTGAAACATGAAGTGTATCTTGTAAAAACATCTTGTAAAAATAACACAGCAATTATTGAAAAATCAGATTTTGTTTCCCTTGTTTGGAACGAAAAATAATATGAAAAATTCGAAAACCCTACAAATATTTTTTTTTTAATTTGATATTTCTTTTGTTTGATTGTTCAGGAATTGTTTATTTAAAATAATTATTTTCTAATAATTCCACGTGTTATTGTTGCATCATGTTACGAACTAGTTAATATTAAATTTTGAATTTCCAAATATTTAAAAAAATCTCATTAGTTTAAAAACAATTGTCCGGAATTTTTCTTTTCTTTTGCTTTGAGCAATAATAAGCTTAGGGAAAATTAAAAAAAAAAATTAATATGAAAGTTGAAAAAGTGCGTGCAATTTTGTATTTACAACAAGATTTAAAAAAACAGCAGATTTTTTGTACTATTTTAGATACCAATGTCCAGATGCCATAAAAAACTACCTTTTGGATAAAGCAACCATAATTTTGGATAACGTCTATTCTCCCGGTAATTTCAATCAAGCCCGCAGATTTTCCTGAAATCAAAATTTAACTAGTGGCTTGCTTTACTTGTTTCAGATGTACTACCAGAATGCTATTCTATTTAATCATTCTTTGTAATTCCTTTTTTTTTTTTTGTGTGATTGATTTTAATCAAGAGACACAAAATCCATCGTCTATGAAGCTAAATACGCACTCTGGGGAACTTCTGCTGTAAATATTTTTTAGCTTTTTGAGATGTAATACAGTAATCCTTCTTTTTAAGTGAAAAACAGTCATTTGAAGAAAACATTTATCTTTGACTATATATGAGGAGCATCTTTTCAAAACATGATTATACCACTTTTGACAAAAGTGATTAATTTTTTTTTTTTTTTGCTTTGAAGCATTGAATTGAAAACTCAGCGAAAATAAAATTTTGCGAATTCTCTATAATTACAGCAGGAAAAAAAAAAATTAAAATGCATGATTTCATCAAAAGTAGATTCTTCCACTTCAAAATGACATTACCCATTTCAAATACACATTTTTGGAATCAAATATGATTAATCCAGAAATTTATTAAAAATAAATAGAAAATACTGTGTATTTTTTTTTAGTTTTTATTTATTTAAAGATGAACCTAAGGTTATTTTAATTCAACATAAGATATCTGATACCTCATTAGGTTCAGGAAAAACAAGATTAATCCGCAGTGGTTTGAATCAAAACATGATTATGCCAATCAGCCACGTCAAAACAAGATTATTCCATTTCAAATCTTGCATTTATTCCAAACATATTACTGGTAAATTTTTTAAACCTGTACAAAGCAATGACTAATCTTGTAGTAGGTTAAATACATAGGGGCATACCTAAAAACTATTTTCTCAATTTGTGCGAAAACACAAAAAGTGGAATAGTCATGTTTTGAAAAGATGCTCCTTATATGTAGTTCAATTAAAAAAAAAAAACAAACCACGTCAAATTACTGTATTAATATTTTACATTCATTTTATTCAGTAAGTTGTGTTATTTAAAAAAATAAAACAAATACATTTTCGTTATTTTTTCTACAATTGTCGTTAATTTTTACTACAATTGTGGTTCATTTTTTGAACAGCAAAACAAAAATTACAATGTTATTAAATTTTCTGAAATGTAAGTCGTCCTTTCTTTAAGTGAAATTTCATTTGTTTTAAACTACATTTGCAGTGGTCTTTACTTACATAGTATTCTAAGTGCGTGTTTTGTTAAAAAGCCCGCAATTCTTATTAAACATAATTAAATTATTGAAAATATAAAAGTCGTGATTTTTTCATAATATGTTTGAACAAGTTCATACTTTGTATTAAAAAGTTTTGGCCATAAAATTGTAAGGTTGGATTTATATTAGAAAATAATGTCATTCCACATATGAATAATTTTTTTTTGTGTAACATTAAAAACAACAACAAAATAAATTTCCTTTCTAACATTTTTCTAATTAAGGTTAGCTTGGTAATACATTCCTCTAGGACATTTAGATCACATATTCTCTTGATTTCGTCGCGAGAAACATCGTAAGGTTACAAATCTGTGGCATTTGCATGATTTCTCTCCTATTAGAAATTGTTGAGCTTTAGAAGTTGTGCCTTTAGAATTGTTTAATACGTCTATACAATTAAGTTTTTAAAGTCTTTTTACCTGTAGTGATAATCCGTTGAAAGGATTTCGAGCCGACTTTGTAATTTTTGCGGTATTTTCAGTTAACCCTGCTTGTATGAAGAAACGATACATTCATTTAATTGTCTTTGTCTAAGAATTTTCTCCGAAGGGAATACTATGAAAATAAATTACAAAGACTACTACTATTTATTGTTGTTGTTGTTTTTTTTTTCATAAGAAACCCCAAACTCTTTATTATTATGAAAGTATATTTAGAAGAAAAAAAAAAAATAAAAACCTAGAAAAGAAGACCTACAATTGTTTGCCGCAACAATTAAATTAAACAAATTAAAATTTGTATTTTTATTTTGTTGAAAGCATTTTTATTTTCTTTATTATATTTTGTATACACGGGCCTTTTATCTCCTCATTAATATTTTGAGTAACGAAATGAAAATATCTAGAATAATTGTAAATGTCTGTGTTAAATACAAACACACGCTTACACTTATAACACCTCACACCATCTATTTATAACAACAAGAACAAAGTGAAAATGTAACTGATGATGATTCGAAAAAAAAAACCGACAACAAAAATAAATAAAACGTTAACAAAACGTTGGTATTAAGCTGTTTTTGTTATACAAACTGTGTGTATGTGTATGTACACGTCAGTGTAAGTGAAGTGTCTGACTGACATTTACAGTAAATACTTTGGTTTTTTTTCTTGTTTGTTACGCATAATGGGACAGATGTTCCTACAAGAGACAATCAAAATCTCTATTTTCCATAATTTGTATATAAGTTGTCTTCATACTTGATTATTTAAAGTTTTGTTCACTGTTTCTCTAACAAGGAAACTACACTATGGTGAACCCCCAGATTTTGATGAAATTTGGATATGTTGTGGAGTATACAAAAATACTAAATACATATTCTTTTAGGTGCGCAATCGCACTTTTAAGGTTTAAAAAGTAGGATATAAATTACACATTGTTTGCATGAATACATGTCTGAAATTTACAAAATTTAGGTTTGTACACGTTATTAAAGTAAATAAAAATAATAAATTGTATGCCCTATTGTTTATATAGTGAAATATTTTATTTTGCAAATCTGCCAAAATTTTTAACTTTTTTGCCAGAGCTATGAAGTTTTCATTCCATTTGGGAATGGAATTCATTCAACAAGAAAGAATTCATTCAAATTCAGTTAACTCAACTTTTGGTGAGGAATTTTATTCAATAGGGAATGAATTCCTTATGAATTCATTCCATTCTTGTTAAATTCCCATAGGGAATGAACATTTTTTTGTCTAACTCCCTAATTTCTTTACTTTTTGGATTAAGTCCCTAGTGATATACATTTTCTGTGTAGTTCGCTAACGACTTAACTTTTTTGTTAAAGTCCCTAGAGACCTAACTTTCTTATTTTTTTTAATGAATTTCAGCTTTTCACTTAATGCTCCCAAAATATAACTTTTCATGTAACAATCGAAATTGTGTGTAGGTTGATACAATTAAATGTAATAAAGGGTGTTTTTTTATATAGGTATGCAACAGGTTGACAACACTCTTTTAAATGGGGGCCATTTTGTCAGCTGTCAGTCAAGTGATTTATGTTTAGGTTGGTTTGGCATTTAACATGAAGACGCCTGAACAACTCTTCCAAATTGTGCAAATTTATTTTGAAAATTATGGTTCTGTCCGAAATACGTATCGCGCACTACTTCCATTTTATGGTCAACTATGGAACGTTTTCGCACTACGTTTACTCTTAATAATAATATGCATCCACAGAGACCGACGTCAGTGCGTACAAAAAAAGTTATTGCTGCTGTAGAGCGTAGCGTAGAGGAAGACCCCAATTAGTCTATCCGTCAATGGTGACCGCTATAGAGCCATGATTACTGACTTTTTCGTTCATCAATTGAAGGTCTTATTGCAAAAACATGATAAGGCACATTTTATTTTTAGTTTGTTTTCGAATTTTAAAGGCTAAGAAATCCAAAACAAATATGAACATAGCACCACATTTACACTCCAGGTACTTGTAGTTATTGTTTAAGCAAGACGGCTATCAAATATTAATCAATGGAAGTCTAGAAATCAGCGAAAACCCTTAAAACAATAAATGTGGCTTATCAAGTTTTAACAATAAGCCCTTCAATTGAGCAACCATGATGTGCAGGAGCTGTGGTTTCAACAAGACGGCACAACATGTCACACAGCTCGTGCCACAATTGATTTATTGAAGGAAACGTTTGGTAACTGCATAGTATCACGTTTTGTATCCGTGAATTGGTCTACAAGATCGTGCGATTTAACTCCGCTGGACTATTTTCTCTGGGGATATGTGAAGTAGCTGGTCTACTCTCATAAGCACAAAACGATTGACCACTTGCAGGACAACATTCGCAGAGGTATTGCCAATATACGGCCACAAATGTTGGAAAAAGTCATCGAAAATTGGACCTCCAGATTAGACTACGTCCGAGCCAGCTGTAGCAGTTATATGTCAGAAGTCATATTTAAATTATAATGCCAGAAGATTATCTTTCGAATAAAGTAAATGTCATGTCAATTTAAAAAATTCATCTTTGCTTTATTCCATTTCAAATTTCTATACTTCCTAAAAAAAAAGTAGGTAGCTAAAAATAATGTTCATGACAAATTTTTAAAATTAAACTTCTCAGACAGAATAATTATTCTGTTATAACTTATGGGTATATCATAATAAGCGGTAATTTTTGAGTAATAACCTAAAAGTTTTTGCGGACATTCAGCATTATTCGTTTTTCAAACCGAAAAAAAGGTCAAAAAAGTTGAAAAAGGACCCAAATGATGAAAATACGCCCAACATATTTTTCCCCACTTGTTGTGGTCATTTTTCGTTTCTCACTTTGGCACTAAATTTCTTAGGGCCTCATTTCATGGCCCCTCAATTAGTACTTCATATGTATAATCATTTTAGGTATTACAGCAGTTGTATAAATTTTTTATTTTTTCTAACTATTCGATATTAAATATTGTTAGTATATCATTTAACATATTTGTTAACATAATGTTTATTTTACCCATAGTGCTTATTGTAGCACTATTAAGAAGTGAAACATTTTTGTGGTGGGCATAATAAATACAAGTACAATAAATAAAAACCTAAACTCAATATAACAAAAGCACACTTTTCACTAGTATTTTTTTTTTTTTTTTTTTTTTTTTTGCTATTTCAAGGGAATTTCAATGTTTCTTCTGCTGTGTTTTTTGGTCATCATTGTTATTATTATTTCTAAAGATATTTCATTTACTTTGTACATAAGTAAGTATAACAATTTAGTTGTTGGTGTGCATGTTTGCTGACGTATTTGTAATTGTAGATAATACTTGAGTGTAACAGTTTGTGTGTGCCTTTGAATTTTTTGGCCTTTTGTCTAGTAGTATTGTATTAAGTTTTCTGGTTCATAAGATTTTGTATTTAATGCTTTTACCTATTTTTGGGCTTCAAATAAAATTTGATAAAATAAAATATTTTTTCCACTCAATTGAGTGCGTACTTGATATTTATGAAATTTGGTTTTGTTTCTAAAATCTTATTAATTTTTTTTTCAGGATATTTCTTTTTTATTTGCATAAGCTGCTTGAGAATATAAATAAATAAATATGATTTTATACTTATAATTATAGTATGAAAATGTAAACCATTTGCGCCTGGGTCAACATACTAGAATATTTATTTAATATAATTATATTATCACAAAAAGAATTAGTGTTTGATGCTATGTTTTTTTTGAAAATATAAAAAAGTATATACCTACATATAAAAGATTTAAATATTTCTTTTAAACTCTTTCAGAGCTAAAACAACTACAGGCAACGAAATTGAATAGAACAAGAAGAATTTAAACTTTACTACACTTTTCGTAAAATAGATCAAAGTTAATAGATTAAATACTATTTAATGAAAATATAAGCATTTAAGAACCGAATCGGATTTGTCCGGTGAAACATAATATGCGACATTTATCGCGTCGAATTATGTTTTTTTCTATTCAAATTATTCAGTGCATTTCGCTTTCCAAACATTTTCATTCACATTTTGGCATAAATGATCCAAAAGTCCTCAATTAGAGGTGCTTTTGGGACGTTTAAAGGATTTGCGTATTTCGGTACTAATGTTGCTTTTTATGCATTAAGCCATTCTAATGTCTTTTTAGCATAATGACAGCTTGCTACATCTGGCCAAAATAATATGTCGTCTGTAGAGTGTCAATCTCTGATAAACTTTTTCAGTTTTATTAAACATTAATTAATATAAACATCCGCATTAACAGCCATATCTTTTGAATACTGGATGTATAGTTGTGTTATACGTTTTGCCAACATGGCTGTTCAAAACTTTGCTTTGCCCGAGTACCGTACCTTGTCTGGAGTTTTTTGAAAGTCATCAGCAACATATCCAGAATTAAAACTTCAGTTGTTCCAAACATTTTTTAGTTTTCTTGAAGAATATATATATTTTTTTTATTTTTTCTTATAAAAACACTTGTAAAGGGTGGTTAAATTGTAAGGGCCGATGTTGAATGTGAACCGAACCAAAACGTCAAGTTTTTTTCTGCATTTAATTTGACATTTCTCAATTTCAGACTAACTCAATTTGAACCATGGAAAGATACACAATCGAGCAACGCGTTAAAGTTATTCAGGCTTATTATAAAAATGGGCGTTCAAATCAAAATGCATATCGTGCACTTCGTGATTTTTTCGGTTAATTTAATCGTCCAAATTTGCGTACAATCGGAAAAATATGGCAAAAATTTGAGCAACCCGGGTCTGTAGGAGATGTGAAAACACCAGTGCATGCTCGTACAGCTCGTACTGCGGAAAATATTGCTGCTGTTCGCGATAGTGTGGCTGAAGAGCAGTCCATCTCAACTCGTCGTCGTGTTCGCTATCGTGAGATGATAACGAACTTTTTATGGCCCGAATTGGAAGATATGGATGTGGACGATATGTGGTTTCAACAAGACGGTTTCACTTGCCACACAGCTAAAGAAATAATGGCTCTTTTGCACGACAAATTCAATGGCAGTGTTATCTCACGTGGTGGCGATGTCAATTGGCCGCCAAAATCATGTGATTTGACACCGTTGGACTTCTTTCTTTAGGGTTATTTGAAAGAAAAGGTGTACATCGATAAGCCAGCAACAATTCAAGAGCAAAAGGATGAGATAATTCGGCACATTACGGGATAGAACCTCAATTATGCCCCAGCGTCATCGAAAATTTGTACCATCGGATGGGGGTGTGCCGCAGAGGTCGCGGCGGCCATTTGGCCGATATTCTGTTCCATAATAAAAAGAAATGACAATAATTTCCTAAAAATTTGTGTTTTATTCAAAATCAATATCGGCCCTTAAAATTTAACCTCCCTTTATGACACGTAATTGTGTCAACATTTAAAAAAAAAAAAATAATTGAACATTTTTTAAAGAATTTTTTAATCCGCTAATCGTGAAATAATTCAGAAATTTTACATTTAAAAAAAAAATTTTTTTTCCCGAAATAATTCAGAAATTTTACATTTTAAAAAAATATGGCTTACAAATTTTGCATTGCAAAGCTTGTTTAGGGAAAAAGTTTAGGGAAAAGTTATTTCGCCCATAATTTTTTTTTGTTTATGATAATCAGTAAAAAAAACAGTAAAAGGTTTCTTCAAGTAGATTTGCAACTGACTAGCAGAAAAAAGAAATTCAAAAATACTTTTCCCTTAATCAACTTTGAATTCCAAAACTTTTGAGCCCAATTTTGTTAAAAAAAATCATTTATCTTTTATTTCGCGATTTTTAATTATTTTTCGTGAAATGTTGACATTAGCAAAGCGTTTTTTATTAACAATTTACAAAAAAAAATATATAATTTGTATGTACTTGCTCAAAATTAAAAATGCAATGGTTTACCAAAAGTATTCTAAAAAACAGTTTTGAATATTTTTAACATAATAAGAACTACAACGAAACTTTTGAGCCCTATTCGACAAAAAATAAGACAATTTTTTTTTTTTTTTTAGAAAAACGTACCATGTTTTAATATTTAAATCGTGTCGGGATATAAAAGTGCTCTCGAAAAAAAAATGCCGTTATTTGTTCCGTATTCAGCTCTCTAGTACTCATCGTTTGAATGCTATTACTCAAGCCAATTCGCATAAACGCCCCCAATGGATATGTATGTATGTGTGTTTATGAGCATATACAAAAATACATTGAACCTTTATGGATTCAACTATGAAAATTTTTAGCTGGAAATATAAATCTACACAAAATTGTTTTTAATTTGAGTGTAATCATGAAACTATTATTTATTTTTAGTTTCATCCTTATACATTTTATGCATGTTAAAAAAATGTTAAATTGTACAATTAAACATAATATAGACATTCCAATAAACCAATGTTTGTTTTACACTTGCAAATCCATTGAAAATATTGTTAAACCTGGCAATTCACAATGAAATGCAATTAAAAAAAAAACAAAAACAAAAAAAAAAGGACAACAATACATACAAAATTAACATACCGAACATACAATTACAATGCAATGTAAAATCTAATAGCAAAACAATCAACAATCAGAATATGCTGTGTATAAATTAGAGATGAGCACATGAGTGAATTTTGCCTCAAACTCACGAGAGAAATTTTCCAGTCAATCACACTCACTCACGAGAATTTGTTTTCTGCTCACACTCACTTAATTATATTTCGATTTTAGTGAATACTCGTGAATCACTTAAATTAAGGAAAAAAAACCTGACGGGAAAATAATAAAATGTTAAAATTACGGTACATAGTAAATGTTTGACTAAAACTTACTCTGAATATGTTATTTTAAATTTTTTTTGTGTTTTAAAACACCAAAAATATTTAGTGGTCAAAACAACTACAGGAAACCTTTACTAAAGCAAAAAAAAAAAAAAAAATGTTTTGGTATAATTCTATTCACGCACACTCACTCACGCAAAAATTTTAATCACACACGCAGACTCACGAAGAATTTTTTTCTACTCACACTCACTCAAGTTCACGTAAGTAATATTAGGGTTCGCTTACACTAACGCGTGATTCACGTGAATCACGCAAAATTCTGCTCACGTGCCCATATCTAGGTTAAATTTGGGTATACATGGTGGACTCCCAAATCATTCCCGGTAATGGCAACATTAGCAGTTGGAGTGGCAAACCTGGTCAATTAAAAAATATTTAAGATTTATAGATATTCTGAAATATTATAAAAGAACTTCAAATTTAAATTACACTTGCCACATGCATCAAATACCAAAGTAAAAAAAAATCTTTATATAAAAATATATTATAAACATTACTACTCAAGAATTTGAAACTTTTTGCAGAAAATGTCCCATATTACCATTGAACCTGTTCTAGAACAGCTTCTTTTTCCACCGGTTACATGGAACCAATTCTAGAACAGGTTCCTGGAGTCAAAATGTAAGTCTTCACATTCCCAGAACCAGTTCTAGAACTGGTTATAGAACCGGTTCCAAAGCAACCTATTCTAGTTTGGAGGTAAAGAACCTATTGCAAATCCGGCAAACTCCATATAAAAAGAATCGGTTGTGGAACAGAAATTAGATCCTGTTATAATACACTATAAGTTGTTCTGCAACCTGTGATTTGGATTTTACTATTTTACTTTTTTAAAAGATTAAGTAGTTTTTGAAATATCGACCTTTTCATATTTACGTTACATTTTTCTTTTTTTTATATATACATTTTGTATTTTTTTTTTTTTTTTTTTTTTTTTTTGAAACTCACTAACGCATAAAGTCAAAAGTTTTTCATATAGAGCAATTTAACAATATTAAAAATACTTTGTTCATTGACGTTTCACATAAATTAACCACTGACGATTATTTAGAGAGGACGAAACTGCGGCAGTCTGGCATATCCATTGTGTCCGCTAAATTTTCCAATTAAAATGTTTTCTTCTTCCTGTAAAAACATAACTAAAAAAATTTTTTTTTTCTTTTCTAAATATTTCGATTTCCAATTTTAATACTCATACAAGAATGAGTTAAGTGGAATGTTTAGCTTCGCTACGCTTTTTTCGCAAACATAAAATTTATAATGATTAAACTAAACATGCAAAATTTTCCAATTTCTGGCAATACCCGCAAGATATCCTGATACCAAAACCAACATGATTATACCCAAATAAAATATACAATAAATTTGTGTAGATTTATATTATTAAAAGAAAATTTGCGGTTACAATTTGTATTTCCTTTAGAAACATTTTCAATGAAAAGTTATTCAAAAATGTCTTCCCTCTCTCTTTCATTTTAACAATCGTTAGCGATAATAATTATCATTAGTATTCATTTGAAATTGATAAATGTCATAAGATTTTTTTTTTTTCTTTTCTCGATACAGCTAATGGAATTTTTTTCTTACAAGGAAAATATTCGCCGCTGAACTCTCCGATTTGTAGAGATTTTGGATATGTGGCAGAAACAGGAAATCTAAAAATAACCTGTCTAATTCTTTCAGCTTCGCGGACAAAGATTGCAAACTAGGGAAGACAATCTGTAATGTTTAGTTTCTTTTTTCCGTTAAATATTTTAAAAAATTTACGAACTTCAAAATAAAATCTTTACAACATTACCCAGCAAAAAATAACCTGGATTTGGTAAGCAGTAACTACATTTGTATGCTTCCAAAATAGCGCTTCACCGCCCTGCATACTATAAAGCAATTAAGGAAGGCATTCTGTCGTGCTTCCCAGAATACCTTCTTTGAAGCAGTGAATAATGCTTAAAATGAAGCAATAAAGTATGCATACCATGAAGCACTAATGTGGTCAACATAAAAAAAGCGCTTCTTAGTGCCTAAGCAGGCATGAATTTATTGTTTCTAAGAGCACATGAAAGAAGCGCTTTAAAAGAGATATACCAAGTGGATCATCGCGAACAAAAATCATGCCTTCTTTATTTGCTTTGGAAGCGCTTCGTTATCAAATAATGCCTTTCGAAAGCGCTTCTGGGTAAGCACTATTTTTTGCTGGGTAGTATATTGTTCAAAAAAGCAAAATTGATATTCAAATACCTTGGTGACAAAAAGTGCTTCCTAAATAGTTAGCTAGTTTAGCACGAATATCAAAAAAAAAAAAAATAAAAAAATATGCGTTTTCTAAAATTAAACAGGGTATAAAATATGCAAATTATTATTACAATATAGTTTTCCATAAAATTTAGCCAAAAACATTTTATGTATATTTTATGCAAAAACTAGTAAAAACCGATTTACCTTCCTTGGTAGTGAGCAATATTATCTTCTGGTATTGTGTACAATAAAGAATAATATAATTTTTGAATAAATTGTTTAAATGGCAAAAGGCACTGTTTGGAGCAGCATATTAAAGGGGGGATTTGCATTAAAAACGGACCACCTCCAGTTAAAAGAATCATAAACAAAACAAGTATATTTATTGTATAAAAAATAATTTATGTACAAATTTTATAAGATTTATAGACAATTTGAACCAAGAGGCCATGACTAATGGTAGTAAAAAAAATTTGTATGTAAAAACCAAAGAATAAGAAAATTGTGAATTGAATTTTTATGAAAATTTTCTTAACGATTTATTTTTTGTGGTTTTTGTTTTTTTTTTTTTTTTTTGAATATTAAAAATGTTAACAAATTATAGGATATGAAAAGTTTTTTATTTTATGACTTTCTATAAGTAATAATAACGGTTCTTAAGAGTTTACGATGATTTAAAAAGCATTTGTTATGATTTAAGAAATTTTAACCCATTAAGGGACAAAAAAGTTAAGGATAAGAAATATAAAAAATGGGTCAACCAAAAGATAAATCAGTAAAATTAAGCTTTTAAAGGCATCAACCGCAAAGAAATTAAAGGGTGAAAACGAATTTTTTTTTCGCAAATTTAAATGTTTATTATGGGAAAACTGAAGGGAGACGTACATAATACTGTTATGCAAAATATTGTTTAGACAAAATACTGGTCAAAAAAATTTTAAAAATCCTGCTTTTCATAATACCGTTTTACAAAATACTGGATTTCACAATACTGTTTTGCAAAATACTGCGAAGTAAATAAAAATGCTGGTTTACGAAATTTATTTTATTAAAAATAACTTCAAAAATTAACAAAAACATTTAACAAAAAATTAATTTCATATAACTTATATAATAAACTTAAGTTAGTACAAGATTTTTTGCAATTCGCTTTAGGTAGCCTGTATAGCTTAATTCACAACTTTTTCTTATAACTCTTTTAATGTTTGTGTACGCTTTTCTTTTCCTTAAATTTATGTAACACAGGTGAACTGATAACATCTGCAATGAGATCAGCTGTTATTAATATATGTTGATTACATTAGAATTGTCTTTTGGTTTTGTTATGGTTTATTTTAATAATCATATATAAATTGAGATAAATTTTAGTTAATTCCCTGCGGGAAATGGTCCAGTCACTGGTATGGTCACGTGACTAGTTCTTGGTGTGCATGAACCGGTTCCCGGGTTGGGACTTCTATATGGGAGGGACCGTTACTTTTAACATGGGCATGTCATAGGAGGTGGCCAATTGCTACCTTTGGGGAAACTTGCGACAGGGTGAATAACTTAAATGATGTAACCCATCACCGTACTAACTGTAAAGAATATGTCGCAAGGCCAGTTAAAGGGTGGTAGTGTTAATGTGGGACCACATTAGTATTTGTGTGATGTGCAACATGACTAGTTATAAAGTTGTTATCACATGACGGGACTAAGAAAATTGTCATGGAACTGGTGAACAATTTTTTATGAGTAACTAGTAACATATTGATCGCAATGTGGTCTGGCCCAGGGGCAGTTCGAATGGAGTGATTGTGTGACGTATCACTCTTTTTTCAATAGGGGGCATGTCACCTGACATGTTAAAAATATTTACCGAGTAAACTGTCTCTTTTTATTCACCGTGCGTCATGTTACTGATGAGTTTCTAATTGTTCCCTCTGGAACCAGTCACTTAACTAACCACAAATAGTATGCCACTGAACCTGCTCTAACAATATCCCAAAAGGCACAAAAACTAATTTATTTTACATTAATTTTTATTTTTTTCCCATCAAAAGGAAACAACTTTAATGATAAATTTCTTGATAATTTAAATTTGGAAAAGTATAAAACTATATAAACTATAGTATTATTATTAAGTTAAGTATATTAACTACCCCGTAGGAAACGGACCTATCACTGGACACGTCATGTGGCTGGTTCACAAGAACCGGTCCCCGGACCGACACTTTTATATGAAAGGGACCAGTCACTTTAATATGGGCTTGTGATAAGAGGGGGTAAATTACGCTTTGTGATACGTCACAAGACTAACACAAAAAACAGGTCACACAACTAACTTAACAGAATAGGTCACTATTTTAGACAATTTTACTTCCTCATACTATTTACTGGTCAGTTATACATAAATTCACTATATGCTATATGCCCTTTGTAATCGGTCTGTTTGCATCAGTCACGGGACAGCTCACGCGGTTTGTCCTTTTGAAATAGTCTTTTTGCACCGGTTTCAGGACAGGGGACTGGCTAACTACTTTCAGTTCAATCCTACTGTAACCAATTACTTGGTAGGTCTTTTTAAACCGGTTATTTTTTACCAGTAACGTGATATGTCACGAGATATGTAGTTTTAAACCAGTCCGGCTTTCACCGGTCACGGGACAGGTACTTAAATTGAACTGACCTCTTTTTTCCAAAGGACTATACATATACATTATCAATTTAAATTTTTAAACTAAGAATTCACTCGGGTTCAGTTGTAATTTAAATACAAAAATTTACTTGCATTCCATTGATAGCCTAATTTATATCATATGAATGTTCTTTCAAATATCTTTCTAATGAGGTATCATATGTCCCCATAAATCAATTATCGTGTATTTTTTAATTTATGTGTTTTTTACTCTTGTTTTTTCCATGGCTTCCACTCAGCGCTTATCTTATCGTAAACAATTTTGACAAATCATAAATGTCATGAATTCATCACTTCCACTGAGAGCTTTTTCTTTTCATAAAAAATTATGACAAATATAAACTTTACTTTTAATAATTTAAAAATACATTTCCGTTACAAAAACAAATTTTTATAAAAGTTTTAACAAATTTTAATAAAAATTCCCGAAAATAATAAGAAAGTGACTAAAACATGTTTCTTATTTCATTACTTTTTTGACATCAAATTAAAAAGCGATGCACACAATCAATGAAATTTGACATTCTATTATGATCTTTCAATGCATATGTATCTTACGAAGCAGTAGGGGAAGCAGTATGGATGCAGTAACTGCTTCCAATTTTCTGATGGGAAGTGACAATGTAGCTATTTTTAATCAACGGTTTATTTCATTTAGTTTAGGAATTTAACATGGAGTTAGGAAAATTAATTAAAATAAAAGCGAAACGTTTGCTAGCAAATCGCCATTTAAATGGAAGTTCCATACTCAGTTCTTTTGAACCAGTGCAGTGGTACGTCTTCATTTCTACTGCACTAAAGTCGGTACCGATAAAACTTCTTCAGTGTTATGTCCACTTTGCAGCATTCAAGGGACTGCATAATTTGGTACTAACTGCCACATATTCTTCCACTGATTACGGTTTTGCACCAGTTCAGTGACCAGTTACAACTTCTACTGCAACATCACTAGTTGCTTCAGCACTTTTTGAAGTTATGTCACTTTTTCTCTAGTTACATGATATATCTCGTAACATCCAGTCAATGTTTTGTCACCATTTCTAGAGTCACATAATTGGTAGTTTCACTCAAATTAACAATTTTTGGTACACCAAAACTTAAATTTCACCAGTTCTATGACGTGCAACTCAATGACATATCACGCAATTGCCCCTTTTGATCAATCGACCCTTCATTTCCCGCAGGGTTATTATAGTGAAAGTTTTTGTACAAATAAAGCAAAAAGCGCGCGCTTTTTTACTTTCGCCACCCAGTAAAACAGGATTTTGCAAAACAGTATTGTGTTATACAGTATTTTGTAAAACAGTATTATGAAAAAGCAGGATTTTGAAAACAGGATTCTGAAAAAAGAGTATGAATGAAGTGTAGATATTATGGAAAAAGAAAATTTTGTCAAGTTTTTAAATAAAAAAAAAGTTTGCAACCTTTGCGACACGTAGGGAATTTTCACATTCTCGCTAAAAAAAATCTTAACAAAGTTTTCGGCAGTTATGTTAGCTAGTATTTCGACTGTTCAACTTAAACGAATTCTTCCTATTGGTTCTTATTTTTGAATTCTAAGACCTTCGTAAAAATTCCTCACCTTTGGTGTTGAAATAATTAGCGTTTATTGTAGCTCAAGGCTCCAAGTGGTGTTCACCAGTTCTCTTTTTTTTTTTTTTTTTTTTATAATTTAAGCAATACTCAGGGGATGCCCCCTACTCATGCAGTGCATTGTATTGATCAGGAAAATAGGGTATGGGAAGGAGGAAAGAGGGAGTAGTGTTTGTGGATATTTGATTTAAATTTTTCTAAATTGTAAGTAACAGGGAAGACTTCTGCGGGAAGTTTGTTCCACATACGAATCGTTCGACCAAAAAAACGAATTTTCTCTGTAATGCGTTGTGCGAAACACAGGACAATCAACTACAAACGGATGTGCTCTACTAGATAAGCGAGTATTACGAATAAAACTTCGGGCTCGTGGAATAAGTTCACTTATCTCGGATGAGCATCTCCCATGGTAATATCGATAGAAAAGTGTCAAAGAACCCACTTTCCGACGATGCTCCAATGAATCAATAGAGTTGGATACACTACTGTCATTGATAAGCTTCACCGCCCTCCCCTGAATACGGTCCAGAAGCTTCAGAATAGACAGTGGAGCCCCTGCCCATATATGAGATTTGTATTCCAACTGACTGTTACACAGATGGTACCGGGTTCGATTCCTGTTGACGACAACATTAATTTAGAAAAAATAATATGTATGAGTAGCGTCCACCTTCGAAGTTCCCATATCACTTAACACTACCAAAGTAAAATAATGAATCAGGGGTATGATAAAAAAAGCTTCAATAAATTCGCCAACTCTACATCAGGTGGTGAGCAACACCTGTTCTAAGACTAATCATTTCGCGCAATTACAGTGTTGTCATGTTTGAATCCCTTCATCCTTCACCACCTTTCAAAATAAAATAAGACTAAGATAGAGTAAAAGCTAATTTTTTTTTTCTATAAATAGAACATTTTTGGTCTTCAAAGTTTAGTAACGTCATGATGTTTGTTAGGAAAAGACCCTAACCATGTGTTGATTACTAAGAAGACAAGAATGGAGGAAAATTATTGATTAATAGGTTGTTTGTCAAACTCTGCCCATTCTGGTGGCTCTAGCTTTTCAAAAACTTCGGTTTCTGATGAGATCTTTATCCAGATGGAAATACTAGTATCAACCTATTTTTTTATTTGCTTTATTTTTGTAAGTATACGGAGGTTGAAAGCTAGTTATAACATAAAAACCATTAAGACTAAATTTTACCAGATAACTGATATACAAATTCTTGCTATTATTTTCATGTGTCTGTTCGAATCACATTGTAGCGCATACGATTAAGTGATTGCAAGATGTATTCAAACTCCGTAATGTATAAATTTTTGTTTTTATATTTATAAATATTTTATTATTTTAAAAGGCCAGTCACATCACCTTTATGACAAAAAACATAAATATGAACTTCAGTATTCAGGAATAAAAAAATATTTTTTGTAGAATGTGTAGCCGATAAAATAAGTTTGCTTAAATAGAGCAAAATCAAATTAATATGCGTTGTGTTCATTGGAAAATCTTTTTTATTGTATTTTCTGGTTTAAGTTTGTGACTTTTTTTTGAAACACTTCCTTTTCTGCATTTCCAAATGCCGAAATAAATCCATATTACTGTGTCTTTTTTTTCTTTTTTTGTACAATATTTATATGGAAAAAGTTTTAGAAATAAAAAAAAAATATACACACACAATTTTTTTTCCGTAAATACTACTGAATATACACATTAAATTAACTGAAAATCAGTTAAAAACAGGACTACTTATTTTTGTTTAAAACAATTTTATTTTTGAGTTTATTTTCAACTGTTGAGAAATTAGTAGACAAAATCGATTAAAACAATAGATTGTTTTCGTTTATTTCAATACTCAATATAATAAAAAAAGTTTGGTTTTATATATAAATTTTAACTGAATATTTTATCTATTACCGAAAGTCCGTTTTTTTTTTTGTTTATTTTGTTCATTGAATAACAGACAGAAAGTTAAAAAATAAATTTCTGTGTTAGTTTAACTGTATGTTCCATTGAAACAACTTTACCGATTAAGCTTTTAAATAACTGATGATTTTTTATCGAAAAGTTCTTGTGAGTGTATTTTTTACAATCTGAAATTTAAAGATTCTAAGAATATTTAAATTTTAATTGTAGCTTTTATAGAACTGTCACAATTTGTGTTTAAATTTGTAACCATGTGGGCGTTGTGGTGTAATGGTTAGAGCGTTGGACTGTTACACAGATGGTACCGGGTTCGATTCGCGGTGACGACAATATCAATTTAGAAAAATAATATGTATGAGCTTTCTATCACTTATATGTATCGCTGCGCCCACCTTCGGTGTTCCTATAGCACTTAACCCCACCTAAGTAAAATAATGAATCAGGGATATGAAACAAAAAGCTTCAATAAATTCGCCAACTCTACATCAGGTGGCGAGCAACTACTGTTCTAAGAATTATCATCTTGCGCAATTACAGTTTTGCCATGCTTGAAGCCCATCATCTTTCACCACCTTTCATCTCTCCACTATCCCCGTTCCAAAGAAAGCAACACATTAATTAAGAGGAAGAATTTCTTGAGTGTTGGTTTCCTTTTCTAAAAAAAAAGGATAATAGGCGCTCATAAAAAGCAGTTAGAAAAAAAATAGCACTAAAAACATGCAACAACAATATTTGCAAAAATCAAAGCTAAAAAACATAAAAAATACGCTAATAAAAAAATATATAAGCTCCTTCAAAAATTTTCGACACCTGTTGAAACTGACTCGTATATCTCAAGATTTTTGAAGAAGGTTAGGTAGACTATACTTAAAATTAACAAGGGGAGTCTACCGATGGGTTCTCTCCAGTCTTAATGAAATTTGGTTATGTTATAAAGAAAAATAAATAATAATGGACGCGTCTGAATTTCATATTGAATGGTTTGAAAATGGAGTAAAAATTACCCCATTTTTCGTTTTTTCCGTTTTATTTCGAATTATTTAATCAAATTGTTATTTCGAATTGTTTTAGAATAATGGGTTAACAAATGAAAGAGCTTCGGGAGACGCATTAACTGGTATACGAAACATGTCCTACGACTTTCAATTATATTATATTTTTATTATATTATAAAGGATTAATCCAACTATAAGGATTAAGCTAAAATAATGTGTAAGGGAAGGTAGGGTAATTTGGGACTGAATTTTTTCCCATATTAATGCATTTTCAGAATTTTTAACTATTGTTCCTTGTTCCTAAATAAATTATGTAGCAAATAAAATAATAATACAAAAAAAATCTATTGTCGTTCTTGATTTTTTGTGCAAAAAATATTTTCTTTTATATTTTTAAGCCAGCAAATATAAAAAATTATAGATACGTTATTTATGTTACAAATGACGTACTGGTTTTCGCAAATATTTAAACATTGCAAAAACTGGGGTAGTTTTTGTG
Organism: Delia radicum; assembly: GCA_021234595.1. NCBI lineage: Eukaryota > Metazoa > Arthropoda > Insecta > Diptera > Anthomyiidae > Delia > Delia radicum. Next base: position 198,755,431 of record CM037852.1, read on the forward strand.
AGAACATAGTTAGATATTGAGAGCGATTCTTCATGAAGGACTTAATTGATATAGTGTAACGAAATTAGTTTTTTTATTCCTAGCTAGTAAAGCGGCAAACACTTGTCACTTTATGACATCTAAAGCGCTTTAACAATACCTCCAAAACAAATATTAAATAAAAGATTTTAATGAGCTTAATACGAAACTCGAAGAGGCAGGAACAAGTTTTATGTACCTGCTTTAAATTTTATGGAGCCAACAACGTTTCATTACTTCCTTTTAATTTTGCGACATTTAAGTTATTTTATATGATTTCTTACAATTAAGTAACCCAATACCCAATTAAATATTAAAACACCGGGAAAAATTATAGTTTTATGGAATAATCGCGGCATTGTTTTTAAGTTTTAATATATGACAACAATTTGTATGAGTGTATTTTTTCATTTGATTGTCGTGTAATATTTATTCTGAAATATGATAATAGAATGATATATATAAATTAATGTAACCTTAACTAAATCCAAGCACACACTGTAATTAAAAGTTGTTACTATTTTCTGTAGAAAACTTATCCAAGTACCTTTCATTTGATGTCAAATTTGTGTATTTTTTCATTGAGGAAACTTGAAAAGAAAGCGAAGAATAAAGCATTGGGTTATTTTTGAACCAACATTTTAACGCTCAAAAGTGAAATTGGCCAGCTAAATAGGAACGCATTCTTACTTATGTTGTTCCATCCAGCGGTCCTTCCTTGCAAATTAACATTTGTTTAGTCTTAAATCTTAAAATCTTAAAGTCTTAAAAATAACTAACAATTATTTAGAATCTATTCTAATTTATGAACCTAGTAATGTGATCTCCTCAATCAGATCTACAACATCCACTGGGTCACTTTTCAACTATATCATAATTTTGTTGCACCTAGTTTACTATTAAATTAACACTAGATGTATATTAAATAGGGTTGTGACACTCGATTATAAATTATTCGTTTAATCGAACAAACAAAAAAAAATTTAGAACGAAAAATTAAAAAAAAAAAAAATGATTTTCGAATAATTCGAACAAATTTTTACTATTAATCGAATAAAACGAATAATTTAAATAAATACTTCTTTTGATAAAATTTTTTCTAAAACTTACCATTTTTGGAAATTTGCATAAAAAATTTCAATATGCGAAATACAATTAAAAGTCTGTTAATGAAATAACTAAAATTTAAAAACGTTTATTTACCGTTTTTCAAGATATGGGCACTTTAAAAATGGGTAAAAATATATAATTCGACTTTTAAGCAGAAATATAAAGGAATTCACAGTTAAAAAATTCACGTTGAAAAAAAACATTTTCATGACACAAAATTACAAAAAATATTGTAATAGTATGTTACCACTTGAACTATAAATACTTTTTATGTAAAATCTACGCTATTATTAATATTAAAACTACCACCGGTATATATTAAACTTTTTAACGAATTTCAAGTATTCATAGCTAAACTTTAATTTTTACATCAAGAGATACCTATGCCAAATGATGTATGACATACAAATCTGTAGGCGGTCCTATAGTATACAAATTATTGCATTTGAGTATTGTTATTGTTGCAGTGTTCAAATTGATTACAAAATTCATAAAATTTTGGGATGATACTTTATTTATTAATGTATTTGTAAAAATTTTTTATTCGTTAAATATTTGTTCAATTAAACTATTGATCGTTTAGTAGCACAGAATAGAAACCCAAATAAATAACAATCATAATATTTAAGTCCCCCAGGCGTATGATTAATAATAATTATAACACATTCTGTACTAAGTTCACTCGGCCGTATGATTGACATTTAATGTGATACAAAAATTAAGTATACGTTTTGGTGATCGTTTGAAACAGAAAAAATTTGAACAATATGTTGTAAACGAAAAATATGTTTTTTGTGTAGAGTTGTCAAAACCGGTCCCCGTATTTATCGATAAACCAGATATAAGCAGTGGGTTTCTATCCATCTCAGTCTCTCTCAATCTGCCCTCTTTTAATTTGTTCGTAAACTATCACCGAGCAAATGAAAACATTAAGCAAAAATTTAAAAATTTCAATTAATTTTATCACATTTTTTTAAAATAATTTAATAAAATGTTTATTTATTAAACATATTAACGATAAAATATGCAAGATAAAATTAATATAAATTAAATTTTAATAACAAATAACGAAATATAAGAAAAATAAAAGTGAGTGTTTTAAGCAACAATTTTTATCAACATGATGCAAGTATTTTTAGTGTAAAAAAAATGTTTTCATTTGCTTGCCCGAGTTCGGTATTTGTTGCTGAGAGGCGCGCTAAGTGTAGTCTCTCTACTTGTATATACTCTTTGATTTAAGTAGCTGATACCTAAAATTATGTACGAAGCGGTATTAATGTGCTGACAAAAATATTTCCATATTTTTGAGTCATATGCATTAAAAATATGACAGTCAAACCTTTATTATTACTAAAACAACCGAGATATTACCATAAAACAAATTTCAACAAATTTTGTATTGTTCCCGTAACGCCAGCAATACTTTATATTACCTGTAATATGTTTTGGAATAATAATTAAGGTCGGTTACTAGTTATTTTTCTATTACAAACCCTATTATTTTAACAAGGACACATGTTCATTCTGGTCTCACCTTACAAAACACATATTACCTCCAGAATAAATGTAATAAGTTCTTTTTTTGAAAATTTAATTTTTATTATTAGATCCTTGCGGGAAATGCAGAATCGGTTGATGCAAAGTGAAAATTCTGTGATATATTTTTATTGGGGGGGGGTACGTCACGAAACTGGTGAAACCGACATTGTGGTGTAACAAAAAGTGTTAATTTGAGTGAAATGACCAATCATGTGACTATACATAGTAATGATGACAAAACAAATATATCATGTAAAAAGTAACATAACATCAAAGTGTACTGAAGCAAATAGGACCGTTGCAGTAGTTACTGCCCAGCAAAAAATAACCTGGATTTGATAAGTAGTAACTTCATTTGTATGCTTCCAAAATAGCGCTTCACTGTCTTGCATACTATGAAGCAAGGTATTCTGTCGTGCTTCCCAGAATGCTTTCTTTGAAGCAGTGAATAATGCTTACAATGAAGCAATAAAGTATGCATACCATGAATCACTAATGTTGTCAACATACAAAAAAGAGCTTCTTAGTGCCTAAGAAGGCACGAATTTATTGCTTCTAAGAGCACAAGGAAGTAGCGCTTTAAAAGAGACATACCAAGTAGGACATCGCGAGCAAAAATCATGCCTTCTTTATTTGCTTTGGAAGCGCTTCGTTATGAAATAATGCCTTCCTGAAGCAACCCGTACATAATATGAAACATGGTGAATAAAAAATGACAGGTTACTTGATAATTATATTTCCAATGTATGGCTACATGTACCACTTACACCAGTGCAGTGGTACGTCTCAAAATTACTCCATTCAACCTATTCCTGTAAGCACTTAACCCATTTCCAACCAGTGGTCGAAAAATCGACCAGTGACTTTTGCGCTTTTTATAGGGAAGAGGGAAATTGATATAATTAGTTACTTTACACCATTCGTAACTTATATTATTTTTGGTTTGGGTAAGTTATTGATTTTACCTATTTTTGTCTGCATTCGAGAAAAATGCTAACAAAGTGATTGTCACGAAAAAAATTGTAGTTCTTTTAACGATCAGAAAAAATTGGCCCGGTAACTCTTTACCCTCTTTTATCAAATATATCAAAATACTTTTTCGTCGTGTGTGTAAAAAAAAAATATTTGTATTATTTTTTTACACAATTGATACATTACTAACTTTTTCGCGAAATATCGAAAATTGGAGAATCATTGTTTTCGATTGGTAATACATTTTTATTTTGTGTGAATAGAACATTAATCTTTTAAAGTTTTAAGAAAGCGAGTTTTCGGCACACTCTATTGCCTAAACGCTGCATTTTAAATACTGGGAAATAGTTTATAAGATAATCTTTGCCGTATAATCGAATGTCCACCTCTAATATCTTATCCATCCATTTTTCTCTGTAGTAGAAGGGGTTAAAAAATTAGCGCTTTTGGTCACCGTGCGCCTTTGGAAGGAGTTAAAATTAAAAAAAATATAATAACGCCAATAAAATAATAACCCCAACCGCAAAGAAGGGATGGTATACCAAAATCAAATATTCGTGACGAATTCTACTATTAACACTTAAGAGATACATCACAAATTTAAACAAAGTTTTTAATCTACCAATGAGCAGATTAGGCAAATTGCCTTTTTTGGTTTTTTACTTAAATCTAGTTTTTTTTTTAAGATTTTTGTGCTTTAAAATAGCTTTTTCTAAATCTTCTAAGCTTGAAATGCTTTTTTCTCAAAAGTTTTAGCTTTTTTTAATTTTTTATAGTTGTTGTAGGTTTGGTAGTTTTAGCTTTTTTAATATATTTTTTTTACCATACACATTTCGGATTTTGACATTTTTTGTCTTCTCTGCTAATGAGTTCAATACATATCTTCAACAACTTTTAAAATTAATCAATTATTGTTATTTTGAAATTTTTTTAATTTTCAACTTAACTATAACTTTTGCGGTCGTTGCTCAAATTTAAATTCATTTTATCTATTATTTCCAGTGGACAAATCGTCAGTGCTGTGAAATCAAAAAAATTGAAAAATTTTCATATCTCCCAATTTAATTTAAATAAAAACTAATGCTATGCTAATTTATTTTATGCTTTTTGTAATAACTTTAATGTTGTGCCCTCAAGTGATAATTGGTTTTAATGCTAGTATTGTTTAAACATTATTTTCTTCTATACTGCAGTGTATACTCAAAAAAATAAGTTAGTAGAAAAGTTTCTAAAACGTCTTGTAAAGTAAGTATACATTTTTTCAGCAAATTTTTTGCTATAATTGTGTTTTCAGCTAAAATTAAGTTATACTTATTCAGCACTTAACTGGTTTGAACTAATGTTTTACTAATATTTTACTTATGTGTTACTAATTTATTTTGATAAAAAAATTCAGCTGATAAGCACATTAATAGTTTGAGCGACTAGCAGATTGAAAGATATACGCAGAATGAAGTAGATGTCGCGGAATGTCAAGGTATAGTAGAGACAAGGAAAATGATACTAAAAAGTACAACTCTTGTAAGATATATAAAAAAATCAATCATTTAATATTTTTGTATCTGTTTTTCATATATAAAACAAAAGGACGCCAACAATGCATACACATACATTGTGGATTAAAAATCTTAAATTTAGTGTTGTCACCGGCTTGTCAAAGTAATTGTTTATTAACTAAATTAAAGACAAAATAAAATGAATTTAAATTTAGTAAAAACTAAATGTGTATTTGTAAACTAAATAATTCTAATGATTTTCTGTAATAATGTAGTGTATCCACTCATTCTACCACTACCTTAACACTATTGTAAAGTACGATCGAGTGCAATGCATAATATTGCACATATCAAACATATGTGTCATGCACAATACACTCAATCGTACTGATAACTCAAGTATAATAATTTTAAGTTATTTGAGTAACTTTAGAAAGTGACTCAGAATCTAGGTTAAGATTTATTCACATGTTAGCTATATAAGCAGGGTAAAATTTAAATAAAAAAACAGTTCTTAACAGACTAACAAACTCGCCTTTTAATTTACAAGGCGAACTAGCACTCGCCTTATATAGTGGAAACTAATACATGGCGATCCTACCTCGCCTCATAATTTATTACAATAATCATGTATAGTAATTTTCATAAAGAGCGGTCAAGAAAATATACGCACAGGTAGACAGACTAAAGCGAAATACAAGAACACACATCATAAGGTAATGTTAAGAAAAAGGAAACTTATTGCAAAAAAGTTTATGTGTTATGTGTATGACATATTGAATAAACGTCACTACATTGCTAGGTCTGTCAAAAAAACAGAGTAGTATTTGGAAGATGACAAAGCCAATTGTGACAATTTTTTGTTGTTGTTTGTGTTTTTTCTTTGATATTTTAAATTTTTAATCTCGCTCCTAGACGAGGACAAGAAATTCTCATTGAGTTTGTGATTTAACATAACAAATATCTCTAGAAATTCTAATAACAAAGTCCCCTGAAGATTTCCTTAGGCAGGAATGAAATCCGGATAGGGACACGCCTACATCAGATTGCTTTTCACAATTTGTTAAATAAGTTTTGGGACTTTAGCACATTTAATTACTATAAATGCAATTAATGTTTATCCCGATGAAAATAAATTTAAATAACAAATATGCAGGTGCTTGTGCAAATTTAAATGTAACTGAAACTAATAGAAAACATATGATTTTCTATTGTTGATTTACTTGAATAAACGTCACTACATTGCTAGGTCTGTCAAAAAAACAGAGTAGTATTTGGAAGATGACAAAGCCAATTGTGACAATTTTTTGTTGTTGTTTGTGTTTTTTCTTTCATATTTTAAATTTTTAATCTCGCTCCTAGACGAGGACAAGAAATTCTCATTGAGTTTGTGATTTAACATAACAAATATCTCTAGAAATTCTAATAACAAAGTCCCCTGAAGATTTCCTTAGGCAGGAATGAAATCCGGATAGGGACACGCCTACATCAGATTGCTTTTCACAATTTGTTAAATAAGTTTTGGGACTTTAGCACATTTAATTACTATAAATGCAATTAATGTTTATCCCGATGAAAATAAATTTAAATAACAAATATGCAGGTGCTTGTGCAAATTTAAATGTAACTGAAACTAATAGAAAACATATGATTTTCTATTGTTGATTTACTTGAATAAACGTCACTACATTGCTAGGTCTGTCAAAAAAACAGAGTAGTATTTGGAAGATGACAAAGCCAATTGTGACAATTTTTTGTTGTTGTTTGTGTTTTTTCTTTGATATTTTAAATTTTTAATCTCGCTCCTAGACGAGGACAAGAAATTCTCATTGAGTTTGTGATTTAACATAACAAATATCTCTAGAAATTCTAATAACAAAGTCCCCTGAAGATTTCCTTAGGCAGGAATGAAATCCGGATAGGGACACGCCTACATCAGATTGCTTTTCACAATTTGTTAAATAAGTTTTGGGACTTTAGCACATTTAATTACTATAAATGCAATTAATGTTTATCCCGATGAAAATAAATTTAAATAACAAATATGCAGGTGCTTGTGCAAATTTAAATGTAACTGAAACTAATAGAAAACATATGATTTTCTATTGTTGATTTACTTGAATAAACGTCACTACATTGCTAGGTCTGTCAAAAAAACAGAGTAGTATTTGGAAGATGACAAAGCCAATTGTGACAATTTTTTGTTGTTGTTTGTGTTTTTTCTTTGATATTTTAAATTTTTAATCTCGCTCCTAGACGAGGACAAGAAATTCTCATTGAGTTTGTGATTTAACATAACAAATATCTCTAGAAATTCTAATAACAAAGTCCCCTGAAGATTTCCTTAGGCAGGAATGAAATCCGGATAGGGACACGCCTACATCAGATTGCTTTTCACAATTTGTTAAATAAGTTTTGGGACTTTAGCACATTTAATTACTATAAATGCAATTAATGTTTATCCCGATGAAAATAAATTTAAATAACAAATATGCAGGTGCTTGTGCAAATTTAAATGTAACTGAAACTAATAGAAAACATATGATTTTCTATTGTTGATTTACTTGAATAAACGTCACTACATTGCTAGGTCTGTCAAAAAAACAGAGTAGTATTTGGAAGATGACAAAGCCAATTGTGACAATTTTTGTTGTTGTTTGTGTTTTTTCTTTGATATTTTAAATTTTAATCTCGCTCCTAGACGAGGACAAGAAATTCTCATTGAGTTTGTGATTTAACATAACAAATATCTCTAGAAATTCTAATAACAAAGTCCCCTGAAGATTTCCTTAGGCAGGAATGAAATCCGGATAGGGACAACGCCTACATCAGATTGCTTTTCACAATTTGTTAAATAAGTTTTGGGACTTTAGCACATTTAATTACTATAAATATTTTCTTTTGTTTCGTATCTAGAATTACTGCATTTATCTTCTTTCAAAAGATGCCATAATTTAGAACGATGTAAGTAGTTGAAACATAATTTTGTTTATATTATATATAATATAATCTATATTGTTAATGTGGGAGTATGAACCTTTTTATATTTTGTAACGTATTGTAATACTACCGCCAAAAGCTTGTAGTTTTTGAAAAGTTTTTGTTTCTGGTTTAAAATTTGTATATCATTTGACAACTATACAAGTAGTTTCGGAAAACTACTAGTTTTTGCTCAAAGGAGTGAGATTCGACACATATTATCACTTATAACATTTTTTCTGTTTAAAAGTTAACTTTTTTTGAATCAAGTTATCTTTAAAAAAGTAGTCAAATTATGTGTACAAAATATTAGCGAAATCGGATTATTAGTTTGTTTACAAATAGACTTTGAACAAAAAGTGAGAGAAAAAAAAGTAGCATTTTTACAACAAAAAACACCTTGAATTTCTTACAAAAATTTTTGTTTGTTTAATTGTCCAGCACTCAGAACAATCAAGTGATATTAAGATTATTATTAAATGATTGATGAAGCCTACAAAACAAGTCCCTATGCTGTCACCTTTTTTCTAAATTGTGTGCTTCTATCAATTAGGACACTAAAGATGCTAAAGATCTCCATTACTCACTTTTTGTTCAGTTTCCATATGATAGCGATAATGAAACGATCACTTCAATATTTTCTAAACATAATTGGACAACGTTCTTAAAGCTAACTTGACTAGAAAAAGTTCTTTTTCGTACAAAACAGCTGTTGTAAGTGAAAATATGTTGGTTTTTTTTTCGATTTCACTCCTTAGTATAAGTAAAGTATAAATTATTTTTAAAAGAATCAAAAAAAAATTGGGTTTTTAGCAAATAAATTAACTAAAGTATAATTTTTCTACAAAATTTTCGAGTTGTTTCAGTCCACTAATATTCTACAAAATTTTTTTTTTTTTAGCCAGGATTTTTAATTTTAATCAACTAAGTGTTAGCGAAACTTTAGCTGAATCTATGAATTTTGTTGCTGAAATTTTGAGCTGATTTTTGCTGAAAGTAACAATTTCTTTTGCAAGCACTCTCTTACAAAGCACCCTAACTAAAATGTTGTTGACTCAGCAACATTTTTTGCTGACTTTGCAAACTTTTTTTTTTTGAGTGTATGTTTATAAAACTGCATGTTGACAATACGCCAGAATATGTTTTTTTTTTTGTAGAAAATCTTTTGAAATTTGTACACAAAACAAGAAAATATTCATAGTTTTTATGTTTTTAAACTGATAGCAAAAAAATAACAGTTTTTCAGGGAATCCATTGGCATAACACTAGCAACAGACACACAAATTCTTCTAACACAAACAAACAATGCCATCCATGAAATGTTATACAATACGAATATATTCACAGGGAAAATAACAATATAAATGATACTCGAAACCAAATGTAGCCAGGCCTAAACCTAAAGGATTAAGAAACACATACAAACAGCCGACAAACAATTTCATACACATACAGTCACACATATGTACGTAGAATACTCTCACATGATATATTCAGTTAAAGTGCACGAGAAACACTTGAAGGTACGCAAAATATTTGAATTTTTCATTTATTTCAAGTTATTTTTCTTATTGTTTTAATTTTTTTGTTTGTTGGACACGCACCAAAAACATTTTTTTTTTTTGACTTGCAAAAATGTTAGGGTTTCTGTGTGTTTTAGGGGAAAGCAATGCTATTGGGTTTTGATCTTTTAACAAATATTTCATTTTATGGATATTCACTTCTTATATAGATTGATAATTTCAAGTGGTAAGTGGAAGTCTATGTAAGCAAAATTGTTTCACTTAAAGATTGTCCATTTTTAACATTCTCACGGGTGTATGTTAAAACTACATTACGTATTATATTTTTTTTTCTTTTTTTATTGATTTATGCCATTTAAATAAGAGCCCTAAAATAAGAGCCCTTATCGGCGTAAACTAGCGATTTCACATATCCCCACAGAAAATAGTCCAGCGGCATTAAATCGCACAATCTTGGAGGCCAATTCACGGGTTTCAAACGTGAAACTATGCGATTACCAAACGTTTCCTTCAATAAATCAATTTTGGCAGGAGCTTTGTGAAATGTTGCGCAATCTTGTTGAAACCTCATCCCTTGCACATCATGGTTGTTCAATTAATGAACGAAAAAGTCAGTAATCATGGCTCTATAGTGGTCACCATTGACAGCATTGTTTTTAAAGAAGTACGCACCAATGATTCCACCTGCTCATAAAGCACACCACTCACTGTAAGACGTCTCTGTGGATGCATATTACCATTTAGAGTAAACGTGGTGCGAAAACGTTTCATAGTTAATCGAATGAATTGCTGTGATGGACGATTATGTTGAACAGGTTGGTTTCGAACAGAACCATGATTTTCAAAATAAATTTGCACAATTTGGAAGCGTTGTTCAAACTAAACATAAACCACTTGACAACTGACGAAATGGCCGCCAGTTAAAAAAGTGGTGCCAGCTTAAAGTATAAAAAATACACTGTAGATAATGTATGGGCGTCAATATCGGTAATTTAAATACTCTTTATTTGATATCTATTTGACTATTCTCACTTTAGCAGAAGTATTAACAAATGAAAATGGAATGGTGCGATAGGGAATCAACCATAGTTAAAAATCACATAGCATCGACATGGAATAGACCATGGAACGAGCGGATATAGAACACGAAATGAGTGGAATTGAAACTCTTAATAAGGATAACAAAAAGGAATAGAGCGGGAAGAAAATCAAAATGCAACACTAAGTTTACTCAATATTATTGTTGTATCTCTGTTTTAATTGTGTGTTCGTAAATTCTTAGAACTTTTGTAATGAATATTAAGATCTTATTAGACTTACCACAGAACATATCACAGTCTGTCTTAAATGTATCAATTGAGCCCTTGCTTTAAAAATGCCATGTTTAGGTGACCGGTCAAATTCAAATAGTTCGACCAATGGCCGGTCCCTGTCACTTTAGAACCTGCCACAACAAAAATTTATCTTTTCTGAAACAACCCAGCAAAAAATAACCTGAATTTGGTAAGCAGTAACTACATTTTATGCTTCCAAACAGCGCTTTACCGCCTTGCATACTATAAAGCAATTACGGAAGGCATTCTGTGGTGCTTCCCAAAATGACTTCTTTGAAGAAGTGAATAATGCTTGCAATGAAGCAATAAAGAATGCATACTACGAAGCATTAATGTTTTCAACATGCAAAAAAAGGGCTTCTTATTGCCTAAGAAGGCATGCATTTATTGCTTGTAGAGACATACCAAGTGGGACATCGAGAACAAAAATCATGCCTTCTGGATATGCTTTGGAAGCGCTTCGTAATTAAATAATGCCTTCCGGAAGCGCTTCTGGGTAAGCACTATTTTTTGCAGGGAATTTTACCTCATCTTACAGTTTTTAATGAATATAAAAAAAAATTGCGGAAAAAATTTCAGACCGGCTTCTACACTCATAATAATCCATGCATAAAAATACGAAATTATTGTCAAAACTACAAAAAAGTTTGTTAAATATACAAATTTTGGTTTATTTTACAAAAAGTTTGGTTAATTTGACATTTTTTCGTAATTTTACGCATGGATTATTATCAGTATATCGGTAGATTTTCTAAAACCATTTATTTCTAATAAATCAGATTTTTTTTTGTACTTTTATGTTTGTAAGCAACAGTGAGACAGTGTTTAAATCCAATGCAAATTTAAACAGATGTTAAAAAATATTATGAAATGAATACCCTTAATGTAGTTATATTACAATTTAAATGCATTTGTATGCATGAGTGCCATAACAATCTAAAAACAAATATATAGTAAAATATGCACACTACGAATATGATGCAATACAATGCAGATATTTTATGCAGTAGCAAAACGCATAGAGGCACGCTTAAATTCACACACACACGTAGGCTTAGAAAAATTGCTATTAAAACTACATAAAAAAATGCGTTTAGATACACGGATAGAAAATGTGTAAATATTCAGTAAGAGTGAACTGGAATATAACATACAAATTAAATGCATACACCAAAAAAAGTATACAACCCAAAACTGCCTTTGGAGGCTTTGGAAGTTCGCAGGAAAAAAAACGCATTACCCTAACAAGTCATTACCATATAACCGCTTGCATATCTTCATGCCAATTTTCAATACTGCATTACCAACACACATTCCCAGCAGGCTGTAAACAATCAAGGAGTATTGTAATCAATTCTTAAATTTTAAAAAAAGAATGCGTGAAAGTCCTTAAATTATAAATAAATTCTTAAAACAGTTTTTACAAGATACTAGCTTCTTTATTTAATTATTTGAAAGCTTAATGTAACCGTTTACATTTTGGTGAAAAAAACAACGATATAAAAAGTACTTCCACATTTTTAAAAAATGAGATATTTGTTTTTTAAATGCAGTTAAAAAATGTTGATAGATTCTAAAAATAATTCTAAAAATTAAAAAAAAGAATGCATGAAGGTCCTTAAATTATGTTGTATACCCCAATTTACAGTTTTTGTGATCATTTTAAGAATAAAATATTTTTTTAGAAGAAATTTCTGTATATAAATTCTTTGTAAATTTAAAATTATTTTTCTGTTTCCGGTTCCTTTGCTGCTTGTAGTAAAATATTTAACGATTTTTTATTTATGTTTTTTTTTTTACAATAGGAAGCAAAGTTTATTTTTTTAATGAGAACATTTTTAAGCTTTTTTCTTAAATACAAAAAAAAATGTAAAGGATATTAAAAACAAATTTTTAATAATTATTTAGTAAACAATTTTCAAATCGATATTCGTTTAGGGTTTTTAAAAATTTAGTATAGTTTAAGTAACGTTTGCTAATTTCACCTACTACGTTCACTCCACTAATAAGTACACAGAGAGATTTTTAGTGAACGAAAAATAATTAAAATTTCGATTAAACTAATGAAACTTTACTTCACAACTAGATCGAAAAATATACAAAAACTAATAAAAAGCTTCATAATTTTTATGAAACTAGTTTTCTAATGAAACTTCTTCATTGAGTGAATGGAACTTTTAATAAAAAGAATGATATTTTTCACAAAATGTAGTGAAAGCTTGCATTAGCTCTATAAAAAGTGGCATAAGTTTTCGGGAAAAATAAACCATCCACATGCGGTTGTTACACACATTTTGAAAATAATCCGAGTGCTTATGTTAAAAAGAAAACAGGCGCCACGAAAAACATAAGCTTTTTGATTGGGATCGGCGTAAAATATTCAACTGTGCCAGCAACTCAATGAAGTGCCTCAATCAGATAAACGATGAGTGTAAGTTAAATGTGTTCAAATCAACCATAAGTGGGCTCTTACAGAATTTCCAGAAAATTAACGCCAAAAGCTGATGTCTTTACACAGAATTCGCTAAAAGGAATTTAGAAACCAACTGGAAAAATGTTAGTCAGTGATCTGATGAGAAAAAGTTCAATATTAATGGTCCAGATGGCTTTAACAGCTATTGGAGAGACCTACATAAGGAATCAAAATATTTCTCAAAAAAAAAAAAAAAAAAAATTCGGAGGCGGATCCATAATATTTTGTGGCACTTTTTGTTTCGATGGTATGGTTGATTTGGCTTTTCCAAGTGCCAGAATCAATTCTTCTGAGTGCATTACAGTTTTAGAAGCGAAATTGGTGACATGTATTAAAAAAACAACGAAGAATAATTTCTTTTCCAACAAGACATTGACTCAGTTCATGTAAGTCGTCAGACAATGGAATGGCTATCATCAAAAAAACATAAGAGTATTGAAATGGCCCTCATGTTCTGCAGATCAAAATCCCATTGAGAATATTTGGGCAGTATTAACCCGTCGAATTTACGCTAAAAACCGTCAATATGAAAGCGTTTTTAATCTAAAAGAAGAATAACTTCGAATAAATATGGTAGAGAGAATGTCTGAACAACTTTTCAAGTTGATTCCAAAAACCAAAGGAGGCTCATCAGTGATTTTCCATTTAAATTGTATTATTATTTTTGTCTTATAATTGTCAGCCGCAGGTTGTACATTTTTCAACAACCTGCGGGTCTAGGAATCAAACTTGTGCTCATGCATTATTATTATTGTTGCTTTGAAGTATTTTTCTCAAATTTTTATAAATTTTAATACATTAAGTTATTATATTGTTATTCATTTTTCAATAGTAATAAAATAAATAACAAATGAATTGATTTTTTGTTAAATATTATTAATTTTCCATTGGTTTTACTTTTATGCCTGTTAAACGCTTCTACTTTTTTTTAATTTATGAAATTTAGTGAAATTAATGTGTAATTATAGTTTTGCAACGCAGTGTGCTTATAATCATTCATTCAGTGTACTCATAATTATGCATGGACTACTAACATTTTTTGCATTGTATTTATATTTTGCAAAAATTACTAAATCTTTTAAAACTTACAACCTTATTCAGAAAAACATCTTTCTTACCCTAATTACTTTTCGCTAAGTGTATACTAACACAAACTTTTAAATGCGTAGTTTACACAAAAAAATGTCAGTTTATATAAAATGTTTTAAAATTAAGATAAAATCTTAGTAAATGTTATAACAAAACTGTCAGAGAAAAAAAGACCTAAAATATACAAATGTCATGCATGCCTGCATGGTCATAATAGTTTACATACGACCATTAAAGAAACCTTAATAACCCAGTGTAGAAAAGCATTATCATAAAATGTTTTTTTTATAGACGTATATAACTTTGAAATGGAATAAAACAAAGATAAATTTTTTGAATTGGCATGATAGATAATCTTCTGGCTATTTGATAGATAATCTTCTGGCACTATAATTTAATTATATATCTGACATATGACCGGCTCGGCTGGCTCGTAGTCTAATCTGGAGATCCAATTTTCGATAACTTTTTCCAATATTTGTGGCCGTATATTCGCAATAACGCGGTGAATGTTGTCCTCCAAGTTATCGGTGAAGACTAGCGACTTCACATATCCCCACAGAAAATAGTCCAGCTGCGTTAAATCGCACTGGAAGCCAATTCACGGGTCCGAAATGTGAAACTATGCGGTTACCAAACGCTTCTTTCAATAAATAAATTGTGGCACGAGCTGTGTGACATGTTTCGCCGTCTTGTTGAAACCACAGCTAATGCACATAATGGTTGTTCAACTGATGAATGAAAAAGTCAATAATTATGGCTCTACAGCGGTCACCATTGACGGATGTACTGATTGGGGTCTTCCTCTACGCTACGCTCTACAGCAACAATGAATTCTTCTGTACGCAATGTACGACGTCTCTGTCATTACAAATCGTATTAGTTGTATATGGGGATGTCGCGCAAAATAATTACATATCATTACTAAACACCTTACAATAACTAGAAAAATATGGAGTTACCGATGTGTTTACCAGTGTGTGCAAAACTAATGAGTATAAATATAAGTTTAAACCAAAACTGAATTTAATAAAAACAATTTTTTTTTATTGAAATTTTTTTTTATTGTAATTTTTTTTTTTAATTAAATTAGCCCTGGATTCCGAGTGGGCACATTTTATTAAAAAAACCGCTCTACAACCTAAGCTTTCTCGACATGTTATAAATGAAAGATAAAAACATAAATAACTTGCTTGAACAAAATGTTATTACTTTCCAGCTTACAACAAAATCAAAAATAAGTAGTTATATATGTAATCACTGGAAGTGAAAAAATAATGAGTCAAAAAATAGATTATCAAAGCAGATTCAGATAATTACTTTAACTATGAAATAATGATGAAATAAGTACTTATGGGTAATGCATTATTTTTTGTATTAAAATAATGAGAAAACTAATTAGCTAGTTATTAGAAAGTCCTTATTATTTGTGTTTATGTAATGCACAAAGTAAGCTGATCTCATTACTAATAGAGTGAAAAGTAGTGACATGTCATTACCGTTTCTACACCGGGATGAATTGATTTTTAATTTTTAACCTCCAGTAGCGACCATTTTCCTTTATATATAATTTAAATATTTTGTAAAACAAAACATAGTAAAGAAAAATCATTTGCTCATAAATCAGCTTTCTGTAATTTTAAGCTGAAATTTATCTCTTTTGTGGGTATATGGTCAATATTAGATGGAAAGGGTATAAAATATACTAGAATAACAAAAACTACCAGCCAAAGAACAAAAAGAAATGTTATGAAAACATTATATTAGATGGGATAATATCGGCCAAACTATTATATTAATATGGCCGTTTATATGACTAGTATAGCACCTGAAGCGTCATGACTAAACGTGAAATGAATTTTAGATAAAACCTAATAAAACTGAACAGAACCGAAATGATAAGGAGCAAAAAAAAAAAAAATAACCGACAGAAAAAACTACTTAAAGTATACCAAAGCCTGCAAACAAAGTTTATTGTATGACAACGCAGATAAAATGAAATTTTAATGGGAGAGGGGTTTAGTGTGGTGTGGAATTTTATAATACAACACAATTCTATGCATATATAAAAATCATTCATATGTTGAATTTTATATTCAAGAGGACATGCAACATGCTGAGTTACAAAAAAAAAAAAAAATAACAAATCCTTAAAAGTAAAATCAAGTAAATGATAGTGAAGTAATATAAACCTTGTGACAATGGTAAAACTTATTAAGAAATTAAATTACAAGAATATAACAAAAAAAAAAATTTGATAACATTTTTATATATATTTACAAATGAACAGTTCATGCGAATTAGGACGAATAGACCACTTTTTCGCAAACACGTTTTTTTGCATAAATGCATTTTATTAGCAGAGCCCTACAATCCTTTGCAGAAATTTTGGGGAAATTTTGACTTTTAAGGCTAAAAAAAATGATTTTGAAAGTGCAATAATTCGTATATTTTTATATTTTTGTTTAAATTGGGAGTGAACTAACGCACAATTTTGATTAAATACAACACAAAAACATACAAAAATTTTAGTTTCGGTAACAATGTGGTAAAAGAACATTACGAGGAACAAACCACACTTATTATATTGGCAAAAACTTTTACCGTTCTTGAGTTATAAGACTTTAAAGTGTGGAAAGCAAAAAGGGCTAATATCCATCCTTAACAAAATATTATATAAAAATTATTTACCTGCGAGTTTAAAATTGATATTAGCTAAAATTTGAAAGTATACACAAAAAAAAAACAATCTTAGCACATACAAACAAATTAACCAGATCTGCGAAAAAAAAAATCTTCAGTGTTACCGCGTAATTAAGATCATATAACCACGAATACATGGTCTAAGCATATTTTAACCCGTCTTTTGAATTATTTTACTTCGGAAATCAAATCTTTAAACATATTTTATAGTTACTTTCCTTCGATACCCTACCTACAAATATTTGGTAATGTTGTTTTCATGCAAAGTATGTAAATAAAAAATTCATTTATGATTGATTGAAATATATAAAAACTGACAAGGGAAGTCTACCTAGTGTCACCTGCGGATCTTTATGGAATTGGTTTTATTTTGTAGAGCAGAATAAAATAATAATAATATTATAATTCTTAAAAATTAATTTTGTGTCATTTAGTGTTAATACTGCATCCAATGTCAGGAATAAAAAACAAAAATTTGTTCATGTTCTTTTATGTTACGTCGTAATATGCAGTCAAGGGTTAATATTATAATTCCTAAAAATGTATTTAGTGTCATAAAGAATTACTACTGCATCAAATGGCAGGAATATTAAACAAAAATTAACAAAAAACATTTTTTTTGCATGTCCTTGCAATCCTTAAAAAGTGTATCCTTGAAGTCCTTAAGTGTTACAAACAAATACCAACCATAGTTCGTCAAGTTTTGCAAGCCTCATGAAAATGTAGTCAAAATCTGCTGCAAAATAACACATTTTTATTCAAAGCAAAAACTTTTCATTTAAGCAATAATTGAAGTTCAATTTTTGGCAAGTTCTCTTTCGAATACCTTACTAAAATTTTGTATATAGGTAGATGTTACTTAAAGCTTTAAGCTAATACCAAAAAGTTGACAAAAATATTATTTTTTAACCGTTTCCTGCGTTTTTATTGTCCCCTGTACAATTCTACAAATGGTCTATTCGTCTTTATTCGCATGAACTGTTCAAATGTTAAATCTACTTTGAAAATGTAAAATTTTTGCACTAAAATTTAGGCATGTTCTCCAAAATCGTTAACCATTTTATTTCCTTTGCCAGAAATGTTAAAAAATAAACAATTTAAAAGAAGCGGCAAATAACACAGGCCTACAAAAAAAATTTTTTTGTTTGGTGCCGCTAATTCTATGTTATAATTTGGTTAATTAGTCCGCAAGACGTCATGGTTAGCTGTCAAAATCGCGAAGCTACGTTCAGGTTTGTATCGATCGGTCATAACCTAAAAAATGTATTATATTATTCTTAATGTCATTATAGTCAATTAATTTCTTTGATTAAATGATAATATCGATATGCCGTCGTCAAGAAGGTGTTGTGTAAATAATCCAAATACATTTTATTATATTTGTGGTGAATATGTAGTAAAAAAGTATGTTTTTTTAATAAATTTATTAAATGTTATTTAATTTATTTATCCTTGCGAAATCTCGAAAACTACACGTAGCACTAAAAAAATAAGTATCAATTTTTTATCAGGGTACCGAACGTACTTGAAATCTGTTTTATTTTTAGCGGCACCAAAATCATTGTAGGCCTGTGTAATATATACATATTTTTTTCACAGACCTCTTTTAATTTCATTAAAATTTGAAAGTAAAATAATATTGGAGTTTGCTAGTTTTTATATACTATTAGATTATGTATAATAAAAGATAGCGATTTGACATTGTTTAGGAAAATTTCATAAAAATCCGCTTAATCGTCTTCGAGCTGATACTACGTTTTTATAGAGTATTTGGCAGGAATCCTGTCACGGTAATTCAGCTTGATTTATTTTTTATAACAAGCCTTTTCCAGAGAAGTACAAACATTTTTGAAAATTTTTGGATATATTTCTTTTTAAAAATTATTTATTTTTTTACTTTCCAAAATATAGACTCTGACCATTTTAAAAGGTAATACGCATCATCTTATCAAATAAATTAAAATTTTAATAATACTTTATACAAAATGTATCTGTGCTAATTTAGTATTTTCCGGAATGCAAAACGAAAATGTTTGAGTATCTCTATTGAGAACATGTGTACAAAATACAACTGCATTTTAATTATTATTATTAATTTGAAATTCTTATTGCTTCATATAGGACGGTTAAACTTTAGTTATAATTTAATTTAGCCATTTTTAATATATAAATTTATTTTATTATTATTTTTTGTTTAAATTTATTGTAGAATCCGAACCATATTTGGCCCTATGGGCTTTGTTTTTGCTTTAAAAAAATGAAACTAAAATATAATTACATAATTAAAAAGCATTTGTTAAAAATACTGGGCATCATTTTATTGAAATATGCTAAATACTTTTTTTAATTAAATTTTTTTCCATAGATTTTTCTTTATTTTACTATTTTATCTTTAAAGTTTAGTAATGTCATGATGCTTGTTAGGAAAAGACCATATCCACGTGTTTGATTACTAAGATGAAAAGAATGGAACAAAATTGCTGAAAAAATAATCACGATGTATATAAAACAAAAAACTAATAAAAGTGTAAAAAAAATAAATATTTTTTTTTTAAAACACAGAGCAATCAATTGAACCAAATTGACAATAAAACTTACAAAATGTATAAATAAAGGGTGATTTTTTAGCAACTTTCTTTTTGGCAACACAGTTTTTGGCACCTCAGCTGTTTTCGTGTAAAATGTTACTGTTAATCATGTTCAGTTTGGTCTATAATTTAACCATGAATAGACTTACAAACGTACAACGCTTGCAGATTATTTAATTTTATTATCAAAATTTATGCTCGGTTAAGAAAGTGCATCGTGAACTTCTTCCAATTTATGGCCAGTTTGGGAGACCTGCCGAGACTATTCGGAATATTGTGAATAAATTTCGCACCAGATTTACATTATTGGGCATTCAACCACCAACACGCATAAGTAGAGTGCGAACAGAGGAAAATATTGCATTGGACCGTACTTTTTCAAAGACGAAGAATGCAGGAACATTACTTTGAATGAATGGCGAGCGCTACCGTGCGATAATTATAAATTTTTTTTTTGCTCAAAATGGAAGAGCTGGACTTGGGTGACATGTGGTTTCAATAAGACGGTGCCACATGCCACACAGCACGCAAAAAAATGGCCCAATTGAGAGGCGAGTTCGATGAACAATTTATGTCATGTTTGAGGCCGGTTAATTGGCCACCTATATCGTGCGTTACAACGCCTTTAGACTATTTTTTTTTTTGGGCTATGTTAAGGCTTATGTCTATTGGAAAAAGCCCGCAACGGTAGACGCACTGGAAGCCAAGCGTATGAAAAATTAGAGGCGTAGCCGCGGTAACCTGTTTCATGAAATCATCTTTAAACATTGAATTATATAGATCGTTCAATCGACTTAATTAAAGATTTCATACATTTCTCTAAATTGTATGTGTTTGTTTTTAAATCAAATCCGAAAGCTCTTTTAAAAAAATCACACTTTAGTAAGGGAATGGTTGCTTATGTGAACTTTATAAATAAAATCAAAGTGAAAGATTGGAAAAAATCCCACTATAGCACTTTGTGCATGTTTTGGATATAGATTATTTTATTTTGGCAAGTAATACCTAAAAAGTTTTTATGAAGATTTTCGAAACAATTTAAAAGGCTCATTTTAAAGTGAGCCATTAATAAAAACTTTGTAAATGTAATAAAATATTAAGAAAATTATGTAAAATACGCAAAAACTTATATTGAAATTTTTTAAAATTTTTTCATTAGAAACTTGTTATTCTCAAAATGCTTTTTTTTGAGTATGGGTTAATTGAAAATTTACATTTTTACCACTTATAACGTTCTAAAAAGGTTGAATTGAAAAAAGTTCTACTTAAATACCAAGCCCAAACCGCATAAAATAGGAACTTGAAATTAACTACACATTTTTGTTTAGCTTTTGGGGATTTACCACTGCGCAGTTTCTTTGTAATTTTTTTTTTTTTTATAGAACTTAGTATACTCTCATTAGATTTTTTTTTTTTTTCATTAAATACATTTTTTTTATTACACATATCGATAGACTGACCCTTTTTCTAAAGGGTCCGCCAAATAACTTTTTTTTTTGAACTCCTGAAACAATTGGACTTTGTATGGCGTCATACCAAGGTCTTTATGCAAACTTCGTCTCAATGATGTCTCCTAAATGTTCAATTGTTGAGAACGACGGTGAATTGATGTTGATATCGCTTCAGGCAGCAATATTCTCGGGTGTACGCACTGTTATTGGCTTCTCACGCTTTGGTTTATCGATGAGGATGCCAGTTTCTTTCACTTTTTTCACAAGATAACGAACATACGGACCATATTCGTTCAGCGGAAGGATAAAACTAATTATCTGTCAAATCAGACATGAGCTAAGTGTTACCATTCACGAAATAAGCACTAGTTGAGAAAAAAACTTTAGATGGCGGACCCTTTATATACAGTGGAAATATTTGCAAAATTCGTAAAATTAGTAAACAAACTCCGTGACCTATATTTCAGTTGGGTTACCTTATGTTTACACCAGGGACTGACCAGGCACTTTTCGTCGTGTATATTTTATACTTCCTTAGAAGCTATAGTAATGATATACCATGATATCCTCAAGGATACATATTAAAACAGATTAGTGCACATTTAATTATTATTTTTTTTGCTAGGGGGGTGTAAAGTTTAGGGTTTTTAAAACTCTAGTCATATCCGAACCACTTGGCTCTGGCTAGACCCGCAACATTTTTTTAATATTTTAACAGGTATTGCAACATTTTTTTCTGAAAATTTTAAAAAATACTTCCAACTTTTAAAACAAAGTAAACGTGGCTTTTCAAAAATATTTTGTTTTCTACTAAAAAAAAACTAAATAGGCTGTGAATTGCAAGAACATTTTATTTGAACTAACAGTGTGCATGAGCTGCAAAGAAAATAATCAGTTCATTTGAAATTGTGATTCGAAATAGTGGTTGTGTATAGCTTGTGTTTTGTTGATATTTTTAAAAAGATTTAAAGAAATAATGAAGGGATGGAAGAAGTTGACTTGGTCTATCAGTCGCATGCACATAAAATCTTTATATTAACTTATACGTTTTCATATAAAGTCGTCTAGTTTTGTACCCGGTCTGGCTAGACCCTGGTGTTGTGAATGTGACAAATCAACTTGGTGTAAACATAAGGGTTAAATGAATTTATATCAGAATAGCAAAAGGGCAAAATTTAGTTATTTGCCAACTGAAAATTTGTTACTACGACTCAAATTCGGTTATTACGAATTTCAGTTAGTTGATATATCTGAACATTAGTTTTCTAAAGATCAGACCAGAAAAGAATTCTGAAAAAATAAATTAATAAATTAGGTAAGTCCGTTTGCACTGAAATTTATTAAAGTTATATATATATTTACAAAATTCCATGCAACATTTAGAACATATCAACTGATAAGAAACTCTGGCTTAGTTGATGTTATGATAGTTTCTCAATTTTAAATAGAGAAACTAATTTACAAATTCTTAAATTCGTATTAGGTCCAGTGTTGTACACCATCTACACTTCAGATATGCCCATATATGATAATGTTACAATAGCTACATATGCTGATGATACAGTTATATTAGCATCAAATGTCTCACCAGTTGAAGCATCATTTTTGCTACAAAGATATCTAAACCAATTACAAAAGTGGTTAACAAAATGGAAAATTTGCATTAACGCTGAGAAATCTAATTATGTTATGTTTACCCTAAGAAAAGAGGAATGTCCACCCTTGTATATTAACGGCTCAGAAATACCAAAAGCTAATACGGTGAAATATCTGGGAATGCACCTTGATAAACGACTAACGTGGAAGAATCATATTACTGCAAAGAGAGATCTTCTAAATATTAAAACCAAGAAAATGTGGTGGTTATTAGGACCTAAGTCTGAACTTAGCCTAGAGAATAAAATGTTGTTATACAAGTGTATATTGAAACCAGTATGGACCTATGGTCTTCAGTTATGGGGTACGGCAAGTAACTCAAACGTAGAAATATTACAGAGATATCAGTCTAAAACTTTAAGATTCTTAGTTAATGCTCCGTGGTATATGACAAACAAACAAATTCATAGGGATCTTGAATGTCCTTTTATAAAAGACGAAATAAACAGGTTTAGTTCTAGATATATTGAACGACTTAGTAACCACAGTAATATGTTAGCCATTTCACTGTTGGATGAGACTGATGAAACTAGGATAAGTTTATTAAGCCTGCTGAAGCTTAATAACGTATGTTAATTGATTTTAGATTATCAAATTTACTAAATATTGTAAAATAGATTGTAAATAAAAATATTGAATAAAAAAAAAAAAAAAAAATTCTTAAATTAAAATGAAAATTCTTAATTTCTCATGAGGTTTTCCAAATTTCAAATGGATATTCTGTATTTGAATTGAGAGGAAAACAAATAAAAAATATGTTCACAAGATTTATGAAAATTTTTTATGAAATGATGAACCTTTATGAAACATTTGACATAAACTTTTATGAAACTCTTCATCATATCTATAAAAACTTCAAAAATTCGATAAATTTTATGAGGAACGATTTATGAAACAATTTCATCAATATGATAAAACTTTTTTCATTGAGTGTACTTAAAAAATACGACATTGAAATTTTCACACTAAATTGATGGCAGAATCGGTGGCCATTTAAAGTCCAAAAACTAAAAGCATACTTACCCCTTACCACAGAAAAAAAAATAACCTCGCTTTGGTAAACAGTAACTACATTTGTAAGCTTTCAATTAGCGCTTCACCGCGTTGCATATAATAAAGCAATTAGGGACGGCATTCTGTTATGCTTCCCTAAATTCCTTCTTTGAAGCAGTGAATACTGCTTACAATGAAGCAGTAAATAATGCATACCATAAAGTTGTCAACAAACAAAAAAAGCACTTTTTATTGCCTACATAGGAAGGAATTTATTGCTACTTAGAGCGCATGAACGAAGCTCTTTTTCACCTGCTTAAAATGGACTATCTCGAACAAAAATCCTGCCTTCGGGAATTGTTTCAAAAGCACTCGGTAATGAAATAAAGCCTAACAGAACCGCTTCTGGGTAAGCATTAATTTCTGTTGGTTGGAGAGGAATTTTTTCATTATTTTTTTTATTTTTGCTCATATTTTGTATCTATCATAACCATATCAATACAAAATAGAGTCACTAGACTAGGGTGATACTAGAAGTGAAACCAAAATTTCACGATTTGTAATTCTTTGTAGTTTTTTTCATAGGGTTTTTGCACCGTTTAATAGAATTGAGTTTTGAAAACAGCATTTTAAAAAAAAAGAGCAATATTATACAGTAAGAGTTATATTAAGTTGATGTCAGCGCACCAATAACGAGATGCGAACATCATAAACTTATAATGAATTGGCAGTTTAATATTTTTAAACGCAAACATTTTATAAACTTATTTAAAATTTTGTGGAATTTAATTATTGTGCGAAAATATTATTTTATTTTTCATTCCTAGCGGATACAGCTACATTTTTCCCCAACACATTTCGCTTTGTGACAACTTAAGTGCTGTATCAATTCCATCTAAACGTACATTAAATAAAAGATTTTAATGAATTATACTAATATCTATAACGCATATTAAGGACTTAAAATTTTAGGAAGCAAATTTAATTTTCTAACCTCAAAAAACATTCTTATATACAATTTTTTATTTTGCGAATTTAAGAGTATTTAATATGATTTCCTTCAAATAAGTAACGCTAAACTTAATTAAATATGATAAAATAAGCAAAAAAATGCGTGTTTTCGAAAACATTAGAGGTGTCCTTTTCATGTTCTAATATTTGTTGGTTATTTAATATATATTTTGAAATGTGATAAATACAAGGAGATCTATAAATTGATGTAACTTTAATTAAATGCAAGCAACAACTGTAATTTTAATTAGCTTTAAACTTTAAATTGCCATAATTTTTGTACCGCTAAAAATAAATGATTAACGCAGATGTATTTAGCATTCTTAAACATCGGCTTACAACTACACAAATGATTTTTAATGTCATGTGAACAAAAATTTTGAGCATATTTTGCCTTAAATTATCGAATATTTTTAAAATTCCTCATATCTAGATTCTGAAAAAAAATTTGTTTAAAACAAAAGACGGATTTTTTTTTACAACAGTTCATATGGTTGTTGCAACCTCGTAAATTTGGTTGTTGTAACCGAATTCAGCTGTGATAACTGAATTCGGTTGTGACAACCGAATTACGGGGTTGCAGTATTGGAATAAGGGTATACAATTAATCGGGTTTCTAGTTTAATCGGTTAATCGAGCAAATAATTAATCGGGATTGAGATTTAATCGGTTAATAATCGGTTAATTAAGAATTATTCGGTTAACCGAATAATTCAAATTTGAATAAATATGGTTAATAATAAAAAAAAACACTTATTTATTGTTTTGATTTTATATTTTATTAATAAAAAAAAAACAAATAAAACATAACAATTTATAAGTAATAAAAAATAAAGTAAATGAGATCCTTCTTTGTATACATATATGTGTTAATTAAAGGTTTTAAAGAGATCTTGTGAAATATTTTTATAAGTAATAAAAAATAAAGTAAATGAAATCCTTCTTTGTATACATATATGTGTTAATTAAAGGTTTTAAAGAGATCTTGTGAAATATTTTTTTAAAAAAGAATGTAATTCAAACGTTTAGCTTTTAAACGGTTCTTTTCTTTAGTTTTTATAAAACTTGACTTGCAGAAAACTCTTTCGCTGATTGTGGATGTTGGGAAATTCGAAAGTAGGGCAAGATAAGGAATGTCCAGCTTCTCAGTTATTTTCTTTGATTTTTCTAAACATATAAAATCCTCCATTATGCCATTAAAGTCCTTTTTAGAATTTTTTATATTTTTAATACTATTAATAGTATTATTTAATTCTGATAAAAGATTATTTTCATTAATATGAGAAGTTTCTTCTATTATCATGTCGTCATCCAAGTCATGATAAAGTTCATCAATAAACATTCTAGAAAAAAGTTGATTTACAAACTCCTTAGTTTCAGTTTTTGAACTATATTTCAAAAAGTATTGCTAGAAGGCAATGTTCCTGAGTTAAGGAATAAAATAAGCGTATTTAAAACTTTAACTCATCTATCATTTAGTCTGTACTTTAAGCTTTCAATTAGATCATTTGCAATAGAATTGTTGACCTTCTCTAAATTATTAATTAAAATTTTAATAGTTCCTTCAAATTTAATAAGAGAATCAGAATCCTTACCTTTTTTTTTTTTTTTTTTTTTAAAGAGAGGCAACACTCAGGAAATACTTCCTATATATTTATAGTGTGTTGCGTTCTTTGGAAAGGGATAGTATAGAGATGAAAGGTGGGGAAAGATGAAGGGCTTCAGACATGGCAACACTGTAATTGCGCGAGATGATAAATATTAGAACAGTTGTTTGCTCGCCACCTGATGGAGAGTTGGCGAACTTATTGAAGCTTTTTGGTTCATAGCCCTGATTCATTATTTTACTTCGGTGGGGTTAATTGCTATGGGAACACCGAAGGTGGACATTGCGATACGTATGAGGGATAGAAAAAACTCATACATATTAATTTGATGTTGCCGGCACCGGGGATCGAACCCGGGACCTTCTGTGTAAAAGTCCAACGCGCTAACCATTACACCACAACGCCCACTTAGCTCATTTATAGCTACGGCCAAAGGTTTTAAGGTTTTAGATAAGTTTACCAAAACTTGTATTTCTAAATTAGAAAAAGTAATCAAATCGAAATCGGCTAGAGCATGGTATATTCGAAGGAAGTTGTCTATCGGTCAGTCGGTTAATCGACACAAATTAATCGGTTTATTTGTTATTTGAAAATCGTCAATTTTAAATATTTCGAACAGTTAACCGACAAAAATTAATTGGTTAACCGATCGATACGGTTGGATGAAATTTTAGAATTTTTATGAGAGTGCAGATTTTCTTTTAAATTAATTTCGATATTTAAAACAGCCCATTTCAATGTATCGGTATTTTAAGCTATGTTTTTCTATTAAAGGCGATCGTCTTCAAGCAAAATTATTTATTCTACTGTCCCTAGGTACACATGTATTTCGTATAAAAATGCTTCTGTTAGTATTACTTGATGGCAATAGTTATATACTCGTAACTATATTTAACTTTATTCAGTACAAGTTTAGACTCTTTAATTAGATAAATCGATTTCAGTTTTTTGTTTGTGTTTCCAATAACATAAAGAAGTTCTAAAAATAAAACTTTGATTTAATTTTTTTTTTTATTATGCAAACATTTGAATTGATAGAATATAAAAGCATTTTCTTAATTTAATGCATAGATAAAAGATTTTAAAGTACAAAAAGTAATAATAAGATTATAATTAATAAAGACTTGAAATATATTGAAATATTAATTAGAAAAATTATCAAAAATATGAATTGAAAAAAGGATTTAACAAAGTTTAAGTTCTTTTTTTTTCAATAATTTCCTTGAAAGTCACTTTATTTAGATTTTTCCATGTGTTTAATATTTACTATATGTTTTATTGCTTTTTGCATATTTTAGCCACACAAAATATTTTATCAAGTTTTTAAAATCTAATACATAAGGATTTACATATAAAGCTCACTAAAAACTCTCTATTGGTATAAATTATTCAATTGTCGTTTTTAATTTTCAATTTAAAAGATTATATATGACCTCAAATAAGGCTTCAACTAGTAGTAGAGTATAATGTATATTGTAAATATACATATGCAAACAAACATTATAATTCAAAAGTATTTGGAATTTTGTATTTAATAAATAATTATTACCAGAAGGCCGGTCAAGCAGAAAAACTCTAGTCAGTGAAGCCACTAAACTGCCTATTACATAGCAGAAAACCCATTAAGCCTGGTCACGCAGAAACACTTTCCTCAGCGAAGCCGGGCTTTGAACGGACTGGATGAGAAAACCGTAAAACCAATAAATTTTGTACAATCGACTCCACGCGGTTGTCCCTGGGCTATGCCAACGATAGCAACTACAAAGTCATATTTTCATATAAAATTCATTATTGGAATAGTTAATTCAAAAAAAAAAAAATAATAAAAAAAAACACTAAAAAACTGTCTTCCAACTTTGTACTTAAAATATACTTGAAATTGCTCTAGATGGCGCTACGTATTATGGACCATGAAAAGAATATAATTTTCGATATCTTGAGGAAATTTCCTTTCAATTGAGTACCCACACTTATATGTTTCTACTCATACATATAGAAAAAAATTATTATTTTCAATTCTACACAGAAAAAATTAAAAACGGGTTTCAACTAAAAAATTTATTGAATCAATTAATATTTTAATTGATTTTGCATCTATCATGAAAATGATAATATAATATCAAATAAAACTTTTATTGAAAATTAAAAAGAAACAAAAGTTATAAATAACTTCAGCAAAAAAAAAAAAAAAATTTTTTAACACTCACAAAAAAAATGTGTCAACGATACGTTGGTATGTGTGTTTTTTTAATGCTGCCGCTGGTTGTGTGTGTGCTTGTTTTGTTTGTAAACTTCGAATGC
This sequence comes from Delia radicum, assembly GCA_021234595.1. NCBI lineage: Eukaryota > Metazoa > Arthropoda > Insecta > Diptera > Anthomyiidae > Delia > Delia radicum. Next base: position 198,784,274 of record CM037852.1, read on the forward strand.
ATTTGGTATTTTATACTGAAAATTTAATATTTAAGCTTCAGTATGTGAACAAATAATTTGAAAATTACGTCTAAAATAAAATATGTATTTATATATTTAAAAGTCAATTAAAATATTAATTGGTTCAATTAAATATTGGTTACGAAACAAATTTAATTCAAATGAAATCATTTATTAGATTATTTAAGTAGATATTTTTTTCTGTGCAGGTGGATATTATTTTTTATTTTCAGGAACGCTCTATTAAGGGCACATTTGCCCAAAATTTTAATAACTTATATTGAAAAATAAGCATTTAAGAAAACACTACTACCCGTTTCTCTAAATACAAATTTACATATACAATTTAGGAGAACACTCAACAGGGCTAGAACAGCTTGGATCTTTTTTAATTGGTCTATATGCTCGTTTGTCAAATATAAACCAATATTGAAAGTGATTTTTTTTATGAAAAACCAAGAAAAATATAGTAAAATATGCAAACCAAATAAAAATGTAAAATAAAAAATATGCATTTAAAGCAAACTAAGTAAAAATATGCTATAAAAATACGAATTTAAAGGGAAATATTCAAAAATATGCATTTATAGCTAAATATATATATATATATATATATAAATTTTAGACCGACTCACGAAAACATTTTTCTTTTGTACACCACCAGAAATGCACCTAGCTTCGTTTTATGATGATACCCAAAATATTTCATGTGTATCATTAAGATCCAGTGAGCTGAACCGTTTTAAAAAAAATATTTGTTTAGTTTTTCAAGTAATTTTGTAGTCTTACTACACGCAAAGAAAAAAAAAATATTGAGAGAACCATATTCGAGGATCATCATACATGTTTGGATTTTAAATTGCGACAACCATATCACTAAGGTTGTGACAACCATTAGTGGTATATTTCACAACATATTTATAATGACCAAACCATGTTTGCAGCAATCATAACACTTGCATTATAATCATATTATTGTCCTAGTTATCATATTATGATCATGGACAAGAATTTCCGCATCATCTATTAACATATTATGATTATTGCAAACATATTATGATTATTTCGTTCTACAGACTTAAAAGCACGTGCATTTTGGTTCAATTTTTCTTTCATTTTTTTTTCTTTAACAATATTTTTGTGCGTGTAGTTACAAAGAGAATATGATAATAAATGCTATATAATTATTGTAGACAATACAATAATATGATAACTGACAAAAAGATAAATTTTTACTAGAACATAATGAAATCAACCATATTATTGGTGGAATATATTGTATACAACAATAATTTAATTGAAACAACCATTTATGGCTGTAAGAAACATCATTTTGTGGCCGCAATCATATTGCAAACACAATTTTTCTCTGAGTGTAAAGACATCATATTATAGGGGTTTTCAGGCTAAAAATTTGGGGTTTTAAATGGCCACAGGAAAAACAAATGAACATATGAGCTACTGTCAAATATTTTTAAATCATTTGAAAATGGTATTTTTTTTTTTTTTTTGATAACTTGCCCAATTACTATATATTTTAGAAATGCGGGTTATATGTTTGAATTAACAACACTTTAACACGAAGTAGTGGACAATTTTAAAACCATAGGTCTAAATATCATTTGAAAGATTGAAAAAGTTTAAAGAATCTTTTGAAACAAGTTCACTTTTATTAGTGTTTTTAGTTTTTTTGTTTGGGGATTTTATCTTTTTAATTACAGTTGGTATTATTGCCGTTCCATCACCAAAGAAATAAGTAGAAAATTGATACCAAGTTTTATAGTTTTAAAATTTTTGGTGTTTTTTGTACGGGCACTGGCACCCCATCAAGGAATACAAATCAGAAAGCAATGGTTCGCTGATGTTGTAATAATGTACACACAGAGAATAAATTATTTGGAATTCCATTGTAACCATTGTAACCAGAAAATACATAAAATTAACCAAAACACAGTCACATCATTCAAACTATTAGTTTTCCTTTTTAATATTGAAAAAATATTATCTTCTACATTTCTTTTAATACCAACAATCAACCACTTTTCGCAGATTTTACCCCTCGAATAAAAAAATTTCCAAATAAATTCGAATGTTAGTTTCGCCTGCAAAAAAAAACGTCCACTCTATCTACAATATAAGTTTTCGTTACCAATTTTAAAATTATATAAAGTTTTTTAATAGTTAGTTTTGGTAACTCTTATAAAATATTAACATTAGCAACCCAATTTTTGTTGTATATACAAATCTATTTTTAGACATTAATATTTTACCTAGAAATAAATATTTCAAAATGAGTAGGTTAGAGGTAAAGTAATTGTCTGACAAGAAGAAGTTTGCCGGTTCGAGCCGAGTTCGCGGAGAAGAATTTTTTATTAATAACATAATATTAAAATAATATAAATTTTTTTATAGTTATGGCAACTCTAATAAAATATTGAGATTATCAACCGGATTTCTATTCTTAGACGAATATTTCGAATTTGAAACTAGAAAATATGCCAGTTTGAAATTTAAAAAAACATATTTAAATTGGGTTTAGGCTGCAGGTAAAGTACTTGCCTAACAAACGAAAGATCGACGGTTCGAGCCCAGTTCGAGGCATATATTTTTTTTTATTAATAAAATTAATTTTGTTGAACGCATGTGATTCTATTTATAGAATATTGTAGTCCATAAACATAAAATATTCAATTGTTACAATAAAAATTCGAAATTTGTAAATAAATGTCGGTGGCAATTTGTAAATAAGTGTATTGCCTCAAAAAAATTCGGTTTGCAAAAAATTCGATTGCAACTACTAAACTGTTTTCTGTGCCCTTAACAAATAGAGAAATCGAGCGTCACAAAAGTTCAAATGCATATTTCGGTTTTTTCTTTTTGCATATTTTGGAAAAATGGCAAATTTTGCCTAAAAATGCATGTTTTTAATAGCATTTTTTTAATTTTACTAAAATCAGCGCTTTCAGAGAATTTATTTATTTTATCAAGTTTTTTTTTTTATTTTATATTTTTTTATATAATTTTGTTTTATTACGACAAATAACAGAAAAATACAATTACAAGCTTTCTTAAGTTGATTATCGCTAATCTTCAAATTGTTTAACACTTCCTAAGACAAACATTACTTAGATTGTGTTTGCAATGTGTAAAATAATTAAGAAATGGCTATTTTTTAAATTTTAGCTCACGTTTTACTGTTTTTAATGCATATTTTATGTACATAAAATACGTTTGTAAATGCAAAATAACAAAATGATTGCTAACCCTAGTCGTATACGCAATTTTCTATATAAGAGAAAATATTATGTATACGCGGTTGATACCAAGTAAAATCAAGTGATTACTTGTTTATTCTATAAAAATTTATAATAAATGGCTTACTTAATAGAAACAGTTTCAATCAAGTGATGGAAACTTCTTATATATTTTTTTTCCACCATACCCACCTGAGTATAACTTTCCATACACCCAGAAAACAGACTCGGTAGTATCAACCATATTGTTGCTAATCGAATGCTTCGATCGTTGCGACCGAATTTTGCGGTTTCGATAATAACCATTCTATTAAAACAACTGACTTTCTGGCACAAAAATAAAAATTCACTCCCCAGCTAAAAATTGTGCTTATCCAGAAGCGCTTCCGGAGGGCATTATTTGATAACGAAGCGCTTCCAAAGCAAATAAAGAAGGCATGATTTTTGTTCGCGATGTCCCACTTGGTATGTCTCTTTTAAAGCGCTTCTTTTATGTGCTCTTAGAAGCAACAAATTCATGCCTTCTTAAGCACTAATAAGCGCTTTTTAAATGTTGACAACATTAGTGTTTTATGGTATGCATACTTTATTGCTTCATTGGAAGCATTATTCACTGCTTCAACGAAGGCATTCTGGGATGCACGACAGAATGCCTTCCCTAATTGCTTTGTAGTATGCAAGGCGGTGAAGCGCTATTTTGGAAGCATACAAATGTAGGTACTGCTTACCAAATCCAGGTGATTTTTTGCTTCGTAGCTACAACCGAAACATTCGATTTAATACAAATTCGGTTGCTACTACCGAGTCTGTTTTCTGGGTGTAGATTTAAACATTTATTGATTATTTTACCCCGAAATTCCATATACTTTTCAGTCATAGTTTATAACACATACATTTATACGTATTAAGCTTGTCGATTATAACTTTATGCATGATTATATTGTTTAAATAGTAGTAGTTTATATAAATGTTCAGCATATATATGTATGTGTGCCTGAATAGTATAAAGTGTAAAAATGTTAATTTTGGGCATATTGCCAAAAAATGTTTTTATAAAACAAACAATATACACAAAAAAAAAAAAACAGGTTTAGAGAAATTACCGTATACATACATATACATGTATGTATATATGCAAATACATACACATATATTACAAATATGGTATTGTATCCTATACAAAGTAACATTCGTAAAAATACCTACCGAGTAAGTAATTATAAGTTTATAGTTTTAAGCACCAAAAAGTATAATACGAAAAAATCTTTTGTATTGTCAATATGGATATTTTACACAAGCAGATTATAGAAAAATATTTATTAAATATGTGCATATTTTTAAGCACTTGTATTATTAATACAATAAAGTTTAAAATTTTAATTGAAAACATTTTATAATATATAGTAACTGCACAGAGAGAAATAAAGTGCCAACCGAACTAAAAAGTGCACATTAATGGTAATAACTTAATGGTAATAATGATATTTACATTAGATTTATGAATAATTTGGGTATTGGAAATAAAATTCAGTTCAATTAACCGAATTTTGTTGTAAACACTAATGTTCAGTTTTAGCAACCGCATTAACCGAATTTTAGTTGGCAAATAGCAAAATTGTTCTCTGTATGTAGGTCTTGTGTTTATTATCGAGATTTATATTGAGAAAATATTGATTAAAAATCGTAAAATAGGCACTTCAAATTCAAAAATATGCATTTATTACAGATATGTATTTAAATCCCACTGCAAATGTAGTTTAAAAACCAATGAAATTTCACTAAAAGAAAGGACGACTTACATTTTAATAAATTCAACTAACATTGTCATTTGTTTTTAATGTTCAAAAAATGATTAACAATTGTAGTAAAAATGAACCACATGTTAGTAAAAAATAGGCAGACATTTATTTTTTTAAATAACAAAAAAACTACTGTAAAAAACGAATGTAAATTTATAAAACAGTCATTTGATGTGGTTTGTTTTTTTAATTGAACTACAAGAAATTGAATTGAATTGAACTACAAGAAAATTTAAAAACTCAAAATTGATTGAGACTTTCATATACTTCATTCACTGTACAACAAATAAATTTTTAAAGTTTAAGCCTGAATGAAACATACTTTTTGCAGCGCTTCTACTAGGGTTTTTCTATCAAAAACTCTACATTTTTTGACATTCTGTTTTGTTTTTTGAAACATTTTATGGAAAACCCCTGGTAGAAACTCTGCAAAAAATAAGCTGTTATATAGGCTTAAGAAAACCGCGTAATAAAAAAATAGGTAAAGTTATATGTGTAAGATATCAGATGTTTTATTTACAAATAAAATTTATTTAAAATTAATAATTTTTTGCTAAAAATAATAAAAATTGAATATTTTATTATCATGTAATGCTTGTTAAAAATTATCCTATACCTATATTGTATCTGTAACCTCACCCGCTACCTAATTGGGGCAAGAAAATTGTTATTGCAACAGTGGGTTAAAGTTGATATTTGCCTTAAAAATGTGGCGAATTTAGAAGCGGCTAGCGGGAAAAGTATATACAAATCAAACATTTCAGAATAGCATGTACACCAGACAACAGAATGAGGCCATTCGTTTTTGTTGTCCATTCATACATTCATTGCTTTTGCATTGCTTTTATTCAACAACAACAGCTTATGCTGTTGCTGTTTATTCAATTTATTGTTTTTGTTGAATGCCCTTTTAACATTCAGATCATCTCCCAATAGTTTTATCTCTGCAAATAAATATCAACAAATACAATGACACCTCAAATCTTCTACCAAAATTACGTTGGAGAGATAATAAACTATTAGAATACCAAAATAAAGTTAAAGATATTTTAAATATCGAAAAACAACAAAAAGAGTCACTAAAATTTGGGGATATAACAAATATCATACAAGAGGCTTACCAAGCCACAATGAAGATAGAAAGTTTTAAGTTTACAAAAGAACAAAAATGGTTTAATATACGATGTTATAATGCCAGAAAACTCTCATTTGACAGTTTAACCAAGTTTAGAGAAGAAGATAGTTTTTGAAAACAAAGATAAATATTTAAAAGCAAATCGGCGTTACAAAGATGTATGTAAAGAAGAAAAAAATAAATATTACCAACAACTGGATTTAAAAATTGAGAGAATAAAAGATAGTAAAGATTGGTGGAACGTTGCCAAAGAGATAAGAAACGAAGATTCAATTATTAATATACCAATAGCAACTGATGAATTCAAGGCCTATTTCAGACATTTATTAAATCCACCACAAGTCTCAGCAGATATGCATTATACTTATCAACACCAAGTAGATGATTTTCTTGATAAGCCAATAACTATAGAAGAGTTGAAAGAAGTATTAGAGAAGGCAAAACTGAACAAAGCACCTGGGGAGGACAGAGTACCTTATGAGTTCTTTAAAAATGCACCCGAAGAATTGTTAAAAGAAATGGTAAAATCATGCAACCTATTACTGGATGGAGAAGAAATAGATAATAGCTTTTTAAAGAGCATAATCTTACCAATACACAAGAAAGGTGACAACACGCTGCCAGAAAACTATCGTGGTATTTCATTTATGAATTGCCTGCCGAAGATAATGATGGGACTTATCGCCGAACGATTATCATCATGGGCTGACCGGAACAAAATAATAAATGAATACCAAGCTGGATTCCGCAAAAACTATTCAACCTCAGACAATATTTACAATATTGCATCTATTGTACATCTGAATTTCAATGAGAATAAGAAAACGTATGCATTTTTTTGTGGATTTCAAGGCTGCCTTTGACAAAGTTCCACGCAAAGCATTAATATACAAGCTACATACTATGGGAGTTTCATCGAAAGTAGTCAGGTTTATAGAAAAAATTTACGAAGATACAAGATTTGCTGTGTGGACAGGGAAAGAAATGTCAGGCGATTTTGCAACATCATCTGGTGTCAAACAAGGATGTCTACTGTCACCATTGCTATTTACATTCTACCTAAATGATCTGCACGAGTTTCTAGGTAATGGCACAAATGTTGGTGGCATAAACATTAGGCTCTTGCTGTATGCGGATGACATAGTTATTTTAGCAGACAAAGTGAATGTCTTACAGCAAATGATTTATAAATTAGAGGATTACTGCAAACTATGGAACGTGGAGGTTAATCTAAGCAAATCTCAAATAATGGTATTTAGGAAAGGTGGAAAAATAGCTAGAAATGAAAAATGGATTTTCAATGGAAATACGATCAGTATAACTTCGGAGTATTGTTATTTGGGAGTGATATTGACACCGAAGATGGTGTTTACAAAGCATGTTGAAACAAGAAATCTGTCAGCAAAAAACAGTATCAATGTCACTTGGAATAACTTTCTCAGAAAAGGTAATATATCCCTCAAATCTAAATGGAAATTATTTCTAGCGGTATGTAGAGCTGTGCAGACATACGGTGCTCAAGTATGGGGCTACTCACATTTTGATATTGTGGACAAGCCATCTACTTACTTCAGCAAAAAGATCTTGAGGATGCCAAACTTTACCCCAACATATATCCTTATGCTGGAAACAGGATTTGAAAATGGGCATCTATTCACGTTAGACTTGCATCTAAGATATGTAGCCAAAACTCTTTTTGAATATAACGAGGACAGATTACCACACCAGCTTTCAATGCAGCTTCTACAGCGCCAAATATTTTGGGTAAATAAATTAAATGTGATAGGATCAGAATTTGGTATTGCATGGACACATAATAATTTAAATAAAAGACAATATTATCACAATAAAGTTAATCTACTACAGTCATTAAAAGCAAAATACCTTAACAATATAGAAACTCAAGTAAGTCAGACTAGCAGATTTTATAAAAACTTGGACACAAACGCTGGCCAACGGTATATAACAGAAGGCAATACTCAAGAAACAATAACTTGGATATTAAAGGCTAGAAGTGGTTTGATAGAGCTAAATGGAAATAGATTTCAAGCTAATGCATCAACTGTATGTTCTCTTTGTAATATGAATGAAATGGAAAATATACAACATTTTCTAGGTAGATGTCAAGCGTTACGAGAATTCAGACTTATGTTTTTTAAAAAGGTTTTACTTCAGGAAAATGAAATAGTGAATATTTTAAACGGATTTAGTGTAGATTGGAAGTTCATAGCTAATTATGTAAAAACTTGTATTCGATACAGAAAATTTTTATTAGATGAATTTAATCTTTAATTAAATATCATGTATATCTTGCACGTGTAAATTTGTATATGTCGACTGACGACCATATGTCAATGTCGTACTTATTTAATTTTTATTTTTTATTATATTTTTTTATTATATTTTTTAAATTTATGCTTAAATTTTTATGTATATTGCTTAAATAATTTTGAAATAAAAAATAATATTACTACTACTACTACATTCATTTTTATAATACCGTAACATGTCAAGCAATGAAATGAAATGATGACACATGAATAACATGAAATCAATCACAAAATTCGCGTAGTATTCGTTGACCTGTAGCAATAATTTTTTTTTTAGTTTTATTAAACTTGAAATATGTATAAAGTTTTTTAATTTTCTTAATACAGTAATATGTATTTTATTTGTTTAACGGTTTATTCATTTAACATACCAATCGTTGTGTATTCGTTGTTTTCGTGAGTGTTAAGTGAGGTTAATACTAGACAAGCAATGCAATGCATGGTTTTCGTTACACTCACTTTTCTCAATTCTGTCGATTGTTGCTTTATTGAAATGATGCGAGTTGACAACAATGTACTCAATTTTTTGGGATTCCAGAAAGAAAAAAATTATCTGGTTTTTGGGGAAAATATCGCAAAAATTTGAGTTTTTTTTTTTTAATATTTTTACTTTAGACTAATCTAGTTTTTGAGTGAAACAATATATTGCATTAATTTTTTTATTTAACCCGGGCTGTGCTGTAATTATTTTTTTCGAATTTTGAGATGAAATTTTCATGTTCAGTAGATTTTGGGTCGTTGAATCTGAAAATTAAATTTTTATCCTTTTTCCTTGTCAGGATAATCGTCAGGACCAATTTTTGCACTGTGACCATATGGTCACGCTAGTACTGCTAGGGTACAGGTTTTTTTTAGGTGCAAAATTCAAATTTCTAGGAGAAATTAAACACGGTTTTTTAATTTATTGAAATAAAACTTTATTAAGAAACAATAAAAATAGTTTTTCATGTGAGCACAATGGAATTTTAGTATCAAGGAGTGTGATAAGCTGCAAAACAATTAACACAAAGCCCAGCATTGCATTTCTTGCAAAAAGTTCTGCCTACACTTTTGCATAAATCACCAGTAAAAAGTCTTCTTTTCTCGCAAGAAGCAAGAAATGATCTGTTCGATCCTACCGGATGTTTTGTGCGAGATCATCTTCACGTGGCGGTCGCTTTGGCCCTATATGAATCGGCTGTTGGCCATAGTAGCAATAGTAAATAGCAACTTCGCGTTTAAGTTCTAACTGAGTGAATCTTTTTGAACCTCTTTGCAATTGCCAAGCATTATTCACTGCAACGTCAAGTAGCCAAGTGAAAATTGCACTCAACCACTTCTTCCCACGATATCCAATGCGATGGTGATTGACGTTTTGATCAAGACTATCCACTCCACTCATATACTTGTTATACTCTGTTATGACGCATGGTCGAGTAACACATATTATTTTCCCGGCTTCTTTTGAGTACCGTGCTGCTAAAGAAGTTGGCAAAGCACCATAGCATGTAGAAGCAGCGCAAACAACAGATTTATCGACCCATTTCGTCAGTTGTACGCCGGTTTCATTCATTTTGATTGTTTGTTTGCTTTATCGGGCAACTGAAAGGAATGCGATTCTCTCGAATTGATCCGATTGCATTATAACTCCTTGATTTGAGATAGGCAAGCAAAGGGAAAACTCGTAAGCAAATTATCGAAATAAAAAGAAAATGGTAACTGGAAAATGGAAAACGTAACTGTAACAACATGGTCACCATTTCGCAGCACCACTTTACAATCCGACATCAATTGAGCTCGACAAACATTATCGATTAAACCGCCTTCATTTTCTCCAGCATCATCTTCGGCACTTACATTTCCATCTCCATAAGGCGGTTGAAGGTAAATGGTATCGATACTTGCACCAAAAACTTCATTCTCTTCTTCATCGAACAACTGTTGCAAGAAATCGGCAGCTTTTTCATGAGTTAATTTCCTAAGAAATAATTATTAAAGTATAAGTTGTCAATTGTAACTTATTAAATTGAAAAATATTAACTTTATGCACAAAACAAGAAAAAAACAAGAACAAAAAATAAATCACTAAACCTGTACCCCAGCGGTGCTGGCGTGACCATATGGTCACGACTTTAAAAAATGCAGAGATTCACTAGAAAAAACCTTTTTTTTTTCCCGAAACTTCATTTCCATTTGAAAATACCTTTTTTTAGCTTTCGATTGATAGATAAATTACATTTAAAGCGTTGAGAAAATTATTTAAATAAATAAAAACTAACTTGCGATTGCTTGCCATTTGCGTTTTTTTGACTATCAAAAGAATAAACAACTTAGTGCCTTTATTTTGTTCAGTTTTCTTCACTAAAACGTGCCATGATGCATACCGTTAGAATGCAATAACAAATTGCCACTCAAAAATTACATACATGCCAATGTTATGTTTGTCAGTGGTCCACAGGATAAGATTTAGTAAACGTCACATGTATGTGACCATATGGTCACGCTAGCACAGCCCGGGTTAATCAATTAAAAATTAAACTAGCCCCGATTTAGTCCCGATAATCGGAAAAGTCTGGATCAGAGTCGCACCAAATTTGGAAAATTTTTCTTTCAATTTAAAATCGTAATATCTCGTGAACTATTAGAACAAACCCACACATGTAAGCATGTTTTTGTTGGTCTCTACTAGCATATTACAATATGTTATTTGTTTGTATTGTTCGGATTAGAAACAAAAAAATGCCGAGCAAAAAAAAAGGGCCCTATTTTGTGTGGTCATATTACCGTTCACGGAGTGGTTGAAGGATTTAAAATCAAAACTCGATATCACATCACTTATGCCTGTTCCAAATTTCATTGTAATCGGACCACTAAGTAAGAAATGGCCGAATTATATCAGAAAATTATCTGTTCTGTTCAAATTTTTTGTTGATTCGCAAAGACATTTTGTTATGTTTTTACGTGAGCTTCCGAGCCCTTATTTTGGACGTGAAAAAAATGTGAGATTTAAAGCCGAAAACTGTTCTTCTTATAGCTAAAAATCTGTATTTAAAAACACTTGCTTTTTCAGACATGTATAAACTTACCGGAGAGATACTTTTTAGAATATGCAATAAGATTGTTGTAAAAATGGGGTGCAAATTGTACAAGTGCCGCTTAATCACCAATGGCAAACAGCTGGATATTGGAATTTAAAGTTTTGCATAATTCTATTTACGACTTATAATAAAAAATAGGATTCTTTAATATAAATTAAACAATAGTATCTGATGAGTTATGACTACAGTTTAGAATTTTTCAAAGTTTTTTAAAAATCTAATATAATCCAAGATCTCTATAGTTAACGATTATTTAAATTTTTATTTTATATACATAAATTTGCATATAAAAAGCAATTAGCATTTATATCTTCGATATTTACATATCTACAAATGTAACATATACTATTTTATTTTTAAATTCACAATACCATTTATGCTTTAGTCTAGTGTCCTCTAGGGTATAGTTAACAATTAGAAGCAACTTTTTTCATTTTTATTTTCACACTTTTTTGTCTTAAACAAAAGTTAATGAACCCCATCATATTCTGATTCTTTTTTTTTATATCCTTTCCTGTTTTTCTAAATTTTTTAAAGACTTTTTTGCTTTACATAATTTTGCTTAACAAAAAACTGCAATAGTACTATAAGCTTGATATTATTAGTAAATAGTAGCGGAATAGAGTTACACATATGAGTCATTCCATGTCAAACACAAGAATTTTATATTTCGGGCATTTTGTTTGCTTTGAAATTTTTTATATCAAAAATATCTGACAAGTATTTTTGGTAAACATTAAAAGCAAAGTTTAAAACGAGCTATTTACGTTTGGAAATTCGAAAAAAACGTAAAAATTTATTCAAATTGTCAATATTTAAACTACACGCTGAAAAAAACTGGGGGAATATTATCGAAGTGTTTAGTAAATATACAACTATATGAGTTTCAGGTTAGTTTCACAAATTTCGTGTAAAATACTTATTTTTTTTTTAAATATATACAATAGGGTGGGCCGATTTGTAAGTAGAAAAATTTCTCGATATTTTGACATCGATTTTTTGATAGCTTTTGGCATGAGGGGAAAAAAGTTCAACTACAACATATCAAAAAAATCATTTTCAAGGCCCCCAAATTTGAATTTTTTGACATTTTCTCAACTTTATTTTTACGGGTTTTTACTGGGTAATAAAAGAAACCGTGTGTTTTAATAGCAATATTGAAAATGCTTTCTTTTTGCTAAACAAATGCTTAAATTAATTTTTTTTGATTATTTTCTATTTTCATAAGAAAATAATCAAAAAATAACCTTTAACATTAACGCGTAAAAAAGATCGATTTTTTGAAAAAAAAACTAGTCGAAAACCTCAAGAAAAACATTTTTCTGGAAAAACTGCTATCTTGTATTACCTACAAAAAAACATCTTAAAATAAAAATTAAGAAAAAGTCAAAAAAAATTAAATTGGATCGCCTCGAAAATGATTTTTTTTAAATGTCGTAGTGGAATTTTTTTTCCCTCATGCCAATAGCTATCGAAAAATCGATGGCACAATATCTAAATCGGCAAACCTTAATATACCAGTCTAGTAAAGAATTTTTAAAATATTTTATATATTTGACAAGAAGTTTGTAAAACTAACTTGAAATTTATGTTGTTGTATAATTACTAAGCACCTCGATAGTATTCCCAAAGTTTTTTCTGCATGTAGCAAGCCAATTTTAATGCTATTGTACTGCAAATGTTTTAAAATTTCTATGTTGCTATTTTTTGGAATGTTTTTTTATAATATTTAACTTTTGATTGTATTTTTGCCACTTTTTAACCCCACCTAAAAATAATATAAAGGGTCCGCCAAATAACTTTTTTTTTTGAAAATGCTATAAAAAAAACAACTGGATATTTTCTCAAATTTCTTTTTTTATTTGAAAGTACAATCCTTCCGGTTAATAATGGAAAATAATTTCATTCAAATGGCTGCCTCGGCTAGCCATGCAGTAGCCTACACGATCGGTCCAATTTTTTTTTTGATAATGCGATCTTCAAAAACAGGGCGCAAAACATCGAGTGTAGCTTCGGCTGTGTGGCACGTAGCACCGTCCTGTTGAAACCAAATGTTGCCAATATCCTCCTCTTCAATTTTTGTGAACAAAAATTCGTTCAACATGGCCCGATTACGATCGCCATTGACCCCATTGATCTCCGTACGCAATTTTCGCATACATTCTGCAACATTATCATGATTTGCAAAGTAATGTCGTAATATTTGCCAGTGCTGTTCAAGCGTATACACAACCATATTCGTTCAGCGGAAGGATAAAACTAATTATCTGTCAAATCAGACATGAGCTAAGTGTTACCATCCACGAAATAAGCACTAGCTGAAAAAAAAAAAACGTTAGATGGCGGACAATTTATAATCTTCCACATACATACTTCCGCTAAATAAATATTGGTATTTTTATAGTGAGACGGCGATTGGTTTAATTTTTATTTTTTGAATTTTTTACAAAAAAAAAATACCACGAAATTTTTTTAAATAAGATTACGTCTGCCGAATTTTAAAACAAACAGAAATCGTGATCTAAAAAATAATTCGGTTTGATATGGAATGACTCATATATTAAGTTAACTATAAATGTATTTGTGTGATACTATTTTTATCTTTTGTTAATGGTGTTGTTTGTTGGTGTTGTTTGGTGCCATCAGCATTTTATTAATGTCATACAGTCGGTACTACATTCTTTTGTTTGCATACATTCATTAGTGTAATGGAGATTTTCAATTTAATTAAGTAACAAATACAAAAATAACATCAACGAACGAAAAATATAATATTTTGCTCATTTATGTGTATTTATACTTTTGTTGATATGTTTATTGGTAAGTAGTAGTGGGAGGACTTTGAGTTGTCTGATATTGTTATGAATGTGATTTTTGAAAAATTTTTGAAAATTATTACTTAATATAAATTTTGATAGTTGTCTCATGGAATCTGAGGTAAATATTGTGCAAATACCTTTACAAATTAAATATTGTTGTGTTGGTAATATGTTTTAATAGGAAAATTAAAAAAAAAAAAAAACTGTGTTCTAGTGAATTTGTTTGAAATAATAGCACACATTTACAGTTATATTATATCTATCCTGTCGAAATCGCAAAATATATTTTGGGTGTTTTTACATCGTAGATACATTAGCAAAAAACATCATTAAGAAAAGTTTGTATTTTTACCTTAAAGCGCCCTCTAGTGGAAATATTAGCATTCAATGTTGAAAATTTTACAGAATATGAAACCGAAACAATCGAAAATATTTTAAAAAGTAAAGCTGCCTACAATTTGACGGACAAATATTGATTTTAAACTAAATAAAATTTAAAATTTTTAAGCCAGTTTTACTCTATTTTGAGGAGAAAACATGTGATTGCTTGGGCAGGTATGTTTTTTAATTTTGTTTCATTCTATTTTATTCCATTTTATTGGGCCATTATTTAATCGATTTTAAATTCTTTAATTAATTTGAAAAATATATTGTTAAACTTCTTAAATGTAAACACATGCTTAGAAGTTTTAAAATGATTATTTTTTGTAGCATATTTTTGGGAAATATATTTAACTTAAAAAATATTTCGAAGTAAAATGTTCATTTAAAAAAACAAACCACATCAAATGACTGTTTTATGATTTTACATTCATTTTTTACAGTTGTTTTTTGTTATAAAAAATAAAAAGTAAGTGTGTTTTTAATGTTCAACTACAATTATTAGTAGTTTTTTGAAGATTAAAAATAAATAACAAATGTTAGTTGAATTTATTGAAATGTTAGTCGTCCTTTCTTGAAGTGAAACTTCAGTTGTTTTTTTACAACAATTGCTGTAGTCTATACAAATTATCCTAAGTGTACCATTTACCGATTTTGTTAGTTTTATTTGTTATTTTCTTTTATTTGGAGTTTCATTAAAATTAGTCACAAAAACGGAATATTGTAGTTTGTTTGTTTCTATTACAGTTATTATGAATACATTTGTTTTAATTTATTTTTATGGAGTTGTTAATTATTTACACAATATTTAAAAATAAATAACAAGAAACATTTGATTTAAAATAAAAGCAAGTGGACCTGATTTCAAATTATTTGTTAAAATCGCAGAATTGAACATTTTCGGTTAATTTAAACTACAAATTACAAAAAAAGTTTTTAAAAATCTATACCAACACAAAAAAAACTATTGTAAAAAAAAAAAAAAAAAAAAATAAGTTAAACTTTTATTTGTTTTCAAACTTACTTCAAATAATTTATATTAATGTTTACTGGAAATTTCAGGTCTTTATAACCCATAATGACAACAAATTGAAAAAATGTAAAAAATTTAGAAGTCACAAAATTTTAAAAATTAAGAAAATTAAAAAAAAAAATCGCCAAAACATAAAAAGCGTCAAAATTGAAAAAAATTTAAAATATTTTAAATTTGAAAATATCTCTACAATTAAAAAAAATTGCTAAGTCAAAATTTCAGTCATGTGGAATGACTTAATTTGGATATTTTTTTTTAAATATTATCGAAAGATTTCAGTTCCACATAAAAAACTTTATTAAAAAGTATTCGGAAAATTCAGTCAATTAGCTTTTCAAAACCGTTCTGAAATTCAATATCTGTTACAAGAAATCCTGATAAGGTAATGATTATGGTTTTAAGGTAAGCAATATTCATGTAAAAGGTTATAAATGTAGAGTAAAAATTTCCAAATTTGACTTTTTCAATACAATTCTTATACAAATTGATAAACTATATGAAAATTAGATATCAAATATTTCTCGAATACCACATTTGTATGGGAAGTGGTTTAAAGTTAAATTTAACATATAATAATGTATGTTTAATTTTACAGAGCAGGTGTTTGGGTTTATTTTTCTATCTTACACTCATAAAAAAGCATTTACAAATAGTTAAAAGTTCAGACAATAGAAAATAGTACCTGAAGAATTTTCAATGAAGTGGAGAATTAGGGTCTGCTAAATTTTAGAAGAACTAAATTTAAGTTGACAGTTGTAGTTAAATTAACCAAAGAATTTAGCTAAATCAATATACTTTTTTAGCTGAAGCAACTGAACATTTTGCTAATAAGGTCTTTCCGGATCTGACCAAAGGCGGGTCCATATATATTACTGGAAAATTTAAGTACACTAAAAAGAGTCTTTAAAGTCAGCAACATATTTGCTGGGAGGATCCATACAAAAAAACTGCTAATATCAGCAAACAATTTTGCAATATTTAGCAATATTTTTATGAATTCACTATTTTTTTTTTTTTTTTTGCTGATATGAGCAAAATTTTCTGCAAGGATCCTCCAAGAAAAAATACTGCTGAGTTTACTCACAATTTTTTTGACTATAGTAAATAAAGTGTACTTAATATGTACCGCGTAACAATTTTTGAGAGAGATAGAGATATAGCATATTTTATGATTATGAAATTAAGTGAAACTGATCGCGGAGACACAACCAAATAATGGTTTTACAACAATTGTGGTTTAAATTAACTGGCAAAATTTGTTAATTTGATAATCACGAATACATTCCAATACGATTGACATTTTTTTATATTTTTTTTATTTAATTATCCATAATATTTACATTTACATTTCAATTTTAATTACATATTAAGTGTTCAAGATCTTTCTTTTTCAGCTTAATAATAGTTCTATATATTTAAAAAAAAAAAAAATTCTACATACATATATATAAAATTTTTTTGTCGGAGGAGAAAATTTGCCAAAAACTTATTTGATAATTATTTTAACCTAAATACTTAAACTACACTCAAAAAAAAAGTTTGTAAAGTCAGCAAAAAATTTTGCTGAGTCAGCAAAATTTTAGTCAGGAGGGTGCTAGCAAAAAAAATGTTAATGTCAGCGAGCTGATTTTTAGCAACAAAATTAGTAGATTCAGCAAAAGTTTTGCTAACACTTAGTAGATTAGAATTAAAAAAGGCTTGGTAAAAATTAATAAATTTTTTGCTGAATTTTAGTAGACTGAAAAAAAGCAAACAATTTGTAAAAAAATTGTAATTTAGTTAATATATTTGCTGAAAATCATAAAACATATTTTTGTGATTCTTTTAAAAATAACTTACAAAAATTACGAAATATAAAAATTTTCATTTTCCCACATTGACGACATGAATTAATTTAATATCTGAAAATATATAGAAATAAATATATATAACTTAAAAAAATTTTCTTTCAACTACTTACATCAATCGTTGTCTAAATGATGCTTTCTTTTAAAGAACGCAACAGCCGAAGATAATTATAGAAACGAAACGAAAAAATAAACAAAAAACAAACGAAACGAAAAAAACCACCCTTTTTTTGCAATAAGAAAAAGGAACCATACAAATCTACCTAAGATCTGTGTCTTTTTCTTTCGCTTTACTCTGTCTAC
Source organism: Delia radicum (assembly GCA_021234595.1). Lineage (NCBI taxonomy): Eukaryota > Metazoa > Arthropoda > Insecta > Diptera > Anthomyiidae > Delia > Delia radicum. The sequence continues at coordinate 198,802,252 of CM037852.1, forward strand.
ATGTCTGTATATGTTTGTTTGCAATTTGATCACACTAAATTATTAATCTATTAACATTTATTATAGAAATACATATTAAATTTAAATATTTTCTTTTGTCTTTTATTTATTAATAGACAATTATTTTCACAAGCCGGTGACATCGCAAAATTTAAGTTGTTTTAATCCTTAATTTTGTTTTATGTATGAAAAAGAGATACAAAAGTCTTCCATGGTTGATTTTTTTATATGTCTTATTAGAGTTGTACTAAAATCATTTCCTCCTCTTCTCTACTACATCTTGACATGCCGCGACATCTGCTTCATTGTATATCTTTCAATCTGGTTGTCGTCCACACTATTAATGTGCTTATCAGCACAATCTTTTTTAGCAAAATTGATTAGTAAAACATTAGTATATTAGTAAAGCATTAGTATAAAACAGTTAAGTGCTGAATAAGTATAACAAAAATTTTAGCTGAAAACACGATTTTAGCAAAAAACTTTTGCTAAAAAATAGTATACCTGATTTACAAGACGTTTTACTAACTTTTGTACTAACTTATTTTTTTGAGTGTACTTAACTACATACTAGATAAAACTTAAGCTGAAGCTAGCTCATTAATATGAAAGAAATTAGAATTTTTAAATCTGCTATTAAAATTTTGTGTAAGCCTATTTATCTTGTCTGAAACTAATTCCAAGCCCGCAATATCATGAAGGCGTGTGGTAGAAAAATACCAAGGTAGGTTATATATAAGTTTTAATAACTTATTTTGAGCTATTTGCAGTTTTTTAATATGGCAAGATGCGCTAGTAGACCAGACGGGGAGTGCATAAAATATTACAGCGTAAAAGATGGACTTTAGAATGATCTTTTTTATTATTAATATTAAGACTTGATAACGATTGAAAATTGTTTGTGAGTTAAAATAAGATAACTAATGACTTTCGCTAAAAAAAACTGATTTAAAGCAAAAAAAAAAAAAAATAGGTTAACTGAATTGGAACCTGTTTTAACAGACTTTTGAACTAACTTTTATTCGTATTCACTACAAAGTTCTGTTAATACAACTGAATTTTAGTTTTAAACAACCAAAATGTTCAGAAATTTAATTTCAATTCAATACTAAGCGAATTTATTGGTTTTTATCACCAAACTACACTTTTCAATTCTGTTGGAGTTTTTTTTCTCTATGTAGAAATACATCTAAATTCTGTAAATCCGAGACATGTTTTCATTCAAAAATTTTGTAATTTTTGACTTACTTTTAAGTCGAAAATGTACGATTTTGTACAAAAAAAAAAAAAAAATAATACGTGTCTCCTAATTGTTTGTCATCGACAACATTTCATTTTAGGTCTTCGGGTTCACCACTGTATAGTTCCCATTTTTGGGTTAAATACTCTTCCTACGAACATGATGCACTAGATTATTGATGTATTATTCATAATTAAGTAGTTGAAAGACAAAAATCTACTATATGATATAAAACAAAAAAATATTTGGTACAATAAAACATACCCCAAACATTTAGTAAATTTACAAAAAGTTTTTGAAACATTTTTTAAGCATAAATTCATAATTTAATTACAAAACATAAATACCAAAAAAATTTGGAATAATCAAATTAAAAAAAAAAAAAATTACATATAAAAGGGGGAGTTTTTTATGCACAAAATATTTACAATTTAAAAACTTTTTCTAGCCGCAAACAAAAAACTAGAATGTGGAAAATTATATTAAATTAAAATTAAATTTTGTAAATCCCTAACAAACTCAAACGCATCATAACCAAAGTTGTAACATATGTTAATGTTTGCTATAAAAACTAACAAAAAAACATCATACACATACACACACACTCGCGTACTCATACATTTACACACGCTCACAAATATTTTATGAATTTTCATTATATTCTTATGTAGAAAACTCGTGGTTTTGAGGGAAAATTCCTAGTACGTTAAGAGACAAAAAACAAAAAAGGGACATAATTTATACAATGCCAAACAACAGCATTTGGGGGGAAGTAGGGAATACATACTCACCCATTCAAAATCCAACACTTTAAAAAAAAAATGACATCATCAAAAGCAAACCGGTTTGATGAAAAAGCTACAATATCATTTTATACATATCAAAGCAACAAAAAAAAATTGTGACAACCATACATAAACACGTCATATCTACTCTGAGAGAATCATCTGTATAATATTTCTGAATCAGCAATACATTAAAAATTCTCAAGCCAAACATACAGATACCATACAATGTAAAATCTATAAAAAAACAAACAACAAGAATATGTTGTTTTTAATTTATAACGATCTTTCAACCCTCCGTATATTTACAAAAATAAAGCAAATCAAACATATTAGCTAGGTTGATACTAGTATTCCGATCTGGCTAAAGATCTCATCAGGAACCAGAAGTTTTAGAACAGCTAGAGCCTCCATAATAGGCAGAACTTTAACAAAAACCTATTAATCATCATTGTGTGTAAATATTAGTTTAAATATTAGTATACATGCAGCTTTCCAATTCGTTCTCAGTAATGGTAACATAGCAGTTGGACTGGCAACCCTGCAAAAAAAAAAATTAAGTTTTAAAGCTGTTGGCTAACTTGTAAGAAGAACGACGAAAAATAATCATGTTGTTCGGGTAATCAATTAATATCACCGATTTTCTGTATTCAAACCTTGAGTTTATTGTGGGTGGAAGATTAGAATGAGGCTGAATATGGCCTAGTCGCTTAGGTCGAAAGTGCGGCACTCGCTCTAGCGCTGAGCCCACTAGATTTCTTTCATCTTCTTTACATTAGTAACAATTAGTTTTTTCTATTGTATAGTAACATTTAATTATGATCTTAAAACTGAAAATTCAAAAGAAAATTGTTGTGAATTTATTACATTGAAGCAACGAAGTTGCACTGGAAAAATAATTGCAAATTTTCAAAAAATTTATGAATAATTTTTAAATTATTTCTTAAAAGTTCCATTCACTTAATGAAGAAGAAGTTTGAAAAGTTGTTAAAAGTTTTAAATAATTCTAAGAAATTTTCCGTTCACCTTGTGAATTTTTTTTTAATGCTTTTGTGGATATCTTCATTCTTTTTCGTCCACTATAATTCTCTCTGTAGGGCACAGAGAACAGATTCGTTGTGGTTAACGAATTCGTTGCCAACCGAACTTTGGTTGTTACAGTTAAAGTATAGTTGGTCCAACCGAATTTATTTGGTAAATCCAACTGAATGGGCTATTTAGTAGAACCGAATTAGTTTCCAATATTTTGATAAATTTTTTATTGAGAAATTAAAGATTCGTTACAAGGTAAATAAACAACTTAATTAACTTAACTTATTCATTAATAAATATTACAAAATATAGAACTAACCGAAAGCTTAAATATAATACTAAACGGAAATTATTAATCCATTTTACTTCTGAAAAATTATCAGTTTTGGAGAACGTTTTGCTATTAAAGAACTCTTAGATACCTAAAACTTGTCATAAGAAAAAACATTCAGGAGGTAAAATAATCAAAAATCTAAAAATAGAATAATTGCGTTTCTTAGTGTTGGTCACTTCTGAGTATAATATACAATAACAGAAAAAGCTAATAGGAAAGAAAACTGCAATTTAGCTGCATACATTCGAGGCATATATTGGGTGTGATCGCTAAACGGTTATGACTTGGTGTTGTTACGTGTGTAATGTCAGAAGAACGCAGGTTTGATTCTTACATGCGCAGGTTGTTAAAAAATGTATAATATAGAGACAATCTGACATATATAAGACACAAATAATACTACATTTTAAATGGAAAACCACTGATGACGCATGTCCATAAAAACAGAAACTAGTCTAGTCTGATTAAGAAATTAATATTGTTATAATTTTTAGAGGAAAACGTTATTCTTCTTCTTAACAACAACATTTCTATACACATTTAAATGTGTCTTATAAAAAATCGTTTAGAACCCAAGAACTTTGGATTCAAAAACCCTCAGATTATCAGGACTCATCTCATAAAAAAACTGGCTTCTTAAGATTTTTCGTTTAGAAAATCTTTCAGATTCTAAAGTCGTTTTATTTAATAACCTTAACTTTTTGAGCACTTTTCCTATTACCAAAACCACAGGTTTTAAGGACAATACAACCTGAGAAAAAACCCTCATCTTCTGAATACACTTTCTTATAGCAAACCCTCCAGATTCTGAGGACTTTTTCTTGAAAAGAACTACTGTGAGATTCTAAGAAGTTTTAAACTGAAAATAAACCCTCTTATTTCCTGGAATTCCAAAATATTTTATATCTAGCATTATGATTCCGTGAGCTGGATCCTTTTCAAAACAGGTATTTTTCAAAGAATTTTGCACTTTAATAACTTCAACGTATAAAATATTAGTATCATATGAAAGGTTCTTTTAAGGCGAACGGTCTATAAACCAAGTCCCGTCATATCCTTATTTTAGGGATATTCTGTAAAAAAGAATGATTTTTTAAAGTTTTTTGAACGGAAATTCTTAAAATGTAAAAATTAACATATTTTATTCAAATAAAGTAATACGTGTTCACTATATTGAAAATATTGCTTAGGAAAAAAAAATCAAAATACGCGTTTTTTTCGCCGCATAAATGTTCACGAATTTTAAAAATGTATGTAGTCTTTTCTTTTTATATATATCGAGCTTAAATTGTTGCATTTTTAAAACATAAAACTTTGTAAATTTGAAATTCGCAAAAAAAAATAGCGCGTTATGGAATTTTTTTCTTCAATCCGAATTTTTATCCTTACATCAACTAGATGAAGCAATTGACTTAAGAAAAATGTTAGTACCGAAATTGAACTGATTTGAACATAGTTTTAAGAGCTTTAATTCGGTTGTATTTGATTTTACATTTGATTGTTATGACCAACATATGGGGGGAAATATAAAATTTTAGGATTTGTTAACGAATGAAATAGAGAAAATTGTATTTTTGTTTAAATTATTTGGGCTAATGGACTAATGTGATACAAATCAACTTCTTTTAGTATATATAAAAATTTCTAGCCCCTAAACCCAATGTTTTGCAAATACGATGAATTTCATATCAAAACGATGAATTTCATATCAAAATCTATAAAAAAAATAAAGTAGCTATATTTTGAAAGTTATACAGATTTTTATGTAATTCTAATAGATTAGAACAAGAATCGTATTATCAAATTTTTCAGACACCCCCAAAATATGGACCCAACTTTGGTAAATTTTTTTTTTTTTGTTTATTTTAATTTTTTTAGATTCAATATATAATTTTGGGCAGCTCATACTGTTGACTTTCGGAATATTGCTAACTTTTAGTGAAGTTTCATCTAAAGGTATATAAAAAGAATGGAAGCTTTGAGTTCCTGTAATTGTTTTTAGCATTTTTATATCTTGAAAATGCTCTTCTTTTGTTTTGTTATAGTCGTCAGCGTCTGCATAGAGCACTTCCATTTATATCACAGTGAAATTAATCGATGTTTTCCGATTTTGGATAAAATTTTGTGAGTGTATGCGGTTAGTGACGCAAGTATTGAAAAAATAAATAAAAAAAAAAAAATTTACACATTTTTTTAAAAATAAAAATTTTTGAAAAAAACTTTGAAATCAAGTTTGGAAAAAATCCACTTTTTAAAATTTTTATACAAATAGCTACACATGTGTTCCAAAACCCTTAAATTTTCAGAGTGAAAGCTCCTTACTTAGTGAGATATCAAAAAAATGTAGAAGTACGTACACTAGAGAATGTGTTTTTTTTTTCAATAGAAGGTTTCAATAGCAACAATAAAAAAAAAAAGATATAAATGAAACTTTAGATGAAACTTCTCTAAAAGCTAACAAATATTCCGAAAGTCAAGAGTATGAGCTGCCCAAAATTATATATTGAATATAAAAAAATATAAATAAAAAAAAAATTACCAAATGTAAGTCCATATTTTGGGGGTGTCTGAAAAATTTGATAATACGATTCTTGTTCTAATATATTAGAATTACAAAAAATCGGTATAACTTCCAAAGTATAGCTACTTTATTCCTTTTTGTCACACATTGATATCAAATATAAATTAACAAGAAATGCATTTACTCAAAAAATTTAAAAAAAAGAACAAAAACGCCATTTTAGTTTTTAGATATGTTATATATATTTAAAGAGGCTTTTCTAAAAAAAAAATTTTGTGGAAAAAAACACTTGGCCTTTGAAGTGTTTTCCCAGTTTAAAATTTTAATTTTTGGCAAAAAAAGCTGATTTAAATACCTTTCTAATGGTACCAGATCTTTGAAATCGGTTCAGCCATTCCGTAGTAATAACAGCTTGAAAGTACATATTAACGTCATTTTTCAAAAACTTCGATACCTTGCCACGCCCACATCTTTTCAAAAATGTAATTTCTAAATTTCTAATAGGTAAAATATAGCTGTATACAAAATTTAATCAAAATCTGAGAGGGTCGGGTTCAACGCATATCGGTTTAGATTTTAAATAATTGTGATAAAATATTATTATGGAAGTACAATAAATGCGATTTAATTGATTTCTAACTAAATAGTTTTCTGTGTGTAATAATTGAAAACCATACTACCATAATATTTATGTAGGTGTAATTGTAAGTTTTGTAGTAATATGTAAAATGGAAGGGTCCATGTATAAAATGTACTTTAATCTGAAACCACATATTCTTCTACAACACTCTCTATACACAAAAAGGATAAATTTAAAAATGGAAAAACCCACACTGAGCAAAGAAGGCATCTAACCAAAATCGTAGTGTATAACGAAAAGAAACACACACACACACAAATATTAAAGCTTCTTAAAAGCTTTAGTATCCAGAGTATTTCCTGATTGATCGAGATTAGCTGCATAACATGAACACATGACATACAGACAACTTTTTAATATAGATAGAATTGGTTAAGGGACAAACAGTTTCATGGCAAAAAAAAAAAAATAATATTTAAACTTTAACCGGCCTCAACTTTTTTGCATTGAAAGCCCAGAGTCAATAAGTCTTCTATCAATTTTTGTGTGCTCAAATCAATGGCAATCCGGGTATTGATTTTGTTGCATAAAATTAATAAAATTATGAATTTCTAGGAACTTTGAAAATTGTGTTAGTAAAATTAAAAGTCAAAATATGCAAAAAAAAAAAATATAATATAGATATAGCAAAACCTGCAAAGAACTAATCAATGTCATTTGCTGTAAATTCTTTGGTACGGGAAAAATATTTGCTCAAAATCGACTTTGGGCTACTGACTACAAACGCATTTGCATGAAAGTCGTTGCCCCCGGTTATGACCATTTATGTTAAAGTAACGTATTTCAATATTTCGACAATGGTATTTTAGGGATAACGATTGCCAGTTGAAAGCGTTTTGAATCGATAACGTATTTTAGTGGTATTGCCAGCCATTCCTGATTATAACGCTTGGTACAAAAAAAAAAAAAA